>CM039675.1:248006196-248603292 GCA_022496015.1 Hordeum marinum | reverse complement strand
GGTACGGCGACTATGTAGAGGGACTAGGAGGGGAAGAGATGGAAGCGGTGTGGCGCGGCACGAAGATTTAAAACAGCCGATAAACGCCCGAGGATTACCGATGACCTCTCTGCTACGACTGACCGACGGGGCATCAAACGAACTCGGATTGCGACGAAAATCGACAGGCGGTCTACCTACACTATAACAAGACCGAACGACAAGCTTTAACTCAATCCGAGAATATTTTTGCGCGCACTTAAAAACGGTTTTATGTTAAACGGTGCCGCGGGCACGTGCGTGTGTGGTCGGTCTCGAGACGGGTAACGGCAAGAAAGGAGAGAACCGGCGACTACGAACGGATGCGAGTTTCGAAAACGGGTGAAGATGCAATGCAGATGATGCGAATGATGCGATGATGAATGTGACAACCAGACGAACACATGACGAGAACGGAAATAAAAGGGGGATCTTGTGGAATCTTCTGGAACGTCGGTCTCGGGTTGTCAAAACTCTCCTCCACCACACGAGGATCTCGTCCCGAGATCTAGAACGAAAAGGGGAAGAGAAAGAGCAAAAGGTAAAACTTAGTTGCTTCTTTGACAAATGAGAGAAACCAATGAATCTTGAAGGACGCAAGAGATGAAGAATGAAGAACAAACAGAATTCACAGAAAATTCTGGCAGCACTTCGGTTCGAAAAAGATGAAAAATTTGATATGATGGAAAGCAATTGAAAGAGATACACCAAACCTTGGTTGGAATAGAATGAAACTTCAAAATATGAAAGGATCATGAAAAGATTTGCAGCCCTCCTATTAAATGAATAAGCAAAGAAAGAACATGATCTAGATAAACAAGACGATGGATTGAAGAGAGCAACATGACAACGCCTCCAGAAGAAAAGAATAGAAACTAGATCTTTGAAGAGAAGAGAACTAAGAAGAAAAAGGCAAATCTATCACCAATGAATTGAAAGCATATTTGAACGGAGTTGTTGGAACACCAACAACGAAAAGAAAAGCTTTTTGTGGACTTATGGAAAGCATCTCAAAATTATGAGGTGACAACCTACCACAACAGAAACAATTGACTGAATGAGAGCAACAAGATACGCAAGGCTTCTTTCACCAAGAAGAGAAGGAGAAAACTTGGATGACTTATAACACCATGATAGCAACAATCCTTAGGAAAGTCTTTAGCTGAAATCCGACCCAAGATAACTCCTAGAAGACATGATGGGTTTACTTATCTTTTTCTTGACAATCTTCCTTGGAGAGTCCTTATAATCTAGAATTAATAACACCATCTTAAAAGAAAATGGAGAAGGAATTGAACTTAGAAAACCAAGATAAGGAACACTTGAGCACCTCCAACAAGAATCTAGAAGAACACTTGAAAATGAAAGAATCTTGATGAACCACCATGAAGAACCTTCGGAAGAACTCTGAAACGAAAGGATGATAGAAAGAATTGAAGGATGCAAAAGAACAAGATTGAGGACTTCCAAAGAATTAGATGAAGCTTAGCGACAAGATACTTGAGAAAAACTAGGGACTCCGGAAAAGAAAGATGACCACTTGGGATAAGGAATTTGATATCATGAACAACTCCGGAAGAAGGATTGAAATCACTTGAATCAACAAGAATAAGAATTATGATATGACTATCCTTCATCAAGTTAAATTGATGACCAACAACGGATTTCGCATACCACTTATTCTTATTGACAAGATTGAAGAGAGAGAGATAGATCACACACTTGGAGAGGTCTTGAATGAGAACACCGAAAAGAATTCAGAACGAAAGAGGATAATGCAAATGAATGATATATCACGAGAACAAAGAGAGCATGATCCACCTGATAGAAAACTGAACAAGGCACCAGAAAGAATTAGAGACTAAAGAGGACACCTGAGAATGAAGAGAACAAGATCTGCTTAATAGAAACTAAACAAGGCACCAGAATAATTGAGATACGAATGAAGGAAAAAACAATTGAGAAGAATTTGAGGACGAAAGCTGAAAGCTAAGAAGGAAGAAATCTTCTGAAATGATGGC
Source organism: Hordeum marinum (assembly GCA_022496015.1). Taxonomy (NCBI): domain Eukaryota; kingdom Viridiplantae; phylum Streptophyta; class Magnoliopsida; order Poales; family Poaceae; genus Hordeum; species Hordeum marinum. Next base: position 248,601,253 of record CM039675.1, on the reverse strand, counting down.
CTTTGGAGGATCGAGAAATGAAAACAATTATGAAATGCACCGGACAGATAAGGATGGAATTACTCATGATCAAAACAATTTGAGAGGAAAGCATAAATCTTAGACCACACTCTTGAAAAGAACAGACAAAGATTTAAGAGAAACTCTCCTTCGGTCTTCAAGCTAAGAATGATGATGAGAAACAACACCATGAATTACAAAGATACTTCGGAATAATGAATAAAGAAAAGGTTGAGCCAACAATGAAAATGATTTAGAAGCAATCTTCAAGAAGGCATATGACTGATGACATTCATTCTTATGTCATATTTAAAAGAACTTGAGAACATCTTCGGAAATATTAGAAGAGTCAGGTAGGATCCTGGGAAAAGACCTGTGGGTTATGGGCCCACTCAAAAGAAACCGCCGTTGAAACAATTGATTAAAAGAGAGATTGCACTGGTACAAATAAGAACTTGATGATATGAGACCCTTGAAATAAATCAAGAGGACAAGAATGAAAATGAATGTCTTCTGAGATATCTTCAACACTCCGGATAGAATCGAGAGAGATGAATAAACCAAAGATACTTAGAAAATAAATTCCAACACGAGAAAGCAAATAGAGAATGATAATGATACGATGATCACCAAGCACTAGAATTGAATCAACTTGAAAAGAAAACAAAATTGAATATTAATAAATGATAACTTGAGCACTAAGCATCTTCATAGAGAATCACCGGAGAAGAATAACAACGAGAACAAGAATATGAGGATAGACCTTGAAATGAAACTCTTGAGAATCTCCACAAGAAATCACCAGAAACAAGATAGAAGAAAAGATAGCGGAAGCATTACATGAATAGAAAAGACACTTGGATGATAATTAAATCATTGAATAAAAGGGCGGGAGGGCGGGAAAAGAAGGGAAAATTGGAATAGATGGAACGAACTCCGGAAAGAAATGAGAATTGATCTTGCAATATTGAAGAGGATAGAATATCTTGAAGAGAAGCACCCCGGTAGGAAAGGATTGATATGATAACTTGATTGGGAAAAAGAATTAGCATTCCCACAGAAATATGAGAACACTGCTTAGCAAGATATGAAATCATCACTTGACATCGAAGCAACTTGAATCACCATATTCATAACAAAACAAACGATGAGGCATATGAAACAAGCCAGAAACAATACATACCCACTATGCACTTGTTGGAAAGATAATTCTAGGTAACTACTTGAATTCCCACCTAAGAACTTCCGAAAGCTTTCTTGTTTATGCGATTCGGGTTGTGGAATCAGGAACCTGCCCTAGGCAATCAGCTGCAACTGCATCCACAACCTTCCACACCATAATTCAAGAAATTTCGCAAACTCGTCTAATCTCGAATCCTCGAACTCACAACAATACTAAGCCATGGTGGTACCCCAGACGCCTCCCCAGTACTGGGTGACTCTGACCTTATCTCACCATGATAAGTATTGAAGCAATTTCGAACATCCTTCGTCCTGAGATACTAAGAAAACTGAATGATAATGATGTGTGAAGAATCCCTCGAAGCTCAACTCCCTGGAAGAAATCAAATCATAAAGGAGGCACCAAGACTGAACTCCGTCACATCGGCATCATATAGTTTCCAAAATACCCGCGTGATCCTAAAACAAATTTGAGCGAGAAGAGAAGTAGAATCAAAATTCCTAAGTCGAATACCTCACCAGAGCGTAGAAGAGGAGTAAAAAGAATCCTACTCTCCGATATAACTAGACTCAAAACAGTTTTTCACTAGACTCGACTCGGCCAAGTTCGATCAATCAAGGGGGCTCCTAGGTCGAAACAAGCTCTGATACCAACTTGTCATGCCCAAGATGCGGTCCTATCCTTATTTGGGCATGAGGGCCTCGATCGGGATAGAAGCGCATCTCGATGCGTTCGCAAGAATGGATATCATTAGAAGTACATATATAAAAGAGATGAGTATATGAAATTGGCTTACACTCACCACAAGCTACAACAGAGTCACATCAATACAATACATACTCAAACATCATACAAAAGAGCAGGGTCCGACTACGGACGAAATCAAACGATAAAATGATATCCACCCTTGCTATCCCAGGCTGCCGCCTGGAACCCGTCCAAGATTGATGAAGAAGAAGAAGAAGAACTCCAAATTAAATCAAGCAACGTGCTCACATCAAATCATCACAGTACCTGTACCTACAACTGGTGTTGTAGTAATCGGTGAGCCAAATGGACTCAGCAATCTCATTTCTAAAGGTATCAAGACTATTCATGCTTAATAGGTAAGGCATGGTTAAGTGGTGAGGCTGCAGCAAGCGACTAAGCATATATTTGCGTGGCCAACTTACGAATACAGAAATTAAAGTATGGTGTTCTACGCATAACGGACGAGAACTAGAAATGATCACTAACTAATCCTGAACACCTACTTACGTCAAACATAACCCCACCGTGTTCACTTTTGGATAAGGACTCACGAGAAGAGACAGTCACGGTTATGCACACAGTTGGTGTATTTTATTAGAGTTTACTTCAAGTTTGCTATGATCGGGTGTTAAATAAAGTATCCAAGTTTGCCACATAACCGCAGGCACGGCTTCTCCAAAATATTTAACCCTGTAGGGGTGCTCCAACTTATCCATCACAAATTAACCACACGCAGAGGGAATAACCTCGACCACGGATCTCGTGATCATCCTAGGCAATTCCAAAGAAAATCCGACACCACGAGATAGCCCGAAGAAGATCAGAGTTCCTCACTCAAGACGTTCGAGAAAGGTAAAACAATTCCAGCAAGGCCTCCCGACGTGTCGACAATCCCGATAGGATCCGCGTATCTCGTTCTAAGGAGACGGCGGATGAGCTAAGCGTACAGTAACTGAAGTCCCGGGTTGCCCCCGGTAGCCCGCACGATGCTGTAGTTTGGACCAGCACCAGCAGCACTGGCCCCTCTGTATTATGTTAAATTAATCCACGAGGGGGCGACCCTCTATGCTTTAATAAGGTGATCAGTTTTATTCTGATGGGCAAATGTAGCACCAAAGTTGGGCCTTTCCAGACAAGTTTTAATCTAACCCGAAAATCAAGGGGGTCCCCATAACAACCCCGAGCATGTTAGGAGCGCTCATTTCTGGAACATAACACCGGTTCACAAGTAACTACGGGCGGCAAGAGTGGAACAAAACACCGAGCAAAAGGCCAAGCCTTTTACCCTTTACCAAGTGTATATGTGCATTAAATTAAATAGCAGCAATATTGTGATATAACAAAAGAAGGTCCATGTTGACACATGGGAGCAATTGCACCTGTAGCTAGCAACGCTATAAGAAGATCTGAGCAAGCGGTAACATAGCCAAACAATGTTTTGCTGGAATGTGGAGGGGTTAGAGACTTATCATGGCAGTGCTGGGAGGCTTATCAAACAAGTGGTAGGTAGCGACATATACGATAAAAGACAAGACAAATAGCATGGCAATGGTAGTAATGGTATCCAGGGAAATGTGTCATCTCGCCTGAGATCCCGCTTGGAAGAAGATCGAGTCCATGAAGAAGACGAACCAATGTAGTTGAACGAATCCTCACACTCCGAACGCTTTGGGAACTCTATCGAGAAGAAGCAAACCGGAAACAACAATCAACACAAGATACACCACAACATATGCAAAACACGGTGCACAAACAAATATGATGCATGTCCGTTTTAAATATGAAAGGCATGACAATTCACAACAATCAAATTCTACACATTAAAGTGAAGCTCAATATGCAACGAGTTGCATATTGATGAAACAACACATTTGAATTATTTAGTTCACTCCCGTTAGGTACACGACAATATTTAATGTTTTTAAACATGGCAAGAGGTGAAACATAAGTAAACTATCTATCTAGGCATCTTAAATGAGGTCGGAAACAACTTATAGTATCTCCGAAATGACCCGATATGTTAATTATGAATTTGGTTCAGATCTGATCTAAACATATTATATATTTGTTAAACATTAAAATAAATGTCACCATGTTATTCTACACATCATTCTAGTCGATTTACATATATAGAACATTTCAAACGGAGCTACGGTTCAAAAGATATGAGCAACACAAGATGCACATGACATGAATGCAAATGCATGGGAAAACAATCACAACCATCTCAAATCATGAATGCAACAAGTTATTATGAAACTACATGAGATTCTAAGCAAGTTTCATATATGGAATGACCAAAACGGAGCTATGGTTCAACCACAATCAACAAAACAAGTTTTTGTTGAAATCTGCCAAAAACAACAAGATAGCATTTTGAACATATGAAAACAACAAGCTACAATATTCCAAAATGCACAAACTAAGCATGGTCAATAGAATACAACATCCACTTCATTTCATCTTCATAAATCATCTGCAAAACATGCATGGATCACTAGGTAGGAAGCTCACAAGAAGGCTACTTGAAAACAGTTTCAGACTAGTGAAAATAGCAGTTTTAGGCAGTGCAGTATTTATCACGGAGGCATATTGACAGCAGTAAAACTATATGCTCCCATTCATATTATGACATGAAACCGTACGGCATGCTAGAGGACAATATCAACAACAAATAACTCCATTACACCTACCACAAAAGAGTTCTAGATCACTAGCAAATCACATGGCAAGACAGCAACAAAATATAACAGATTCCAGACATAGAACTATTTTGGACCTTCAAAATAAAAGATTTTCATAGCAAGTTGAAAACAACAAAATAACACCTAAACATGCATATCTAAGACAAGCAAAATGTCGATGGGCTAGGACACATATCCAAGAGCAAGTTTCATGTTGAAACTTAATTCATATCATGCCCGGATTAAATCATACGAAAATGACAAAAGGACATCACGGCATAAATGACATGCACACGAAATGCTCAAATGGAAAAACTAAATGCACAGATAAATCCTATGGGTTTTTCTACCCCGAAAATATATATAATATGCTTAGGTTCTTGTGGGAAATTAAGAAAAATTAAATATGCGGAAATATGGCCTAATCAACTTAAAGCATTTCAACAATGTAAAATAAATGCAAACATCATCAGCACGTTTTTATCATGCATGAAAATGGTGTGCAAATGAGATGAACATTTTTAATATATTATTGGATTAATTCCGTCGCACGTTAAATAATTATGACAATGCAATTAAATGCAATTATGCAAAATGACAAGTTAAAATGATTTTGGTATGGATGCAAATGGCATAATATTAATCTAAGTATTATTCTAAGTATTTTTCATGTTGAAATTATTTTAATACGAGGCACTGTTATTTAAATACTAGTGTTTTAAAATGTGAAACTGAATAAATAAATAAATAAAACAAAAGGAGGGGTTGGGCTCACCATTGGGCCGGCTAGGACAAGAGGGAGCCGACTGGGCCTGGGAGCAGGTGGCCCACGCGGGCGCACGTGCGCAGTGCTCGGTCAACGCATAGGGGCTCCCTGTCCCGACCCCGATCGGGACGCAGGCAGCGATGGCGGCGACCACGGGGGCTGGCGGCTTGGGGGCGGGGACGGCACGGCGAGGGAAGGCCGGCGGCGGCGCTGCGAGCGGCGAAAGCTCCGGCGGCGCGGAGGTCGGGCGGCGGCGACCTGTGGGTGACACGGCTAGGTCAGGGAGAGGAGGAGAGGAGGAAGAAGAAGGGGAGAGGAAGGATCTGCGGCGGGTGCTAGCGGCGAGGAGGTCCAGCGGCGCGAGGGCGGCTCCAGCGAGCCGACCGGCCACGGGGACGGGAGGAGCTCGGGCATGGCTCGGGAGCCCCATGGGAGCTCGGGCAGGAGCTCCGGAATGCGATTCGGGCCCAGATGGGCTCGAACGGGCCCAGATGGGCTCGAGCGGGCTGGTTGGAGGAGGGAGAATGTGGGGGCTGGCTAGGCTTGGTTTGGCACACGGAACGAGGTGGGTTAGGGGCTTTATATAGGGTTTCGGGCTGGGGTCTATGGCTCTTTCTGTTTTCGGACTGCCGGGTGACGATCCGACGTCCGGAAGCGAAGGCTCGGGGGTACAGCGACTGTGCAGAGGGACTAGGAGGGGAAGAGATGGAAGTGGTGCGGCGCGGCACGAAGATTTAAAACAGCGATAAACGTCCGACGATTATCGATGACCTCTCTGCTACAACTGACTGACGGGGCATCAAACGAACTCGGATCGCAACGAAAATTGACAGGCGGTCTACCTACGCTATAACAAGACCGCATGACAAGTTTCAATTCAATCTGAGAATATTTTTGCGCGCACTTAAAAACGGTTTTATGTTAAACGGTGGCGCGGGCACGTGCATGTGTGGTCGATCTCGAGATGGGTAACGGCAAGAATGGAGAGAACCGGCGACTACGAACGGATGCGAGTTTCGAAAACAGGTGAAGATGCAATGCAGATGATGCGAATGATGCGATGATGAATGTGACAACCAGACAAACACATGACGAGAACGGAAATAAAAGGGGAATCTTCTGGAATCTTCTGAAACGTCGGTCTCGGGCTGTCACAGTGGGCTTGGGTCGAGAGGGCTCTGAGCCTCCTTCCTCGGCGCATGCTGGGAGGGTGCTATTATTCCATCCCAGCAACTCCAGAGAGCGCTGGTACACTGCATGTAAACACCGGCGGGCGCTTCTTCTTCGACTGGGAGAGGTCGGGGTAAGACGAAGAGAGGTGCTAGAGGTAGGAAGGTTGTTGCGCCTTCCTCGCTACCACCCCTAGCTGATTCTCCCGACCAGGAGTGCTCCATCTCAAGTGGACCCGTCTAACTTGAACCCGTCTCGGACTCCGGTCCAAGATCCTCGGGTCGACGAGCCTCAGGTCACCGAGCCTTCGTCCCAGGAGACTCCGGTCCTAGAGTCTTCGTCCCAGGAGACTCAGGTCCCAGAGTCTTCATCCCACGTGACTCCGGAGGCTAGTGGCCATGCTGATGGTGGCGAGGACAACTTGTCGGAGGACACCTATAGTGAGTGCGAGCTGGTTGAGGAGAGCAAGAAGGTCTACCAGCGAGGTTGTACAAAGCTCCCGCCCGTGACGATGACCCACGAGCAGAGGTGGTTGATTGCGCCTAATGCAGAGAAGTAAGTGCATTTACTCTTTTTTAACCTTTCGCCTTGATGTTTCTTCAAATTAATATCTAATGTGTTGGCCTTGTCATACTGCAGGGGTTCCAAACACGAGCGTGGTGTCCGGAGGCCCAACCAGGTCCTTGGTGTGCTTCTCCGGCACCATTTCCCGGGGAAGGTACGGTTGCTCGATGAGGGTGAGGCTCCACAGGTAGCACTGACCTGGGTGTTGTACATGGCTGCCCCGACCCCGTCGGAAGAGATGGTCGGCGGTGTCTTGTGCCAGATGGTGGCTGACATTGTGATCCGTCGCTTTTGGGTAATTTCTACTTTACAGAATTAAAAATCAACAACACCTAGTGATTGTACTAATCAGTGTTGTCTTGTTTGATTGGAGACCTTCTACAGGTGTCTTGAGGAACACGAGGCGAAAGAGGCTGTTGTTCTCGAAGCCGAGTGCAAGCGCCTACTTCAGAACTTATAGCACGAGGCTTGGGTGCAGGCTATTCAAGACTACTACGCCTCGACTAACATTAAGAGGGCCAAGAATAAGTGCCGCAAAAATTATCTGAGTAAGGAGTAGTTAATGAAGGTAATTATCTATTTTTAAGCCCTTGTACTTAGTTTCTTTGATTTGATTCATAGGCGTAGCATTGAAATTTCTCTTGTCTAACTTAGGTGCCCCCGAGATGGTGTGTGGATAGGATGGACTATTGGGAGGCATTGGTGGATGAGTGGTGCTCTCCCGAATGGGTAGCCGAACACAACAAGGCCAAGGATAAGCGTTCCCAAATGAGAGGTGTGCCACACCATCAAGGGAGCTCCAACCTATTTGAGTACGGGGATCACTGGGTATGTGGTTTGCTTCATGATTCATGCAATTTCATTCTTCGTGCTAGCTTCAGCCCTTAACTAATATTTTGTTCCTCTCTTTTAGGCACGAGAAAACAAGAAGGAGGTGCCACCTCTGTTCGACCTCTATGCCATGGCCCATGCTGCCTCGTACAAGAAGGCCAAGGCATTCTCTGAGGATGATCTCGATCATCCAGAGAGCTTCAGCAACATCTCCTCCCACGACAAGCTCGTGAGGTACACAGATGAGGGGAAGGCGAGGAAAGGGGAGGACTTCAACCCGAGCCCGAGTTCTTTTGATCCAGAGCTCGTGATGATATCTGGTGGCGGGAGGCCCCATGGCTCGATAGCCATTGGGGATGGACTGATACGTTGTCCAAGAACTCTCCCGGAGATCTGGAAGTGCCAAACGAGCTCTGATCCTGAGATAAGGCCTCGTCCACGGCCAATGGAGCTCACCATTGAGGCTAGGTCCTAGGAGCTTCTGGCGGAGGCAAACAGGCAGGCGACACAGAGGGAGAGGGACATGGAGGAGAGGACGGCTAGGCTCTTGGAGGAGGAGAGGAACTAGAACGATGCATCTCACCGGGCCTTATACGAGCTCCTCGTGGTAAGTTTCTCCTCCATATTAGCCAAATCATGCATGTAATGTTCGTTTCATCAGTAACTAATATGAATGACTCGTGAAAACAAAATGTGCAGACCGTGTGCCACAACAATGGTCAGACTCCTCCGTCGATGCCCCATATTGCTATAGCACCCACGGTGAGTTTCATTTGAATGGTCATTAGTTACTAGTATTCACATTTGAGCTGCATCATGCTAAGGAGACATTGCGTGCAAATGATCTTTGGTGCAGCATGCCTCCCGACAAGCATCGACCGATCCTTCTACGTCTGCCGCAATACCGACCGGTCCTTCTACATCTCACCCTGACGCAAACCCGACCGGTCCTTCACCTCCGTGATGATGGTAAGTTTTCCCAAGTGTTTTTCTTAACAAATGCATACTTAGCTTCAGACATGACCTAATTAGATCCAAAATGACCTATACTTAGCTTATTTTCTCAAAAATGACATAATAACTTTACTTAGCTCCCAAATGATATATTCTACCTAGGATAGCTATTAAATGACCTATACTTAGCATTTTTTCCTCCAAAATGACTTGATATGCTTAGTTAGCTAGAAAATGGCATAACTACCTATGATAGCTCAATAATGATCTATAGCTAGCTTAAATAGTTCATTTATGACATAATTAGCTCACTTAGGTACAAAATGGCATAACTACCTAGGATAGCTCAACAATGATCTATAATTAGCTTAGCTAGTTCATTTATGACATAATTAGCTCACTTAGGTAAAAAATAACATAATAACTTTTGTTTAGCTCCAAAATGACCTATACTTAGCCTATTTTTCTCAAAAATGACATAATAACCTTACTTAGCTCCAAAATGATATATTCTACCTAGGATAGTTATAAAATGACCTATACTTAGCATTTTGCCTCCAAAATGACTTGATATGCTTAGTTAGCTAGAAAATGGCATAACTACCTAGGATAGCTCAATAATGATCTATAGCTAGGTTAGCTAGTTCATTTATGACATAATTAGCTCACTTAGGTACAAAATGGCATAACTACCTAGGATAGCTCAATAATGATCTATAATTAGCTTAGCTAGTTCATTTATGACATGATTAGCTCACTTAGGTAAAAAATGGCATAATAACATTGGTTTAGCTCCAAAATGACCTATACTTAGCTTATTTCTCAAAAATGACATAATAACCTTACTTAGCTCCAAAATGATATATTCTACCTAGGATATCTATGAAATGACCTATACTTAGCATTTTTTCCTCCAAAATGACTTGATATGCTTAGTTAGCTAGAAAATGGCATAACTACCTAGGATAGCTCAATAATGATCTATAGCTAGCTTAGCTAGTTCATTTATGACATAATTAGCTCACTTAGGTACAAAATGGCATAACTACCTAGGATAGCTCAACAATGATCTATAATTAGCTTAGCTCGTTCATTTATGACATAATTAGCTCACTTAGGTAAAAATGGCATAATAACCTTGGTTTAGATCCAAAATGACCTATACTTATCTTATTTTCCTTAAAAATGACATAATAACCTTACTTACCTCCAAAATGATAAATTCTACCTAGGATAGCTATAAAATTACCTATACTTAGCATATTTCTCTCCAAAATGACTTGATATGTTTAGTTAGCTAGAAAATGGCATTACTACCTTGGAGAAGAGGACAGGAGAGGAGAAAATTAGAGAGAAGATAAAATCTTCTTCTTCTTCTTTTTATTATTCTTTTTCTTCTTTTTCTTCTAGCTAGTCTTCTTCTTCTTCTAACTTTCATGTTTCCTCATTTGCAGATTTGCTATAGATGGGGAAGCTTGCATTGATGGAGTGTACTCTACTACTTGTGCTTCCTTTTTGTTTATGGAAACTTGTTTTGGATATGTATGTATGGGTATGTTGTTGGAAACCATTGTATGTTGGATATGTTGTTGGAAACTTGTATGTTGGATATGTTGTTGGAACTTATTGTTGGTATGCTTGTTGAAACTTATTGTTGGTATGCTTGTTGGAAACTTGTATTGTTGATATGTTGGATATATATGTGAAATTCTGTCAAATTGAATGATTTTAAGAAACAACAGAAATAACAGGGGCTATATAGCCACTTTGTCGTCTGTTGGCAGACGACAAAGGTCTTTGTTGTCATCTAGAAGACGGCAAAGCTGCCATGTGGCAGCTACCTATGCAACCTAGGGGAGCACTAGGCTGGCCTAGGTGGGTTCTTTCTCGTCCACTGGCAGACATCAAAGACCTTAGTTCTTTGTCGTCTGCCAGCGGACAGCAAAGAACCCACCTAGGCCAGCAAAGAAACAGGTGCTTTGCCGTCAGCTCGTAGATGGCAAAGAAATAAGGTCTTTGTCGTCTGCCAGCGGACGGCAAAGCACGCCGTTAAGCCCTTAATGGAGCTAAGTTGCCACGTGTGCCGTCCATGCCCTTTGCCGTCCGCTGGCAGACATCAAATATGCAAAGGTCTTTGCCATCTACCAGCGGATGGCAAAGCGCCCTTTTCCATGGCTTATTCAGCCAGACAGTTGGGCGTCTGCTGGCGGACGACAAAGCCTTTGCCATCCGGCATGCATGCGTTCGCCATCCGGGATGGCTGACGGCAAAGTGCCTGATTCTTGTAGTGATGAGAAAATTTCTTCAAAATTCACTAACTCACAAATTAATCTAAGTGAATCATGAGAGTTTTTCATAAAGAGTTAAAGCAAGCCGTGCTCAAAAATATATAAGTGAAGCACTAGAGAAATTCCATAGCTCCAAACATTTAAGTGAAGCATATCGAGCAATTCTAACAAATCATAGCATAATTTTGGCTCTCGAAAATAGTTCTGTACCGCAAGGATACTTGTGAGAAAATAAAAAGCAAATCAAGCAAAGACTCATATAATACAAGACGCTCCAAGCAAAACTCATGATATGTAACGAATAAAAATATACCTCCAAGTAAAATACCGATGGTCGTTAGAAGAAAGAGGGGATGCCAATCGGGACATCCCCAAGCTTAGTTACTTTTTCCTCTTTGGATATTATCTTGGGGTGCCATAGCATCCCGAAGCTCAGGATCTTTTCACGCCTAATTCCTTCATCCATCGTGATCTCACCCAAAAGTTGAAAACTTCAATGACACAAAACTCAACAAAATCTTCTTGAGATCTATTAGTATAATAAAGCAAATCACCACTCTAAGTATTGTTGCAAAACCATTCATATTTTAATATTGCATTAGATCTATTGTATTCTAACTGTACCATGTCTCATACCCTTGGATACAAGCCATGGATTCATCAAAACAAGCACACAATGCAACGAAAACAGAATCTATAAAAACAGAATAGTCTATAGTAGATTACCAGAACGACCAATTTTAGAAGTGTTGCCATCATGTGTTTCTGCCATACCAAAATCACTCATGATGACAAGCAAACAAAATATCGAACAATAAAAAGGAAAACGAGAAAGAGAGTGAATAAAACATAAAATTTGGTGAACTAGGGATAGGAAAACGGGAGGCAAATTGCAAATAATGTAAATTGCAAGGAGATGAGATTTTTGATTGGGAACCTGATAGATGTTGATGATTTCTCCCCGATAACGGCGCAAGAAATTCCTTTGACGTGGCTTGATGCAGCACAATGGTGGTAAGTATTTCCCTTAGTTATGAAACCCAGGTTATCAAATCAGTAGGAAAACCACGCAACACTATGTAACCGGTACTTGCATACAAATAACAAATACTTGCAACCCTATGCATAAGAGAGAGAGCATGGATATTGGATAAATAGATCGCGTAAGAACACAAAATAAAAGATGTATTTTACTCTCATTTCTTGTCCATAATCCCTCTCTTTCATGTCAACTCAAAAACTCCCTTTTGCTCCTATTGATTTATGTCATAAATTAACTTGTCCTAAAAATGTTAAAAAAAATGTTTTGGTGCTTGAGTCAATTGTTTAGAGTGGAGTAAAAGGGCACTTTCATGTGTTGTTGTTTTTGTCATTAAGATATCTCATAAAATAGTATATTTTAATTATTAAATTAATTAATTTACTTTGGTTTAAAATGACTAGTTCATTTTATTTAAATAGGTTGCACTAATGTTAGAGCCAAAGTATTTTTGTATTCCTCAAATCCTTTCATTTCATATATGGGGCTTATTTGGTTGGTATTGTTTTTTTAAGAAAAGCCTTTAGTTTTCTAGAGAGAGAGAGCAGAACGCATGGGCCTCCTTCCCCCGCATGGCCCAGCTAGTCCCCCCCCCCAAGCAGACTCGGCCCACCTCGCGAACAGCTACCTGCCCCGTCTCCCACCTCCGTATGGTAGAGCGAGCGTGTGGAGAGAGAGAGAGCGTCGTCACAGTGAGTACAAACGTCGAGGAACCGTTCCCCCGGGCCTATTTAACCCCCCTCGGTGTGCGTGCCTAGGGTTTCTTCCTCCCTGTAGCCGCTTCCGCCTCTTTTCCCTCCTCCTATCTCTCCCTCATAGGTAAGGCTCTGAAGTTTAGAGAGAACAGAGAGCTGCAGTGAGGTTCAGAGTGAGCGCGTAGTAGTCATTGTCGACGCCGTCGCCTCCGGTGGCCTCTTCTTCCCCCTCTAGGATGACGAGGTGGCCCCTGGTGCTGCTCGCGTTCGGTTCTCGGCGCTAGGAGGAATGCAGCGCCTACGCACCGTTGGGCATCATCGCGTCGTTGCTGCCCTTCGCTCCGTTAGGCTGCGCCGCCCTGCTTCACCTCTTCTTCCCCGTCGCTGCGCGAGCCCTTCTTCGACCCCTCAGTGAGAAGCCCCCCCGCAGCCCTCTCCGGTTTGTAGCATAGGTAGCTCGCGTCGCCGTAGTTCCTCGCCATCGCCGCCGGCAGGATAAGGTGTGGCCTTGAGGGCCTCGCCTTCGTCCCCCTCGTTGCAAGACAAGCAGGCGAACGGGTGCCCCTAGGTCCCCACAACCCCCCTCAGGTGGTCCGCATCACCAGAGCTCCTCCGTTGTCGCCGGAATCATGTCGCCGCCGTGCCTGTCACCGCTGTTGTTCAGATTTAGTTATGTCAGTTAAGCGCGTCGTCGTTGATAGTAGAGGCGCAACCCCCCCCTTCGGTCAATTGCCGCCGTGTACTGCAGTGGTCATTCGCGGGTTTCGAACAGGAGGTCGCGGGTTCGATCCCCCTCCCGTGCCCCCTTTATATTCCTTCCTTTTGAGCGTGTGTGTGGTGTGGCCGCCAGATCAGGTGCGGCTACACCAGGATCTGCTGTGTGTGTGTGTATCTTTGTGTTGTGCCCTATGTGTGTGGGGGGGATCTGTTGTGGCAAAGGATCCCATGTGGATCCTGTGTGTGTGTGTTGTATTTGTGTGTATGACAGTGGGCCCCTGGCCCACTTGTCGTGCATATAGAGGGGCCCTGGTGTCTCTGCCAGGAGGGACTCCTCCTATCTTAGTTGTTTTATTTTTATTAATTTTTTATTGTGTTTTGTTAGATTATTCCATTACTAGTATATTACCATTTCTATACATGAGCATTTTTGGCTATGGGCATATATAGCAAGTTTTGACTTATAAGTGGATGGACATTTTGATGCTAGTAGCAATTTAGAATTGTGGGCATTTTACCTACTGCAACACATGAGTGGTATACATGGAATTGGGGTAGAATTTTCCAATGAATCCATTGGTGCAATTGGATTGGTCATTTGAGCAAGTTTTACAAAATGTCATTTTGTCACAATATGCCATTTTGTCATTTTAGTTAGAATTAATCCATGCATGCTTTGATAATTGTGCCAACATGGAAGTGGTAGTGTTTCATGAGTATTATGCCATGGTATTTTCTTTTGACATGTTAGACTTGCATATAAGTGGGAATCTTGCTCCAAAGTAGCTAATAAATTGTTGTTGTTTTCAACATGCTAAATATTTTAAGTCTGAGAATCTGTTAATATTTTCTTGCCATGACAAGTGGATGCTACCTAGTGATATGTTGTGTTTTAGCTCAAGCTCAGTGCTAGTGTTTTGAAGCAGATGTTGCCCTCTACCATCCTATTATTTTTCATGCCATGAGGTGGTATTTAGCATCATTATTTTTTGCTATCAACTTGCCATCAGCTTAACTCAGATTCCAGAAAACTATGATTTTCACGAAGTCCCTAGAACATGTTTCATCATGCCATCTTGTGAGCTGCATTATTAGTGATATGTTCTTCCTTTATAGTTTGTGTAGTTGGATGATTTGATAAGCATGTTATGTAGTTTCTGTTCATGCTTTGTTTGAGGTTGGAAACATCATGTAGATCTAGTTAATTGTTGTGGAAGTTGCTATGTTGCTGTTTTGGGGACAGATTGTGTGAGTTGGTGTTTTGTGACTTGTGGGACCTATGCTCCATTGTTTTGCTTGACCTTTGGCTCTATTGTGGTTGGTTTTTCATTACCTAATCAGTGGCTAACTTGGAATTCCAAGGAACAGCCCTTAGCCTTGGATGTCTTGTATTTTGTCCCCGTACCTTGCCGTGAGCGTAGCGTGAGATTCGTTACTCCGTTTCCTACGTTTTAAATATGCATTTGCATCGATTTTCCATGATGCATACATATTTGCTGTGATCATGCATGTTCAAACAACTTAACATGAGGTTCTGTCCAGAATTGTAGTTAACTTAACTATTGCATGAGAAACATGACTCGCTTAGGATTGACATGCTAAATAATTCAAATGAATCATGCATCATCTTGTTTGTGCATTGCACCTTGGTTGGTTGTTTATTGTTGCTGTTTCTATTGGGTAGACGTGAGTGTTGAACCTGAGTACGAGGATCCAGGAGAGTACCACTATGAGGACCCGACTCTTTGTCCCTCTGAAGAACCAACAGGAAAGATGACCATACCCGGATCCCGACACCATTTTTGCTTGCAAGATGTCTCGCTCTTATTGTTACATATGCGTTACCTACCACTTGAATGTCAAGCCTCCTACATTGCCATGATAGCCTCTATCCCCTGCACTACCTAGGAAACCTTGTTTGGCTAAGTTACCGCTGCTCAGCCACTCTTATAGAGTTCTTAGATGCAGGTGCTAGTTGTTTCCATGTGATAACATGGGTATCTGGAGATATCACAATACTTACTGCTATTTAATTTAATGCAGATATATATCTTGGTATGGTGGAAGGCTTGGCCTTTTGCTCAATGTTTTGTTACACTTTTACCTCCATAGTTACTTGTTACCGACGTTATGTTTCCATATTTTGCGCTCCTAACATGCTCGGGGTTATTATGGGGACCCCCTTGATTCTTTGGTTGAGATTAAAGCTTGTCTGGCAAGACCCAACTTTGGTACTATTTGCTTAAACAACTTAATACAATTGCATAGGGCTTTGCAACCCCGTGGATTTAATCAACAACCCGGGCCAGCGCTCCTCATGAGTGTTGGTCAACCCAGAGCCACTTGCGGGGCCACCTCGGGGCAACTTGAGTGATTTCTATCCAGCCACCGTACGCATTGTTCATCCGGTCGTGTCCTCAGAATGAGATACGCGGCTCTTATCGGGTTTGTCAACACGTTGAGAGATCTTGCTAGACTTATTTTACCTTTCTCGAATGGCTTGCGTGAGGAACTCTGATCTTCTTCGGGCTATCTCGAGGTGTCGGTTTTCCTTTGGAATTGC
Source organism: Hordeum marinum (assembly GCA_022496015.1). Taxonomy (NCBI): domain Eukaryota; kingdom Viridiplantae; phylum Streptophyta; class Magnoliopsida; order Poales; family Poaceae; genus Hordeum; species Hordeum marinum. The sequence goes on along the minus strand of CM039675.1, from coordinate 248,585,049 downwards.
CTAGGATGATCACGAGATCCGTGGTCGAGGTTATTCCCGCGGAGTGTGGTTAATTTGTGATGGATTAGTTGGAGCACCCCTGCAGGGTTAAATCCTTCGGAAAGCCATGCCCGCGGTTATATGGCAACTTGGATATTTTGTTTAACACCCGGTTTTAGTTAACTTGAAGTAAATCCAATAAAATACACCAACTGTGTGTGTAACCATGATCGTCTCTGCTCGTGAACATGAATCGAGAGAGAACATGGTGGGGTTATGTTTGACGTAAGTAGGTGTTCAGGATCACTTATTGATTATGGTAGACCTCGATCGTCTTATGTAGTCCACCATATTTACATTCATGTTCTCGTAAGTTACCCACCATACAATGCTTAGTACTACTGCAAACTCAACACTCCATCCAACCCAATAAGATTAAATAGTGTGATGTTTGTCGCAGAGTGAAGGAAGAACATCAACGTCCAACAGGTCTCCTTCAGCCTTTGCCTATCCCAAAGTGGAAATTCGATCATGTGAAGATGGATTTCGTCATGGGTTTTCCTATGTCCAAGAGGGGCAACAATGCCATCTTTGTGGTTATCGACAAGCTGACCAAAGTTTCCCATTTCCTTCTGGTCAAAGAGTCTAGCTCGGCAGCACAGCTAGTAGAGCTGTATACGTCAAGGATAGTTTCTTTGCACAGAATTCCTCAGCTCATTTCATCTGACCATGGAAGCCTCTTCACTTCCTAGTTTTGGGAGTCCTTACACACTGCTATGGGTACCAAGATCCATTTCCGCACTTCATTCCATCCGCAGACAAGTGGCCAAGTGGAGAGAGTCAATCAAGTCCTTGAAGAGATGCTTAGAGCCTGTGGGATTTCGTTCTGCATGAAATGGGAAGACTGCCTTCCATACGCTGAATTTCATACAACAACAACTTTCAGGCTAGCTCAGGCAAGGCCCCTTTCGAGATTCTCTATGGTAGGAAGTGTCGTACCCCGCTCAATTGGTCTGAAACTGGTGAGTGTCCAATTTTGGGCAATGAAATGATCACCGAAGAAGAAGAGATGTGCTATGTCATTCGTGAGAACCTCAAAGCAGCTCAATCCAGACAAAAGAGTTATTATGATAACAAACATCGGGATGTCTCCTTTCAAGTTGATGATCTAGTCTATCTTAGAGTCTTTCCCATGAAGGGCTCTCAACGGTTAGGAATTAAAGGGAAGTTAGCTCCTTCCTTTGTGACTCCTTTCAGAGTTGTTGGCAAGAGAGGTGATCTTGCCTATCAACTAGAGCTTCCTCCAAATTTAGCAAATGTGCATGATGTCTTCCTTGTCTCTCAGCTCCAGAGGTGCTGCAAGACTCCCGAGCGTACCATTAACCTCCAAGACATTGATCTCCAAGAAGACCTATCTTATCGTGAGCATCCAGTTGCTATTCTCGAAGAAACTGAGCGTAAGACTCACAACAAGTCTATCAAGTTTCTCAAGGTGAAGTGGTCTCATCATTCCGATAGAAAGCTACTTGGGAACGTGAGGACCTTCTCCGTTCCGAATTTCCTGAGTTCTTTCGTTCTTAGATCTCGGGTAGAGATCCTCCTGTGGTGTGGGAGAGTTGTAATAGCCCAAGTGCTCCCCTTGCCATTTTTGGTCATGTACCTCATATGAACCTCTATGTTTGCCTTGTGATTCGAATGGTTACTACTTGCTTATTGTCATTCATGCATCATGCATCATGATCATCATATTGCATAGTATGTTTTTCCTTGTTGCTTGTGCTTGAGAATGTGGTGATGTGAGGTGGTATGTGGTTGAATGCATGTGTGCTTGGTGTGGCCCTACTCTCCTTTCTTGTCCCTAATCCCCCTCTTTCATGTCAACTCAAAAACTCCCTTTTGCTCCTATTGATTTAAGTCACAAATTAACTTGTCCTAAAAATCTTTCAAAAAATGTTCTGGTGCTTGAGTTAATTGTTTAGAGTAGAGTAAAAGGGCTCTTTCAGGCGTTGCTATTTTTTTCATTAAGATCTCTCATAAAACAGTAGCTTTTAATTATTAAATTAATTAATTTACTTTTGTTGAAAATGACTAGTTCATTTTATTTAAATAGACTGCACTATTGTTAGAGCCAAAGTATTTTTGTATTCCACGAATCCTTTGTTTTCTTCTGTGGGGCTTATTTGGTTGGTATTGTTTTTATTTTTAAAAAGAAAAGACTTCTATTTTCCTGAGAGAGAGAGAGAAGAACGCCTGGGCCTCCTTTCCCTCGCGCGGCCCAGCTAGAGCCCCCAAGCGGCCTCGGCCCACCTTGTGAACGGCTACTTGCCCCAACTCCAACCTCCGTCAGGCAGAGCGAGCGTGGACAACCAGAACAGTCTTGTTAGGATCTTTGAGACGAGAATCAAGACCCTTACTAATAAGGTGGACAGGCTGACTAAGATAGTCACAGAGCTTCAGCATAAAGTTGACTCCGTGCACATCCCTTGGGTCTCTTCTACTTCAGATGAGGACGATGATGATGATGATCATGAGGATGAATCACCTCTAGGGCCAGGCACTCAGTTCACCACTCATGCCAGATCAACCACTGTGCCAACTCCATCAGCTCCATCAGCTCCATCAACTCCATCAGCTTCTGCTCCATCACTGACCACTCCAGCTCCATCCACGACATCTGTAGAGATCTTCGCCAATGCTGTCATCTCTACTCCTTCATCAACAACCGGAGGATATATGCCCAAGAACGTTTAGAAATATGCCTTTGAACTTTTAGGTAACTCGTTGCCAAAGGGTGAGAAGTGTATATAGATCTTTAGGCTTCGAGCGAGAGAGCGTTTTGGTGTTTATTGCTTTTCAAAACATTTGGTTCTTTGGTTCTTTTGGTTTGACGTGAGATACTTTTGTGTTTATGTGTGATCATACGTTGCTATATGATGAAATGCAACTATTTCCTATCATCTTAATGCTTATGAGATGATCATTCACCTTTGCTTGAGTGTGTTGTGCCATGTTATTCATGCTAAATTATTCTCGCACACCACCAAGTTGTATGTGCCATGGAAGAAGTACCCCAGATACCTAATGGATTGTGCATTTGCATTCAAACGCAGATTCAAAATAATACACAAATTTAGGGGGAGCTCTTGCGTATCACATACCTCTCAAAGTGACGATTATTTTCAATGATTTTATCATATGTCGAAGCTTTGATCTATATGTTGTCATCAATTACCAAAAAGGGGGATATTGAAAGAACATTTGCTCCCTTGGTGGTTTTGGTAATTATTAACAACATATAAGTCATTGAACTAATGTTCCACCAAGTATATTTCAGGAAATGTTCAATGATAGGATTGGCAAAAGGAGATTGTGGAGAAACCCCAAGATGCAAGGAAATAGGTTAGCCAAGCTTCAAGCAAGAGGACTCTACATTTTATATTTGTGAGAAATCACTTTGAGTCCATAGGAAAGCCAATACTATTAAAAGTGAGTAAGGTTTTGTTGGTGAACAACATGCTCAAATGTGCACAAGTGATAGTCGCCAAAAACATCCACAAACTCTCCCACCAAAGTTTGTTCTATACCTAACACTCAAAATCGGTACAACCAACTTTCCCATACCGGTGCCACCGATTCCAGAACCTAGACAGACTCAAGCCAAACCCTAGCCACTTCGGTGCAACTGATTCCAAACCGGTGCCACTAAGTTTAGGTTGCCAACTTTGTGTGACGCAAATTCACATTTTCGGTTCCACTGAGAATGTTGGATCGGCGTCACCGAGATTGGAAATCTGACCATTGGTCACCTTATCGGTGCAACCGAGTTTCCTATATCGGCTTTACGGAGATTCAAAAGTTGCCACCTTTTGGTCACTTCAGTACAACCAAGTTTAACACATCGGTGTCACTGAGTTGGTCATTTTGTTTGTAACGGTTGGATTTTTGGGGATGCCTATATATACCCTTTCACCACCACCTACTCGAAAGAGAAGCACTCAGAACTATTCCATACCTATCCTATCAGATTTTCTGAGAGAGAACCACCTACCCTTGTGTTGAGGTCAAGATCTTCCACTCCAATCATATGGATCTTGATTTCTAGCCTCCCCAAGTAGCTTTCCACCAATCCCGTCTCTTCCACCATGCCAAATCTGTGAGAGAGTGATTATGTGCTGAGGAATCTATCGTCTTGAAGCACAAGAGCAAGGAGTTCATCGTCATTATCGATCCTATTACATTTTGGAGGGTGGTGCCTCCTAGATTGGTTAGTTGTCGCTTGGGAGCCTCCTACTTCATGTTGTGGAGTGAACCAAGAAGTTTCTAAGGGCAAGGAGATCGCCTACTTCGCGAAGATCTACCCATAGTGAGGCTAGTCCTTCATGGACGGAAGCCGTATGGAATAGTCAAGGTTGCTACTTCGTGGACCCTTTGGGTCGAGCCCTCCGTGGACTCTCGTGACCGTTACCCTCCGTGGGTTGAAGACTTCACAAATGTGGATGTACGATAGCACCACCTATCGGAACCACGGGAAAAATCATCATGTCTACAACTGCGTTTGATCTTCCTATCCTATCCCTTCTATACACGCTTGTTGTTACTTTCCGCTGCTATATACTCTTAGACTTGCATGTGTAGGGTGTACTTGACTTGCCATGAAATACTAAAAACTGTCAACCCTAAAACTTGGTATAGGCAAAACTTTTAATTGGTCAAGTAGTCTATTCACCCCCCCCCCTCTAGATATACTTTCGGTCCTACAATAGTTCCTAAAGCCACCGAACGTGTTAAAAGACATCAAGAAATCCAAGTCGATTTACCTCCTCATCTTGAACCAGAAACAGCTACTACTGCGCCTATGGATGTCCAAACTGACCCGACAACTGATATTGATCTGCCCATTCCTCAGGAAACCACTGAACATGCTTCTTGTGACAAGAATGCGGAAGTCGCCATTACTGGGTCAGGTTATACCGCTCCTGGACCCTTCAGGGCCTCGCCTCCGTCGCCCTCGTTGCAAGACGAGCAGGGGAACGGGTACCCCTAGGTCCCCACAACCCCCCTCAAGTGGTTCGCATCGCCGGAGCTCCCTCGCTACGGCCGGAATCGCGTCGCCCTCGCTCCTCTCCCCGCTGTTGTTTGGATTCAGTTCCGTCAGTTAAGCGCGTCGTCGTTGATAGTAGAGGCGCAACCCCCCCTTCATTTAGTTTTTGCCACGTAGTGTAGTGGTCGTTCGACTCGGGGACGACCAGGAGGTCGCGGGTTCGACCCCCCCCCCCCACGCCCCCTTTATTTTCCTTCTTTATGAGCGTGTGTGTGGTGTGGCCTCCGGATGTGGTGTGGCTACACTAGGATCTGCTGTGCATGTGTGTATCTGTGTGTTGCGTCGTGTGTGTGTGTTGGATCTGCTGTGGCAGAGGATCCCCTGTGGATCTAGTAAGTGTGTGTGTGTTGTGTTTGTGTGTTGACAATGGGCCCCTGGCCCACATGTCATGCATACAGAGGGGCCATGTGTCTATGCCAGGTGGGACCCCTCCTATCTTAGTTGTTTTACTTTTTTTAATTTTTATTGTGTTTTGTTAGATTATTCCATTTCTGGTATATTACCATTTCTTTACATGAGCATTTTTGGATATGGGCATATATAGCAAGTTTTGACTTATAAGTGGATGGATATTTTGATGCTAGTAGCAATTTAGAATTGTGGGCATTTTACCTACTGCAACATATGAGTGTGATATATGGAATTAGGGTAGAAATTTCCAATGAATCCATTGGTGAAATTGGATTGGTCATTTCAGCAAGTTTTACAAAATGTCATTTTGTCACAATATGCCATTTTGTATTTTTGTTAGAATTAATCCATGCATGCTATGATAATTGTGCCAACATGGAAGTGGTAGTGTTTCATGAGTATTATGACACAGTAGTTTCTTTTGACATGTTAGACTTGCATATAAGTGGGAATCTTGCTCTAAAGTAGCTAATAAATTGTTGTTGTTTTCAACATGTTAAATATTTCTAAGTCTGAGAATCTGTTAATATTTTCATCCCATGATAAGTGGATGCTGCCAAGTGATATGTTGTGTTTTAGCTCAAGCTCAGTGCTAGTGTTTTGAAGTAGATGTTGCCCTCTACTATCCTGTTATTTCTCATGCCATGACGTGATCTTTAGCATCATTATTTTCTACTGTCAACTTGCCATCAGCTTAACTCAGATTCCAGAAAACTGTGATTTTCACTAGGTCCCTAGAATTTATTTCGGCGTGCCATCTTGTGAGCTGCATGCTTAGTGATATGTGCTTCCTTTACAGTTTGTGTAGTTGGATGATTTGATAAGCATGTTATGTAGTTTACGTTCATGCTTTGTTTGAGGTTGGAAACATCTTGTAGCTCTCGTTAATTGTTGTGGAAGTTGCTATGTTGATGTTTGGGGGACAGATTGTGTGTGTTGGTGTTTTGTGACTTGTGGGAGCTATGCTCCATTGTTTTGCTTGATCTTTGGATCTATTGTGGTTGGTTTTTCATTCCCTAATCAGTGGCTACCTTGGAATACCAAGGAATATCCCTTAGCCTTCTATGTCTTATATTTTTGTCATCGTACCTTGTCGTGAGCGTAGCGTGAGATTCGTTACTCCGTTTCCTACGTTTACATATGCATTTGCATCGATTTTGCATGATGCATCCATATTTGCCATGATCATGCACGTTCAAACAACTTAACATGAGGTTCTGTCCAGAATTGTAAATAACTTAACTATTGCATCAGAAACATGACTAGCTTAGGATTGACATGCTAAATACTTCAAATGAATCATGCATCATCTTTTTTATGCATTGCACCTTGGTTGGTTGTTTAATATTGCTGTTTCTCTTGGGTAGACGCAAGTGTTGAACGTGAGTACGAGGATCTAGGAGAGTACCACTACGAGGACCCAGCTCTTTGTCCCTTTGAAGAACCAACACGCAAGATGACTGTACCCGGATCCCGACACTATTTTTGCTTGCTAGATGTCTCTCTCTTATCGTCACATATGAGTTACGTACCACTTGAATTGCAAGCCTCCTACATTGCCATGATAGCCTCTAAACCTCCACTACCTAGAAAACCTTGTTTGGCTAAGTTAACGCTGCTCAGCCCCTCTTATAGTATTCTTAGATGCAGGTGCATGTTGTTTCCATGTGATAACATGGATATCTGGAGATATCACAATACTTACTGCTATTTAATTTAATGCACATATATATCTTCGTATGGTGGAAGGCTTGGCCTTTTGCTCGGTGTTTTGTTCCACTTTTACCGCCATAGTTACTTGTTATCGGTGTTATGTTTCCATATTTTGCGCTCCTAACATGATCGGGGTTGTTATGGGGACCCCCTTGATTATTCGATTGAGATTAAAGCTTGTTTGGCAAGACCCAACTTTGGTACTATTTGCTTAAACAACTTAATAAAATTGCATAGGGCTTTGCAACCCCGTGGATAATTAATCAACAACCCAGGCCAGTGCTCCTCATGAGTGTTGGTCCAACCTAGAGACACTTGCGGGGCCACCTTGGGGCAACTTGAGTGATTTCTATCTGGCCACCGTACGTAGTGTTCATCCGGTCGTGTCCTGAGAACGAGATACATGGCTCTTATCAGGTTCGTCGACACATCAGGAGGTCTTGCTGGACTTGTTTTACCTTTGTCGACTAGCTTGCGTGAGGAACTTTGATCTTGTTTGGGCTATCTCGAGGTGTCGGTTTTCCTTTGGAATTGCCTAGGATGATCACGAGATCCGTGGTTGAGGTTATCCCCGTTGATTGTGGTTAATTTGTGATGGATTAATTACACCAACCCTGCAGGGTTACATCTTTCGGAAAGCCATGCCTCTGGTTATGTGGCAAATTGGATATTTTGTTAAACACCCGGTTTTAGTTAACTTGAAGTAAATTCCAAGAAAATACACCAACTGTGTGTGTGACCGTGATCATCTCTGCTCGTGAACATGAACCGAGAGAGAACACGGTGGGGTTATGTTTGACGTATGTAGGTGTTCAGGATCACTTAGTGATCATGGTACGTAGAACTCGATTGTCTTACGTAGTCCACCATATTTAAATTCATGTTCTCGTAAGTTAGCCACCATACAATGCTTAGTGCTGCTGCAAACTCAACACTTACCCCATCCAACCCAATAAGCTTAGATAGTCTCGGTCCCGGTTGCAAGATTACTAAGTCCCCGTGGCTCACAGATTACTACAACAAATACAGGTGCAGTTGCAGATGAGACCATGCCAGATGATGTGACTCAGCTCTACTGGGAGTATGACGAAGAACATGGCAGAATGTACATCACATATCCAGACGAGTAGAGAGGATTTGGTCATGATCTTCGGGGCTAGAAAGACAGTTTCATTGCTTCTTTCGTCGTTTGTTTTCGTCCGTAGACGGACCCTATCTTTTGAATAATGTTTGAATAAACTGTGTGGATTTGTAATTTAGCTTGTGGCGAGTGTAAGCCAACTCATATACTCCTCTCTTCATGCATGTATGCGATGATACTGTACTTGCAAAACAATTAGATGCGCCTCTATCCTTCTTTTGGCCCTCGTGCCTAAATAAGGATAGGCGCGCATCTTGGGCATTACAAGGGAGGATCAATCACCCAGGGTTGATAACCCGGGAGATCTGGCCTTAGTGGTGGCACCTTAGGTGTTAGGATATGCACTCACCAAGGTCTTTATGGATGGGGGCATCAGCATTAACATCATGTCTTATGACACCTTTTGGTGGATGAACCTCCTTGATAGCTGCCTGCAAACTTCAACCACAGTTTTTCATGGCGTTGTTCCTGGAAAGTCAGCATACCTGATTGGGCAGGTTAAGATCGATGTTGCATTCGGTGATGAATATAATTACATGTGCGAGCCTTTCACTTTTGTGGTGGTCAAATAAAAGAGCCCTTACCATGCTCTCTTTGGAAGACCGGCTTATGCCCGTTTTATGGCTCGCCCATCCTATGTCGAGATCTAGTTTAAGATGCTAGGTCTCAAGGGTATTATCACCATAAAGGGCAGCAGAGAAATTTCTCAAGAGTGTTAGGAAGGAGACCCACCCTACGCTGAGTCGGCCTATGTTGCTGAGGAGCTGAAGTTCTACATGACCAATGTCGACCCGGCTATATGAGTCCTCTCAAGAAACCTACCATTGAGTCCGAGTCACCACTCAAGTTCAAGCTATCTAAAGATACCAAGCAAGTAGATTTCATGGAGGGAGACTCATCCAAGAAGTTCACCATTGGGACCGGCTAGGATCCCAAATAGGTAAGCGCACTCATCGAGTTCATCCATGAGAATCGGGACATCTTTGCATGGAAACCTTCTGACATGCCCGGGGAACCGAGAGAACTCGCTGAGCACTGCCTCAATGTGGATCCTAAAATGAAACTAGTACGGAAATATCTCTGCCATTTCAATGCAGAGAGATGCAAGGCTATGGGAGAAGAGGTAGCCTGCCTCCTAGCTGCTGGGTTCATCATTAAAGTTTTTCATCCTGAGTGGCTGGCTAATCCTGTGCTTGTTTTGAAAACGAATGACACTTGGCGAATGTGAGTTGACTACACAGATCTCAATAAGGCTTGTCCAAAAGATCCATTCGCTCTTCTCCGTATCGATCAGATAATTTGACTCTACGGCGGATTGCGAGCGCGTGTGTTTCTTGGATGCATACTATGGTTATGACGAGATCAAGATGGCAAAGGAGGATCAAGAGAAGACGGCTTTCATAACCCCCTTTGGAGTTTTTGGCTATGTCTCTATGCCTTTTGGACTCAAAAGCGCCGGGGTGAGTTATCAATGTTGTGTTTAGGACTGCCTTGATTCGCAGATCAGGCATAATGTTCATGCTTATTTTAATGATATCATGGTGAAATCCCAAAAGAAGGATAGACTCTTGGACGACCTTAAGGAGACGTTTGATAATCTTCGAGTGTACCAGATGAAGCTCAACCCCGCAAAGTGTGTCATTGTTGTTCCTGTAGGTAATCTATCGGGATTCCTTGTTTCTGAACGAGGCATTGAAGCTAACCCAAAGAAGATCAAGGAAGCTACCTTGATGGGTAAGCCTGCTAACATAAACCAAGTCCAGCACATGCTTGGCCGCATAGCAGCATTGAGCCGGTTTATAAGCCGCCTGGGTGAGAAGGTGATTCCTCTTTACCAGTTGTTGAGGGAAACTGACAAGTTTGTCTGGACCGATGCAGCTAACGATGCATTTGAATCCCTCAAGAAGCAGCTGGCTGAGCTGCCCCAACTAACAAAGAGCCCATGCTCTTGTACATTGCCGCTAACTCAAAGGCGGTAAGTGTCGCGGTTGTCGTTGAGAGAAAGAAGGCAGAAAATGAGTATCCGGTTCAGCGGTCAGTCTATTTCACCAGTGAAGTTTTAACCTTGTCCAAGAAACAATGTCCACATTGGCAAAAGCTGGTTTTCGAGTGTACATGGTGAGTCAGAAGCTGAAGCATTATTTTTAGGAACATCCAATTACTGTGGTCAGTTCAGCACCTCTTGGAGACATCATACAGAATCGGAAGCTAATGGCTGGGTCGCCAAGTGGGCAATCGAGCTTGGCCCTCACCACGTGAATTACATGCCATGTACAACAATCAAGTCCCAAGCACTTGTCAATTTCATCAATGATTGGACAGAGTTGCAGATTCCAGAAGATAGGCTAGATAACACCTACCGGACTGTACACTTTGATGGATCTAGGCAATTGGATGGATCATGGTCTGGAGTTGTTCTATCTTCTCCAAAAGGTGAAAAAAATGTTATGTTTTACGGCTCATGTTCCCATGTACTAGCAATGCAATTGAGTACGAGGCCCTCCTACATGGACTCTGAATGGCTAAATAAATGAATCTTAGCCGAGTAAGGTGTTTGGGCGACTCAGATTTGGTGGCTCGGTAAGTCTCGGGGACTTGGACTCTAAAGACCCCCTGATGGCGGCATACTGACGGGCAGCTCGGAGGTGGCGGGTCATTTTCAAGTCTATCAAGTTTACCATATCGATCAGCGGAAAAATGAAGCGGCTGATGCACAATCATGACTCGGTTCTAAGCGGAAGTCAGTTCCTTCGAACATTTGTTCAGACATCCTTCATAATCCATCGATAAGATTATCGTCTGAAGAGGACATAGCTATTCCTGACCTAGAATCAGACTTATTGCATAGTCCCGTATCTGGCTTATTAACCACAATCGAGCTCCCAGCAGAGGAAATCGAAGCTCGACAGATAATCTAGCGATCCAAGTCTATTACTCTTGTCAGAGGCGAGTTACACCAACGGAGTACCACAGGTGTTTTTCAATGTTGTGTCTCCCCTGAGGAAGGACAAGAAATCTTCAATGAGATCCACGCTGGCGACTGTGGACATCATGTTGCCTCAAGATCTTTGGTAGCCAAAGCTTTTCGCCAAGGGTTCTATTGGTTGACGGCTCACACAGACGCGAAAGATATCATGCACAAGTGCGATGGATGTCAAAAGTTTGCCCGTCAAGCTCATGTGGCGTCTCAGGAATTGCACATGATCGTGATTACTTGGTTGTTCGCAGTCTGGGGGCTTGATATGGTAATGTCTTCTAATAAAAGACTAACTTACTGGTGGCGGTTGATAAATTCACCAAGTGGATTGAAGCAGAGCCTATCGGCAGTTGCAATGCGGAAATAGTTTTTAAGTTTGGAAACAAGTTAATCTACCATTTTGGTTATCCTCATAGTATCATTACTAACAACGGTATCAATCTACCCAAAGGAGCTATGTAGCAATTTTGTCACAAAAGGCATATCCGGCTTGACTTAGCAGCAGTGGCTCATCCACAATCTAATGGACAAGCTGAGCGGGCTAATCAAGAGATTTTGAGAGGGATCAAGCCCGGACTCATGGTTCCACTACAATGTACCCTAGGCTGCTGGATTGAGGAACTTCCCTCGGTGCTTTTGAGTATTAGAACGACTCCAAACAAATCTACTGGTTATGCGCCTTTCTTTCTGGTTTACGAAGCTAAGGCGGTTTTGTCGAGTGATATTCATCCTGATTCTCCTTGAGTCGTCACTTATGTTGAGGTAGCCAATGAATAAGCACGCCAGGATTCTTTGGACGCTTTGGAGGAAGAAAGTGACTTAGCAGTAGCAAGATCAACTTTATATCAGCAAGACCTACGTCGCTATCATAGCCGTAGATTTCAAAGTCGCACCTTGCAGAGGGCGACTTAGTACTTCCTTTGATTCGAGACAAACAGGGGTGCACAAGCTTTTGCTGCCTTGTGAAGGTCCTTTCGTGGTCAACAAAAACCTAAACGATGGTTCATATTATCAGATAGACCTGCGACCGGGTTCGCATACCTCTGAAGAACAAACGACCCAGACTTGTAACATCGCTCAACTTCGGTCTTACTATACTTAAAGCCACCGACTCATTAATTTGTATCCCCCGCCCTAAATATTATGTAAATACTTCTATATGTTCAAATATAATAAAGCCGGCACCCTAGAAACTCAGGCTCTCTATCGTTTCAGCCTATAAGTTGAGCATGAGTCTCTATTTTTTCAAAAATAGGACACTTGGGGGCTTTCAACTCATCGAGTTCAGCTTTCTCGCCCTCTTGACCCGGCAAACTAAATACGCCACAATATATGGTTAAACCTACATGTATGTTTGATGCGACTCCGATCTGATGACCCCATGTATTCTTGATATGTCAATCCTTGATGGACCCTGAACTTTTCAGGGTTAAAACATTGGTTTGAGTCATGTGAGAGACAGCATACAGAGAGCTAGGATAAACCATGGGTTATCATACCCGCTTCATTAAATCAAGACCTAAGCCATGAAAGCCAGTCTTTTTATCGAGTCTCACCAAGACGGCTTATTACATTTTTTGCTATGCTAACTTTTCTAGAAGCACTATCTTTGTCTCTGATTCATGTAAGGGTACCGGGTTACAAGACTGTGATCATATTATGGCAAGTTCAAAGTACATTTTTTGCAAAAATTGTGGAAAAAGTTTCCAGAGACGAGGTTATGGTAACCTGCACATATAGATCCAAGCAACAAATATATTGATTAAAATCAGCCAAGACAGATTAAGATGAGGACACAAGTTGTTTGGCTTGCACAAGCATGGATTAAAGGCGGGTTAGCAAACGCTTTCTCATACACAAATTCCTTGTCATCAATACAAGATGCAGAGTTCGAAAGTTTGCACGACGGCACGATATATGTAAAACAATTGTAGCCTTAATAATATTAAAAGGCACTTCAGGCCCAAGCAGTAGAATCAATGTTTTTTTAGTAACCGGGACTCTATGCTTTCCGAGTTATGCTTCGGTTTGGTCCTATGCGTGGGATGTCTTCCGGTTGTCCTCCACTCGAGTTTCCGGGTCTTCGATCTGGATGTCGACCTAGTCCCATTTGTAGTGGGTCAAAGCTTCGAATATGGCTTCTTCATTTAAAACGGGAGACGGGTCAATGTCAGGGGCGAAGAGGTGCTTACGGCGCTGCGGAGCCAGACTCACTGACTTAAACGAGGGCGGCTGAACTCGGGCAATGTTTGAGTCATATGGTAGATGATAGCTCTTCAATGACATGTCATTCATGAGCTGGCTGGCAAACACACGAGCCGCCTTGAAGCACTGAAGATAATGATTCGTAGTAAAAGTTGACCCGTCCACCTTCAGTGCTGGAAACCCCCCAGCCATCTTCGCCGGGTCATGCTCTGCTAAGTAAGCCAAGCTTGACTCAAGGAATATGTAGCTCCAGCTCGAGCAGTTGATCTATTGAGCTCTGAATTTCCTTTGGGGTCATAGAGAGGAATGTCAGCACATCTTTTATGAGCTTCATCAGCTCTTTGTTCCCCATGACAACTTTGATTGTGCATAGGCTTCCAGTGTAAAGCTGCTCCGTTAATGCATACACAACTTTGATCTTTAGCAAGCTATTATCCTCTAGATTGCAAGTGCAAGAGCCTGCAAGAAATTCAAATACAAGAGTCGCCAGGAGACGTACCTCCAAAAATGAGTATTAGAACGGTCTAGGAAAAAGTTTATCAAAGACACTCACCGAAGATGGCTTGAGTCATGTGGTCAATATGCCTTTTTAACCCGGACAACTCTTCAATGACTGTTTTCAAAAGACTATCAGCATATTCAGAACGCTGGATCAAGGTGGTTTACTCAACTTTAAAATGACTTCTTATCTATTTCAAAACCCGCCTTGGCCTTCTCCAGTTCCTCTTAGGAAAACCGCAGTTTTTGCTCCAGCTCTGCCCGGGCCTTTTGTCCCACTTCAAGATCCTTTTTCAAACCGGTCACATTTGCCTCAGCCGCCTTTATAGTTTCTCATGTAGTCAAAGTTGTCATATTGATCAACAGTAAAAATATAATATGACTAACAAGCAAAGTCTCAAGTAGATTGCACGCAATATACTCGACATTTGGGGTCTAATGCATAGAAATTCTCTCCAAAGAATACAATTATGAAGACCCGACTCATCTCAAGAAGATGAGCCGGCCCGTGGGGGCTATAGGTCAAATACTTCTACAATGATGAAGACCCGACTCATCTCAAGAAGATGAGCCAACCCTTGGGGGTTATAGGTCGAATTCTTCTACAATTATCAAGACCCGACTCATCTAAAGAAGATGAGCTAGCCCTTGGGGGCTACAGGCGAAATTCTTCTACAATTATCAAGACCCGACTCATCTCAAGAAGATGAGCCGACCCTTGGGGGCTATAGGTCGAATTGTTCTACAATTATCAAGACCCGACTCATCTCAAGAAGATGAGTCGGCCCTTGGGGGCTACAGGAGGATATATGGAATATATGTAATATACAAAAAGTCTAAGCATGTGTCATATTTTATTTTCATCATGTTCACAAGGCCGACTTCCACTTGCGGGCTTGCAGAAAGATGCTCCAGATAACCAGTGTGTAATTCTTCAGTGATGAAAGTTTCATAACTCAGAAGTTCCAGTTTAGCCTTTCCCTTGTAAGGCAAGACTATTTCCTCCTTGGTGACAAGCTTTGCCAGCATATTAGAGGGTCCAGGAGTGGTATAACCCGACCCAGTAATGGCAACTTACGCATTCTTGTCACAAGAAGCATCTTCAGCGGATTCCTGAGGAATGGGCAGATCAATATTAGTTGTCGGGTCAGTTTGGACATCCATAGGCACAGCAGTAGCTGTTCTGGTTTAGGATGAGGAGGTAAATCGACTTGGATTTCTTGATGTCGTTTAACACATTCGGTGGCTTCAGGAACTATTGTAGGACCGAAAGTATATCTAGAAGGGGGTGATTAGACTACTTGACCAATTACAAGTTTTGCCTATACCAAGTTTTAGGGTTGACAGTTTTTAGTATTTCATGGCAAGTCAAGTACACCCTACGCATGCAAGTCTAAGAGTATATAGCAGCGGAAAGTACAACAAGCATGTATAGAAGGGATAGGGTAGGAAGATCAAATGCAGTTGTACACACGATGATTTTTCCCGTGGTTCCGACAGGTAGTGCTATCGTACATCCACGTTTATGGAGTCTTCAACCCACGGAGGGTAACGGTCGCGAGAGTCCACGGAGGGCTCCACCCAAAGGGTCCACGAAGTAGCAACCTTGACTATTCCATACAGCTTTTATCCACGAATGACTAGCCTCACTATGGGTAGATCTTCACGAAGTAGGCGATCTCCTTGCCCTTAGAAACTTCTTGGTTCACTCCACAACACGAAGTAGGAGGCGCCCAAGGGACACTTAACCAATCTAGGAGGCACCACCCTCCAAATGGTAATAGGCTCGATAATGACGATGAACTCCTTGCTCTTGTGCTTCAAGACGATAGATTCCTCAACACATCATCACTCTCTCACAGATTTGGCATGGTGGAAGAGATGGGATTGGTGGAAAGCTACTTGGGGAGGCTAGAAATCAAGATCCATATGATTGGAGTGGAAGATCTTGACCTCAACACAAGGGTAGGTGGTTCTCTCTCAGAAAATCTGATAGGATAGGTATGGAATAGTTCTGAGTGCTTCTCTTTCGAGTAGGTGGTGGTGAAAGGGTATATATAGGCATCCCCAAAAATCCAACCGTTACACACAAAATGACCAACTCAGTGACACCGATGTATAAACTTGGTGGTACCGAAGTGACCAAAAGGTGGGAACTTTTGAATCTCCGTAAAGCCGATATAGGAAACTCAGTCGCACCAATAAGGTGACCAACGGTCAGATTTCCAATCTCGGTGACGCCGATCGAACATTCTCAGTGGGACCGAAAATGTGAATTTGCGTCACACAAAGTTGGCAACCTAAACTCGGTGGCACCGGTATGGAATCAATTGCACCGAAGTGGCTAGGGTTTGGCTTGAGTCTGTCTATGTTCTGGAATCGGTGGCCCCGGTATGGGATAGTTGGTTGCACCGATTTTGAGTGTTAGGTATAGAACAAACTTTGGTGGGAGAGTTTGTGGATGTTTTTGGCGACTATCACTTGTGCACGTTTGCGCATGTTGTTCACCAACAAAACCTTACCCCCTTTTAATAGTATTGGCTTTCCTATGGACTCAAAGTGATTTCTCACAAATATAAAATGTAAAGTCCACTTGCTTGAAGCTTGGCCAACCTATTTCCTTGCATCGTGGGGTTTCTCCACAATCTCCTTTTGCCAATCCTATCATTGAACATTTCCTGAAATATACTTGGTGGAAACATTAGTTCAATGACTTATATGTTGTTAATAATTACCAAAACCACCAAGGGAGCAAATGTGCTTTCACTATCCCCCTTTTTGGTAATTGATGACAACATATAGATCAAAGCTTCGACATCTGACAGAATCAATGAAAATAATCGTCACTTTGAGAGGTATGTGATAAGCAAGAGCTCCCCCTAAAGTTGTGCATTATTTTGAATTTAAGTTTGAATGCAAATGCACAATTGATTAGGTATATTGGGTACTTCTTCCATGTCACATACAACTTGGTGGTGTGTGAGAATAATTTATCATGAATAACATGCCACAACACACTCAAGCAAAGGTGAATGATCATCTCATAAGCATTAAGATGATAGGAAATAGTTGCATTTCATCATATAGCAACGTATGATCACACATAAACATGTAACATCCCAAAATTTGATTTTGGAATGTTATGAAATATAGCTATCCATCATCATCATCTTGTTTGAATGAAGTGAATTGTTGAAGTTCTTCTTTTGGATTTCTAAAAGCCCACTTTCATTTTCTCCTTATACTTGTTTGTACTATTTGAAAATCTCTGGAATTATTCAAAAAATAGAGAGGAGTAACATGACACTCCACACTAGGGGAATCTTGGTGAATTATTTGAACAATAAAACCAGGGGTCTATTTGAAAGTTTATCTCAAAAGAATTTCAGATCAATTAGGCCTTTTCTGAAAAAAATATTTTTTTAAAGTATTCATTTTGAAAGAGGAAAATGTTCATTAAATAACATTTATTCCGTTGATCATTTTGATATATATATATTCCCTATGTTTGGAAAAGATTTGAACGCATTAAGGAGTTTTAAACACTGTGGAAAATAGAAAAGGAAACGTATTTAAACGTTTCAATTAGAAAACCGTCCGGCCCATAGCCTTTAAGCCCCGAGATCCCTCTGGATCGGTCACCGACGAACTGATCCTTCCCCCTCTCTCACTAACACGCGGGACGCACAGTCCGATAGCGTCATCCCCGCGCTCATCTCCCTCCCCGCGCCCCTCACCTCGCTGGAGATCCATCCCGAGCCGGATCTCGCTCCTCTCTCCCTCTCCCGAACCCGCACCTGGCCTATAAAAGCCCCTGCATTCTCCGCTCTCTGTTTCACCCCGAGCGCCCCTCCCCACGCCCACAAACACCATGCTCCACCTCACCAGAGTTCGGTCGACGACCGAAGCTCTCCGAGCATGAGGTCGTCGCCTCCATCGTCCCCAGCCCCGTATGACGCCAGCATTCGACGCCGGATCTTCGTCCCCGTCATCTGAGCTCTTCGGACACCGCCCCCGACCACCGCACAACCATCTCCGACGACCTCCGACGTCCGGCCGCCGTCGACCTCGCCAAAAACATCGACACCCCCTCTATAAGCCACCGCACCCCCTCGACCGTTCGATCCAGAACCGACGCGTTAGATTAGATCACTTAAACCCCGAACCGGTATCCCCTAACATTCGGTCGTTCACCGCAAACACCCACACGTGCGCTCTTTCGACCAATAGGAAGCCGCCACGTAGCCCTGTCCGTTCGTTAGGAATTTTGTTCTTTTCTGTTTTGTTTTGGAAAACAGAATGTTTTCTGTTTTGTTTTAGTTGTAACTTTTAAACTAATTAGTCTTTTAAATGGATTATTTTTGCATTAGGTAACAAATTTCATGTAGTTTCATCTTAGATTTCAAATTTGAACTTTAAAATTTGAATCTATCCAAATTTGCTTAAATCACTAAAATCTGTATAACTTGAGTTTAAAAATTTAATTTTGAGTGATTCTTTTTGCCACTGTTTTGTATTAGTTAGGTCCATCATCCAGCAGTGTTTGAGATTTTTTTAGATATTTTAAATTAGGTTTTTTAGTAAAATTTGATTCTGTTTAGTTTCTTCTTAGTGTTTATTTGAATTGTTTTATTTTAGTTTACTTTGATTTTGTTTTAGTTTAACTTTTTATTGTAGTTTCATTAGCTCTGTTGTTAAACATTAGGTGAATTATTTTCTGTTAATAAAATATTTTATTTTGTTTTGTGCTCTAGTTTAAATAGGTAAATCTTGGTTTCACCTTTAGTATTTTTTTTAGAAAAATGTTTTGTAGTAACTCTTTTTGCACAAAAATTTTATAATGAAATACTTTCTGTTTTCTAATAAAATTTTGTACTTACTTTTCTGTTATCTAAATGGCCAGTTGTTCAAAAACAAATTTTTTGTCTTGTTATGTCTTAGTAGAGATTTGACACCAAAAAATTTAGAGTCTTATACTTTGAGTGATTCTTCCTTTTGATTGTGCTATTTGTTTGTTGAAGTATTTGTTTACCTTGTTGTTGTATGAATTGTATTGTGGTTATGCTTATTGTGTGTTTTGTTTGATTCGCTAGATCATCTGGAGTGCAAAGCTTGGTATCTAGAGTCACTTGAGTACGAGGATCGTCAGCAAGGCAAGTCACTTTGATCATGTTTACCCATGTTTTTATTGCATTAGTTCTACCATCCCCCCAATTGCATGCAAAGTAGGTAAATTGGAAACTTGGTTACTTGATGTAGTATCATGTGGTAGGCACCCCTCACCCCTTTGACACATTGGCCCCGCGAAACGTTGATTTAAATTTTTGCTATGCTATTAGTAAACGGGGTTGGTTGTGTGATTCATGAGAGTTGTGAGATAATAATTTCAAGACCTACAAGATGATAAAGACTTCAAGACTCTGAGTTTTCAACATACCTCTGGGTGGATGATGGTTGAACGGCGCCCTGGAGAAACCAGTGGTTAGCCTAGATGTTGCTGGAGAAGTGCCAGTATTCATGCGGAAAGGTCCACCCAGGCACAAAGAGATGGATGGATGCTTCAAGACCCAAGGCTTACCTGCACAGCCACAAGCCATTATGGGCTCTGGCTTGGTTGGATATCGTGGTGACCCTAGATAGCCAGTGCTACGAGATGTAGAAGAACGGTAGGAAAGGATGGGCACTGACAGAGTCTCAGGGAAACCCTTTAGAAGACCATGTTTTGGTCATCCGTTTCTCAAACACCCTGAAGTGTGAGAAATCCAACGGAGGCGATCAAATCTTGTGGGGAACGTGTGCAAGACTCTGCAGAGTACCCAAACCTAATCGATTAGCCATGTCCGCGGTCATGGACAGTTTGAGCCAAAGGAACTGAAACTATCTGAAATTCTCAACACAATTAATTATATTGATGTGGGTATTAATGACAACTTGGGTATGAGAATTGGTTGGTGGAACCATCTCATTAATCAACCAACATTGTAGTATTAATATTTTGCCCTCTTGTTGTAGGAAAAATTGGCTTTATGCAAAAACTTACTACCCCACCTGCCATGTATGCATATAGAATAGATGATTGCTTTACACCCCTCTTTTGTGACATTGTAGGCATATTCAATATGCTGACCTACACGGCTGCAATGTATCATGTTGCAGAATACTTTGCCAACCAGGAGTGAGGATACGCTCTACGCTCGGTGAGATGCCCTTGGAGTCAGATGGACTCAACTACCTTTGAAGCTTCCGCAAGATTAGTTATTCTCATGAGTTGGCCTTCAGCCACTTTATTGTAATTCTTATTGTAATAAAGAACTCGATATGATATTTTCGATTAATAAAGCTGTGTGATTTCACTTTGATATATACATTGATGTACCGTGTGTGTACCAGCATGATCTTGGGATGGTACAGAAACACCGGAGATTCGACCTTTCAGGTCGGGTCACTACAAAACACAAAAGTATCTTACGTCAAACCAAAAGAACCAAAGAACCAAATGTTTTGGAAAGCAATAAACACCAAAACACTCTCTCGCTCGAAGCTTAAAGATCTATATACACTTCTCCCCCTTTGGCAACAAGTTACCAAAAAGTTCAAAGTCATATATCTAAACGTTCTTGGGCATATATCCTCCGGTTGTTGATGAAGGAGTCGACATGACAGCGTCGGCGAAGATCTCTACAGATGTAGTGGATGGAGCTGGAGTGGTCACTGATGGAGCAGAAGCTGATGGAGTTGATGGAGCTGATGGAGCTGATGGAGTTGGCACAGTGGCTGATCTGGCATGAGTAGTGAACTGAGTGCCTGGCCCTAGAGGTGATTCATCCTCATGATCATCATCATCGTCCTCATCTGAAGTAGAAGAGACCCGAGGGATGTGCACGGAGTCAACTTTATGCTGAAGCTCTGTGACTATCTTAGTCAGCCCGTCCACCTTATTAGTAAGGGTCTTAATTCTGGTCTCAAAGATCCTAACAAGACTGTTCTGGTTGTCCAGAATCCCCTTAATGTCCTTCTGCATGCCTTGAACTGATAATATCAACAGATCCATTTGCTCGTTCCTGGATCTAGGGACCTGAGCACTAGTGGCTCTGACTACCTCTGCTTCCTCCTGAGCTACAGCTGAAGTGGGATGATCAGCATCCATCACCACAACATTGTCCTCGAGATATGGCTATAGGGGAAAATGTGGACGATCTAGAGCAAAAATGTGCTTGTATAGTCTTGAGTTGATAAGCATCTAGATGTAGGGTGCATAATAGTAGGAGCGCTTCTGGTCAGTAGCAACCCTCTTGATTGTCTCAACAATCAGATCCATGACTCTGATCCTGGTGTGTCTGTCAAGGTGGATCAACATGTTGATGGAGTGGCCTCGGATCATCTTGTCATCTCCGGACTTAGGCATCAAGGTATGCCTCAGAATGGTGTTGATAGTGCAGAGCTCAGCCCGGAGAAAGTAGATTGATCCTAGCATGTGAGACTTCACATTGGCAGCAGGGATCTCCTTTTACATGTTAGCCATAGCATTGTGGCTATCCTTGGATTTTGAGTATACATCCAAGTCACCATCCTGTGCTTCAGGAACTCCTAAGATAGCAACCCATTCCTCAACAGTTGATTCATACCTTGCGCCTTCGGTCATCCACACAATTCTACCATCTCCATAGAAGTGTGCAGTGGAGTAGAATTGCATGATCATTTCATCATTCCAAGCTGTGAATTCTCTGCCAATGAAATCATCGAGACTTATGCAGTGGAGGTCGTCCTGGACACTTGGAAAGTACTCCTCATTCTCCTTGTTGAACTTCCAATCAACATACCGCATATCACTAACAGCTAGACTAGTGTCAAAGAGCACAGTCTCATAGAAATTCTGTTGCTCTCTGGTATAGAATATGTAGTCCACGAGAGTCTTCTTCCTTTGGGCATAAGGATCAATAGCTCTCCATGCCCTCAATCTTGAGTCCTTCCTCTTCTTCATGTCCTCAGCTAGTGGGCAGCTGGCATTGTGTACTGTAAGGTGTGGTCTGAGCTTCATCAATGTTTTCAAGTCATCCACATCTTCAACTCTGGAAGCAGTTCCTTTGTTCTTCTCAGAAGATGGAATCTACCTGGCTGTCCTCTTAGGCTTCTCAGCAGCCTTCTTGGATGTGCTGGTCTTAGGCATAGCATCAGACATAAGTTTCTTTGCCTTCTTATTGGGAGGAGCCTTTGTAGCTGGCTCATCCTCCTCTTCCTCGACAGCAGCATGAGATGCTTCCTCTAGATCTTCATACATGGAAGTAGGCCTGCCAGTCACATGAATGATCATCTTCCTGGACTTTTTCTCCCCTGCCTTCTTAGGCATAGCTCTCTTGGGGACCTCAACTGAAATTGTTGCTCTGACAGTCTCATGAGCCTTGAAGGTAGAAGTAGGAGCATATATCTTGCTGACAACTCTTCAAGAGGAAGTAGCTTCAGTTGCTGACTTCTTGGCACCCTTCTCTTGCTTCTTAGCAAGAATATCTTCAGGGACAAAGTCTGGATCTTCTTCATCTAAGTTCAACTTCTTCCTGGTTCTGGTAGCAGCCTTGGGAAACCCATGAGAGATGGGGGTGCCTAGATCTAATAAAGAACTGGCTTCTGGGCTTATTCCAGAACTCATATCAACTCCCTGCTCTGGCACATTCTGACTATCTTCTGAGCCTGACATACTGACCCTATGAATAGAGTGTAGATGAGTTATTACAAAATGAGGCTGGTTTTTGAAATTTGAGCAATGAGTTTTCAAAAAGTTTTGCAATCTTTCACATACATATCGGTGCAGCCGAACAGAAATTTTCGGTGGAGTTGAGACAGACTAACTCCTTAACAGGAACTTGGCAGCCTTTTCGGTAGGACCGAAAAGAGCCACTCAGTTCCACCGAGTCAGTTCTCAACCATACTGAAAAGCATATTGGTGAGACCGATATTTTCATTTCTGTTCCACTGAGATATATCGGGCGGGCGGCAAAACCCTAGAAAATCCATCTAACTCGAGATTTTGCAGATTTAAGTGGATGGATATATGAGTAAAGTGTGTAAAGATGATAACCAAGTATCTAATGAGCAAGAATCGGATGGGGAGCACACTAGAGATCGAATCCGTACCCTAGCTTGGCACAGATCCTCTACGGCGGCGACGATGGAGTAGATTTCATCGACGGCGGCGATTTCCAGTGGTGGAGGAGCTCAAGAAGACAGGGACGACGACCAGGGGTCTCGAGGTGGTAGCTTAGGGTTCTGAGGTGCGACGTTGAACATTGAATTTCAAAGCGTCAGGGTCCACAGCATATATACCCTTCACTGTCGGTGATACCGATTTTATGTTTTCGGTGTCACCGAGTTCCACAACTGTTAGCTGACAGGGAAACTCGGTGTAACCGAGAATATGAAATCAGTGTTACCGATATTGAAAACCAGATCAATCCTAGGCAATCGGTGAGACTAAGATTGTGGTGTTGGTTCCATCGAGTTGCACTTGGGAGGTTTTAATGGTCAGTCCTTGTCGATACGGAACTCCGAGTGCTCCACACATAGAGGGATCGAAAAGAACTTGTTCAAATTTTGTGATGCAGCATGAATAGAATATGATGTGAGAAAGCATAGATAGCTAAAGAGTGGTCCTAGGCATTCTTGTCAATCCAATTGGCAAAAGATAAAGAAAAAGCCAAATAGCAACAATTGGATGTCCTCGAATGAGAAAATAAATGCAGGCCAACATGCTCACACAATAAGATGTCAAAAGGAATCATGACAAACATGCACAAACACTCTAGCATCTAACAAGCACTTGGGCGATGACGAAGTCATCTATATATGAGTATTTGACTTAGGAGCCAAGTAAGAGTACTTGATCATAGGTCATACTCACCGTTTAAGCACAAGTGGGGTTACCACTTTTTCATAAAGCACTTAATGTGGTCAGACACTAAGAGATGCTTTGACTCAAGTCTTAGAGTAAATCTCCCCCTTAATGTGAGGTCCCCCCATAAGAGGGATAGACTAACCTTGGGTTTTGTCGATGAAGACTTCATGTTGGTGAGGTAGTTGTGGATGCTCAATGTTGATGAAGATCACCAAGAGTTGGGAGCATACTTGTTGTTTCCTTTCTCTTCTCACCTACATGGGTTAGTCCCAACATACAGGAGACAAACACAAGTATATCTATGGACATGGAGTGGAAAGTATATGTTATGATGTCCATTGATTAGTTGATTACCTTGTCCCTTGCTTGCCTTTGAGGTAATGTGTGACTCCTTGAACTATTGCATTGAGTTGATGTTGAGTGCAAAAAGTCCTTGCCAATAATGAATGTGAGTGAATTTCATTGGCGGAGTCACCCCTCAAGAACCTTGTAGTTCTTCTTCTTGGGGACCCACATCAAGTTGATGGGGATCCTTTGTGTTGAGGTGGCCTTTGTAGTAGTTGAGCTTGAAGTAGCCTTGGGAACCCACTCCACCAAAGCTAGGGGTTCATCTTCATATGAGTTAATATCCTCTTGAAGCTTGTTCTTGCCCATGAGCTTGTGGTCTTATGGTGGAAGGTCATCTTGAGTGTTTGTACCCTTGGGAAGAGTATTTTCATACTTCTCCTTTTGAGGAACAAACTTGGGCTTGGGATATTGACCTTCTTCCCACTCAACTCCATTAGTGTTGAAGTAGTCAACACCACGATTCTCCCAGTATCCTCCGTGCTTGCGTACAATTTCCTCAAATTGCTTACAATCGGCAAGACTCTTGTAGATACATTTTTCTATAATTCCTTTCAATAAAGAATTTTCTTGCTCAAGTGTAACTTGGCTAAGAGAATCATCATTAGTGGAATCAATAGAACTACTAGAAGCAACATCATTGGGTTTAGCATTTTTATTGTTGCTACTAGATGAAGAACCTTTCTTGCCTTTCTTACTAGATTGCTTAGTTTTAACTTGAGGCATGGAAGTAGACAAGAGTATTCATTTGGCTAGATAATATGAGGTCTTCTTTCGGAGATCGTCATTGATAGCTTTGAGAAACTCATGCTCTTGCTCCAAATTGAGCTTCTCGAAGCGTAGCTTCTCATGAGTTCTCACAAGATCTGTATGATCTTCGAGAGTAGATTCATGAGCTAACTTAAGATTGTTTAGTTCTTTAGTTAGTTGTTCTATTTTCATCTTATCATCATCAAATTTCTTATCTTGACTAGCATTAGAATTATCAAGTTCATTTTGATCAATATCACTAGTTTTATCACAAAGCAAGTCATCATTACAAAGTAAATCATCTTCATCACTATCAAAGTCAAGATATTCGGGGTGTGATACCTTGGGGCCTTTAGCCATGAAGAAACTTCCACTCCCTTCGTTTGGTGAATCAATTAGATCGTAGGATTTGGTAGTCA
This sequence comes from Hordeum marinum, assembly GCA_022496015.1. NCBI lineage: Eukaryota > Viridiplantae > Streptophyta > Magnoliopsida > Poales > Poaceae > Hordeum > Hordeum marinum. Next base: position 248,559,624 of record CM039675.1, on the reverse strand, counting down.
CTAGAGAAATTCCGGCAACACCATCATCTTTACTATGGTCAGAGTCGGAGTGATACCTTCTCTCGGAGTTGTTGTCGGAGTCAGAGCCGGAAACCCATTCACCAACTTGAGCTTGATGTTTTCATCTTGTGTAGCTCTTGGTGTGCTTGTCCTTCTTCTCAGAATTTCTACTTCTCCTTGAGTGTCTTCGTTCATAACGATCATCTCTACTCCTTCTCTCTTTGTGGTGACTCATTTCTTGAGCTTTGTCTTCGAGGTGACTCTTCTCTTCTTTTGTAGGGAGCCGTGCACTCATTTGAGTAGTGTCCGGGATTCCCACAATTTTAACAATTGCAGTCACGACTTGACGAACGCTTCTCTTCATATCTTAAGTGGGAGTTTCTTTCTTTGCCTCTATTCTTGAAGAACTTGATGAATTTCTTCACCATGAGGCTTGTCTCTTCACTGGTGACAAGGTTGTTGCTTGAAGTTGCGGGAGCATCACTTGTGGCTTTGTAAGCACCGCTAGACTTGTGATGAAGCTCTTCTTTATCTTTGAGTGTCATCTCATGAGCAACAATCCTTCCAATGACTTCTGTAGGCTTGAGATCTTTGTAGTTTTGCATCATTTGGATTAATGTGCACCCGGTGTCGTATCTCTCATCCAAAGCTCTAAGTATCTTCTTGATGATGAATTTGTCGGTCATTTCTTCACTTCCTAAGCCGGCAATCTCATTGGTGATGAGAGCTAGCCTAGAGTACATCTCTGCGACTCCTTCACCATCCGTCATCTTGAACTTGTCAAGCTGACCTTGAAGAACATCTAACTTGGATTCTCTCACGGACTCGGTTCCTTCGTGCATATCAACCAAAGTATCCCAAATCTCTTTTGCATTCTCAAGACGGCTGATTTTGTTGAATTCTTTGGGGCATAAGCAGTTGAAGAGAATGTCGCATGCTTGAGCATTGAGTTGCAACATCTTCAACTCATCCGCGGTCGCTTCACGATCCGGTTCCCATCCATCCGCAAAGAACTCACCTTGGAAGCCAACACGAACAATAGCCCAATTGGCGGGGTTATGACCAAGAATATGCATTTTCATTTTGTGCTTCCAACTAGCAAAATTAGTGTCGTCAAAGTACGGACCTCTATGGTGATAACTTCCCTCACTAGACGCCATACTTCTCCTAGGTTGTGAGACCTAAGCAATGGAGACCAAAGCTTTGATACCACTTGTAGGACCAAAAGTATGTCTAGAGGGGGGGTGATTAGACTACTTGACCAATTAAAAGTTTTGCCTATACCAAGTTTTAGGGTTGACAGTTTTTAGTATTTCATGGCAAGTTAAGTACACCCTACACATGCAAGTCTAAGAGTATATAGCAGCCGAAAGTAACAACAAGCATGTATAGAAGGGATAGGTTAGGAAGATCAAACACAGTTGTAGACACGATGATTTTTCCCGTGGTTCCGATAGGTGGTGCTATCGTACATCCACGTTTATGGAGTCTTCAACCCACGGGGTGTAACAGTCCCGAGAGTTCACGTAGGGCTCCACCCAAAGGGTCTACGAAGTAGCAACCTTGACTATTCCATACGACTTCCGTCCACGAAGGACTAGCCTCACTATGGGTAGATCTTCATGAAGTAGGTAATCTCCTTGCCCTTACGAACTTCTTGGTTCACTCCACAACACGAAGTAGGAGGATCCCAAGAAAAACCTAACCAATCTAGGAGGCACCACCCTCTAGAAGGTAATAGGCTCGATAACGATGATGAACTCCTTGCTCTTGTGCTTCAAGATGATAGACTCCTCAGCACACAATCACTCTCTCACAGATTTGGCATGGTGGAAGAGATGGGATTGGTGGAAAGCTACTTGGGGAGGATATAAATCAAGATCCCTATGATTGGAGTGGAAGATCTTGACCTCAACAGAAGGGTAGGTGGTTCTCTCTCAGAAAATCTGATAGGATAGGTATGGAATAGTTGTGAGTGCTTCTCTTTCGAGTAGGTGGTGGTGAAAGGGTATATATAGGCATCCCCAAAACTCCAACCATTACACACAAAATGACCAACTCGGTGACACCAATGTGTTAAACGCGTTGGTACCCAAGTGACCAAAAGGTGGAAACTTTTGAATCTCGGTAAAGCCGATATAGGAAAGTCGTTTGCACCGATAAGGTCACCAACGGTCAGATTTCCAATCTCGGTGATGCCGATCCAACATTCTCGGTGGGACCGAAAATGTGAATTTGCGTAATAGAAAGTTGGCAACCTAAACTCGGTGGCACCGGTATGGAATCGGTTGCACCAAAGTGGGTAGGGTTTGGCTTGAGTTTGTCTAGGTTCTGGAATCGGTGGCACCAGTATGGGAAAGTTGGTTGCACCGATTTTCAGTGTTAGGTATAGAACAGACTTTGATGGAGAGTTCGTGGATGTTTTTGGTGACTATCACTTGTGCACGTTTGATCATATTGTTCACCAACAAAACCTTACCCCCTTTTAATATTATTGGCTTTCCAATGGACTGAAAGTGATTTCTCACAAATATAAAATGTAGAGTCCTCTTGCTTGAAGCTTGGCCAACCTATTTCCTTGCATCTTGGGGTTTCTCCACAATCTCCTTTTGCCAATCCTATCAGTGAACATTTCCTGAAATATACTTGGTGGAAACATTAGTTCAATGACTTATATGTTGTTATTAATTACGAAACCACCAAGGGAGCAAATGTGCTTTGAACTATCACATCTGGATTTTCCGGCTCAGTGACTTCAGGATTAATAGATGACTCTCCAAGGTTCCTTTTCTTGACCCTAGCCATACAAAATGAGAAGGCAAAATAAAATATACACAAGCTTAGAGTTTAGCAATCACGCATACAATACAAGGAAGGAAAATCTTACCCATGGTTGATAACAAGGGGTGGAAACTTCGTGGTAGTTGAGTCATCAGATGAAGGGGGTCACTCCTGGTAATTTGAATCGGTAGGATTGAGAGGTTGTTTAAAAAGACCATCATGAGGATGAGATGGAGTCAGACTATGAGGCACCTCATCTTGTAGATGGCGAGCAGTTGGCTTGTTGGGTAAGACGGTCATAAGATTACCAGAACGACTCTGATTCTAGTGCCTTGAGGTATGTTGGGACTTCTTCAAAGTAATATTGGGATCCAAATAAGCATATAGGTGAGAAAAGCTTACTTTCCGTATGACCCACCTTATCTTCCTTGGAGACAAGGATTCCAAGCCAGAGGATATAGAAATTACCTCAACATTGTTGGCCTGCCTTATGCCAGCATCATCCTGGTAGAAACAAGTTGTTAGCAAATTCAATAAAGAAACGGCTAAGGAAATCAAATATTACCTCCATAGATGCACCAGCTGATGGAGATTCACCCCTAAATGACTTCTATTCTATAGTCGCCTTGTTCTTCTTCTTGTCGGGGCCAACTCCGGGCTTGCTAGCCTGGACTTTCCTTTTCTTCTTACAGAAGTGAGAAGACATTTGCAAAGTTTGTTGATATAAGTAATAGAGTAAAGCATTTAAATTTGAAGAAGTTCTACAAAGACACTCAAAAGATTGTTGGAAGTTTCTTACTAAAGGAGCTGGGTTGAGGGCGTTAAAGGGTTTCAAGCCAATTTGATCACATACTGTTTGAGGTCCTCCCAACAACTTTTTCACAATCTTGTTTATGTCATCCTCTGTCAAAACCATCTTACTATATCTTTGCGGATCGTCCACACGGCTAGAATAGTTGCACATGAAATCATTTCGGTGGCTCAATGGCAGGATCATCCAGGATGCCCAGTACTGGGTCAGGTCTACTCCAGTTAAACTCTGAGTCTCTAGAGACATCAGCTTTGGAAATACAAACACAAACTTATAACACTCTTCTTGAGAAGCCCGGACAGGAAGGTCATACTCCATAGGAAGGCGATCTGGTCTATAACCTAGCAAGGGGTTCTCATTCTCGGGAGTAGTATTCTGATAATAAAACCAAATTTTCGCCCATCCTTTGGGGAGACTTGGCAGGACAATAGAAGGAAAACCACCATCTCTGCGTCTTTGAAGTGAAATTCCACCTAACTCTTGGCTAGGGCCATCTGTGCACTCAGTCTTGTGATTCAAATGGAGAACTCCAGGAAAAGTGGGACAGTGGGTTCCTTTTGCAAGTATACCTCGCATAGGACTTGAAACTGGCAGAGGTTTGATATGGAGTTAGGGGCCAAATCTTGCGGATGAAGGTGAAGGAAGTGGACTACATCCCAGAAGAACCTTGACCTAGCAGGAGAAAAGCCTCTGAGAAGGTGATCTATGTAAACTACAACTTCTCCTTCGCCAGTGTTTGGGCATGCTTGTCATTGAGGAGCCCGCTATCCAATTGACTCCTTAGATGGCAACAAACCTTGGTCCTCATATTCTTTGAGCACCTCTTCCGAAACTTGTGAAGGCACCCAGTTAGAGATGGAAGTTTTTGACATAATGAAATGCTTAGACACAAGCAAAGGGATTACAAGAACACCCGTATTATAACCAAGGATAAGACAACACAAGTTTATACAGTTGAAGAGACACCTCAAAGAAGAGCGGTGCCTGAAATTGACAATATCTTCATATGATGGTTACAATCATAAGGACAAGCCAGTGAATAAAAGGGTGCCTTACACCAAATAAAATACTTCTAATTTTTACTAAGTCTGGAACAAACAGGTTCCTACCAAACTAGCTATAATCATGGATCTAAAAAAGGTTTAGAAAATGAAGCCTTTGCTAAACCTAGCGATGAAGTAGGGAAGCAACGGTGCTCTGGGGTATGGATTGAGAGAAGGGATCTAAGTATACTACGTCTAAAATTGAATTGCTATTTGTACCGCTTCATTCTTGCGAGGAAAAGATATTGGAAAACAAGAAGCAATAATGGTGATGAATAGTTAGGGTCGCTTTGGTTTTCTCGACGAACTTCAATGAATCAAGTTAGATCTAAAAGAAAGGGAAATGACATACCTCGTTGCTTGCCAGTGTTGGCATTCTGGGAATGGGGGTACCCAGACTTTCCTACCTGCAGCCCAAGGCGTGGCCTATTCGACAACCAAGCATAGCCCAACGCGGCTCCACTCAAGACATGGCCTCGCAAGAGCCCCGGTCTCGCTAGGGAGTTAGCACCAAGACCCGCAGGGGAATAGGCCTTCCCAGGCCCCCTCCTGACCGGCGGAGATCTCTATGCAATGCTTGGCCTCGAGAAGACAAGGATGATGCAATGTGGTCTAGGCAGGCACCAACGCACCAGATGGGACAGTTTCCCCTTTGGTTCAAAGGGGGCAAGGACATACACACGTTCCCAAAGCATCCCTCAAAGGTTCCCATTCCCGTGCAACAAGACCAAGACCACGAGCCCTACACGATAGATGTTATCGCCGAGCCCACCACTGCATCAGCAGCAGCTACTTTGCAAGTGAAGACCACCTTTTGACATGATAATGATGTACCCCTTGTTCCCCTTCGAATTTGGCCATTGTGGGATCCCTTCCTGCCATAGCGATAAGGGAAGAGGACTCGGGCCACTATAAATAGAGGCTAGGCTACTCCGTAGAGAGGGAAGGTCAGCGATGAAGCAAGACCACCAGAACGCCCTCGCGAGGCAACTCACCACTATACTAGTTCATCCACAAAGCTCCTCATGAGGCAATCCACCAAAGGAGGAGTAGGGTTTTACGCTTCGTAGTGGCCCAAACCTAGGTAAATCCTCGTGTGCAATCTTCTCCCTCGTCATCGTGCGAGTTCATCGAACCAGGCTACCGGGTTGTGAGCAAGGAGGGGTGAGGCTGTTGGGAATCTTCGCACACGCCCCTGTTTTCGAACACTCTTGGGTTTTGCGGAGCCTGAAATCCAATATTCGGTGCGCCAGGTAGGGGGTGTGTCGAGGTCTCCAGCAAGCTCTGCTCCCTCTTCACCCTTCCATGTCAATGGCCAACGCTCGACAAGCTCTCTTCAGCCCCGGTGGATCCGCCTTCACCAACCTCGCCACTGCCGCCCAAGACCCACGCCCAAGTAGCGTGACGTTGGGCGGTCAGTACCATCTCGATAGCGTCGTTTCCACCACTGTCGCTGCTCATGCCGGTCAAGCTCGCAGCATACGGGCGGTGCCCACAGAACCAACATCGCATGGTACCCACTTGGGGGATCTCAACCCACATGACACACTGTTGATGGCGAGCGAGATGCTTTGCCACCACCTGACACACATGGGCTTCGATGCTTTGGTCGACCACATCGCCGAATTGATCACCATTGCAAGGAGGGCCTGGGTTCCCCACCCCTCTTTGCGGCCAGCGGCATTGTCGTCGGGGGCTCGTTCGCCGTGCCTATCACCTTGTTTGTGGACGATGCGAGCCCGGGCAGGGCCTGCCGCACGTCGTGCTCCTTCTCCCCTGGATTTCGGTAGCTTGCGTTGGGGCATCGCCCGGCCACGTTAGTTTAGCCTTCAAAGTAAACGATGGGACATGCCACATGCGCCTCGACGTGCACTCTCATACCCCAGTGGATCATCGACAGCCTGGGTCGTCCTAGTGGGAGCACGCAAACTTGCACAGGGAACACCCGGCTCAAGCGTCCGGGCAGGTAGGTAACCATAATGAAGGCACATTGGATAACCAGGGAGCCAACCCACGTCAAGACACGCACGGTCAACCCCACGACGGCGGCAGAGGTAAGCAACTTTGGGCAGAGGCCCACCACATGAGGGTCTACGGGCTACGTGCACAGGGCGGTGTCACATTGCCACCTAGAAAGGCCGTCATTGGTGTGTGTGGAGATGGTTGAGGAGAGGAACAAGGCCTTTATACAGAGGCCTATGCATTGAGCTACGTCATACCTGCAGATGGTGCTATGGATCAGGCGCCATCCTCAGGTGCCGACACCCTCCTGGAGTAGGGAGGTGTCCCATACGTCCTCCCCAAGCCAAGCCTGGGGATTCCCACTGAGGGAGCACTAGGCTAGGTCGATGAAAGCGGGAGAAGGGGAGGGCCTCCTCGGATGCGCGTGGGCGTGGCGTAGCTGCCACCCTCACGAGCAAGCAACACGTAGCCAAGCCCCGAGACCACAGGAGCAACAGTCTGGGGGAGCGACAGGATACAAGTAGCGTTGCCACCCATGGCAATAGGAGCGCTGGCGCAGGTCTCGGGGGGGGGGGGGGAGCAAGGCCTCGCGTGGCCCTCGAGCTACGGTCTGTTCGGAGCCCCGACACCTCTCGAGGTGGCTTCATCAGCACAACACCTCTATGGCTGTGTCGGGTGCACCATGCTCATGTTTGAGCCGCGGGGGTGCAATCCTGCGGCTACACGGGGAACAATGCACTCGGGTTCGGGTTGTAGAGGCGTGCAACCAAGCAGAAATGCATGGGATGGTTCTTAACAGAGTTGGGAGCACCTATGTCGTGCGCCAGGGGGCTTGCCTAGCTATCTTCGACCGTGACACTATCGCGTAATAATGAGTGGGTTGTATAGTCCCGGAGCCCCCCGAGGACGCGGAGAGGTTCCCTCCCATGCCCAAGTGGAAGCCCCATGCTCCGTGCTGGTGGACAATATTGTCCTCCAATGACTATGCACACGCAACGTGGAGGCCCTACGCTCCGTGTTGGGGGAAGACAAAGACGAAGACTAGCCTAGCTGCCGGACACGGCAGTTGCTTGCTTCTTTTTTGTGTTCGGATTGCCACTCTTTGAAATGAAATTTGAAGATTTCGGAACTTTATTTGAAAAAGGGGTGGGAATTTTTATCTCATCGCAATTCCTTTTTCTAGCTTTGGAGTATCTTTCCCTGAATTGGCACCTCACAAAGGACCACACACTCTGGCCCTCCTCGAGGCACCTCAGAGCAGGCCGGCAAGAACATGTTTCCTCAAAAACATACATCTTTTGACGGCCAGCTCCCGCTCAAGGGCTCCAACCGTGGCCCAACACGATAGCATGGAGCCTCGGGAGGCTCAGGTGCCTCCCGAGGTAGCGGTTGGCGGAAGGCATTGGAGCCGCTCGAGCCTCAAGGAGGGCTCCTGAGCAACGCGCCGCAGGAGCCTTACCGGTCATATAGCCCCTTGCCCCTTGGTCTCGTCCAGGTGATCCGGACAACCCAATGGTGGTCAAGGCCTCACCCCTTGGTCTCATCCTGGTGATCCAGTCACCCCAACGGTGGTCGAGGAATGTGCGGGACTGGGTCCTGCCAACGTAGAGTATTGCATGAGCGTCAAGGGGGGTTCCTAAGCAACATGCCCCGGGAACCTTACTGATAATGTGGCTCCCCGCCCCTTGGTCTCTAATTATGATCCGGAAACCCCAGCGGTGGCCGGGGCCTTGCCCCTTTGGGCTTGTCCTGGTGATCCGGACGACCCAACGACGGTCGAGGCCTGCTCGGCATTGGGTCCCACAGACGCAGAGTGCCTAAAGGGCCCCTACACCATTCCGCAAACAAGGAAGAATCCCCCAGGTGGGATTCTCTAGCTCCCTGGACGTTCAGCTGCACGTCCTGACGCATGGGATCGCCACGACCCGATAAGCTAAGTACACCACCGAACAGAGCAGAAACTTTCTGATCAAATGATAGCCTGAATGTAGAGTAGGAGGTGTGAGCACTAACGTGAGAATTCAGGCGCTACGGTTCACTATGTGCTACCACGAGGGTTTTCGTGGTCCCAGGTGCCATGAAGGATGGCGCAATGGGAGGAGTCCGGCATCGTCAGGCGACGACGCTAAGAACCCCGGACATGTAGGCGGCACGCTCCCCCTCAGGAGGGTATGCCTCGCGAGGTTCCAGCAGGCCACCATCATCGGACCGCATCAACAATGACACCAAGCCCCGCGCAAGAGACGAAGTCGCGACACATGAAGCAAGCAACAAGCAACTTAAGGGGAGAAGGAGGATGATGAAGGTAATACGCTAAAGTTTGATGCCCACAGGGGCCAGGGTTTTCTTCACATGACAGGAACCAGAAAAAGGAAACAAGGGAAGCCTAGGTAGAGGAGCCCTTGTCGCCGTTCGAACCACCGCCCGCCTCAGCGCCAGAGCCGTTGTCCTCATCGAAGGAGGGAACTTGGATGAACCGCTCCACTAGGGACTCCAAGTGCGTGTGCACCTCATCCCTAAGGGGCTTCTATAACTCCTCGGGCATCGGCTCCACGATGCGTAAAAGTTCAAGCTCCGGGACATGGCAGCATAGGTTGGAGAACACGCTCGTCAGAGCGAGGTCTAGCAGGTCACGTGCGCTGGCCTCGTTGTCCTTGTCCACTCGAAAGACACCGGTCTCCAGCCTCCACCACCCAACCGAAGAAATCAAGGTAGCCTCCATCGCCGTGCATGGACGGCAGCGTGGGGGCTTCCTAGACGAACCGGCCCATCGCACGAGCCGTGCGGCGGGCAATGCCCAAGTATTGCTTGGTGCGCTACGCCTCTAGCATCTTTGTGTGCGCCACCTTGTCCTGGGCAGCCTCCATAGCATTAGATGCCCCCTTTATTTGGGCCTGGAGGGATGCCAACTCTGCCCTGGCCTCCTCTTCGCCCCTGAGGGCGGCCTTGAGGGCAGCCTTGGCGCTCGTCAGATTGGCCCGCAGCGCGTCTACCTCCTCCTGGAGCTTGCCGAGCCTGTGCTTTTTGGTCGCAGACGCCCTGGGAGGAGGAGATGGTCAGGACCGGCGTGCCGATCATGTCAGCAAGAAAATAGAAGGGTGACAGAGCACTCACTCATCAATGATGGCCCAATGCCGGTGAGCTTGGGCCATCCCCGAGGGGCCCCCTGCGCCGCCTCTAGAGGAATGCGAAGAAGCCGAAGGCCCCGTGTCGATGCCAAATCCGGCATATCTCGTAGTAGGGCTCCTAAGCTAGGCGTCTTGGAGCGATGGTAACATGGACACAGGATTTTACCCAGGTTCGGGCTCTCTCAAGGAGATAATACCCTACATCCTGCTTTTGATTGTATTGATATGGGGCTAGTACATAGTACAAGTATCTACTACGAGATTGTAGTAATGAGTATGCGTGGCCTCGGTTTATATATCCACCGTAGGTCTAGGGTTTAGAGGAGTCCTTGTCTTGTGTGCCAAGTCTTATGGAATCTCCCTTGTAAGCATCATGGGCTCTCTGAACTGACCCACTAGTGAATCGCCCTAGGGGTGCTCAGCCCGACCCACTGGTCAGGAGACGACATGGTGAGTACCCCCTAGTCCAGGACACCATCAGTAGCCCCCTCAACCGATCTTCAAGTTTGGGACGCTCCTCGGTTCTTCCAAATAATTCTTCGTCTTCGATCGTCCGTCTTGAAAACTGGTTCAACAAATCTTCGCATGTCCAACCTTGAGGATCACCGAGTTCAATCCGAAGAGTTTACATGTCGGGCATCTGAGGAGCCCCTTTAAGTTATCGGACTTTATCAATGCCTTGTAATTTTTTTCCGCCACATGTGTGGTTTGAAGTGTTTCTCGTACGGCGGCGTCCCCTTCCGTCCGAGCTCCAACGTCGAACTATATCCGAGGCATCTTTCCACAGCCGATCTCCAACACTATTCGACATTCAAGGTATCCTCTTGCGTCCGAGCTCCAACGCCGGACTGCATCCGAGGTGTCTTTTTGTGGCCGAGCTCCAACGCTGATCGGCATCTGAGCGCCAATGATGGGCTGCGTCCAAGCTCCAACGCCGGATTGTCTCCGAGGTATCTTTTTGAAGCTGAGCGCCAACACTCGTCTGGGACGAGCTCCAACGTTGGTCGACATCCAATGTGTCATAAATTACCTTGGTCTATGTAAATTTGACAGACTTTATATGAGCTTAACTGTCGGAATAGTCTTTTATGGAGTGTCGTGGGAATAAATCTGACAGTAAAAGATAGGGGTACGAAAGGAGAGGGCGGAGTCCTAGCTATGGCGAGGGTGTACATGCAGATGTATGAGTTCAGGCCCCTCCTGTGGAGGTAACAGCCCTACGTCTTAGTGCTCGGAAGCTCTTGTCGTGTGGATAGTATGTGTTACAGGAGGTGCGAACCCTTTTGCCAGAGGGGAGGTGTGGGGACCCCGACTCATAAGTCGTGATCACTGAATGCACGTGTACAGTGATCCAAGAGATCAATGCTCACTGAACACGCAGTAGCTGAATAACAAGAGTCTTACATCCACATTTAGCGTCTTACACAAATAAAGACCATGAAGGTCTACTCTTACATAGATAGGGCCATGAGGACCAAACACTTAAATAGAACAAGCAGCGGAAATCTTGATCGAAAGCATGAACCCATGCCATCTGCCTTAAACCTACAGGCATTCTGACTGGGAAGCATCCTAGTTCGCATGTTCGTCGCCAATGAACTCTTCAACATACTCCTGTTCTTCCATGCCCGGCCAATTAACTAACGAGTGGCAAGCCAATGAGTACTTTGAATGTACTCATAAGCAACCCAAGTTGTGTAACAAGGTAATAATGATGCATGATGTAGCACTAAGTAGGTAATTTGCGGAAAGCCAATTTCGAATGCAATGACATGATCAAGTAACTAGGTAAGGATGCATCAACAGTTGGCAGATATCCATATGAACAAGTTACAGATATCATCATAAACTGCAGTTGAACATCTCATGTTCATTCATCACCACAAGTCTTCAAACTTGACTCAAGTATCATCCATCTATCTCCAGCACACACACACACCAAGTTTTTATGAAAACATCTGGACGTAGTTTTAGAAGGACCTCCAACTATCCATCATTGTGTACGCGGCTATTCGAATAGTTTTACACTCTGCAGAGGTTGGACACTTTACCCACAAGACTCGGGGAACTTCCGTGTCATCCAAGACTCGCGGTATATAACATACCCGAGGTAAGCACCCGAACAATGCCTTTCCCCTAGCGATACTAAACAAGGAGTCCACTCGATTGGTACCCAGCCCTCACGATGTAGATCACACAAGCCTCACTCCAGATCGTACCATCCATGAGGGGACCAACGGTGTGCCCGGTGCTTTTGAAGATAGCGCATGATCGTACATACCGATACGACCCCATATCGAGAGTGACCACGCCACTCCTGCCACTAGTAATGCTGGCTCCTTGCTAGCACCCACCAAGGTAATCAACAAAGTCTCGTCCCATAAGGGGTATCGTGGTTGCACATGTAAGGTTGGGACGGTCAGCAGACCTTAAATCTAATCTGTTTTCAAAAACACATACTCACTTGCTCCGGTACACCACATATTTCTCAAGTGGTTACCTAACTCGTCATCCTCTCCCTCGGGCATTAGTGGCACCCGACGGGGTTTTTGAGAAGTCATTGAAATCATGTCTTCCTTTCCATTACTATGCATAAATACCAATCCACTTGCGTAGCATCTATTAGCATCCTATCTACACCCACCCACATAACCCTCATAAGGTGGTAGGGTCATGCACGATGCAAGTGTCAACGGTAAGAGTATAGCAGGCATTCCACCGAAGGGGGAACACCACATCATGATCAATCATCAAAACAACAAGTGCTATATGTCATGCATGAAAAGTTTCTTAACATGGTCAAAGGGATCCTTCCCTAGATCAACAAAGTCTCTGGGGTCTTCGAAGTCTTCGGGTCCAACTTCCTCGTCAACAGCGCAATCTATCGTCACGAATAAAACCGATAAAAATAATCATCACAAAAAAACAGAGCACACAAAGCTAGATTTAAAATGCTACCCTACTCTGATAAATACCAGAAGCTATACTAAAAATATTTGTCTAGGGTTTTGAACTTAAAAAGATTTTCAAAATTATTTAAAACAGGGGCTGATAATGCCAAATAGGGGTTTTAAATTAAAACACAACATGAAAGGTTTTTAAATAGTTTTCCAAGTGGCACTAATAAATGCTATTGAATTTTTCGAAATTTTAGGTGAAAGATTTTGGGCATTGAATTGATATTTTTCCCCATGGAATTTTCGGAAATCTACAGAAAAAGAAAAAGGGTAAAAGGTATTGTGCCTCTCGGGCCATAAGTGCACAGCAGAGCCAGCTCACAAGGGGAACCGGCCCAGGGGGAGACACCGCGCGTGGCAGGTTTAATTTTAAACCTGCCCGCGGGCCCATCCATGCAGAGAGAGGAGCGGGATGAGGGGATGATAGGTGGGCCCCACCTGTCATCCCTCACCTCGCGACATGAACGGAGGGGAGCTCACAAGAGGGGCTCCAGGTTGTGGAGGCTCGAACGGAGGGCATCGGCGAGCTCAGCGGCCTCCCGCGCGTCGGTGGGTGGCAGAGAGAATCACCGGCGAGGGAGAAGACCTGATGGCGGCGAGCGTTTGATTCGGGAATGGGATTTCGAGCATGGGGGGTGAGGGGCTGGGCACTTGGGAGCAATAGAGGGGAGGAGAGAGTGAGGGGAGAGGAGCGAGAGATCGGGGAGGCCTTTATATAGGCGGTCGCCGGTTCATCTTGGATGCGGTGCGCCAGGGAGGACAGGGGCGTCATCACGGGCCACGGGAGGGCTTCGGGCCGTGTCCTAGGAGTTCCTGGGTGCGGTCCTCGTCAAGGGAAGGGAGAGAGAGTGGGGGAGCACTGGGTCCTCGCGCGTGTGAGCACGCTCACTGGCCGAGCCAGGCGGCTCCGGGCACGTGCGGGAGGAGGGGAGAGAGGAGGGGCCCGACCTGCTTCCATGTTGTGGATGTCGAGGGGGACACGGGAGACATGCTAGGGAGACCCGAGGTGGTCGGGGGGCACCGGGAAGGGGCGGCTACAGTGCGGGAGCGCACTGTAGCGTGCTCTGGAGCGGCCATATGGGGTGCCCTAGCATAAAACACGCCCACCGACGTGTCCTCTGGTGTCTTGGGGTTACTGGAGATGCCCATGGGCTAGGAGAAGCTAGGGGAGGCTAGGAAAGAAAATGAATGGCGAGAGAAAGTCCCTGATCTGGTAAAATAAAGGGGTAAATGTGGGTTTTACCCCACTTACCCATTGAGCCTTGGCCAGAGAATTTTACTGGGGGTGAAAGGCAACACCAGATAGCTGTGGTCAAATTTTGGTGGCAAGGGAAATAGCAGAGGTGGAGAAAATGATGGTTTCTAGAATTGACCAGAAGGTGGTTGATGGGGTTTAGGAGAAGCAAATGGGCCTTGCTTGCCCTGAGATTTGATAGGATCAAATGGTGGTTAGAAATAGGCTGGATCACCAAGTTTGAGCTCAAATTAGCAAAGTTGACAATGGAAACCTTGTGAACCCTAGAAAGTAACAGTGTCAGGTTTCTGTAGATGTAGCTATGCTCAGCTTTTACCCTTGATGCACCACTTAGTGTAACATCATTATTTGGTGATTAGAGCATGTCCACAAAGTTTGGGGTCAAGGGGAGAAACTTCACAATGTAAAGTTGTTCAAATTAGAATCTAGACAAGAAGGGGTTTGGAATAGTTTGATGAACCAAAACAACTTGGATTGAGTTGAAACTTTGCAAGATCATCACTAATGATAGTGTTGACTTGCTGGAATTTTCCTGGATTTTATTGAGAATATTTCTTATAGAAATATTTCAAAAGCTTGATTTGAAAAGAAATGGTTTTGAGGCGTTTTGCCCATGACTTCAACATGCCCATGAGTTGAAACTCATATATATGGAAAATATGTGTCCACTGAATTTCCCTAAATTTTCTCAAATATTTTGAAGGCATTTAAATAATTTTTCCCTAAGAAAAACTTTTTCTGGTCTTAAGAAAAGGCCTTTAAATAAAATATAAAAATAATCTTTAAAATTAATATTTGGTGGTTTTCGAAAGTCATAAATATAGTTGGTTTCAAATAAAGCCTTTTGGGGGAAAGGATCCACCCAATTTGAGGACTTGCAGTGCAAACCTCATTTTAGGGGGTTTTGAAGACCTAATTTGGATAAATCCTTTTTTGATCAAAATGAGATTGGATAAAAATAGTTTTGGGCACTATTCACATGGCATGATCATTGGGCAAGAGGTTTCGGTCAAGGAATGTGAATATGAAGAGGTATAGAATCTAAGAGGGCCTTACACAACAATCAACAAGCAAACAAGCATCAATTAAATCAAGCCCAAGCATTGAAAAAGTTTTAATTGGCTCCTAATTTTATAAATCCAAACGTAACAAGGTGATACAAACACAGGGTGTGATAGTCCTACCACCTTACAAGAATCTCGTCCCCAAGATTCCTAGGCTAAGCGCTAAAAAGATAAGGGAACTCTGATCTAAGATAGTCTTCATGCTCCCAGGTTACTTTAGCTTTTGTGTGGTTGCTCCATTGAACCTTGAAGTACTTGATGGTGCGGCTACGGGTGCAGCACTCAGCTTCATCCAGAATACGAACTGGCTTCTCACGATAAGTGAGGTCTGGCTGAAGATTGATGGCTTGATGGTTGATGTCCTTGTAGAGGTCGAGGCAGTTGGGAACTTGCAGACACATCCGGAGTTGTGACACATGAAAGACATTGTGCACATCCGATAGCTCGGAAGGTAGCTCTAGCTAATAGGCAACTTCTCCTGGTCTTGCGGTGGCCTTGAAGGGGCCGATGTATCTGGGTGCAAGCTTTCCTTTGACGTGGAAACGCTTGGTTCCTTTAAGAGGTGTGACTTGAAGATGGACATGATCTCCGTTGTTGAAGCTCACTTCTTAGCGGTGAGAGTCGGCACAACTCTTCTGTCTTGATTTGGCGGCCTCCAGACGTTCTCGGACGAGTTGTACTTGCTCTTCTGGCTCGCGGATGATATCTAGCCCAAAAATTAATCCTTCTCCGGTTTCCGACCAGTTGAGGCGAGTATGACACTTGTGTCCATACAAAACCTCAAATGGTGCCATCTGAAGACTCGACCGATGGCTGTTGCTGTAGAAGAACTCAGCAAATGGTAGGAAATTTTCCCACTTGGCTCCATATGCCAAAACACAAGAGCAGAGCATATCTTCGAGTATCTGATTTACTTGTTCCGTTTGCCCACCGGTGTGGAGGTGAAAACCAGTGTTGAAGTAGAGCTTGGTTCCCATAGCTTCTTGAAACATCTTCCAGAATCTTGAGGTGAATTGGGTTCTCGATCCGACGCGATCTCCTTAGGAACTCCGTGAAGGCTCATGATACGCTCAATGTAGAGGCTGGCTAGCTTGTTGCCATCATAGGTAGTCTTGACGGGAATGAAATGGGCTACTTTGGTCAGGTGGTCGACAATGACCCAAATAGAGTCATGTCCCTTGCTTGACCTTGGTAAAGTGGTGATGAAATCCATCCCGATTTTGTCCCACTTCCATTCAGGCACTTTGAGAGGTTGCAATAGCCCAGCGGGTCGCTGGTGCTCAGCTTTGACTCTCTGGCATATGTCGCACTTGGCGACAAAGGTGCATATCTCCCGTTCCATGCCATGCCACCAGAATCTTGCCTTGAGGTCTTGATACATCTTGGTTCCTCTAGGATGGATGGAGTATGGAGTGTACACAACTGCGATTCCCAAACCATACAACTCCTTGTTCATCCACTGAGAATCCTGGGGCTTTGCCTGCCTTGATCTTCCTATTGATGCCTTCAGTGCTCTCGTGTACCTTCTGAGCTTCTTTGATATCATCCATCAAGGTAGGCTATACTTTGAGATTGTCGAGGAATCCAGGTGCAACCAGCTCCAAGCCGAAGGTTTCAAGTTCTTCATACAGAGCGGGTAGCCTTTCCTTAATCATAGCATTCAAGGAACAAGCCTTTCGTCTTCAGGCGTCTGCTACCACGTTGGCCTTGCTGGCGTGGTATTGAACACTGAGGTCATAATCCTTGATCAACTCCAACCATCTTCGCTGCCTCATGTTCAATTCCCTTTGAGTGAAAATATGCTTCAAAGCCTTGTGGTCTGTGTATATCTCACATCGCTTCCCCAGAAGGTAATGTCGCCATGTCTTCAAGGCATGAACCACAACTGCCAACTCGAGATCATGAGTTGCGTAGTTCTCTTCATGGGGTCGTAGTTGTCTAGATAGATATGCTACAAATCTGCATTCTTGCATCAGAACACCTCCAAGCCCGGTTGTTGATGCATCACGATAAATCACAAACTCCTTGTGAATATCGGGGGTGGCCAAAACTGGGGTTCTGGTCAATCTCTTCTTGATCTCCTGGAAGCTTTCCTCGCACTTAGCTGTCCATTCGAACTTCTTGTCCTTCTTCAAAAGATGGGTCATGGGTCGGGCAATGCTCGAGAACCATTACACGAACTTGCGGTAATATCCTGCGAGTCCGAGGAAGCTCTTGACTTCCTTCACAGTGGTTGGGGTTTGCCATTCAGTCATCGCTTCAATCTTGGCAGGATCCACTGATAATCCTTCTGCAGTCAGCACATGACCCAAGAATCCAACTTCATCAGCTAGAATTCACACTTGCTGAACTTGGCATAAAGGTGGTGCTCTCGAAGCTTCTCTAGGACCAATCTCAAGTGTTCATCATGCTCTTCTTCAGACTTAGAGAAGATGAGTATGTCATCAATGAAGACGACAACAAACTTGTCCAAGTACTCCATGAAGACTTTATTCATGAGAAACATGAAGTAGGCAGGGGCATTAGCTAACCCAAATGACATGACCATGTATTCATACAGGCCATACCGGGTTACAAATGTCGTCTTCGGAATGTCTCGGGGTCTGATGTTCAGTTGATAGTACCCAGACCTGAGGTCGATCTTGGAAAATACCTTGGCTCCATTCAACTGATCAAACAGGTCTTCAATCTTGGGGAGTGGGTACTTGTTCTTTATTGTGATTTCATTGAGAGAACGGTAATCGACACAGAGTCTGATAGTTTCATCCCTCTTTGACACAAATAGAGTAGGTGATCCCCAAGGAGAGGCACTAGGGCGAATGAATCCTTTTCTGAGTTGTTCTGCCAGTTGCTTCTTCAATTCAGCCAACTCTTCAGATTCCATCCTGTAGGCCTTCTTATAGATGGGCCTTGATTCGGGCATAAGCTCAATCATGAACTCAATGTCGCGGTCAAGAGGAATTCCGGGAAGCTCATCAGGAAACACATCTGGGCATTCACATACCACTGGCACTTAATCCAACTCAATTCCCGATAGACAGTTAGCTTGAGGGGTTTGAGTGGAGGCAGGGTTGGGGACATACTTGACTTCCACTCCTTTGCTATTGGTCATGGTGACAATCCTCTTGGCCGGTCTAACAAGCCTTGGTGCTTAGTTAACCAGTCCATGCCTAGGATCACATCCAAGCCTTCTGACTTCAGGATGATAAGGTCTGCTAGGAAGTCTACCCCATTGATGTTAATCTCAACTTCCTTACAACCTATCCCAGACTTCATAACTAATCATGGGGTTTGTATCAACATACGACTACCCATGGGTGTAGGCTTCATGCTACTCTCTAATGCAAACCTTTGAGTGACAAAAGAATGTGAAGCTCCACAATCAAACAATACTGTTCATCGGGTTGAGTTGACGAGGAACGTACCCAGTATGACATCCGGGTCTTCCTAGGCTTCCTCAACGGTGACGTGGTTCACACGACCCTTGCCATTGTTAGGCTGGTTGCGGGGAGCGGGATTCCTTGGGGGTGCTCCACGGGCTTGACCTTGGTTTGGTGCACTGTGGCGCGGTGCATCTGGCTTCTTGTTAGGAGACAGCCTAGAGATGTGTCCTGGCTGACCACATCCAAAGCAAGAGACTTGTCCAGGGTTGTTGTTGTAGTTCCTGTGTCGGGGCCCCGATCCTAAGTCATATGAATCCAGACTGTAACATATCACATCACTTTGTGGCCTCACGCACGGTAAGCTCCACGGCTGCAGCCTTACCTTAGCTGGGACCATTTGCGTCTTTTGGCTCACGTATGTGAACATGTCACTGGCAATCAAACAACAGAGAACCCGGGCCGACATGACTAGTCATAGAACCCAAGTGGCACATCCGTACGGAAACAGGCATACGTAACCCAGCAATGCAGGTGTCGGCCTCAAGCGTGTGTAGACGAGTCATAGCAAGCTACAAGGACTCCATTATTTCGTGAGACATGAATGCCATTACTGCACGTAGACGAGTCATAGCAGGCTACAGGGAGTCCATTACACTACAATACATTTCCCCGAAGGGACAGACACAACAGCAAAGAAGGATACATGCCGGTCAATCAATGCGTCCGGAGCAATAGCAAGCTACCAGGGCTCGGTGGAAGAACAAAGAGGCAGTTTCCCAAAGAGTACTACTAAAGGTACACGACGAGGTGTCGGATCCCATACATACCGTTGCACGTCACATGTACGCACGACATGCCCGATATGCATAGATACAACTATGGCATCACAACATAACCATACAACAACACAACTTTTATTTAAGAGGCTCAGAAGAGCCTTGTATAATATGTTCTTACAGATAGGGGTAAAAAGGCACATGGCCTGACTATCTACAGCCCGCCATAGGGCATAAGGTCATAGCTGGGACACTAGCTATTCGACATTGTCGACATCTAGATAGAACCCACCTGATGGGTCTTGAGTCCCATCTGCAACATTTATTAAGCAAACATGAGTACAAACGTACTCAACAAGTCTTTAAAGCAGACCTAAACTTTTCATGCTCATGTATCAACAAGGGGAGTGGTGGAGTTTATGCTGCAATGCCAGCTTAGACTCATGGCTAACCTACACTACACAATTTTAACTCTTTGTTTAGATTTTAGATATCGCACACGAGGCCACTAACTCCATAACAATACACCACCATGGATTCACTTCCCTCTCCCGGGAGAGTGCCATCCACGATACTCACACTTGTCTTGATATTTTTTGAGTATCCATTTCATTATCTATGAATAGCATTAGCTGTCCAAGTAGTCCATATCTAAGGATGCGGCTATTCAAATAGTTTCATACCCTGCAGGGCTGTACTTCTTCACACACACTCTCACCACTTATTCTTGTGTGCTCATAAAACCATGCACCTCGGCAAGCTTGAAGCGGAAGCCCAGCGAGGGAGGCGTCCACGACCGTCAATCACAAAAGACCTCTAGTCCAGGCTATCGCCTATTTGAGACTAAACCCGCACGGAAATCCGGCCGAAGTTTCCGCTACGGCCCCAAACGATGTGTGCAAGGTTCCCAAGCCCACCATCCAGGTGACCCTTCGTACACCATGCCACTGCCTACCGCATTATAACCCACCCCTAGGGTCAGCACTACGCGCAACCTCTAGCATGCTATAAACACTAGAAACTACTAGCAACTCCTGGACTAAGGACTAAGCGACTGATAAGTCGAGCAGGGTCATATTTCAGGGCCCAGCATGTGGTAGTATCTAGTCTTGGATCACAAACACGGAACTCAATTCCTAAGAACGGTCCCGATGAGACAACCCGCTATGTACTCCTACATAGCCTCTCATCGCTACCTTTACCAAATCGGGTTCATCATCAACTTATCACGTCAGAACATCGTTATTTCACTCTAGTTCATCACCTAGATGAATCAGACCTGACACAACTCTAAGCATAACAAGCATAGCAGGCAAAGTAAGCTAAGCACATCATGGCACAAGCATCTACCAGGTATGCTAGGTTGCAAGGTTTAGCTATTTACTGTGACAATGACAGGTCATGCAAAAGAATAGGTTCATCTACCGTGTATGATAGACAAGTGAACGTTTGTCCTAATGCAATAAACAAGAGCAAGAGCGAGAGAGTGGGATGTTATCAAAATGATCAAAAGGGTTGCCTACCTTGCTGGGTAGCAGGAAGGTTTTCTCCTTCGTTGGAATAATCGGAGGTATCCTTAGAAGTAGCCTACTGCAATGCTGGTAAATAATAGTCAATACATGCAAATGCAACAGTATGATGCATGATCATGACATGGCAGCATGTATGGATGAACTAATGCAACTATTGTCCATGTTAAATGAAGGAAGTAAGAATATAGGTTCAAAATCATTCTCCATTTCATATTCCATATATTAACCTATTAGTAAATGTCAATTTTCATCTACATAGGTTGCTCTAACATGCATTATAATAGCACCATTGGACTCATTGGATTTTTCAGATAAATTTTCATATATAAATTATTTTCATCTGATTAACAGATTAATTTATATGAATTTTTGAAGTTTTAAACATTTTCTGGAATTATTTAATTCAGCAAAGTCATTACTGCATCAGCATGACATCACTATGACATCAGCTGGTCAACAGAACGTTAACAGGTCAAACCTGACCAATGGGGCCCACTGGTCAGTGACCCAGTTACTAACAAGGTTAATTATTTAACTAATTACTAATTAGATTACGGTTGGGCCCACTGGTTAGTGGGTCGTTAACATAATTAGTTTAGTTTAATTAAAAATTTTAATCTAATTCTCTTTAAAAAGGGGCGGTCCCACTTGCCAGTTGACCTGGGGTCAAACCCCGTGGTCAGCACCATTGACTTGTCGGCATTGGGCGATGTCAGAGACAGTGGACGGGGTCAGAACCCCTCCTCCGACGACCAAAAGGACGGCGGAGGGCACTGGGAGGGCCTACGTTCGAGTGCGCGTCAATATTTCCCCAAACCAGGGGTTGGGGTGGTCGGGATCGACACCGGCGACGAGCTTAGCAGCGGCGGCGGCTCAGGCAAGACCGGCTACGGTGCTAGAGGGCACGGGAGGAGGAGCTAGGGGAGGCTACAGGGTCCTGGGAGTGCTACGAGCACGAGCCCGCGGTCATGTGCGAGTTGTGGCCGTTGTGGCCACGACTACTCCTTGGTCGACGGCGAGCTCCTCTCGGCTCTAGTGACAGACGGGGCTAGAGGAGGGGAACGGCGGCGGGACTAAGGGGAAAAGATCCGGGGCCTCACTGGAGGGGCTTCTGGCGCCTTGGCGTGGTCGGGGACGCACGGGAGATGGCGAATCGCCGGCGGCTTCAGTCCGACGAGGGAGAAACAGAGGAGAGGAGGGGGAAGAGAGAGAGCGAGAGAGAGCACGCACGGGAGAGAGGGGAGGAGGAGAGGACCACGGCGAGAGGCCTCGTGTTGGCGCTCTCGGAGCCCTCCGGGCAGCAGCCAGGTGGCGAGGAGGTGTCCGGGCGTGTGCCCGTGCATGGCGAGCGCATGCCCCTGTCCTCCTGGCGAGAGGACAGGGATGACTGGCACGGGCCAGTTAGGCCGGCTCCCCTGGGCTTCTTCCTTTTTTTCTTTTTCTAACAGTTTTCTAATTCTGACATTTGTTTTATTTCTTTTTCAGGTACAAATGCTATTATAAAATATTCCAAATATTTTATATAATTAAGTTTGAACATTTCAAACTTCTGTAAAAAGTTTCAGGATATTTTGAAATCTAAAATAATGATAATGCTTTATTTGGCATTTTCAACAGCTTTGTTATTTATTTTAAATTTCTATAAATCCTCAAATATTTAAGATGGTCGCTGATATATTCATGTCCATATTTATCAAACATAGGGGACATTTTAGATGACCATTTTGAATTAGTTGGTTTTTCACATGCTTTGAATTGGTTTGATTGAAATGAGGGTTTGGGGTTTCTTTTAATCCCCACTTCATGTTGATGCAAAAATGAAATATGATGCACACACATGTTGTCCTATGACAACTGGCTAGGGATGTGACATCCTGCCACCATTGTTGTTATTGGGGTTGTTGTCGTAAGTTGTCCTAGGATTGGCATACTGCTAAGGCTGTTAGCTGGGCCGAGGCGCAGGAGGTCTAGCCTGCTATGGCTGATAGGTTGGCTTGGCTGGGGCTGGCTGCAAGGGGCGAGGCTTTTGGTTGCTGGAGCTACCCTTGCTGATCATCTTGCGCTTGTGAGTGTCGTCTATGGCATGACACTTGTCCTCCATCATGAGGACCTTGTTCACTAGGTGGAAGAAGGTACGACAGTCGCAGACGATGAGCTGATATTGTAGGGTTTGTTGAAGTCCTTTCATGAAGTGTTCCTTCTTGGGAGCTTCTATGTTGACATCTTCAGGTGCATACCTTCACACCAGGTTGAACTTCTACAGGTACTCCTTGACAGAGCCACTTCCTTGCTTCAATGCTCGGAATTCTCTCTTCTTGATAGCCATGATCCCAGAAGGAATGTGGGCAGTGCGGAATCCTTCCTTGAAGTCATTCCAAGTGATCACGTGCTCACCTTGCATGACCTTGAATCCATCCCACCAAGCTAGGGCGGTACCTCCGAGGCAGTTAGAGGCATAAAGCAGCTTCTTACGGTCTTCATTGCAATTGACTAGTGCAAGGAGGTCCTCGATGGTGCGGATCCAGTCATCAGCATCCAATGGTTCAACACTCTCGGTGAAGGTTGGGGGTGAATTCCTCATGAACTCAGACAGAGTGGAGCGGCCATTGCTGTTCCTTCCTTGCTGCTGGTTGTTCACAAGGGCCCAAGCCATCTGCTGGATAGCAGCATTGTTGGCTTGGCGTTCCTCCCGGAGAACTTGGAGAAACTGAGCTATGGTCATGTTCTCCGGTGGAGGTGGTGGCGGGGGAATGTGGCCTTGTGGCTGCTCCTGGTATCCTCCAGCGTGAGCAGCCCCACCAGCTCCCTGTTGCTGGCTTGAGTTGCCATCTTTAGGGTTGGCGAAGGAGCTATTGCGGGTAGCAGTCACCATCCTGTTTGGAGCAGCCGAGTCAAACAACACGAATAGACGAGAGGAAAACCAACAATGGAAGAGCGTGCCTAAGGGGGTTGGTCGAGTGCAAGTGTGTTAAAACAAAGGTCAAAAGACCAATATATATTAAGACAAGATAGACGATGGGGTCACTTACATGTTGCCTAAGGCAATAGCGCGACTTGCATCGGAACACCAACAACAAAACAAACAACAAGTACACATGGTTTCATATGAACCATTACACGGACTCGACTTTGCATGAGGAGTACATGACTGATCCTACCCTAGGGGTTCTCGGACTCAGGTGGTGGAGTGCCCGGTCTCGTAGTCATGCTCCTACGGGTCTTCTTCCTGCTCATCATCTGAACGGGCATCATTCCTGGACGAAGGGGTCGGGAGAGAGGAGGTCCATCTGGATGACGCTTTGCTAGTGGGTCGGTGAAGAGCTCACGCTACTCCATCGCACTCATACGATGACAATATGTGGGTGCATCACTAGTTGGGGTTACTCCTCCTCTATAAGCGACAGCTGGTCATCCCTCGGGGGCTCAATCTTTCTTGATCTTGTTTGGCTTTGTCTTGGCTTGCCGAAGTAGCTCTCTGGTGTGGTGAAGTTCCTCGCGAAGCTTCACGGACTCCTTCATCAGGTTATGAACCAGACTATTGGCGGAGAGGATGAAGTAGGTCTGGAACCTGAGTGGTGTGCCATCCTCCTGGGTCAGAACCGGTGTCCAACTCTCGCCAAGATCATCCTTCCAGGAGGGAAGGTATCGAGTACCCGGCTCATCAGCCATCTCTGGAATGATGTCACGAAGGTGTAGGAGTGCCATGCGTGCAGCTGACTCGACTGTGAGTATCATGGTATCCATACGTGGTCCTTCAAAGAACCAACTAGTCGGGGAGTCATTTGCCTTTTACAACCACATCCACGTGGTACTCCTTCGTGACGGCATCGACCCAGTGCTCGTGGTAAAGGAAAACGGGTGGTTGGCAAAACTTGCACTTCTCCAGGCTATCCCCAAGGAGTAAGGGAAAGCCAGATGTCAGGAAGGCTTCGGGTACAACGGACATCTACAAAAAGGTTTGAAGGGAGGAGAGTCAGCAAAGTGTTGTGTGAAGAATAGAAGAGGTAAGTACTGCAGAATTCCTAAGTATAGGTGCTAGGTGTAGTTTTGAAAATAGTCTTATCCTAACTAATGTCCATGCTAACTAAGGGCTTCCTACAGTCAGGATGGCTCTGATACCAGCTCTGTGGGGACCCTGACTCACAAGTCCTGATCACCGAATGCACATGTATAGTGATCCTAGAGATCAATGCTCATTGAACTAACAAAAGTTGAATAACTAGAGTCATACATCCACATTTACCCTCTTACACAAATAAAACCATGAAGGTCTAGTCTTACATAGATAGGGCCACGAGAGCCAAACACTTAAATAGAACAAGCAGCGGAAATATTGATCAAAAGCGTGAACCCATGCCATCTGCCTTAAACCTACAGGCATTATGCTTGGGAAACGTCCTAGTTCGCATGTTCGTCACCAACGAACTCTTCAACATACTCTTGTTCTTCCATGCCTGGCCAATTAAATAACCAGTGGCAAGCCAATGAGTACTTTGAATGTACTCGCAAGCAACCCAAGTTGTGTAACAAGGTAATAATGATGCATGATGTAGCACTAAGTAGGTAATTTGCGGAAAGCTAATTTTGAATGCAATGACATGATCAAGTAACTAGGTAAGCATGCATCAATAGTTGGCAGATATCCATATGAACAAGTTACAAATATCATCATAAACAGGGGTTGAACATCTCATGTTCATTCATCACCTCAAGTCTTCAGACTTGACTCAAGTATCATCCATCTATCTCCAACACACACACCAAGTTTTTACGAAAACATCTGGACGTAGTTTAAGAAGGACCTCCAACTGTCCATGACCATAGACGTGGCTATTCGAATAGTTTTACACTCTGCAGAGGTTGCACACTTTACCCACAAGACTCGGGGAACTTCTGTGTCGTCCATGACTCGCGGTATATAACATACCCGAGGCAAGCACCAGAACAATGCCTTTCCCCTGGCGATACTAAAAAAGGAGTCCACTCGATTGGTACGCAGCCCTCATGGTGTACATCACACGAGCCTCGCTCTAGATCGTACCATCCATGAGGGGACCAACGGTGTGCCTAGTGCCTGTGAAGATAGCGCATGATTGTATATGCTGGTATGACCCCGTATCGAGAGTGACCACGTCACTCCCGCCAGTAGTAATGCAGGCTCCTTGCCAGCACCCACCAAGGTAATCAACAAAGCCTTGTCCCATAAGGGGTATCGTGGTTGCTCATGTAAGGTTGGGACGGTCAGCAAACCTTAAATCTAATCCGTTTTCGAAAACACATACTCACTTGCTCTGGTACACCACTTATTTCTCAAGTGGTTACCCAACTCATCATCCTCTCCCTCGGGCATTAGTGGCACCTGACGGTGTTTTTGAAAGTCTTTGGAATCATGTCTTCCGTTCCATCACTATGCATAAATCCCAATCTATTTGTGTAGCATCTATTAGCATCCTATCTAAACCCACCCACATAACCCTCATAAGGTGGTAGGGTCATGCACGATGCAAGTGTCAACGGTAAGAGTGTCGGAGGCATTCCATAGAAGGGGGAACACCACATCATGATCAATCATGGAAACAACAACTGCTATATGTCATGCATGAAACGTTTCTTAACATGGTCAATGGGCTGCTTGCCTGGCTCAACAAAGTCTCCGGGGTATTCAAAGTCTTTGGGTCCAACTTCCTCGTTAACGATGCAATCTATCGTCGCGAATAAAAGTGATAAAAATAAGCATCACACAAAAATAGAGCACACAAAGCTAGATTTCAAATGTTACCCTACTCTGATAAATGCCAAAGCTATACTAAAAATATTTGTCTAGGGTTTTGTACTTAAAAAGATTTTCGAAATTATTTAAAACATGGGTTGATAATGCCAAATAGGGGTTTAAAATTAAAACAGTACCTGCAAGGTTTTTAAATATTTTTACAAGTGCCACTAATAAATTCTATGGAATTTTTCAAGATTTTAGGTGAAATAATTTTGGGCATTGAATTTATATTTTGCCCTCTGGAAGTTTTGGAAATCTACAGAAAAAGAAAAAGGGTAAAAGGTACTCTGCCTCTTAGGACACAAGTGCACAACAGAGCCGGCCCACAAAGGGAATCGGCCCAGGGGAGACGCCGTGCGTAGCAGGTTTAATTTTAAACCTGCCCGCGTGCCCATTTAGGTGGAGAGAGAGAGGAGGGGGATGAGGGGATGACAGGTGGGCCCCACCTATCATCCCTCTCCTGGCGACAGGCATGAAGGGGAGCTGATCGGAGGGGCTACAGGCCACGACGACTTGAACGGAGGGCACCAGCACACCTAGGGGCCTCCCGCGCGTTGGTGGGTGGTCGAGGGGAGCGTCGGGGAAGAGAGAATCACCGGGAAGGGAGAAGACACGACGGTGGTGAGGGTTTGGTTCGGGCGCGGGCTTTCGAGCATGGGGGCAAGGGGCTGGGCACTAGGGAGCAGTAGAGGGGAGGAGAGAGCAAGGGGAGAGGAGTCTGAGCTCAGGGAGGCCTTTATATAGGTGGTCATCGATTCACCGTGGACACGGTGCGCCGGGGAGGACAGGGGCGTCATCACGGGCCACGGGAGGGCTTCGGGCCGTGTCCTGGGTGTTCCTGGGCGCGGTCCTCGTCCAGGGGAAGGAAGAGAGAGCGGGGAGCGCTGGGTCCTCGCGCGTGTGAGCACGCTCACTGGCCGAGCCGGGCGGCTCCGGGCACGCGCGGGAGGAGGGGAGAGAGAAGGGGCTCGACCAGCTTCCGTGTTGCGGACGTCGAGGGGGACACAAGGGACATGCTGGGGAGGCCCGAGGTGGTCGGGTGGCGCCGGGCCGATGCGGCTACAGTGCGGGAGCGCACTATAGCGCGCTCTAGTGCGCCCATATGGCATGCCCTAGCATAAAATACGCCCACCAGCGTGTCCTCTAGTGTCTTGGGGTTATTGGAGATGCACATGGGCTAGGAGAAGCTAGGTGAAGCTATGAAAGAAAAGAAATGGGGAGAGGAAGTCCATGATCTGGTAAAACAGAGGGGTAAATGTGGGTTTTACCCCACTTACCCATTGAGCCTTGGCCAGAGAATTTTATTGGGGGTGAAAGGCAAGACCAGATAGTTGTGGTAAACTTTTGGTGGCAAGGGAAATAGCAGAGGTGGAGAAAATGATGGTTTCTAGAATTGACCAGAAGGTGTTTGATGGGGTTTAGGAGAAGCAAGTGGTCCTTTCTTGCCCTGATATTTGATAGGATCAAATGATGGTTAGAAATAGGCTGGATCACCAAGTTTGAGCTCAAATCAGCAAAGTTGACAATGGAATCCTTGTGAACCCTAGAAACTAATAGAATCAGGCTTCTGTAGATCTAGTTATGCTAAGCTTTTACCCTTGATTCACCACTTAGTGTAACATCATTATTTGGTTATTAGAGCATGTCCACAAAGTTTGTGGTCAAGGGGTGAAACTTCACAATGTAAAGTTGTTCAAATTAGAATCTGGACAGGAAAGGGTTTGGAATAGTTTGATGAACCAAAACAACTTGGATTGAGTTGAACTTTGCAAGATCATCACTTATGATAGTGTTGACTTGCTGGAATTTTCCTGGAATTTATTTAGAATATTTCTTATAGAAATATTTTGAAAGCATGATTTGAACAGAAAAGGTTTTGAGGGGTTTTGCCCATGATTTGAATATTCCCATGAGTTGAAACTCATGTATATGGAAAATATATGTCCACTGAGTTTCCCTAAATTTTCTCAAATATTTTGAAAGCATTTAAATAATTTTTCCCTAAGAAAAAGCTTTTCTGGTCTTAAGAAAAAGCCTTTAAATAAAATATAAAAATAATATTAACAATTAATATTTGGTGGTTTTGGAAAGTCATAAATATAGTAGGTTTGAAATAAAGCCTTTGGGGGTAAAGGATCCACCCAATTTGGGGACTTGTAGTGCAAACCTCAATTCAAGGGGTTTTGAAGACCTAATTTGCATAAATCCTTTTTTGATCAAAATGATATTGGATAAAAATAGTTTTGGGCACTATTCACATGAAATGATCATTGGGTAAGAGGTTTGGGTCAAGCAAGATGAATGTGAAGAGGGATAGAATGTAAGAGTGCCTTACACAACAATCAACAAGCAAACTAGCACCAATTAAATCAAGCACAATCATTGAAAAAGTTTTAGTTGGCTCCAAATTTTATAAATCCAAACATAACAAGGTGATACAAACACAGGGAGTGACAGGAGGGGCGGCTTATATAGAGTACACTGCCCCTGCATAAGTGCCAGACATCCAACGATTCGATCGTGGGAACAAAGACATGCGTTACTGGTAACATACACAATAAATGCTACTAATGACGACTGGCCGAACGCCTCCTTGTTGGCCTCCCTGGGGTGGCTTGTGGTCTTGTAGCGTTGACTGGTAGCGAGATCTTCCGAGTGACAGGAGACTGCCGAGTGGAGGGAGAAGCCTCTGAGTGGACTTATTGTCGAGTGGCTTGAGCACCATGGTGAATCCGGTCGAAATCTCTCACATAATCTGCAAGTCCTCCAATATAGTGTCCTTAGGTAGGGTATGTAGGTCAGGCCTAGGACCCAACCCTAGGTACATATCCTCATGATTAGCCCCCGAATGGACCAGGGTCCGAGTGAGAAAGGGAATCGATGCGAGCTTTGATAAGGCACCGAAATTCCGAATGTACTTTGGGGCGTCAAGGAAATCTGTGTTGATTGAAATTTCTGTCATCCGCCCTCATTGATTCTGCCTTGATAAATGTCCGAATGAATTTAACCATCAGATATGTTCCGAGTGAGCCATCAGAATCTTTTGATACGACGGGTCGCTTTGCCCGGTCCGAATTTCACGGGTTTCGAAAAAAATGGGTAGCGTGCGCTGCGCGGAGATATCACAACGACTAGGGAAAGTGGGGGCGCAATGCCTCGTTTACCATGCCACCCATTGTGCCACGTAGAATGCGAGTCCTACGATGGAGACATCTGGAGATTTGGTGGGCCCATGGGTCACTGACTCACTCGGCTGATATAAGACTTTGCCGCGCTACAGGCAGCACAGTACTCTTCCCCCAAATCCACTCTTTTCCTCCGCCTCCGCCGCTCGACGTGTGTCGCTCAGCTCTGTCCCGACGATTGCCGTAGCTATGACGAAAGGCAAGACAGAGAAGCTCCACCACGCCAAGAAGGGAGTCGCCAAGGGCAAGGCCGACAAGCCATCCAGCGCCCAGTTCACAGCGCTGGCGGTGTGGATCCAGGGGGATTTCCTTTGGTCGACGGTCACAGCGGGGGATGTCGAGAACCTCGTCATTGACGGGCTCGTGAACGAAGGCTCGTGGAGGTTGTCGGAGGGGGAGATCAAGCCGGAGCCACGCAAGGGGGAGCGAGTCCTTCTCCTCACCCATGTCGAGCGAGGTTTTTCCATGACCCCTATCCTTCCTTCTGAGGGTTTCTGAATTTCTTCGGATCTCAACTCCACCATTTTCCTCCGAATGCCATTTCATATCTCTATGCTTTCATCACTATGTGCGACTGTTTCTTGGGTTGCCCTCCCCATTGGGGTTTGTTCAAGCATATCTTCACTATTCGATCCCAGTCAGTCAAAAAGGCCAATCCCTGAGGATGATAAGACCCATGTCATCCATTTATGTGGTGGCTTCGAGATCCAACAGAGGTCTAGGAGTTCCTTTCCATCTATGACCTTTCCAGAATTTGATAGGGGTTGGCAGTCAACTTGGTTCTACTGCAAGGATGTTCCATCTCCCAACATGTCGACTGGTCTTTCCCCTTTCATGCCAGATCGACCCACCACTCCCAAATCTTTATCAGTGTTAGAAGGGGAGAATGTCCATGTGGGGATCTTAGTGGATGTCGTAGTGGCTCTTGTTCGTGGCGCAGTGACTGGCATGGATCTACTGGAGACATTCCTCAGTCGACGGATCCAGCACCCCAAGCAAGGGACCATGCCATGTGGCACTACTCAGGCCCTGAGGACACGACTTAGATGCACCCAAAGGAAGTTCCATACAAAACTGTTGAATAGTGGCTTCGGAACATCACTGGAGCCTGCGACAACCCCCTCGGAGCCAAGCGGATCAAGCCTTTCTCTACTGAGAATCCATCAACGAATCTGGTAAATTGTATCTTTGTTGATTGTCGTATTGTTCTGTTGAGTGACTAAATCATCGATCGACTGACTTTATTGTTTGAATTTTGTAGGAGTGCACGAACATGTATTCGCATGTGTAAAATGGAAATCAGATCGAAGACGAAGGGGAGAGAGAGGGCGGCAGCCTGGATTTTGATTATGCTGATGACAACAAGGATGAATACGAGGAATCGAGTGAGGCCGAAGGAGAAGCCGATTCTCCTCCGTGCACTGAGCATCGCTCCAAGCAGCGTCAGGACCCTGCGACTGCCCCAAGCAGGACCTTGGTGTCGAGTGGCAGGAACCCTAAGCGGGACCGAACCTCAACGGTTGAGTCGAGTGAACGGGATGCAAAGAATCCCAAGTCTGACATGCCGACAGCTTGGAAGGCTTTGCCCCGTATGAAGATCGGTTTACATGTTGTCTCAACATAAGTGTTCACTTTCTTCTTTTGTTGTTGCTTGAAACTTCATATTCTTGCTGACCGAGTGGAATTTGGTCTACTAGAGCCACTACCTCAGTAACGTCGCCTCCATGGGACGAACAAAGCAAATGGATGTGGATACTGCTGACGCGACCACATCCCGACGAGGTATAACAAATCTTCACTCAGCTCTGTTTCTTGAAAATGATTTGCCGATTGAGTAAGCTAATGTTGTCGATTGGTGTTTGCAGAGATCATTCAACTAGAGGACAACGAAGAGCCACCTCGGGATACAGGGGGTGAAGTTGTGACCTCAGGCACCCCGCGCGTACACGCTCGAAGAACGTCATCAGCGCAAACGCCTCAAAGGTCTACTGTTGTGTCGTCTCAAGGGATAGGCGACTCGTCTCGAGCTAGAACCAAGTGTGCAGCTCCGTTGTCGAGTGCCCACCAGCTGCTTCAACCATAGGCCACCTCAGTTACTCCAGCCGCAACATTGACTCAGCCAGCGACTGTCTTTCCTCTGCATCCCGTCCCGGAAGACCAAACTACAGCTGCTAAAGAGGCCATGATTCAAGCATAACAGATGATGTTGCGCACAAAGGAGGCTTACGAAGCAAGCAAGTTGGCTTATGATGCCAGCACGGCGCTTCACAATAATGTCCGAGTAAGTGCGATTGTAAGTACATGTCCGATTAAATTCCTGTCCTTCTTGATTGCACACTCAGTGGGTCTTTTCCATTTGAAGTATACTTCCGTGTTCTCCTCTCGAGTAGATTAGGTCTTAGTCGAGTGGGTTTCGGTCTAGTGGGGGCACGCTGATTGCACTTACTAGGTGTAGTCCCCGAGACCGCTGTCGAATGGTGATGACATCGACCGGGGTCTTAGAATTGTTTTGGTAACCGCTCGACAGATCGAGTGATAGAAGGTCTAGTGGGGCATGCTGAGTGCACCCACTTGGTGTAGTCCCTGAGACTGCTGTCGAGTGTTTGCACCGGTGAGGTTGTTAATAGAGATGATGTTTACATGCTTGTGCACTTTTTTTTATTTGCTTGCCACTCGACAGATCGAGTGTTAGAAGGTCCAGTGGGGGAACGCTGAGTGCACCCACTGGGTGTAGTCCCTGAGACCGCCGTCTAGTGCTTGCATCGACGGGGTCTGATAGAGACCATTTTTTGCTCGGACAAGTCGGAGTTGGTCGAGTGATTTCAAAACCAGTGGTGGCACGCTGAGTGCACCCAATCGGTGTAGTCCCCGAGACTACTGTTGATCATTGACGATGAGCAGTAGTCTTAAAAACTTGGACTCAGGGTCCTTTATTCTACGCGCGCTCGCCACTCGATTTGTCGAGTGAATTCTTGGCCTTAGTGTTTCCACTCCAGAATGCTTCATGGATATTATTTCCGAACCTAATCTGTAGGTTTCATGGATATTATTTCCATCAACCATGATATGACGCTATTCAGGAGTGTGGGGTGGGCGGCGGGCCGCCATCGAGTCGATTGTTCTTGATCCTTTCTACTTGGGAGTGGACTTTTCATGTCGACTGAACTATTTTTTGTTGATCTCAGAGAGCTTGTAAACTTGGCACCCAATACAAAGACCTGGAGAAGGAGAAGAACCAGCTGCGATTGGATCTGGAAGTCTCCAAGAACAACCTGGAACATGCGCAGACTGAGTTGAGGGCCCTGGGAGGTAATTCTTGTCGAACAAATGCACTATTACTTTCCCTTTCCATCCTTTGAACCGAGTACTCTCACTCAAACAGATGTGCGTGATGAAAATCATCGACTCCAAGCGCGACTCAACAATGATATTTCTTTAGATACCATGAAGAAGGAGCTGGAGGACAGGACAAGGCGCTCGTAGATGCTCAAAAGGTGGCGAGGGAGAAGATTGAAGCCACCAAGAAGAAGCTTGCCATAGTCAAGAAGATAGAGGAAGAAAACTCCAAGTTGAAGCAGGAACGGGCTGAGTTTATCAAGAAGGCCGAACAACTGACCAGGAGGAGTAATGGTCTGGACAAGCATTTGGGACATTGCGCGAAGAAGATGTTCATCATGCTTGACGGTAACTTTCCTTGTCGAGTGAACTTCCTTAATTCCCATAGGCTAGTACTCTAACCATCTTTCTAGTCCCTCCTCCATATAGAATTCCACCAGGACTTTGAGAAAGAGACCGAATAGATTGAACAGAATCTAGATCCCACTAAGTCACTGTTGGAGATGTCATGGCCATGAACATGTTCCGCCTCAACGTCCATCTCTGGAGTGTTCAAGCATATATCATTCGACTGAAGGCTGAGCTGGAGAATATTGACAAGGAACTGTGGCCTAAAGACACCCTCTAGACTGACCTTGAATCAATGATGACTCACCTCAATGAGATCCCCAGTCCAGTGCGAGCTTGGAAGAAGTCAGCTGCTCGCTGCGAAGCCGAGGTGGTGCTTTCGCTCTTCAAAGTCCATTGCAAGGAGGCGAGAGAGGACAAGTTCAAGGATCTCTGGGTAATTAACACAAAGAAACTTCAATTCGAGGACTTCATGGAGGCCTTCATTGACGCATCCACTCGGATCGCAGACGGGATTGACTTGGACACCTTTGTCGAGCCAGCAAATCCCACTAGGGCTTAAAAAACTTTATATTCCTAGAAATGCGGAGTGGAGACGTAACCGCCTTAAAACTTTATTCAGGCCTTAGGCTTGAGTACGTTTTTTTGCACGCACAACTTTTATTCGCGCTGGAACCTTTGGATTTGTTTGCACTTTGCTTTCAATCATTTGTTTGACTGAATTTGTTTTGCCGAGTCCCTGAGTGAGAAGTATATTCCTTACTTGGGTAGAGTTTTTAACTTAGGCAAAAACTGGTTTGTAGCTAAGCCGCCCAAGTGAGAGAATCGCTCGTCACTCAGTTTTTTTTAACTTAGATGAAGATTTGATTCGTAGCTAAGTTTCCAAGTGAACATCATGTTATCCACTCGGAAGGGTATTTAACTTAGGCGAAAGCTGGCTTGCAGCTAAGCCCCTGAGTGTGAGGATCGCTCGTCACTCGGAGAAGCTTTTGAACTTACATGAAGGCTGGTTCATAGCTAAGCCCCCGAGTGAGAGGATTGCTCATCACTCAGAGAAGTTTTTGAACTTGGACAAAAGCTGTTCTTAGCTAAGTTTCCGAGTGAATGGACTATTGCCCACTCAGAAAGGTTTTTAACTTAGGTGAAAACTGGTTGCAGCTAAGCCCCTGAGTGAGAGGATTTCTCATCATTTGGAGAAGTTCTGAACTTAGACGAAGACTGGTTCGTAGCTAAGTTTTCGAGTGAGTAGACTGCTATCCACCCAAAAGGGTTTTTAACTTCGGCAAAAACGGATTTGCAGCCAACCCCCGAGTGAGAGGATTGCTCGTCACTTGGAGTGTTCCCAAATGTAGGATTGTGCAATCGGAATTGAAAAAAGACTATGGAAGTCACAACTTGCATTAAAAAAATTGTGTGGAATACTTTTCTTACAACAAAACAACTCAGTCTTCAAGCATAGAAGCGTCGAAGTAGATCTGCATTCCAGGCCCGCGGCTCGTCAAGCTGTTTCTTGAAGTTGCAGAGATGATAGGATCCATTCTTCAGTACTTTGGTGACGACGAAGGGACCTTCTCATGCAGGTGCGAGTTTGTGAGGTCGTTGTTGATCCACTCGGAGCACTAAATCTCCTTCATGAAATGACCAACTCTTGACATGTTTAGCATGAAAGCGACACAAGTCTTGCTCATATACAGTCGTCCGAAGCAAAGCCATCTCACGCTCCTCTTCCAAGAGATCCACGCTGTCCTGACATGCTTGTTCTGCTTCAGCCTCAGAGTAAAGATCTACACGAGGGGAATTGTGAAGGAGATCACTCGGCAAAATGGCTTCCGCCCCATACACCAGGAAGAAAGGAGTGCGTCCAGTAGACCGATTGGGAGTTGTTCTCAAGACCCACAAAATAGACGGCAACTCATACACCGAGGCTTCGGCTGCATGTTCCTGGTCTCACATGAGTCAAGGCTTGAGGCCTTGAACTATGAGGCCATTGGCTTGTTGAGCTTGTCCATTAGTTTGGGTGTGTGCAACGGACGCACAATCCACCTGAGTGCCTTGGGAGAAGCACAAGTGTTTGAACTCTTCCGATTCAAAGTCAGAGCCACTGTCTGTGATAATACTATGGGGAAACCCATATCGAAAGATTATCTCTCTCATGAATTTGATCGCAGTGCGAGAGTTCAGTTTCTTTATAGTTTTAGCCTCGATCCACTTCGTAAACTTGTCGACTGCAAGAAGCAAATGAGTAAACCCACTGTGGCCTGTCCGAAAGGGACCAACCATATCCAAACCCCTGACAACAAACGGCCAGACGAGTCGAATAGTCTTCAAGGTAGATGCAGGCTTGTGTGACAACATTGAGTAGAACCGGCATCCTTCGCGGTGATCAATAATGTCCTTGGCCATCTCATTATTACGCGGCCAGAAGAAATTAGCTCGGCGTGCTTTGGCGACAATCGTCCACGAGGATGCATGTTGACAACAAGTCCCCGAGTGGATCTCTTCCAGGATCATTCAACCTTCTTCCGGGGAGATGCACCGTTGTGTCACACCAGTAACACTTTCTCTGTAGAGCTGATCGTCCATCACAGTGAAATCCTTGGATCTGCGAACACTCTGCCGAGCTTCAGCTTCGTCCTCTGGGAGTTCTTGCCTCAGGATATACGCAATATAAGGCACAGTCCAGTCGGGCGTGATGACCAGAATCTCCCTCACAAGATCAGTGACCACCAGGACATCAACTTTAGTTAGATTAGAGGCGCTTATAGCTTACGGGGGCTCTGCAGTGAAGGGATCTTCCTGTATCAAAGGAGAATGTAGGTGCTCAAGAAACACATTGCTGGGGACAGGCTTCCGAGTGGATCCAATCTTTGCTAGCTCATCAGCTGCCTGGTTCTTCACTCTGGGAACATGGTGGAGTTCCAAACCTTCAAACTTCTTCTCAAGCTTTCTCACGGCATTGCAGTATCCGGTCATAGCGGGGTTCTTGACATCCCACTCCTTCATCAGTTGATTGACCACCAAATAAGAGTCATGGTAAACCATCAAGCGCTTGACGCCGAGTGAGATAGCCATACACAACCCATACACGAGTGCTTCGTATTTTGCTTCATTTTTGGAAGAATCAAAGTGAATATGCAGGACATAACTGAGTTGGTCGCCTTTTGGGGATACCAAAACTATGCCAGCACCAGACCGATTTAGCATTTTCGAGCCATCAAAGAACATGGTCCAGTGTGCCGAGTGGATTTGGATTGGCTGCTGCTGTTCAACCCACTCGGCCAAGAAATCAGCAAGTGCTTGAGACTTGATCGCCTTTTTAGCTTCAAACTTGATGTCAAAGTATAAGAGCTCAATAGCCCATTTGGCCACTCGACCAGCCGCCTCTCGATTGTTCAGAATCTCAAATAATGGAGCATCACTGACAACTGAAATCGAGTGATCTTGAAAGTAGTGTGCCACCTTCTTTGCTGACAGATAAATACCATAGACAAGCTTCTCGTAATGCGGGTAGCTTTGCTTTGAAGGGGTCAACACTTCAGAAATGTAGACTGGTCATTCGATCTTTTATGCCTTGCCTTACTCTTCCCTCTTGACAGTGAGAACTATACTAATGACCTGATTAGTAGACGCAATGTACAGGAGCAAGGGCTCCTTGCTGTGCGGAGAAGCAAGCACCGGCTGGGTGAAAAGCAGGGCTTTGTGCTCGACAAACGCCGCTTCGGCTTTTGGAGTCCACTCGAATGTATCGGACTTCCTCATCAATCGGTACAAAGGCAATGCCTTCTCACCAAGACGAGAAATGAATTGACTCAATGCCGCTAGGCAACCTGTGAGCTTCTGAACATCGTGCACTCGCACAGGGCTTTTCATTCGGATAATGGCACTGATCTTCTTAGGATTGACGTTGATTCCTCGTTCGGAAACAAGGAAACCGAGTAACTTGCCAGCAGGGACACCGAAAGTACACTTGGATGGATTTAACTTTGTATCATACCTCCTCATATTGGCGAATGTCTTGGCCAAGTCAGTCAGTATGTCGAAACCTTTGCGAGACTTGACGATGATATCATCCATGTAAGCTTCAACATTCTGAGGAATCTGGTCGAGTAAGCATTTCTGAATCATGCCATTCAAAGTAGCGCCAGCATTCTTCAAACCAAAAGGCATGGTGATATAGGAGAAACACCCGAATGGGGTGATGAAGGCTGTTTTTATTTCATCCGGACCAAATAAACGGATCTGATGGTAGCCGGAGTATGCATCTAGAAACGATAAACGCTCACACCCCGCAATCGAGTCAATAATCTGATCAATACAAGGGAGCGGAAAATGATCTTTCGGGCAGACCCAATTGATATGTTTGAAATTAATACACATGCGGAGTGACTTGTCCTTCTTGGGGACCATGACGATGTTCGAGAGCCACTCGGAGTGGTAAATCTCACGTATGAACTTAGCTGCCAAGAGTCGAGCCACATCTTCACCGATTGCCTTCCGCTTTTCTTCTGCCGACCGACACAAGTGGTCCTTCACAGGCTTGGCCCTCGGATCGACCCTCAATCGGTGCTCAGCCAGTTCCCTGGGTACACCCGACATGTCATCAGTTGTCACACCCTGTGATTTGCCTCATGACTAAGTTATCATGACTCAAAAATTAGGCCCAATTAAAACTTTGTGTGCTTGTTATGCTTGACATGTTTGCCGATTGTCTGATTACTTGCTAGTGCTCTATATTCATAAAATCTCTCCTACTCTCAAAAACACTTTTCCTTGATCCCCACTCTTGTACAATGATCATGCCATGTGAATAGGACTTAATTATATTTTTCCAAAATATTATTTTGGCCAAAAAGGTTTTATTCAAATTAGGTTTGCAAAAACCCCTGATTTGAGATTTGCACTGAAAGTTCCCAAATTGGGTGGATACTTTTCCCCAAATGCTTTATTTTGAACCTACAACATATATAACTTCCCAAAACCAAAAAATATTATTTTAAAAAATTATTTTCATTTTTTATTGAAAGGCTTTTTCTTCAGGCCATAAATGGTCTTTTATAGGGGAAAATTATTTAAATGCTTCAAAAATATTTGGAAAATTTTAGGAAAGCTGAGTGGACATATATTTTCCATATATAAGGGTTTCAATGCATGGTCATGTAAAAGTATTGGACAAAACCCTTCAAAACCATTCCTACCTATTCCAAGCATTTGAAATATTTCTATAAGAAATATTCTCAAATAAATCCAGGAAAATTATAACATATCACATTTCATATATGTGGTCATCTTGACAAGTTTCATCTCTATCCCAATTGTTTTGGTTCACCAAAATATCGTAAAACCATTCCTGTCCATAGACAAATTTGATCAACTTTACATTGTGAAGCTTCTCTTTTTGATCCCAAACTTTGTGGACATGTTATAATCCTCCAATAATGCATCCACACCAAGTGGTGCATCAAGGAGAACATATTAACTTGTCCAAATCCCCTCAAAACCATATCTGCTGATTTCAAGAATTTGGTAAAATTTCATTGCCAAGTTTCCCCATTGGGCCCCAAACTTTTCGTGCATGTTATAGTCCCTAAAATGTGTCACCACATCAAGTGGTGCAT
Organism: Hordeum marinum; assembly: GCA_022496015.1. Lineage (NCBI taxonomy): Eukaryota > Viridiplantae > Streptophyta > Magnoliopsida > Poales > Poaceae > Hordeum > Hordeum marinum. The sequence continues at coordinate 248,520,675 of CM039675.1, read as the reverse complement.
CAAGGGGAATGGATTTGCATAGCTAGATCTAAAAATCTATTTCTGTCCATTTCTAGGTTTTACAACATTTGTATTGTCAACTTTCCTCAAATGGGATCAAATCTTGTGACCCCTCTCAATTTTGCCTCCCATCTAATCCTGGTAAGTATCATGGCAAGTAAACCCCATTTGCTTTCCCAAACATCCATCAAACACCTTCTATCCTGTTCTAGGGATCAATAATTGGGGGCGGGGCATATGAGTTCTCCTTGGGCCTAAATTTTTACCCCAACTCTCTCATGATGTCTTTTACCTCCAGTAATCCTGGCATGGCCAAAGCTCAAGGGTTGATGAGGTAAAACCCCATTTTAACCTCTAGCGAGCCCCTGCATTGCCCTTTCCCACCTCTATTTTTCTCTCCCCTTCTCTCTCCTAGCTTCCTTGCACCCCAGGGCATCTCTAGAAAACCCCCGCAACTGGTGGACAAGGTGGGCGCGCCAAAGGCACCTCCGAGCGAGCCATGCCAGTCATTTGCATGCTCTGGAGAACACTATAGTGCGCCCCGGCACTGTAGCTGCCCCCCAAACCATGGCCCCGATAGCCTTGGGCCTCGCGGTTGTGTCCCCCGAGGTTTCCTCGAAGTGCGTGACACGGCTAGCTATCGGCCCCTTCCTCCCTTGCCCTCCTTCTCCCCCTGCTGAGCTTGCCCGACACCACCTAGCTCGGCTAGTGGGCGCACGAGCTCGGGCCCCCCTAGAACACGCCCGCTCCCCCATTCTCATCCCACTCGACCTGGACGACACCCACGAGCTCCATAGACACGCCTAAGCCTGCCCCACGAGTTCTAGCGACGGCCTCGCCCTCGCCGAGCTCCCTGTCCACGGTGCACCTCGGCAAGGCTATATAAGCGCTCCCGAGCTCTTCCCCGCGCCCCCTCTAGGTCTCTCTCGCTCCCTCTCTCTTCCTTGAAGCCCCTGGACCGGTTCCCCCTTCCTCTTGTGCCCTCCTTCCCCCTCCAAGGCCAAAGCCCCGCCGGCGGCTCCGATCGAAATCCGGCCACGGCGGCTCCCCCTGCTTCCCTAAGGCTCTCCTGGACCCTTCATCGCCTCTACGCTCCTCCCCACCTCCTCAAGCTGTCGCTAGGACGCCCAAACGCCAAAACTACGGCCGACCGACGGCCTCCCCTGCCGCCACCCAAGGTCGCGGTTACCTCGGCCCCCTCGGGCGGCCGTAACCTACCCTAGCGGATGTGTCGCTTTGCGTTGAGATCTTCATAGGCGGAGCACCGCGGGAGACGGCCGGAGGCGCCGGTATCGCCAGACGAACGCCGGCATGCGCTCTACCTCCCCTCCTCTACCTCGAGCGAGAGGTAGAGGACGACCACCCCGCCAGCTGGCAGGGGGGTCCGCCTGTAAGCGACAGCGGTGTCCGAGCCGGCCCCATATGTCGGGTTAAGTGGAAATGGGACCTGCCTCAGCTGCCTCCCCGCACGAGTAACGTATTCTACCGAATACGTCTTCGGCCGGTGAGCTACGTAGACGTGGCTAAGCTACTGGGTCGACCCAGTAGCTATTCCTCGCCCTGTGTGAAACTTAAGCCCACCTAGGTAATTTCTTTTCCTCTTTAATTCCCCGAGGCACAAAATAAATCCTAGGATAATCAAATGGACTCCAAAAATTGGTGATTCAAATTCCTACAACCTTCAAAAATCAAGATCTATCCAAATATGTGCCTTGCATATTTTTCCTGCAGACTTTTGTGTAGGATTCAAATTCAAATTTGAATTTGAACTTTGAATCTCCCACTTGTAAAAATTCCGAGAACATTCATTATAGCTCCAACTGGAGTGATTCAAAATCCTAGGTGTATCTAAATTCATGCACTAAGTGGTGAGCATTTTTCCTTACACTTATTTTGCCATGTCAATTATTGGACCATTTATTCATATGTGACCCACTTTGAAAATCCATAGAAATATCATGCCAACTCCAAATCCAGTGAAACCACTTCCCTCATGTTTCTAAAATCATGCCTTATTTGTTGGGTCCATCCACTCATTTTTGTGAAAATGTTTTCTCTAGACATCTTGAAGGATTATCATTTCCATCATTCCCACCATTCGAAACTCCCCCTTGAACCACATCCACCAAAACCTCCTTGGTTATTTTTCTCATGACTAGAGGAGTCCTAAAAATATAAAACTCCTATTTATAGAGCACATTTATTTCTCTACTTGTTGTGTTGCTTATTGTGGTTGTTTACCGACGGTAGTTGACGAGATATACGGAGTGCTCGGAGTTGGACGAGAAGCGTGTGAAGACCTCGAAGACGTTGCTAAGCTAGGCAAGCAGCCCTTTGACCATGATGAGAAACCATTTTTATTGCATGTCATATAGGAATTTACTTTCATCATATTTGATCATGTGATGTGGTGTTCCCCTTTCATGGGATGCCTCCGGTACTTCCCCATTGACACTTGCATCGTGCATGACCCTACCCCTTATGAGTGTTATGCGGGTGGGTGTAGTTATGATGCTAGTAGATGATACGCAAGTGGGGATGGGACTTATGCATGGTGATGGAAAGAAAAGAAATGATTTCAAAGACACTTTAGAAAACCCCGTCGGGTGCCACTAATGCCCGAGGGAGATGATGATGAGAAGGGTGACCACTTGAGAAAGAAATGGTGTGCCGAAGCAACTTGAGTATGTGGTTTCGAAAATGGATTAGATTTAAGGTCTGCTGACTGTCCCAACCTTACATGCGCAACCACGATACCCCTTATGGGACGGGGCTTTGTTGATTACTATGGTTGGTTCTAGCAAGGAGCCCACATTACTAGTGGCAAGAGTGAAGTGGTCACTCTTGAGACGGGGTTGTCCCTGAGAGGAAGATCATGCACTATCTTTACAGGCACCGGGCACACCGTTGCGTGCCCTCATGGATGATACGAGTGATGTATATCATGAGGGATGGCAAAAACGAGTGGACACTTTGTTTAGTATCACCATGGGAAAGGCATTGTTCGGGTGCTTACCTCGGGTTGTTAAATACCGCGAGTCGTGGACGACACGAAAGTTCCCCGAGTCTTGTGGGTAAAGTGTCCGCGATCATGGACAGTTGGAGGTCCTTCTTAAACTGCATCCAGATGTTTTCGCAAAATTGGTGTGTGCGTGTGCAGTGACAAGAATGATACGTGAGTCGAGTCGGATGACTCGGCATGATGACCGGACATGAGATGTTTAGACGGTACACGAGACAAGTCTATGGACTTGGTGTGATGAATGAACATGATATTTTCAATTCCTGCTTATGATGATGACGGTGACGTGTTCTTATGAACACCTGTCCATGGTTGATGCATGCTTACTTAACTCACTTGATCATGTTATTGCACTCAAAACTAGCTTTCTGCAAACTTACCTATTAGAGCTATATCATGCATTGTTATTGCCTTGTTCCAAACATGGGTTGCTTGCAAGTACATTCAAAGTACTCATTGGCTTGCCACTGGTTATTTTATTGGCCAGACATGAAAGGTCAGGTTATGATGAAGGTTACCTCTGATGGTCATGCGAGATAGGATGCTTCCTAGTCAGAATGCGTGTAGGGTTAAGGCAGATGGCATGGGTTCACACAATCGTTGAAGATTTCCGCTACAAGTTTATGAAGGCTAGGCCTTAAAGGCCATATGTGAGTAAACCAGTATGTAATGGATGTAAGACTCTTGTTATTCAGTTTCTGTGTGTTCAGTGAGCATTGATCTCTGGGATCACTGTGCACGTACATTCGGTGATCACGACTTATGAGTCGGGGTCCCCACAGAGCTGGTATCAGAGCCATCCTGACTGTTGGAAGCCCTTAGTTAGCATGGACGTTTCTTAGGACAAAGCTATTTTCAAGACCCTTCAAAATTACTTATGAAGCCTCGATATTTCTCACCTCTCCTAAATTTTCAAAGAAAGCATGGGTTTTTGCCTTAGCATTTCCACCATCTTTATCTTAGCTCTCCTCGCCTGCTTTCCAAACCTTTGCAAATGGTCGCTACTACCCTTGTGCCCCTGACCACGGGATTCCTTGTAATCCTCGTGGGTAACCTAGAAGGAAGCCACATTGCCAGATGATTGCCAACATATCTTAGACCCAAGTTGGCAACACAAGACAAGGAGCTACCAGCAAAAGACACCTTCTCGAAGGATTAGGACGTCAAGACTTAGATGATGGTGACACCTTAGACACAGCCCCAGGATGATGCCACACTGGCCTTCGATGACCAGGGCACAAGACATGCAATGTCATGATAATGCATCGCTAATAGAGCAACCCTATCATTTTCGTTGTTATATCGGTAACCACCGGTGGATGAGAACCTCGCCATTTGGTCCGCCTCACCATAGTGAGCAGGAAAACGGTTCTCATCATTCCCCTGCTCTTGGTGTCGATGATATCATCAACGAGACCGACAGGATATAACTCTACCAAGCGTTGTTAATGTCATTGCATAAAAGGTTGCCTACCTGGAATGCTCGACGCCTCAGAAGACAAGAAGGCATTGTCACGAACACAAGGATACCAGAAGACCCTATCAACAAAACTCGTGAAGAATCACCTTTGTCGTCAACTCAACAGACCTGAAGTCGTCAAGGACTCTTCAGCGCAAACAGGATCGTTTTGATGAACAATAACCAGAGGCATAGAGACACCTAAAGACGACCCCAAAGTCACAGCAGACTCCTCCCCAAGACACGAAGCAAGGACGACTAATGAGTCTGAGAACCCCTAGGGTAGGATAGGTCGTGTGTCCCCTATGCGAAGTCGAGTCCATATGATGGTTCGAATGGAACCATGAGGTGTGTTGCTTGTTTTGCCTATTTGTGCTTGGTGTAAGTCACACTTTTGCCCTAGGTAACAAGTGCGCGACTATATCACCTACCTTACCTTGATGTTTGTGTTTGGTCTTTTCAGCACTTGTTTGATTGCACTTGCACTATACCACCCCCTTAGGCACCCTCCTCTATGCTACTTTCCCTCTTCCCCCTATCGTCAACTGAAGACCAGCAAGGCAAGATGCACCAAAGATCCACCTCGACAAGCAACCGACACCGAAGACTTCGACTACAACGAACTCAACAAGACACAACCCCGTGGAGTTATGCTTTTCCCTTAAGGTTGGAAACCTTCCCTTGCCCATCCTAGACCTCACAAGCTCCCCAGCACAAGTCTTTGATCACGTGTCTAACACACGGATTTGCCAGAGCACTTATTGAGCTTCAATAACCCCAGCTTTGTGTTGGGTTCATTATGGAGCTAGTGATCATACTGAACAAACATCCTTCATTCTTACACCAGCACTAAAACCTTGATGCCATAGGAAGGATCATCTTGAGGATATACTATTCGTGGTTAATGATTTGATTTAGGCATAATAGATGTCTTGAGCAAGCAGTTCAGACCCTTTGGTGGATTACGAGGCTTAATGTTGGTGGACGAACTTGGTGGATCAAGATTGATAGAGTGGCGTAACTTACTTGTTCCTTGAGCAAATTGGATTTTGTAGGACCATTGTGATCACAAGCTGAAATTCTTCGTGGATTAATGAATTGACTTTCGCAAGTAATGTTGATATTGGTTTGATGGTGATATGATAGTGCTGGAGTAACTAGTAGGGAATTCTTACTAGATGTAAACCTTGGATTTAAATAGGTGATTCTAATAGGTGCTCGAGATCAATCAAACCACATGGTTCGGAATAATTTGGATTTAGTCCAATGATCTTGATAACGATACCATGTTTTTCGGTGGATGATGGTAGAAGGAATCGAATGATGTTGGGGATAATTCAGGGATCTATATGAGCTCGACCTTGGAGTGTAGTTGGCCATGAGATTGGAAGTACATGATAATAGTCGTTGCAATGTTATGTGGATTATATGAACTCGAGGAGATTATGTTGGACACCATCGATGTTGGATTTGTAGCGGTAATGAATCATGTAATAGTGGATGATATTCGAGGATCAGTTAATTGGATTCGTAGGAAGGAAATAAGGTCTTGGATTGGTAATGTCTTGATCAAGATTAGCGGCTTGTAATTTATCCCGAGGATTTTTATATAGGGATATATGTGTGAGTTAGCTATAGTATGCATATGAGATTTTGGTAAGGTCCTTCTCTCAAAACCTTGGAGATATGAGAAGCATCTATAATATTGGAGTTGACTTATATGGATGATACCTTGGAGGATATAGGGTGATTTTGTTTGGAGTAATAGGAAGTACTATTGGCATCCAAGAACCTTGCTCGAGGATAAGATGATAGACGTTCATTCACATCCTAAGCTCCTTGAACCCCGAAGTTTAACCGGACCATGCCATGATCGGATAAGACTATAGGCTTTGACTGTAAGTTAAAAGACCATGGTCGATACTCCACCTTGACCACCACCCACCCCTTTTCATAAGGAAGGTGGAGACGCAGAACTAGTTCTCAATGGACCACAAGCACTTGATACTAGTGACCACCCGGAGCAGATGACCGCCTCTCTCACATACCCCATGAGCAATGTGTTTATGTGGTACCTTGGGAAATAGGTTATTGTCCTCCGGGATGACATACTTATTTACCCAATGAGAGGAGGAACACTTTAGTCCTGTTTGGACCAGCCCCAGGAACACCGATTGCCATGCCTCTCGAGCATAAAAGGTTCCACCTTGAAGAAGTTGGACTCCACGAAGCACCCTCCCTACAGGAGAAGACTTTCTGGCCCAAGGAAGATGAAGGACCACTGCGATTGCGAAGCCACGACAATGACAAAGAAGAAGCAAGAGAAGCCAATCACCACTCCTCTTCCGGCTACATCAACTAGACTACATCCTGAAGCACCAATGTTCAAGCCCGATGAAGCCCTTGGTCATAAAGAGGATTAAGGAGCCCCTTGCTTTAAATGGTCATCTATCAGCTCCTGACTAGGATGGAACTGAGAAGTTGACAGCACCCTCACTCCCCCACTTTGGCGGTGTATGTTGAGCATGACGTCCCTACTCCCTTCAGATGCATGGAACGGAGTGGAACGACTGTCATGACCTCATTGCTGGCCCCTTTTTGGTTCAATCAAGGACATGAACCTGACTCGATCATGGTAAGCCACCTGTCAAAGGTAGTTTTCACCCCGCTTGACAAGCGTCAGACCTCGGGGATTAGATGGCTGATCTATACTCTGAATAGTCAGCTTATCTAGAACCCCACTGAAACCTTCCCAGATGGTAGAACCCGTTTTGAAACCAAGTCTCTAAGCTCAGTCTTAGGGGTGATACCCAGCAAAGACCTTGCCACGGAGAGACGAATAGACCAAACACTCGAAGACCCTCCAGAAACGTGCGTCCATGACGATGAAGACAAATGACCAAGAAGAATGAAGAATCTACCTGGGCAACTTACTCAAGCAGAAGATCTCGACGAGAAGCCCATAATGATGCACCTCAGCACTCTCAAGGATGGAGACCACCTATGATAGAAGACCTCCTTCTTTAAGGAAGGTAAGGACTTCCTCGAAAACAAGGAGCTACACCAAGACTTGACCCTTCTATTCTAATGTGAGACATCTAGATGTCACTGACCAACATGAGCAGTCGCAGGACCAGCACACAGACACACTACTTGGCCACGTATTCCGACCTTGGAATACACGCGCAAGTCAAACCATTGCAAAAAAAACCGTTCACCCTTATACCAAGTCAATGGTGCACTCAAAGACATATCATCAGGAACTTCAAGATCTAGGAGGACAACCACGCTGGAGCGAAAACAACATGGAACGTGAAGACTACCTCACCTCTGGATTTCCGCATCTTCCCATGCCTAGCCTAGGAATCTCGGGGACGAGATTCTTGTAAGGGGGGTAGGTCTGTCACACCCTGTGATTTTCCTCATGTGTAAGTTATCATGACTCCAAAATTAGGGCTAATTCAAACTTTTGTGTTCTTGTTATGCTTGACATGTTTGGTGATTGTCTGATTGCTTGCTAGTGCTCCATATTCATAAAATCTCTCCTACTCTCAAAAACTCTTTTCCTTGATCCCCACTCTTGTACAATGATCATGCCATGTGAATAGGACTTAATTATATTTTTCCAAAATATTATTTTGGCCAAAAAGGTTTTATTCAAATTAGGTTTGCAAAAAACCCTGATTTGAGATTTGCACTTCAAGTCCCCAAATTGGGTGGATACTTCTTCCCCAAATGCTTTATTTTGAACCTACAATATATGTAACTTCCCAAAACCACAAAATATTATTTTAAAAGATTATTTTCATATTTTATTTAAAGGCTTTTTCTTAAGGCTAGAAATGGTCTTTTATAGGGGAAAATTATTTAAATGCTTCAAAAATATTTGGAAAATTTTAGGAACACTCAGTGGACATATATTGTCCATATATATGGGTTTCAATGCATGGTCATGTCAAAGTATTGGACAAAACCCTTCAAAACCATTCCTGCCTATTCCAAGCATTTGAAATCTTTCTATAAGAAATATCCTCAAATAAATCAAGGAAAATTATAGCATATCACATATGATATATGTGGTCATCTTGCCAAGTTTCATCTCAATCCCAATTGTTTTGGTTCACCAAAATATCCTAGAACCATTCCTCTCCAGAGACAAATTTGATCAACTTTACATTGTGAAGTTTCTCTTTTTGAACCCAAACTTTGTGGACATGTTATAATCCTCCAATAATGCATCCACACCAAGTGGTGCATCAAGGAGAACAGATTACCTTGTCCAAATCCCCTCAAAACCATCTTTGCTAATTTCAAGAATTTGGTAAAATTTCATTGCCAAGTTTCCCCATTGGGCCCCAGACTTTTTGTGCATGTTATAGTACCTAAATTGTGTCACCACATCAAGTGGTGCATCAAGGGGAATGGATTTGCATAGCTAGATCTAAGAAAAATCATTGCTAGGGTTTATAACATTTGTATTGTCAACTTTCCTCAAATGGGATCAAATCTTGTCACCCCTCTCAGTTTTGCCTCCCATCTAATCCTAGTAAGTATCATGGCAAGTAAACACCATTTGCTTGCCCAAACATCCATCAAACACCTTCTATCCTATTCTAGGGATCAATAATTGGGGGGCCATATGAGTTCTCCTTGGGCCTAAATTTTTACCCCAACTCTCTCATGATGTCTTTTACCTCCAATAATCCTGGCATGGCCAAAGGTCAAGGGTTGATGAGGTAAAACCCCATTTTTACCTCTGGCCAGCCCTTGCATTACCCTTTCCCGCCTCTATTTTTCTCTCCCCTTCTCTCTCCTAGCTTCCTTGCACCCGCAGGGCATCTCTAGAAAAAAACCGCAGCTAGTGGACAAGGTGGGCGCGCCAAAGGCACCTCCGACCGCACCATGCCAGTCATTTGCGTGCTCTGGAGCATGCTACAGTGCACCCCGACACTGTAGCCCCCCAAATCACGGCCCCGACAACCTTGGGCCTCGCGGTTGTGTCTCTCGAGGTCTCCTCGATGTGCGTGACACGGCTAGCTGTCGGCCCCTTCCTCCCTTGCCCTCCTTCTCCCCCTGCTGAACTCGCTCGACACCGCCCAGCTCGGCGACTGGGCACACGAGATCGGGGCCCCCTGGAGCATGCCCGCTCCCCCATTCTCGTCCCCCTCAACCTGGACGACACCCACGAACGCCGTATACATGCTTGAGCCTGCCCCCACGAGTTCTAGCGACAGCCTCGCCCCGGCCGAGCTCCCTGTCCACAGTGCACCTCGGCAAGGCTATATAAGCCCTCCCGAGCGCTTCCCCGTGCCCCCTCTAGGTCTCTCTAGCTCCCTCTCTCTTCCTTGAAGCCACTGGAACGGTTCCCCCTTCCTCTTGTACCCTCCTTCCCCCTCCATGGCCGAAGCCCTGCCGGCGGCTCTGATCAAAATCCGGCCACAGCGGCTTCCCCCTCCTTCCCTGAGCCTCTCCTGGACCCTCCATCGCCTCCGCGCTCCTCCCCACCCCCTCAAGCGGTCTCCAGGACCCCCAAACACCAGAACCACGGCCGGTCGACGGCCTCCCCCGCCACCACCCAAGGCCGCGGTCACCTCGGCCCCCTCCGGCGGCCGTAACCTACCCCGGTGGATGCACCGCTTCGCGCTTAGCTCGCCCATAGGTGGAGCACTGTGGGAGACGGTCGGAGGTGCCGGTATCGCCGGACAATTGCCGGCGTGCGCTCTGCCTCCCCTCCTCTGTCCCAAGCGGGAGGTACAGGACGACCACCCCGCCAGCTGGTGTCCGAGCCGGCCCCATATGTCGGGTTAAGTGGAAATGGGACATGCCTCATCTGCCTCCCCACACGACAAACGTATTCTACCGAATACGGCTTCGGCGTGGCAGCTGCGCACACGTGGCTAAGCTACTGGGTTGGCCCAGTAGCTATTCCTCGCCCTGTGTGAACTTAGGCCCACCTAGGTAATTTCTTTTCCTCTTTAATTCCCCGAGGCACAAAATAAATCCTAGGATATTCAAATGGACTCCAAAAATTGGTGATTCAAATTCATGCAAGCTTCAAAAATCAAGATCTATACAAATGTGTGCCTTGCACATCTTTCCTACAAACTTTTGTGTAGGATTCAAATTCAAATTTGAATTTGAACTTTGAATGCCCCACTTGTAAAAATCCCTAGAGCATTCATTATAGCTCCAATTGGAGTGACTCAAAATCCTAGGTGTATCTAAATTCATGCACTAAGTGGTGAACATTTCTCCTTACACTTATTCTGCCATGTCAATTATTGGACCATTTATTCATATGAGACCCACTTTGAAAATCCATAGAAATATCATGCCAACTCCAAATCCAGTGAAACCACTTCCCTCAGGTTTCTGAAATCATGCCTTATTTGTTGGGTCCATCCACTCATTTTTTGTGAAAATGTTTTCTGTAGACATCTTGAAGGATCACCATTTCCATCATTCCCACCATTCAAAACTCCCCCTTGAACCACATCCACCAAAACCTCCTTGGTTATTTTTCTCATGACCAGAGGAGTCCTAAAAAAATAAAACTCCTATTTATAGAGCACATTTATTTCTCTGCTTGTTGTGTTGCTTATTGTGGTTGTTTACCGACGGTAGTTGACGAGATATACGGAGTGCTCGGAGTTGGATGAGAAGCGTGTGAAGACCTCGAAGACATTGCTAAGCTAGGCAAGCAACCATTTGACCATGACGAGAAACCATTTTTATTACATGTCATATAGGACTTTACTTTCATCATATTTGATCATCAGATGTGGTGTTCCCCTTTTGGTGGGATGCCTCCGGTACTTCTCCATTGACACTTGCATCGTGCATGACCCTACCGCTTATGAGGGTTATGAGGGTGGGTGTAGTTAGGATGCTAGTAGATGCTATGCAAGTGGGGATGGGACTGATGCATGGTGATGGAGAGAAAAGAAATGATTTCAAAGACTCTTTCGAAAACCCCGTCAGGTGCCACTAATGCCCAAGCGAGATGATGATGAGAAGGGTGACCACTTGAGAAAGAAGTGGTGTGCCGGAGCAAGTTGAGTATGTGTTTTCGAAAACGGATTAGATTTAAGGTCTACTGACCGTCCCAACCTTACATGCACAACCACGATACCCCTTATGGGATGGGGCTTTGTTGATTACTTTGGTTGGTGCTAGCAAGGATCCCACATTACTAGTGGCAAGTGTGAAGTGGTCACTCTTGAGATGGGGTCATCCCTGAGAGGAAGGTCATGCGCTGTCTTTACAGGCACCGGGCACACCGTTGCGTGCCCTCATGGATGATACGAGTGATGTATATCATGAGGGATGTCACAACGAGTGGAATCTTTGTTTAGTATCACCATGGGAAAGGCATTGTTCGGGTGCTTACCTGGGGTATGTTAAATACCGCAAGTCATGGATGACACGGATGTTCCCCGAGTCTTGTGGGTAAAGTGTGCAACCTCTGCAGAGTGTAAAACTATTCGACTAGCCGTGTCCGCGGTCATGGACAGTTGGAGGTCCTTATTAAACTACGTCCGGATGTTTTCGCAAAATTGGTGTGTGTGTGTCGTGACAAGAATGATACTTGAGTCGAGTCGGATAACTCGGCATGATGACCAAACATTAGATGTCCAGACGGTACATGAGACAAGTCTAAGGACTTGGTGTGATGAATGAACATGAGATGTTCAACCCCTGCTTATGACGATGACGGTGACGTGTTCTTATGAACACCTGTCCATGGTTGATGCATGCTTACTTAAGTCATTTGATCATGTCATTGCACTCAAAACTAGCTTTCTGCAAAACTTACCTATTAGAGCTATATAATGCATTGTTATTGCCTTGTTCCAAACATGGGATGCTTGTGAGTACATTCAAGGTAATCATCGGCTTGCCACTGGTTATTTTATTGGCCAGGCATGAAAGATCAGGTTATGATGAAGTTTACCTCGGTGACGGTCATGCGAGCTAGGACGCTTCCCAGTCAGAATGCAAGTAGGGTTAAGGCAGATGGCATGGGTTCACACTATCGTTCAGGATTTCCGCTACAAGTTTATGAAGACTAGGCCTTAAAGGCCATATTTGAGTAAACCGGTATGTAATGGATGTAAGACTCTTGTTATTTAGTTTTTGTGTGTTCAGTGAGCATTGATCTCTAGGATCACTTGTAACACCCCGTTACGCCTGGTGGGATCTAGACTGGCCCCACAGACCAACACCAGTCTTTCCTGCGCACTTTCTCCTCACTCGTGCGCACCCGGGACCAAGTTCCCGGTCAGTCACCCATCCTAGAATCGCTCCAAGCCAAGCATGCTTAACTTTGGAGTTCTTTTCAAATGGGCTCCCAGAAAAGAAGGTATTCCTTGTTCATATGAGTATTCTATCATTCCTATTAAGCCTGGCTCTCACATACACCCCCACTTAAGGAACCGACGTCCTCGTCGGCCCATCAGGAACGTTCCCTTTTGGTACACGTATGCGCGTCCAGTCCGGCACATGTGCCATGCTGTGTGCCACGACGGGCCACACACGCCATGCGCACATGCCCGTGCACCTGACCCGTGCATGCCCATGTAACCGCAAGGGTCTGCTCTGATACCAATTGTAACACCCCGTTACGCCTGGCGAGATCTAGACTGGCCCCACAGACCAACACTAGTCTTTCCTGCGCACTTTGTCCTCACTTGTGCGCACCCGGGACCAACTTCCCGGTTGGTCACCCATCCTAGAATCTCTCCAAGCCAAGCATGCTTATATTTGGAGTTCTTTTTGAATGGGTCCCGAAAAAGAAGGAATTCCTTGTTTATATGAATAGTCTATCATTCCTATTAAGCCATGCTCTCACATCACTGTGCACGTACATTTGGTGATCATGACTTATGAGTCGGGGTCCCCACATCAGGCTTCCATGCGAAGATGTCCCAGTTCTCACCGAGGAACTGCATGAGCTCGGCTTCCTATTTGCTGTCAAGTCTCATCGAGATGTTAGTCGGGGCAGCATTGTGGTGTGTCGGGTGAATGTGCACTTTCTTCACTTCACCTGCCGACTGGAAAGCTGACTTAGAAGCAGGCTTCTTAGCATGTAGCAAATCAGCAGGGTTAGCGCTCTTCTTGTACTCTTCCAACTCGACCATAGCCATCTGATGATCGGCATTTTTGGAGCCTTGCTGACGGCACTCCTCAGCCCTCTGTGGATTGCCAGTGACTATGATCACACCCTTGGGGCTAGGCATCTTCAACTTAAGATACACGTAACATGGATGGGCCATGAAATGGGCATAAGCTGGACGACCAAGGATGGCGTGGAACACGCTCTGGAAGTCCACGACTTCAAACGTCAATTTTTCTTTACGAAAATTCTTATCGGTGCCAAACACCACATCCAAAACAATATGGCCGAGTGATTTCGCCTTCTTCCCTGGGATGACTCTGTGGAACTGCATATTGCTCTCACTGAGTCGGGACATCAAGATGCCCATTCCCTTGAGGGTGTTTGCATACAGAATGTTCAATCCACTGCCTCCGTCCATGAGGACCTTGCGGAGTCGAGTGCCCCCAACAATGGGATCCACCACCAAAGCCTGCCGACCGGGAGTAGCAACATGAGTAGGGTGATCTGACTGATCAAATGTGATAGCAGTCTGAGACCACTTGAGGTATGTGGGGGTTGTAGGACCAGCCATGTTGACTTCTCTAGTGATAACTTTAAATCGACTCTTGATTTCAACATCAGCAAAAATCATCCCAGTGGCGTTGACATCGGGAAAAGTTTCTTTGTCTTCATCATCTTGTTTATCAGGAGTTTTCTCACTCGACTAACCTTCCTTGAACTACTGGATCAATAAACGGCACTGCCGACTGGTATGTTTGGGCAATATCAAATTGCCTTCTTCGTCTTTCCTTGTGCGGATTGCACATGGTAAATCCAATGGATCAGTTCCCGACTGATTCTTTCCTTTGTTAGGGGCGAATTTCCCTTTGGACTCCCCCTTGTTTTTTCCTTGTGCCGCCAGAGCGGTAGCCTCTGCCTGAGCAGGGCCATCAGCCTTGCGCTTCTGTTTCCGACTGGAATTATTGCCAACATCATTGTCGACTACTTTTTTACTTTGTCGCCTTGGAGGCGGTCTTCTTCTTCACCATTGGTGTACCGAGTGGAAATCTCCATCATCTTGCTCAGCGAGATATCGCTTGTCCTGCCAAACTTCAAGTAAAGCTCTATGTACTTCACACCAGCCTTGAAATCACAAACAGCTTGATGCTCAGAGACATTTTCCACTGTGTGGTGCAGAGTGGACCAATGCTGAATGTAATCTCTTGAGGATTCATTGGGCTCCTGAGCACAATGCTGCAAATCAATCAAACCAACAGGACGCTTGCAGGTGCCCTCGAAAGTTCTGATGAACACTCGGGCAAGATCCTCCTAGCATTGGATTCTAGAAGGAGCCAAAAAATTCATCCACACTCAAGCCGAAACATCCAACATCAAGGACAAATGCTTCATTGCTATGTTGTCATTTGCCCCCACCAATCTGTACGGCCACTCGGTAATCATCAACCATGTTTCTGGCTTTGAATCGTCAGAAAACTTGCTTATCCTAGCCTCCAACCTGAAGTTGGGGGGAACCTCTACAGAATGAATGGATCTACGAAAACACTCGGGACCACAAATAACAGCATTACTACCACTTGGGTAATCTCTGTCATAACCATCTCTGTGGCACTGCCTCTGTTGATCCACCAAAGAGTGAGGACGTCTCTTGCCTCAAACCGTGGGTTCCGTGCCGCCCAAACGGGCACCTATCATCCTGGTGTCGGGGCACATACGGACCACTCCGTGGAGGAGTGAGCACTCGACGATGGTCATCACAGTGAAACTGATCTCGTCCCTGATCCCGAGATTGATCTTCATGGAAACCTCCGCCTCTGCGACGCAGAGGCAAACCTAGACTATGAGCCAACTGAATAGTGTCGGCCTTTGCTGAATTGCTGTGTATTCTATTCTGCGACTGAGAAACGACTGAGTTCTGGCGCTACACTACATCAAGCAACGCTCGAATCTGTAGCAAACCTCTATCGGTATCTGAACATGACGACCAAATGGAATCTGTGATCCTAGCCACTACTGCAACATTTAAGACTGGAGTGCAATATTCCTCAATGTTGTTCTGAGAACCACTCGGAAACCGCTATCACTAACGTCAATTGGGAGGTGGTGGACTCTGGCGAGGACGCTCATCGAGTTCTTCCTGAAGCTCTTCGAGCCGAAAGCGTGTGGCCTCCAAGGCATGGGCCTCAGCAGTCGCACCAACGATGGGTGTATGGAGAATCTCCTCATCCCAGTGCTACTAGTCATTCGATGCTCCACCAGCCTCACGCTTGGCGTGGCCGAAGCCAGGCAGCGGGCTCTGATGTGAACCGTCCATAAGAACCTCCGCTGCAGGATCGCAGCTCTCACACTCGGAGGGAACATCACACTGATCTGACTCCGAGTCGAACACATCATGAAGTGACTCGGCAGGCTCGATTGCCGCAATCTGCGGAGACGAAACTTGGCAAGCCACCGCATGCCTCACCCAGTGCTGGAGCCATGAGTGACCGGACCGCTTGCAGCGGCGATAAGCGGGGAGGGCCATGGAGTACATTGTCGAGGGCTGCCGTAGTAAAACATCGAAGGAGCTCGCGCGGAAGTGCGCCGCCCCACAGAACGGGAGCGCCTCAACATCTAGAGGTGCCTCCTGAAGCCATGTCTAATCGTCGGCGATGAAGGTGAGCACTCCGAGACGGATCTCGTGGCCCAGGAACAAACCACCACCGGAAGACATGACGAAGGGGGAAATGCAACCTCGCCGGAAGTCGCTTAGACGCCTGCCCCACGGCGAGCGCCAATTGTCGTGGGGGGACGAGTCTGACAGTAGAAGATAGGGGTATGAAAGTAGAGGGTAGAGTCCTCGCTACGGCAAGGGTGTATACGTAGATGTATGAGTTCAGGCCCCTCTTGTGGAGGTAATAGCCCTACGTCTCAGTGCTCGGGAGCCCTTGTCGTGTGGATAGTATGTATTACAGGAGGTGCGAACCCTTGTGCCAGAGGGGAGGGATGGCTTATATATAGTACGCTGCCCCTCATAAGTGCCAGGCATCAAGGGTTCGATCATGGGAATAAAGAAGTTTGTTATTGGTAACGTACACAATTAATGGTACTAATGACGAGTGGCTGAACGCCAGCCTATTGGCCTCCCTAGGGTGGCTTCTGGTCTTCTAGCGTCGACTTGTAGCGAGATCTTCTGAGTGGCAGAAGACTGTTGAGTGGAGGGAGAAGCCTCCGAGTGGACTTATTGTCGAGTGACTTGAGCGCCATGGTGAATCCAGTCGGAATACCTCTTGTAATCTTCAAGTCCTCCAATATAGTGTCCTTAGGTAGGGTATGTAGGTCAGGCCTGGGACCCTACCCTAGGTACATTTCCTCGTCATGGACCCAGCCATTCGCATGCGAGCTTTATGCAAAAAGTGCCCTCTATGGAGCCAGTCGCTTGCGCCCGAGCTTTATGCCGGAATGCTTCCGAGGTGGTGCACCACGCCGACCGCGGGCTGATTTTTTGTGGATATTTTTTATTGGTGCAATTTATTCTCTGCCAAGACATATATCCAGTAGTCATCAATGTGTGTCTCAGTCTAAAACCTGAGATGCCCTTGAAAGGAACAACAATAATAATAATAATACCACTAATCACAGTAGCCCCTAAGACTTAGGTCGATTTACAAAGTCGACCTGAGGATCAAATTCTTGCTCGACGACATTCGTTAGGGATGTAAACGCGGTACGTAGTAGTTTGTGAGACTTGGGTTGGGTGTGGCCGACCAACCTAAGGATCGAATCTCCTCAGAAACCGTATTGCACTTTGGATTCACTGCATTGAATATGCAATGTAGTAGCCCTCCAGCCTTAATTTGGGAATGGGTGGTCGAATTAAGGATCGACATTTGTTTGACACAAAGTTTGTTATGTTTGACACAATTTATGTGTAATGATTCTATGTATCCAAGTACTTTACATCATTAATGCTCAGATCCGCACTGTACATTACTTTGTTGACCGACTATCGTCTTCAACCTCCTTGGCTAGTAGCCAAGGAGTGTTTGTCCTACATTATAAAGCCTTTAAAAGGGCAAATATTTATGAAAAACAAGGCAATCGGTCCATATGGTTTTATAGACAAAGGTACACGGAGAGATATGTTATATTACTATTTAACGTAAGAAACATCTTCTGGAAAAAATATTCCTTTATAAGTTCCTTTTCCCAGGCTATCATGTTGACCATGATCATGAAACCTCAACTCCGATCAATGTAGGAGGAAAATATTGAGGATTTAGTTCGGGGAATGTTTCCGAACTCTATGGTCCTTAGTGAACCTAAATTTTCACTTCCGTCATCGCCGACCAATTATATTCTTAAGATGGCTACCTTTCGGCTTCACCCAGTCTGAGGAACTAACACAGATGACCCGGAAGTAACAATCGCGGAGGTGCTCCCTTTACCCCCTAGCCGAAAAATCGAGAACGTAGGGGATAAGCACAGAAGCCAGGCAACCCAGCTTGGCCAAAATCTTATGTTAAATTGATACATATTTATGGCTTTATAATGATGATTACGAAAGGCAGCACTCGTATCTTGTATACAAATGCTTTTATGCTATATACTATTTTCACTCCTCTGTGACCGTTTATCATTTGTGAATGGCCCATCGTCGGCTTGTACCCCTTTGTAGATGCTACATAGGGTCTTTCTACAGTAACAAGACAACCCATAGCCAACGTCTCATGCCCGGAGGCGGTTGTGTTAGCTGAAACGAGGCAATCAGATATATATGCTTTATAACTTTCGCTTGGTCATGGGAGCTTAAAGTTTGGGAGGCCAGTTACTAGCCCCCGGTTAGTGTTTAGCATTAGACAAAGTCAAGCCGTTAACACTCTGGCCAATTTTATGAAAGGCCTATTGTTTAATGCGGTCATCGGATCACCCACCAGTTTACGCTCATTGTGACAGTTAGTTTTCGGCTTTTCCACTGAGGTACTTGACCAGTTAAACTGGAAGTACAATCACAGTGGTTCTCCCTTTGCACTCCTAGCCAAAGAAAGGGGAACGTAGGAGGAAATCATAGGAGCAGGGCAACCCAACTATTAACCGAAGACACAATTCGAAACTGACGCATATAGAGCAATATCCGAGACATCGAGGTGGAGGTCGGCAGAGAAGATGCCAATCAGTGGGTCAGAAAAGATTTCTTGAGCTGAATTATTACATAGGGAACCTAGGTCAAGATGATGTCCCTCCTCCTAAAAAACATACAAATAGCTTAAAACCTCCATAGGCTCGAAAAGTCAAAAAACATACGTAAAAACTTTGACGTTCGAACAAAATCAAGTGTTTTGGTGCCAATCCGAAAATTGGTCTTAAAATTAACATGTGCTTCGGTCGTGCTTTAACATGATACATCTGATCTCTTAGACTTCAAGCGTGTCAGCCTTTGGCTTCAACCTCCATATCCGAAGGGCGGAGTGTTTCTCCGAGGCCTGTTTAGTGAACTAAACTCAAGCGGCTTTAGAGAGGAACTAGGCTACCCGGCTATTGACCAAACACTCGTGTCAAAAAACAGGATTAGTGGAAAAAGACTTTGCAATGACCAAGAAGAAAACAACATTTATTATAAAATGGCTCATACAAAATTAAGAGCCCCCAAGTGACTTGGGTAAAAGAATTTTATGTATAATGATTGTATGTACCAAAGTACTTATATCATATATGTGTTCGCCCAAACATTAAACGCATCTTAACCGACTGTCGGCTTCTCCCTCTTTGTCCAAGGGCCGAAAAGTGTTATCTACTACGCCATCCGAGGATATCGGAGGTGTTTCCAATAACCAAGCAATCAGGCCATTAGGCTATAACAGACAAAGTGCACCTAGGGAACTTATGCTATATTACTATTTAATGTAAGAAGCATCTTCAAAGAAAATAGTTCCGCCAACAGTTCATTTCTTTGGATTCTCATGATACCATGAGGGGTGTGCAATAGATTTATGTATGCTTGTCTTCCGTCGTGGTCGGCCATAGTTCAAAACAGTAAGAGCGCTAGCTTTTGGCTTCACTGGTCTCATGTACGAGTTCGGATGACCCGATCGTAACAATTGCAGAGGTGCTCCCTTTACTCCTAGCCAAACAATCGGGAACGTAGGGGTAAGCACAGGAGCAAGGCAACCCAGCTTTGCGGAACACTTAAGTCAACATGATGCATATATTGGCGTAAACACGAACAAGAAAGGGTGCGATACATTAATAATCGTATGCAAGAGGAATGGCTTCATAAAGGTAACCCCCAAGTAAACGGGGTATTTGAATTTGCTTGTAACAAACAAAGTTTTGAAAAAGAAAGTTTTTCGCAAAAAACTTTTTGTCAAAAAATTATAATGCTTGGTCGAACCAAACAAAATTTGAAACTGAAAGTTTTTGAGCATGAAAGCGACTTAGCTAGTTAATGTGCTCGGTGTCGATGATGCGATTCGAGCTTGTGGCGAGACGAGGATGCCCATTGAAATTTGAAAGATCCGGTGTGTACTCTTCGGCATGACCGAGGTCCCAGCCCCCAAGCCCATGCGAAGGTGACCAAACGAGGAGTTTGGCACTCTAAAATAGTGTCACGGCTCAGCCGATGTGGCGAGGCAAAGTCCCTAGTGTAGCTGAGGTGCTGGAGTAGGTCGGCAAGGTGCCGCCGGGGTGACCACGTGATGGCAGTTGAAGTTGATTTCCTGCACTCATAAAATAGTGCAGGCCAAAAGTAATAACAAAGAAAGATAATAATATATATATATATTTAAATAATTCTTCTACTTAGTTAGTTAAGGAATATGGCCTGGGGGCCGAGGTGCCTGAACGAAAAGTTTGGCTTGACAAAGTGGCGACGCTGCACGGCAAGATGAAGTGCTCGGTCCAGTTAACATGGCGAAGCTGTGATCGGCGGACACCGAAGTCTCATGCAGGTCGGCTGGTGACGCCGAAGTCTCATGCCAGCCGAGGTGTTGAAGCAGGTCGGCTGGTGACGCCAAAATGTTGGAAATATGCCCTAGAGGCAATAACAAATTAGTTATTATCATATTTCCTTGTTCATGATAATCAATTATTATCCATGCTATAATTGTGTTGATCAGAAACTCAGATACATGTGTGGATACATAGACAATACCATGTCCCTAGTATGCCTCTAATAGACTAGCTCGTTGATCAAGGATGGATATGGTTTCCTACTCATGGACATGAGATGTCATTTGGTAACGGGATCACATCATTAGGAGAATGATGTGATGGACAAGACCCAAACTACAAACGTTGCATATGATCGTGTCAGTTTATTGCTACTGTTTTCTGCATGTCAAGTATATGTTCCTATGACCCCGAGATCATGCAACTCACTGACACCGGAGGAGTACCTTGTGTGTATCAAACATTGCAACGTAATTGGGTGACTATAAAGGTGCTCTACAGGTATCTCCGAGGGTGTGTGTTGGGTTCGCATGGATCAAGACTGGGATTTGTTACTCCGTGTCACGGAGAGGTATCTCAGGGCCCACTCGGTAATACAACATCACAATAAGCCTTGCAAGCAATGTGAATAAGTGTTAGTCATGGGATCTTGTATTACGGAACGAGTACAGAGACTTGCCAGTAACAAGGTTGAACTAGGTATGGAGATACTGACGATCGAATCTCGGGCAAGTAACATACCGAAGAACAAAGGGAACATCATACGGGATTAACTGAATCCTTTAAATAAAGGTTCGACCGATAAAGATCTTCGTAGAATGTGTAGGAACCAATATGGGCATCCAGGTCCCTCTATTGGTTATTGATCGTAGAGATGTCTCGGTCATGTCTACATAGTTCTCGAACCCGCAGGGTCTGCACACTTAAGGTTCGGTGACGTTGTGGTAGTATAGAGTTATGTATGGTGGTGACCGAAGGTTGTTCGGAGTCCAGGATGAGATCCCAGACGTCATGAGGAGCTCCGGAATGGTCCAGAGGTAAAGATTCATATATAGGAAGTCCTATTTTGGTCGCCAGAAAAAGTTTCGGGCTCATCGGTAGTGTACCGGGAGTGCCTGTAGTGTACCGGGAGACCATCGGGAGGGGTATTTCGACCCAAGAGGCTACATGGGCTGTGGGAGAGTAAATACCAGCCCTTTGTGGGCTGGTGGAAGTCCCACACAAGGCCCATGCGGCTGGGAAGAAAAGCCCAAAGGGAAAAAGGTGGGAAAAGGCCAAAAAAGGGAGGAATCCTAGTCCTAGTAGGATTGGAGGAGGAGTCCTCCTCTCCTCCCCACTTCGGCCGACCCACGGAGGCTTGGCCCTTGCACCAAGTCCTCTCCACCCTCCCTCTTATATATACTGGAGGTTTTAGGGGTTTTTAAACAAGATTTTCAGCCATGTGTTGCATGTTCCTCCAGTGCATAGTTTCTCCTCTAGATCGAATTTCTACAGTGCTTAGGCAAAGCCCTGCCAGAATTGCTCCACCACCATCACCGCGGCGCCATCATGTTGCCAGTGAACTCGTCTACCTCTCCGCTCCCTCTCACTGGATCAAGAAGGCGGAGATCGTCATCGAGCTGTACGTGTGTTGAACGCGAAGGTGACGTCCGCTCGGCGCTAGGTCGGAAGGACCGTGATCAAGATCGCTAGACGGATCGTGATGAGTTCACAGGATGGATCGTGATGAGTTCGCCGGACGGATCGTCATTGGATCGCGGGACGGATCGTGATGACATCGTGGGACGCTCAGCGATTTGGATCGCGAAGACGTTCGACTACACCAACCGTGTTTCTTAATGCTTCCCGCTTAGCGATCTACAAGGGTATGTAGATCCACTCTCCCTCTCGTAGATGCTCATCACCATGGATAGATCTTGCATCTGCGTAGGAAATTTTTTGTTTCCCATGTGACGTTCCCTAACAGTGGTATCAGAGCTAGGTCTATGTGTAGATGAGATCTCGAGTAGAACACAAAGAGTTTGTGGGCGTTGATGCTTAGATTGCTTCCTCCCTTGGTCGTGTTTTGGTTCAGCGGTATTGTGAGATGAAGCGGCCCGGACCAACATTACTCGTACGCTTACAAGACACTAGTTCCCTCAACCGCAACTTGTTGCATAGATGGCTTGCGGGTGACAGTTTCTCTCACTTTAGTTGGATCGGATTCGACGAAGGCGGTCCTTGAGAAGGTTGAAAAGCAACTAGTGTATCAACGTTGTGGTTTTTGCGTAGATGAGAATTGTTCTTGCTAGATACCCGTAGCAGCCACGTAAAACATGCAACAACAATTAGAGGACATCTAACTTGTTTTTTTAGGGTATGTTGTGATGTGTTATGGCCAATTACATGATGTGATATATGTGATGTAAGAGATGATCATGTGTTGTATAGAATATCATGACTTGCATGTCGATGAGTACTGCAACCGACAGGAGCCATAGGGTTGTCTTTAATTATTGTATGACCTGCGTGTCAATCATTAAGCGCTATGTAATGCTTTAATTTCTCGCTAAACGGTAGCAATAGTAGTAAAAGCATGATGGGCGCGACAACCTCGATGGTGACACGTTGATGGAGATCATGGTGTCGTGCTGGTGACGATGGAGATCATGTCGGTGCTTTCAAGATGGAGATCAAAAGCACAAGTTCATGGCCATATCATGTCACTTATGATTTGCATGTGATGTGAATCCTTTTATGCACCTTGTTTTGCTTAGGACGACGGTAGCATTATAAGGTGATCCCTCACTTAAATTTCAAGATGAATTGTGTTCTCCCCGAGTGTGAACCGTTGCGAAAGTTCGTCGTGTTGAGACACCACGTGATGATCGGGTGTGATAGACCCTACGTTCACATACAATGGGTGCAAGCCAGTGTTGCACATGCAGAACACTCGGTTTAACTTGAAGAGCCTAGCATGTACAGACATGGCCTCGGAACACAAGAGACCGAAAGGTCGAACATGAGTCATATAGCAGATATGACCAACATGATGATGTTCACCATTGAATCCACCTCAACTCACGTGATGATCGGACTTTAGTTGGTGAATTTGGATCATGTATCACTCGAATGATTGGAGGGATGTCAATTTGAGTGGGAGTTCTTAAGTAATATGATTAATTGAACTCATTATCATGAACGTAGTCAGTAGTGTCTTTGCAAACTGTGTTGTAGATCACTAGCTCACGATGTAGCTCCCTTGAATTTTTATATGTTCCTAGAGAAATAGAGTTGAAAGATGATGGTATTAATATTGCGGACTGGCTCCGTGATCTGAGGATTGTCCTCATTGCTGCACAGAAGGCTTATGTCCTTAATGCACCGCTCGGTGCGCCAACCCCTCTAGCGTTGTCTGTAGATGTTGTGAACATCTGACAGGCACGTTCTGATGGCTACTTGATAGTTTAGTGCGTCATGCATTATGACTTAGAATTTAGGCTCCGAAACGTTTTGAACGTCACGGAACATATGAGATGTTCTAAGATCTGAAATTAGGATCTCAGGTTCGTGCCCATGTTGTGAGATATGAGATCTCCAACAAGATTCTTTGCCTGCAAGATGAAAGAGAATTGCTCAATCGTTGAGCATGTGCTCAGATTTTCTGGGTGCTACAATCGCTTGAATCGAGTGGGAGTTGATCTTCCAGATAAGATAGTGATTGATATAGTTCTCCAAGTCACTGTCACTAAGCTACTAGAACTTTGTGATGAACTATAAAATGCCAGGGATAGAAATAATGATCCCTAAGCTGTTCGTGATGTTTGACACCGTGAAGGTAGAAATCAAGAAGGAGCGTCAAGTGTTGATGGTTAGTCAAACCACTAGTTTCGAGAAGGGCAGGAGCAAGGAGGGAAACTTCATGGATAGCAAGTCAGTTGCTGCTCTAGTGAAGCAACCCAAAGTTGAACCCAGACCCGAGACTAAGTGCTTCGATTATGAGGAGAGCAGTCACTGAAGCGGAACAACCCTAGATACTTGGTAGATAAGAAGGCTGGCAACGTCGACAGAAGTATATTTGATATACGTATTATTGATGTGTACCTTGCTAGGTACTCCTAGTAGCACCTGGGTATTGGATACCGGTTCAGTTGCTAAATGTTAGTAACTCGAAATAAAAGCTACGGAATAAATGGAGCACTAGCTAAGGGTGAGGTGACGATGTGTGTTGGAAATGTTTCCAAGGTTGATGTGATCAACATCGCACACTCTCTCTACCTTTGGGATTAGTGACAAACCTAAATAAATGTTATTTGGTGGTTTGCGTTGAACATGAACGTGATTAGATCGTGTTTATTGCAACATGGTTATTCATTCAAGTTAGAGAATAATGGTTATTCTGTTTACATGAATAATACCTTCAATGGTCATGCAACCAGTGAGAATGGTTTGTTGAAATCTCGATCGTAGTAATACACATGTTCATAACATTGATGCCAAGAGATAAAAAGTTAATAATGATAGTACCACATACTTGTGGCACTGCCGCTAAATGTCATATTGGTATAAAACGCATGAAGAAACTCCATGCTGATGGATCTTTGGACTCATTCGATTTCGAATCGGTTGAGACATGTGAACCATGCCTCTTGGGCAAGATGACTAAGACCCCGTTTCCAGATGGATGGAGCGGGCAAGTGATTTATTGGAAATGATACATGTTGATGTATGCAATCCAATGAGTCTTGTAGCGTGCGGTGGATATCCTTATTTTCTTACCTTCACTGATGATTTGAGTAGATATAGTGTATATTTACTTAATGAAACACAAGTCTGAATCGTCTGAAAAGTTCAAGCATATTCAGAGTGAAGTTTAAGATCCTCGTGACAAGAAGATAAAATGTCCGCGATATGATCGTGGAGGTGAATATCTGAGTTACGAGTTTGGTATACAACTCAAGACAATGTGAAAGTTGTTTCACAACTCACGCCACCTGGAACACCATAGTGTGATGGTGTGTCCGAATGTCATAGTCGTGCTCTATTGGATATGGTGCGAATTATGATGTCTCTTATCCTTTTACCACTATCGTTCTGGGGTTATGCATTACAGACAACTACATTCACTTTAGATACGACACCATCTAAATCCATTGAGATGACACCGTGTGAATTATGGTTTGATAGAAACCTAAGCTATCATTTCTTAATGTTTGGGGCTGCAACAATTACATGAAAAGGGTTTTCACCTAATGAGCTCGAACCCAAATCGGACAAATGCATCTTCATAGAATACCCTACAGACAGTTGGGTAAACCTTCTATCACGGATCCAAGCATAAAGTGTTTGTTGCTAAAACTAGGTCCTTTCTCGAGAAAGAGTTTCTCTCAAAAGAATTGAGTGGGAGGAAGATAGAACTTGATGAGGTTGTTGAACCTTTGTTCAACCAGAGAGTAGCGCGGCGCAGGAATTTGTTTCTGTTAAGCCTACGTTAGTTGAAGAGGAAGTTAATGATGATGATCATGAAGCTTCGAATCAAGTTACTATCGAACCTCGTAGGTCGACAAGGATGTGTACTGCTCCTGAGCGGTATGACGACCCTGTCTTGGAGGTCATGTTGTTGGACAATGATGAACCTACGAGTTGTGGAGAAGCGATGATGGGTCCGGATTCCAACAAATGGCTAGAGGCCATGAAATCCGAGAAGAGGATCCATGTATGAAAACCAAGTATAGACTTTGGTAGACTTGCTCGTTGGACGACAGGTCGTTGAGTACAAATTGATGTTTAAAATTAAGACAGACGCTCATGGTAAATGTCACCATTTGTAAAGCTCGACTTGTTCCAAAGAAGTTTATGACAAGTTCAAGGAATTGACTGCGAAGAGACTTTCTCACTCGTAGCGATGCTAAAGTCTGTTGGAATTATGTTAGCAGTTGCTGCATTTTTCAATTATGAAATCTGGCAGATGGATATCAAAACATCGTTTCCTTAACGGTTTACTTGAGGAAAGGTTGTATGTGATACAACCAGAAGGTTTTGTCAGTCCTAAGGATGCTAAAAGGTGTACAAGCTTTAGTGATTCTTCTATGAACTGAAGAAAGCATCTCGGAGTTGGAATATACACTTTGATGATCAAAGTTTTTGAGTCTATACAAAGTTTACGAGAAACTTGTATTTACAATCAAGCAAGTGGGAGCACTATAGAATTTTTGATAAGTATATGTGGATGACATATTGTTGATCGGAAATGATGTACAATTTCTGGAAAGCATAAACGGTTGTTTGAAAATAGTTTTTCAAAAGGAAGACCTGGATAAAGCTACCTGATTGTTGAGCATCAAGATCTATAGAGATAGATCAAGATGCTAGATGAGACTTTCAATGAGTACATACCTTGACAAGATTTTGAAAGAGTTCAAAATGGATCAGTCAGAGAAAGAGTTCTCGCCTGATTTGTAAGGTATTAAGTTGAGTTAGACCCAAAGATCGACAACTGCAGAAGAAAGAGAAAGGATGAACGTCGTCCCCTATGCCTTAGCCATAGGCTCTATATTATGCCATGTTGTGTACCGCACTTGGTGTGTGCCTTGCCATGAGTCAGTCAAGGGGTACAAGAGTGATCCAGAAGTGGATCACTGGACAGCGGTCAATATTATCCTTAGTGACTAAAATACTAAGGAAACGTTTCTCAATTATGGAGGTGGTAAAGGGTTGATCGTAAAGAGTTACGTCGATGCAAGCTTTAACACTAATCTGGATGACTCTTAGTAGCAATCTGGATACGTATAGTGGAGTAGCCATTTGGAATAGTACCAAGTGGAGTATGGTAGCAGTATTTACGGTTTGACTTAGAGATTTGCAAAGTACACTCAGATCTAAATGTCACAGACCCATTGACTATAAGACCTCTCTCACATGCAAAGCATGATCGAGCCCCAGAACTCATTGGGTGTTAGATTCATAACAATGCGAATCACATGGTGATGTGAACTAGATTATTGACTCTAGTGCAAGTGGGAGACTGTTGGAAATATTCCCTAGAGGCAATAATAAATTAGTTATCATCATATTTCCTTGTTCATGATAATCTTTTATTATCCATGCTATAATTGTGTTGATCAGAAACTCAGATACGTGTGTGGATACATAGACAATACCATGTCCCTAATATGCCTCTAAGAGACTAGCTCGTTGATCGAAGATGGCTATAGTTTCCTAGTCATGGACATGAGATGTCAGTTGGTAACGGGATCACATCATTAGGAGAATGATGTGATGGACAAGACCCAAACTACAAACATAGCATATGATCGTGTCAGTTTATTGCTACTGTTTTTTGCATGTCAAGTATATGTTCCTATGACCATGAGATCATGCAACTCACTGAACTTGAAGGAGTACCTTGTGTGTATCAAATGTTGCAACGTAACTGGGTGACTATAAAGGTGCTCTACAGGTATCTCCAAGGGTGTGTGTTGGGTTGACATGGATCAAGATTGGGATTTGTTACTCCGTGTGACGGAGAGGTATCTTAGGGCCCACTCGGTAATACAACATCACAATAAGCCTTGCAAGCAATGTGACTAATTGTTAGTCACGGGATCTTGTATTACGGAACGAGTAAAGAGACTTGCCAGTAACGAGGTTGAACTAGGTATGGAGATAGCGACGATCGAATCTCGGGCAAGTAACATACCGAAGAACAAAGGGAACATCATACGGGATTAACTGAATCCTTGAGATAAAGGTTCGATCGATAAAGATCTTCATAGAATATGTAGGAACCAATATGGGCATCCAGGTCCCACTATTGGTTATTGACCGTAGAGGTGTCTCGGTCATGTCTACATAGTTCTCGAACCCGCAGGTTCTGCACACTTAAGGTTTGGTGACGTTTCGGTAGTATAGAGTTATGTATGGTGGTGAACAAAGGTTGTTCGGAGTACCAGATGAGATCCCGGACGTCACGAGGAGCTCCAGAATGGTCCGTAGGTAAAGATTCATATATAGGAAGTCCTATTTTGGTCATCGGAAAAGTTTCGGGCTCATCGGTAGTGTACCGGGAGTGCCGGTAGTGTATCGGGAGACCATCGGTAGGGGTATTCGACCCAAGAGGCTACATGGGCTTGTTGTAGGATTCCTATGTGGGGTGGTGGAAGTCCCACACAAGGCCCATGCGGCTGGGAAGAAAAGCTCAAAGGGAAAAAGGTGGAAAAAGGCTAACAAAGGGAGGAATCCTAGTCCTACTAGGATTGGAGGAGGAGTCCTCCTCTCCTCCCCACTTCGGCCGACCCAAGGAGGCTTGGCCCTTGCCCCAAGTCCTCTCCTCCCCTCCTACCTCCCTTTTATATATAATGGAGGTTTTAGGGTTTTTTGCGCAAGATTTTCAGACACGTGCTGCCCGTTCCTCCAGTGCATAGTTTCTCCTCTGGATCGAATTTTTGCAGTGCTTAGGCTAAGCCCTGCCACAATTGCTCCACCACCATCACCGCAACGCTGTCACCTGCCGGTGAACTCGTCTACCTCTCCAATCCCTCTTGCTGGATCAAGAAGGCGGAGATCGTCATCGAGCTGTATGTGTGCTGAACGCGGAGGTGTCGTCCGTTCGACGCTATATTAGAAGGACCGTGATCAAGATCGCGAGACGGATCATGATGAGTTCACGGGACGGATCGTGATAAGTTCGCGGGACGGATCGTGATTGGATCGCGGTACGGATCGTGATGAGATCGCGGCACACTCGGCGATTTGGATCGTGAAGACGTTCGACTACACCAACCGCCTTTCTTAACACTTCCCGCTTAGCGATCTACAAGGGTATGTAGATCCACTCTCCCTCTCGTAGATGCTCATCACCATGGATAGATCTTGCATGTGCGTAGGAAATTTTTTGTTTCCCATGCGGCGTTCCCTAACACGAAGTCCCCGAAGCAGGTTGACGAAGGGATGCCAAAGTCTCACGCCAGCCGAGGTGTCAAAGCTGGTCGGCTGATGACATGGAAGTCTCCGGAGCGGATTGATGAGGAGATGACAAAGCCCCCAGTCTAGCTGAGCTGACGGAGCAGATCGGTAACGTGACGCTAGAGCCCCATGCCAGCCAACGTGTCAAAGAAGGTCAGCGTGGTGGACGTCAGATTGAAAAAGTAACGACGCGGCGATGCTGATGGAGGTCGGAATTTGTGACGAGGTCAATGCTGCCTTGATGAAGCAACGGAGCGCCCGACCCGTACAACCCACGGATGACGAGGTTCACCTGATGATTATTCGGCCCTCGCGATGCCGAACTCTTGGTCAGATAACCAATATCATGGGAAAATTTTCTTCAAAGAGGATGTCCGACAACCCATTCACGAAAAAGATGAACTCGGGCCACATTCGTTTTCGCACAGAGAATATATCCAAAATTTGTTGTACTAATCGGATGTTTCCCGGAGTTTGGATGGTTGGATAGAGCTTAAATTTGAGGAGTGATCGGTATAGGAATTCCGCAGCCGATGAACGGTGGGATTTTCCAACGGACGTCCCAGCTAGACGCTGGACTACCCGGCCTAAACTCGTCCAGATTCTCATCCAGATTCGACGGGGCTTCGGTCGATTGTTGATTTCCGGAGATTCCTTCGTCGGAACGCGACGAAATTTTGCAGGGTTCTTTTAAACTCAGTTACGCACAATTCTACTGAAGCAATCGCCAAGACAATAATCGAGGAGGCGGGGACGACGAACACGAATCCGCTGTCCAAAAAAACTACATGATCGCACGAGGGCAATGTTGCCGTTGAGCCACCGAGCACCATGGAGGATTCTTCCACGATCTTGGTTGATATTGGAGTTGATGTTGATGAAGACACTCGTCCGATCTATTTGATCCGACATGGAGCGCAGTTCTCGGCATAGCCGAGATGACCAGTCAAGCCGGCGACGAAGATGCTGACGTTGACGATGTAATTCGGTTCCGATGCGTAGATCGCGATGGATCCAATCTGAATTCCCATCACACTGTGGCATCTACTCAGCAGGCTCTCAATGAAAGCACTAATGTCGATGTCAAATCCAGCATATCTCGTAGTAGGGGTCCTAAGCTAGGCTTCTTGGAGCGATGGTAACATGGAAACACGATTTTACCGAGGATCGAGCTCTCTCAAGGAGATAATACCCTACATCATGCTTTTGATAGTATTGATATTGGGATAGTACATGGTATAAGTATCTACTACAAGATTGTAGTAATGAATATGAGATGTAATATAATGATCTATTCACTAGCCTGGCCTCGGTTTATATATGCATCAAAGGCCTAGGGTTTAGAGGAGTCCTTGTCTTGTGCGCCAAGTCTTGTGGAATCTCCCTTGTACACATCATGGGATCTCCGAACTGGCCCATTAGTGAATCGCCCTGGGGGTCCTCGGCCTGACCCATGGCTCAGGAGACGAGCTGGTGAATATCCCCTAGTCCAGGATACCGTCACCCCGCACGTTTCCCCATGACCACGACGCTCCTTCCAATGCCATGGGGGTAAAGGAATCAAAGTAAAGAAGAGACATTTATTTGGAATATTGGGGAGTGAGAGGGCACGCCAATATTGAAGCCCCCCGGGGAGGGGAGGATTTATAGGCGTGACTGCAGCCCATGGGGCGTTGTGGGGAGTGTGGGCATTATGGGTTCCTCGGGCGCCATGGGGCAGGCTCGGTCGGCGTGCGGCCTTACTCCATGTCGCTTCATCGGCTCCCGTCGGGTCACATCCACATGGCCCGAGGGGGGAAGGCCCAAGTGAATAGCCACATTCAAGGAAGGGAATTGATAGCCAGCACAGTGCATAGGCATCGCATTAGTTTGACCCAGGGCAGTTCCTAACGTCCTTTGGAGAACGGAAATGCCCCTGCCACATGAAGTGCAACGCACATGACGGGCCTGCAAGCGATTTGTGCCCGCATCGCTCTAGCCGGTTCCTTGAGCTCTGCCTATGGCCCAGGGCGTGTCCCACTTTGATAGCCAAGCACGGCCCATCGCGGCTCGAGGGCTATGGTTGGCATTCTAGGAAAGGGGATACCCAGACTTTTCTGCCTATGACCCAGGGCGTGTCCCACTTTCATAGCCAAGAACCGCCCATTGCTGCTCCACTCAAGGCATGGCCCTTGGGACCCGCGGGGAATAGGCCTCTCCAGGCTCCCTCCTGAGCGGCGAAGATCTCTATGCAACGCTTGGCCTCGGGAGGCCAAGGATGACGCAAGGCAGGCTAGGTGGGCACCAGCGTGCCAGACGGGGCAGTTTCCCCTTTGGTGCGAATGGGGCAAGATGTACGCAGGTTCCCAAAGCATCCCCCAAAGGTTCCCATTCTAGTGCAACAAGATGAAGACCAGAGTCCTGCAGGATGGATGTCATCGCCGAGCCCACCACTACATCACCAACAACTACTTTGCAAGCGAAGACCACCTTTCATCATGATAAGGATCTACCCCTTGTCCCCCTTCGAATTTGCTCGTTGTAGGATTCCTTCCAACCATAGCGATAAGGGACGAGGACCGGGGCCACTATAAATAGAGGCTAGGCTGCTCCATAGAGAGGGGAGATCAGAGAAAAAGCAAGACCGCCAGAATGCCCTTGCGAGGCAACTCACCACTGTACTAGTTCATCCACAAACCTCCTCGTGAGGCCATCCACCAAAGGAGGAGTAGGTTTTTATGCTTTGCAGCGGCCCGAACCTGAGTAAATCCTCGTGTGCAATCTTCTCCCTTGTCATCGTGCGAGTCCATCAAACCAGGCTACCGCGTTGTGAGCTAGGAGGGGTGAGGTTGTTAGGGATTTTCACACATGCCCTATGTTCGAATTCTCTAGGGTTTTGTGGAGCCCGAAATCTGACAACTGGGTCGCCAAAAGTTGCTCGGTTGAATCTCGGAGAATATAGGATGCTGCTACAGCTTGGAGTTGGTCATCAAAGATGACAAATGAACAAGGATGATAGCACAACAAGGTTTCGGGCTTGAGGAAGAAGAAGAAGAAGAAGAAGAAGAGAAGACGAGGTACAAAGTGACAGAAGTGCCCCTCCCCCCGTCAATAAGGAAAATACCATAAGGGGCAACTGCTAGGCGTGGGATATGAGAAGATGCAGTAAATTTTGGAGAAAGTGATGCCTCGATTTTCAAGACAAAAGATACGTGCAAAGATCCATTGTGATGTCATCACATCTTCCCTAAATTTCCGGTGGGTGACATCATGGGCGGATGCACAGGAAAAATTACAAGTCTGGAGGAAACATAAGCCGACGTGTGGAGAAACTGAGAAGAAACAAATATAAGGCAAAAAGCTAAGCCCCCTGATGAAAGTAAGAAAGATTGACAGGAACGAGTTCAAATCAACCTAGGGCCTAATGTCGGGGAGATGACCCTACGGTATAACCCGCCGTTTGGACTAGATTAGACCATGGGAGGCTTAAGGAGCTTATGCTTGGTGGGCCATAGAAGTGATAGAAAGTCAAGCGAGGAGACTTACCAAGTAAGCTGCCTTGCAGACCAGTACATGAAGACGGCAACTCAAGGCCCGTGAGCCAGAAGACGTCAGAAGCTTGCCTAACTTGGAATCCAAGATCATTAAGGATTGTAATAGGTCACGATACATAATATGGCTCGGACTCTTGTAAACCCCGGGGCCTCAACCTGTATATAAAGGTGAGCCCCTGTGGTCAATAGATGAGGTTAGAAGCTCTCAAAATCTAGGTCAGCGATTCCACACCCTTGTAATCGAGATCACCATCAATATAGACACCAAAGCATGACATAGGATTTTACCTCCATTGGAGGGGATGAACTTGGGTAAATTCGTCTCTCGTTCCTGATCAACCCCTTTGAGTCGCCACACTGCAGTGATGCCCTCACACCTAAGTTCTCCTATGAGAACATCTGTCTTGACAAAACCACGACACTCGACAGCGTCAATGCCACAAAGAGGGATGGCGGTGAAGTCGAACTTGAGAGCATCATCTTGGAGCTCGTTGGCCTTGCAAATCTTGGTGGTACCATCCTGTCACGCCCTAGATGCGCGCCTATCCATATTTAGGCACGGGGGCCTCGACAGGGATAGAGGCGCATCTAGTCGTTCGCAAACACAGTATCATCACATACATTTATGAAGAGAATAGTATATGAGTTGGATTACACTCACCACATGCTAAATTACAATTCCACACAATTTATTCAAACATCATTCCAAAACAGGTCCGACTACGGACGAAAACAAACGAGAAAAGATATGCGATGGAACTATCTTGCTAGCCCCAAAGATCATGACCAAGGCCACTCTACTCATCTGGATATGTGACGTACATCCTGCCACGCTCCTCGTCATACTCCCACTGGAGCTGCGTCACATCATCTGGCACGATCTCATCTACACCTGCACCTGTATTTGTTGTAGTAATCTGTGAGCCACACGGACTCAGCAATCTCGTGATCGGGTACCGAGACTATTCAAGCTTAATAGGTAGGATGGGGGATAGTTTTTAGTTTGCAGCAGCACTAAGCATTTATGGTGGCTAATGTTATGTGAACATGAATGTAAATATGTGGTCTACAATAAACGATTGAGAACTAGCATGATCGCTAAAAGTTGGTATCACAGCCATACGACCATATGAGCCCTTTTCTTGATCGAACTTGGCCGAGTCGAGTCTAGTAAAAACTATTTTGAGTCTAGTTATATCGGAGAGTAGGTTTCTTTTTACTTCTCTTCTATACTCTCATGAGGTATTCGTCTTAGGAATTTTGATTCTACTCCTCTTCTCGCTCAAAATTTTGTTAGGATCACGCGGGTATTTTGGAAACTATATGATACCGATGTGATGGAGTTCTATCTTGGTGCCTCCTGTCTGACTTGATTTCTTCCGGGGAGTCGAGCTCTAGGGAATTCTTGACACATCGTTATCATTCAGATTCCTTAGTATCTCAGGACGGAGGGTGTTCAGAATTACTTCAATACTTGTCGTGCTGAGATAAGGTTGGAGTCATCCATTACTGGGGAGGCGTCCGAGGTACCACCATGGTTAGTATCGTTGTGCTTTCGAGGATTCGAGTTAGATGGACTTGCAAAAGACTTTGGTTATGTGTTGAAGGATGGATACAGTTGGGGTGTAGGTTTGTTAGTTGTGTGAGATATTTCCTCCTTGTATCCCCCACACCGGATTGCATAACCAGAAAGTTTTCGGAAGTTCTTAGGTGGGAACTCATGTAGTTATCTAGGATCATCTTCTTCAGATGTATGAGGGCATATACATTTGTTCCGAAAAATATTAGCTCAATACTTTTGTGTTATTGCAAGTGGCTTCTAATATCTGATGATGTTATCACAAGCCCGAAGAAGGCGTTCTTACTAATTTTTCAGTAGGAAGGCTGTTTGTGTTATTCGTTCAATCTCTTTCAAAGCATTTGATTCAGCTTTTGAATTCATCTTGTCAATGAGGTGCTGATGTTCTTGTCCATCTCCAGGATGGCTCCAACAACTCACGGGAGTTCGGGTCGTGATGGGGAGCAGTCTGATCCTCCACCACCCCCGCCACCGCCTCCTCCTCCAGAAGCTTGGCAAGCTATGATGGACGCAACCAATGCGAATACTCAGATGTTGATCAGGCTATTGCAAGAAAGAGATTAGGGTGAGCAAGGCTTTCAAGGGAATTTTCAGTATCAACCTCGGTTTGCGACGCTCAACCAGTTCCTTGCCAACCAGCCCAAGTCTTTCACCTATTGTGAGCAGTCTTTCGATACCGATGACTGGCTCCATGACATGAGTAAGCATTTTGAGTGCAGCAATGTCAGACTAGAGGACTTCGTCAGATTTTCTTCGTTCTAGCTCAAGGGTCAGGCAGCAGATAGGTGGCAGCAATACAAGGACTCCAGGGGAGATCGTGTTGTCACTTGGGACGATTTCTGTCGTGACTTCAGGGACCATTACATTCCGACAAGCTTTGTCGAGGAGATGCGTGAGAAGTTCAGGCACCTGAAGTAGGGGAGCAAGTCTATCTATCAGTACAACATCGAGTTCCAGAATCTGGACCTCTATGCTAAGCAAGATGTTCCAGATGACAAGTCCATGACTTATCAGTTCAGAGGTGGTCTCAAGGATGAGCTTCTGCCGGTTCTGATCCTTCAAGAGCCTTGTGAGTTTGATCAACTCTACAATATGGTTTTGAAGGTCGAGGCAACATAACTCAAGTTGGAGAACTCAAGGAAGCGTTCTAAGGATTCATATTCTTCTTCTTCCAGCTCTTAGATGGTCCCTAAGCACCAGAAATATTAGGTTCCTAATCCTCCTCCATTTCATCCTCCTCAGCAGTAGAGACAATTCGGTGGCTGTGGTTCACCCCACCCACCCAACTCAGCTTATTAGCAGAGACCCCAGGCACCCAAGTCAGCTAATGTTCCTTCTCCAGGAAACTTCCATCCGCTATCTGAAGTTACTTGTCACAAGTGTGGTCAGAAGGGTCACTACTCAAACAAGTGCAACCAGTGGCGTCTTCCGCCTCCTCCTCCTGTCAGACCTCCAGGCAATGCAATGGTGAAGCATAATCCCAAGTCAGCAAGGGTGAACATCGTGAATGTAGCTCAAGCAGAGCAGTCTCATGAAGTGATTATGGGTAATCTCTCGGTTAATTCTATTCCTGTAAAAGTTTTGTTTGATACTGGTGCATCGCATTGTTTCATGTCTCGTCCATTCTTTGTCAAGCATGAGTTCGATTATCAAGATTTGCCTAGGTCCTTGTTTGTTGTTTCTCCCGGTAAGATGTTGAATTCCAATCACATTATTCTGGATGTCTCTATCAAGATGGGAAATTACTCTTTTCTGCCTTCTCCAATTGTTCCCGCTAATTACGATATTGATCTCATTCTGGGTATGGACTTCCTGGCTATGAACAAGGCATATGTTGATTGCCATGCAAAAGAATTCAAGTCGACTCATCCTTCAAAAGATGTGATTATTTTCGCAGCTCGTGATGAAACAATCCATCTCTTTGCTCTCAATGAGAAGGGTGAGATCTCGGCTATTTCTCAAATTCCGGTGGTTAGTGAGTATGAAGATGTCTTTCCAAAAGAATTGCCAGGAATGCCTCCACACCGGCCAGGCGAGTTCGTGGTTGACCTCGAGTCCGGAACCGAACCAGTTTGCAAGCGTCCTTATAAACTTGGCTCCGAAGAGCTGAAAGAGTTGAAGAAGCACCTAGATGAACAAGAACGTCTGGGTCTGATCAGACCAAGTTCTTCTCCATGGGGTTGTGGTGTTTTGTTTGTAAAGAAGAAGGATGGCACACACCGACTTTGTCTCGATTACCGTCCATTGAACAAGAATACAATCATAAACAATTACCAACTTCCCAACATCAATGACTTGTTTGAACAACTGAAGGGTGCCCAGGTTTTCTCGAAGCTTGATCTTTGCATGGGCTATCATCAGATTCGCATTCGTGAAGAAGATATTCCAAAGACCGCTTTCAGGACGAGTTTTGGCTCTTATGAGTACACCATCATGTCGTTTGGTCTTGCCAATGCTCCTCCAACCTTCTCAAGAATGATGAACTTCATATTCTCTCCTTTCAAGAATGAGTTCGTCTTGGTCTATTTGGATGATATCCTTGTGTTCTCGGAGACTGAAGAAGAGCATGCAGAGCATCTCCGGCTTGTGCTTGACAAGTTAAGAGAGCATCGATTCTATGCAAAGTTTTCCAAATATGAGTTTTGGCTCAATGAAGTTGTGTACCTTGGGCATCTGATCTCTGCCGAGGGCATTAAAGTGCACCCTAAGAAAGTTGAGGCAATCTTGAAGTGGGAGCCTCCTCAGAATGTGAAGCAGCTTCGTAGATTCCCCGGGCTTGCTAGTTATTGCAGAAGATTCGTGGAGAACTTCTCTCAAATTGCTAAGACTTTCTCTAATCTCCTCCAGAAGAATTTCAAGTATGTTTGGTCCCCTGAGTGTGATGTGGCCTTCAATACACTCAAGCAGGGACAGACTTCAGATCCAGTTCTTGTACCTCCCGAGCAATCAAAGCCTTTCCAAGTTTTCTGTGATGCTTCTCTCCAAGGTCTTGGTGGTGTTCTCATGCAAGATAAGAAGATAGTTGCTTATACCTCGCGTCAGTTGAAGCCTGCCGAGAAGAACTACCCCACTCGTCGTCTCAAGTTGGTGGTAGTTGTGCAACCTCTGATGACTTGGAGGCATTTGTTGTTGCGTAGACCAGTTGAGGTGTACACCGATCACAAGAGCTTGAAGTACATTTTCACTCAACCCAATCTCAATCTTCGGTAGTCTCGTTGGGTGGAAATGCTTGAGGACTTGAATCCAAGCATTGAGTATACTCCTTGAAAAGCAAATGTCATTGCAGACGCGCTTAGCCGAAAGGCGTAGTGCAACAGTCTCATCTTGAAGCCCCTCCAACCTGAGCTTTGTGAAGCCTTCCGCAAGCTCAACCTTCATATGATTCCGCAAGGATTTCTTGCCAATCTTCAAGTCTCTCCGACTCTCGAAGATCAGGTTCACCAAGCTCAACTTCTTGATGCAATGGTGAAGAAAGTGAAGAAAGGTGTGGCCAAGGGAATTCCGAAGTATAAGTGCTTTCGCATTGATGACAAAGATACCTTGTTCTTTGAGGACCGTCTAGTGGTTCCGAAAGGTGATCTTAGGAAGGTTATCATGGACGAAGCACCCAATTCTCTTCTATCCATTCATCCAAGAAGCTCCAAGATGTATCAGGATCTCAAGAAAACCTTCTGGTGGACTCACATGAAACGTGAAATTGCTCAGTTTGTGAACGAGTGTGATGTTTTTCACAGAGTGGAGGTGGAACATCAACGTCCAGCAGGTATCCTTTAGCCTTTGCCTATTCCAGAGTGGAAATTCGATCATGTGGAGATGGATTTCGTCACTGGGATTCCCAAGTCCAAGATGGGCAACGATGTCATCTTTGTGGTTATCGACAAGCTGACCAAAGTTGCTCATTTCCTTCCGGTCAAAGAATCTATCTCGGCAGCTCAGCTAGCAGAGTTGTATACGTCAAGGATAGTTTCTTTGCATGGTATTCCTCAGCTCATCTCATCTGACCGTGGAAGCCTCTTAACTTCCAAGTTTTGGGAGTCCTTCCAGACATCCGTTTTAGCACTGCATTCCATCCGCAGACAAGTGGTCAAGTTGAGAGAGTCAATCAAGTCCTTGAAGACATGCTCAGAGCCTGTGTGATTTTGTTCGGCATGAAATGGGAAGACTGCCTTCCATACACTGAATTTTCATACAATAACAGCTTTTAGGTTAGGTCAAGCAAGGCCCCTTTCGAGATTTTCTATGGTAGGAAGTGTTCTACCCCGCTCAATTGGTTTGAAACCGGTGAGCGTCATTTTTGGGCAATGACATGATCACCGAAGCAGAAGAGATGTGCCATGTCATTCGTGAGAACCTTAACGCAACTAAATCCCGACAAAAGAGTTATTACGATAACAAACATCGGGATGTCTCCTTTCAAGCTGATGATATAGTCTATCTCAGAGTCTCTCCCATGAAGGGCACTCAGCGGTTTGGAATTAAAGGGAAGCTAGCTCCTCGTTTTGTGGGTCCTTTCAGAGTTGTTGGCAAGAGAGGTGAACTTGCATATCAACTAGAGCTTCCTCCAAACTTTGCAAATGTGCACAATGTCTTCCATGTCTCTTAGCTCCGAAGGTGCTTCAAGACTCCCAAGCATACCATTGACCTCCAAGACATTGATCTCCAAGAAGACCTCTCTTATCGTGAGCATCCAGTGGCTATTCTCGATGAAACTGAGCGTAAGACTCGCAGCAAATCAATAAAGTTTCTCAAGGTGAAGTGGTCTCATCATTCCGATAAATAAGTTACTTGGGAACGTGAGGATCTTCTCCGTTCTGAATATCGAGAGTTCTTTTGTTCCTAGATCTCGGGTCGAGATTCTCTTCTAGTGTGGGAGAGTTGTAATGGTCCAAGTGCTACCCTTGCCATTTATGTTCATGTAACCCATGTGAACCTCTATGTTGACATGTGTTTGAATGATATGATTTTTCTCATTGCCATTCCATCTCATGCATCATGCATCATGCATCATGCTCATCATTTCATTTGCATACTTGTGTTTCTTGCTAGTTTGGTCTTGTGTGATGTGGATGTGTGCAAGTGTGGTGCAACAACTCCCTCCCTTCTTCTTCATTTTCAGAACTATGCCTAAACCTTTTTATTCCCTTTGTTTTCTTCATGAGAATTAACTTGATAATAAAATCTATTAAAAATGTTTTGTTGTTTGGGGATATCATGTTAAGTAGGAATGTGGTGCGCTCCTTGTTGTTTAAAATTTGGACTCATGGGATTTTGAAAAAACAGTGTCTGTTTATTTTAAAAGTATTTATTTTACTTGTCCTAAAAATCATCTTTTGATTTTTATTATATAGGGCATATTCCTTTCAGTGCCAAAGTATTTTTTTAGCAAGAATCCTTTTCTTTTTCTCTAGGTTTTTTTCTTTAGTTATTGTTATTTTAAAAAGGAAAACCCTTCTTCTGTTTATTCTGAGAGGGAGATTGAGCGCTGGGCCTTTTTTTCCTCCCGGCCTAGCTAGCGTAGCGCAGCCCAGCCCCCGCGCCTGACGGACACCTGCCCACCGTCTCCTTCCTCCGTCAGGTTCAGAGAGAGTGAGCGAGCGCCCGTGTTCATGGACGTCATGGAGTGCCGTCTGGACCTCCTTTTTAAAGGCCTTAGTGTGCGTGCCCTTCCCTAGGGTTCCGCGCTTCTCCTCGTGCTGTCGCCATCTCGTTTTCCTCTTTCCTTCTTCCTCCCCGCACGAGAGAAATTTAGTGTGCGTTCGGGTTCAGAGAGAGAGCAGAGGTGAGCTCCGCCGTGCCCGCCTTCCCTGGCATCTCCGGTGGTCTTCCGTGCTGGCCTAGATGGTGGCGAGTGCCCTGGAGCTGACCGCGTTCGATTCTCGGTGCTAGGAGGGCCAGGGGAGCCTCCGCATCGTCGGGTGTCGCCGCACGTTCTTCTTCCTCCGCTCCATCAAGCCCCGCAACGCTCGTGTCGTCGTCATCTTCCTCCTCTCCTCGGTGTGTCGATCCGTCGTCATCCCCCTTGGTGAGCCGCCGCGTCCCCTTACCTGTGTGAGCGTAGCTGTGTAGGTCGCCGAAGAGCGCGTCATCGCCGTATTCGGGCCGAGCGCAAGCTCGTGCTCGAGCTACTCATAGCCGCCGCGCCTAGTTGCAGTTAGGTGAGGGGATGGGTTCCCCAATGTTTTCTTTCCCCCAGTAGGTCCGCGTCGCTGGAGAGCCAGGGTAGCCGCTGAATTTCGCCATCGCCGTGCCTCTATCGCCGGTGTTGTTTTTCGTCAATTTCATCAGTGTTATGCTTGTACATGTTAGTAGATATTTAGCGAGGCCTCCCTTTGGTTAGTATCGTGAGCGTAGTGCAGGGGCAATCAATCCGGCCCGTGACCGAGAGGTCAGGGGTTCAAATCCCTGGCTCGCCCCCTCCTTTTTTCCTTGTTTTGCATTGGGCGCTTTGTGTGGTGTTGTGGATCCGGTGTGGCAACACCCGGATCCCGTGTGCTTGTGCAGAGTGTGTGTGTGCCTCCGTGTGTGTGGGTAGTGGGTGGATCTACTATGGCCAGCTGGATCCAGAGTATGTGTGTGTGTGTGGCAGTGTGTGTATGTGTGATGTGTGTGTATTAACTAGTGGGCCTCGGCCCCACTTGTCATCCATAGAGGGGCCCTGGTGTCTATGCCAGGTGGCCCCTCCAATATATAGTTTTTCTTTTATTTTGTTTGGTGTTTATTAGTGTTAAATAGATTATTTCCATTTCTGGTATTTTTATCTAAATATGGACATGTTAGACTAATTACTAGTCCAAAATTTTTGTTAATGCCAAAAACACTAATTACTTTTGTAATGGCAATTGGAATGATATTAACTCCTATTTATTTATTATCTATGTTACGCCAGATGTTCTATGGATACAAGCTATTTAATGTTCCAAACGCAAATTTTGTGGATTCTGGACCACGAGAACTCTTTATTTTAATCTGTATCTTTTTACCAGTAATAGGAATTGGTATTTATCCAGATTTTGTTCTCTCCCTATCCGTTGACAGGGTAGAGGCTCTCTTATCCAATTATTATCCTAAATAGGTTTTTTTTTTTTACTAGTCTGCTCTATTAATGCAGAAATAAGTAAAAAAGTATAATTAGATCTATCTCGAATTTTTGAGAACCCCTTGAATTTTTGTTTGTGAGCATTTTTAGCAAGTTTCAACTTATAGGAATGTCATGATGATTTCGAGCATGTTTTTGGGAGTTCTACGAAAACTTATATATGAGTATGATATATGATTTTGGGGTAGAATCAGCCAAGGAATCCATTGGTGCAACTAGTTTGGTCATTTGAGAAAGTTCTACAAAATGTCATTTTGTTCCAAAGTGCCATTTTGTCATTTTAGTTGTAATTAATCCATGCTTGCTATGATCTTTGTGTCAACATGGAAGTGGTAGTATTTCATGAGTAGAATGCCATGGTATTTTATTTTTACATGATAATCTTGCATATGAGTGGGAACCATGCTCCAAAGTGGCTATTAAAATGATGTTGTTTTCAACATGCTAAATAATTCCAAGTCTGAGAATCTGTTATTATTTTTATGCCGTGATGAGTGGATGCTACCAAGTGATATGTTGTGTTTTAGCTCAAGCTTAGTGCTAGTGTTTTGAAGTAGATGTTTCCCTCTACCATCCTGTTAATTTTCATGCCATGAGGTGATCTCTAGCACCATTAGTTTCTGCTGTCAACTTGCTATCAGCTTAACTTAGATTCCAGAAAACTGTGATTTTCACAAAGTCCCTAGAATATGTTTCATCATGCCAACTTGTGAGATTCATGCTTATTGATATGTGCTTACTTTCTAGTTTGTGTAGTTGGATGATTTGATAAGCATGTTATTTAGTTTATGTGAATGCCTTGTTTGAGGTTGGAAAATTCCTGTAGCTCTAAATATTTGCATTGAGAGTTGCCATGTTGCTGTTTTGAGGCAGATTGTTTGCTTTAGTGTTTTGTGGCTTGTGGGAGCTATGCTCAATGGTTTTGCTTGATCTTTGGATCCATTGTGGTTGTTTTTTTATTGCCTAACCAGTGGCTACCTTGGAATGCCAAGGAATAGCCCATGGCCTTCATTGTCTTGTTTTTGCCTTCGCAACTTGCCGTGAGCGTAGCATGAGAACCGTAACTCCGTTTCCTATGTTCTACATATGCATTTGCATTGATTTTGCATG
Source organism: Hordeum marinum (assembly GCA_022496015.1). Taxonomy (NCBI): domain Eukaryota; kingdom Viridiplantae; phylum Streptophyta; class Magnoliopsida; order Poales; family Poaceae; genus Hordeum; species Hordeum marinum. The sequence goes on along the minus strand of CM039675.1, from coordinate 248,477,891 downwards.
AAACATCCATATTTGCCATGATCATGCATGTTAAAACAACTTAACATGAGGTTCTGTCCAGAATTGTAAATGACTTAACTATTGCATGAGAAAACATGACTAGTTTAGGATTGCCATGCTAAATACTTCAAATCAATCATGCATCATCTTGTTTGTGCATTGCACCTTGGTTGGTTGTTTATTGTTTCTGTTTCTCTTGGGTAGACACGAGTGTTGAACCTGAGTACGAGGATCTAGGAGAGTACCACTACGAGGACCCTGCTCTTTGTCCCTCTGAAGAACCAACAGGCAAGATGATCGTACCTGGATCCCGACACTATTTTTGCTTTGCTAGATGTCTCATTCTTATCGTTACATATGCGTTATCTACCACTTGAATATCAAGCCTCCTACCTTGGCATGATAGCCTCTAACCCCTCCACATCCTTGCAAAACCTTGTTTGGCTAAGTTACCGTTGCTCAGGCCCTCTTATAGCGTTCTTAGTTGCATGTGCCGGTTGTTTTCCATGTGATAACATGAATATCTAGAATATCACAATATTAACTATTTATTTAATTTAATGCACACATATATATATATATATATATCTTGGTATGGTGGAAGGCTTAGCCTTTTGCTTGGTGTTTTGTTCCACTTTTACGGCCAAAGTTACTTGTTACCAGTGTTATGTTTCAGTATTTTGCGCTCTTAACATGCTCGGGGTTGTTATGGGAACCCCTTATTATTCGGTTGAGATTAAAACTTGTCTGTCAAGACCCAACATTGGTACTATTTGCTTAAACAACTTAATAAAATTGCATAGGACTTTCCAACCCCGTGGATAATTAATCAACAAGCCGGGCCAATGCTCCTCATGAGTGTTGGTCCAAACTAGAGTCATGTGTGGGGCCAACCCGGGGTAACTCAGGAGATTTCTATCAGGCCACCGTACGCTGCGCTCATCCGGTCGTGTCCTGAGAACGAGATACGTGGCTCTAATCGGCTTCGTCGACACGTCGGGTGGTCTTGCTGGACTTGTTTTACCTTTATCGAGTGGCTTGCATGAGGAACTCTGATTTTCTTCGGCCTATCTTGAGGTGTCAGAATTCCTTTGGACTTGCCTAGGTTGATCACGAGGTCCATGGTCGAGGTTATTCCCGCAAAGTGTGGTTAATTTATGATGGACTAGTTGGAGCACCCCTGCAGGGTTAAATCTTTCGGAAAGTCGTTCTCGCGGTTATGTGGCAACTTGGATATTTGTTTAACACCCGGTTATAGTTAACTTGAAGTAAACTCCAATAAAATACACCAACTTTGTGAGTAATCGTGATCGTCTCTGCTCGTGAACATGATCGGAGAGAGAACACGGTGGTGTTATGTTTGACGTAAGTAGGTGTTCAGGATCGCTTAGCGATCATGCTAGTTCTCGATTGTTTATCGTAGACCACATATTTACATTCATGTTCTTGTAACATTAGCCACCATAAATGCTTAGTGCTGCTGCAAACTAAACACTATCCCCATCCTACCTATTAAGCTTTAATAGTCTCGGTACCCAGTCGCGAGATTGTTAAGTCCGCGTGGCTCATAGATTACTACAACAAATACAGGTGCAGGTGCAGATGAGATCGTTCCAGATGATGTGACGCAGCTCCAGTGGGAGTATGACGAGGAGCATGGCAGGATGTACGTCACATATCCAGACGAGTAGTGTGGCCTTGGTCATGATCTTCGGGTCTAGCAAGACATTTTCATCACATATCTTTTCTCGTTTGTTTTCGTCCGTAGTCGGACCCTGTTTTGGAATGATATTTGAATAAATTGTGTGGAATTGTAATTTAGCATGTGGCGAGTGTAAGCCAACTCATATACTCTTCTCTTCATAAATGTATGTGATGATATTGTGCTTGCGAACGACTAGATGCGCCTCTATCCCTGTCGAGGGCCCCGTGCCTAAATATGGATAGGCATGCATCTAGGGAGTGACAGGATGGTACCACCAAGATTTGCAAGGCAACGAGCTCCAAGATGACGCTCTCAATTTCGACTTAACCGCCATCCCTCTTTGTGGCATTGACGCTGTCGAGTGTCATGGTTTTGTCATGACAGATGTTCTCATAGGAGAACTTAGGTGTGAGGGCATCACCGCAGTGTGGCGACTCGAAGGGGTTGATTTGGAATGAGAGACGGATTTACCCAGGTTCATCCCCTCTAATGGAGGTAAAATCCTACGTCATGCTTTGGTGTCTATATTGATGGTGATCTTGATAACAAGGGTGCAGAATTGCTGCCTAGCTTTTGAGAGCTTCTAACCTCCCCTATTAACCTCAGGGGCTCACCTTTATATATAGGTTGAGGCCCCGGGGTTTCCAAGAGTCCGAGCCATATTATGTATCATGACCTATTACAATCCTTAATGATCTTGCCTTACAAGTTAGGAAAGCTTCTGACGTCTTCCGTCTCATGGGCCTTGAGTTGTCGTCTTCATGTACTGGGCTGCAAGGAAGCTTACTTGGTAAGTCTCCTTCTTGACTTTTTTTCACCTCTATGGCCCACCAAGCATATGCTCCTTAAGCCTCCTATGGTCTAATCTAGTCCAAACGGTGGGTTATACCGCAGGGTCATCTCCCCGACATTAGGCCCCAGGTTGATTTGAACTCGTTCATGTCAATCTTTCTTACTTTCATCAGGGGGCTTAGATTTTTGCCTCATATTTGTGTCTTCTTAGTTTCTCCAAACGTCGTCTTAATGTTCCTCCAGACTTGTAATTTTTCCTGTGCCATCCGCCCATGATGTCACCCGCCGGAAATTTAGGGAAGACGTGATGATATCACAATGGATCTTTGCACGTATCTTTTGTCTTGAAAATCGAGGCATCACTTTCTCCAAAATTTACTGCATCTTCTCATATCCCATGCCTAGAAGTAGCCCCTTACGGTATTTTCCTTATGGACGGGGGGAGGGGGCTTCTTTCACTTTGTACCTCATCTGATCTGCTTCTTCTTCTTCCTCAAGCCCAAAACCTTGTTGTGCCGTCATCGTTGTTCATTTGTCATCTCCGATGATAGACTCCAAGCTGTAGCAGCATCCTATATTCTCCGAGATTCATCCGAGCACTTTCGGCGCCCCAGCTCTCAGATTTTGGGCTCCACAAAACCCAACAGAATTCAAACACAGGGGCATGTGTGAAAATCCCCAACAGCCTCACCCCTCCTAGCTCACAACCCGGTAGCCTAGTTCGATGGAATCGCACAATGACGAGGGAGAAGATTGCACACGAGGATTTACTCAGGTTCGGGCCATTGCGAAGCGTAAAAACCTACCCCTGCTTTGGTGGATGGCCTCATGAGGAGGTTTGTGGATGAACTAGTATAGTGGTGAGTTTCCTCGCGAGGGCGTTCTGGTGGTCTTGCTTTTTCTCTGATCTTCCCTCTCTATGGAGCAGCCTAGCCTCTATTTATAATGGCCCTAGTGCTCTTTCCTTATCGCTATGATGGGAAGGGATCCTACAACAGCCAAATTCGAAGGGGGACAAGGGGTACAACCTTATCCTGACAAAAGGTGGTCTTCGCCTGCAAAATAGTTGTTCGTGATGTAGTGGTGGGCTCGGCGATGACATCCGTCCTGCAGAACTCGTGGTCTTCGTCTTGTCGCACCGGAACGGGAACCTTTGGGGGATGCTTTGGGAACCTGTGTACATCCTTGCCCCATTTGCACCAAAGGGGAAACTGTCCTGTTTGGCACGCTGGTGCCCACCTAGCCCGCCTTGCGTCATCCTTGGCCTCCCAAGGCCAAGCGTTGCATAAAGATCTCCGCTGCTCAGGAGGGGGCCTGGAGAGGCCTATTCCCCCACGGGTCCCGAGGGCCATGTCTTGAGTGGAGCTGCGATGGGCCGTGCTTGGCTATCAAAGTGGGACATGCCCTAGGCCATAGGCAGAAAAGTCTGGGTACCCCCTTTCCTAGAATGCCGACCGTAGCCCCGGGTCCGAGGCACGCTTGGGTCGGCTTCAGGGAGGAGCTCAAGGAACCGGCCAGAGTGACGCGGGCCGAAATCGCCTGTAGGCCCATCATGTGCATTGCGCTTCATGTGGAAGGGGCATTTCCGCTCCCCGAAGGATGTCAGGAACCACCCCGGGTCAAACTGATGTGATGCCTATGCGATGTGCCGGCCATCAATTCCCTTCCTTGAATGCGGTTGTTCCCTTCGGCCTTCACCCCTTGGGCCGCACTGATGTGACCTGACGGGAGCCAATGAAGTGACGTGGAGTAAGGCCACACGCCGACCGAGCCTGCCCCACGGCGCCTGAGGAGCGCATGATGCCCACACTCCCCATGACGCCCCATGGGCTGCAGTCACGCCTATAAATCTGCCCCGCCCCGGGGGGTCTTCAATATTGGCGTGCCCTCTCACTCCCCATTATTCCAAATAAATGTCTCTCCTTTTCTTTGATTCCTTTACCCCCCATGGCATTGGAAGGAGCGCCACGGGCGTGGGGAAACATGTGGGGTGATGGTGTCCTGGACTAGGGGTAATCACCATGTCGTCTCCTGACCAGTGGGTCGGGCCGAGGACACCTAGGGCGATTCACTAATGGGCCAGTTCAGAGATCCCATGATGCATACAAAGGAGATTCCACAAGACATGGCGTACAAGACAAGGACTCCTCTAAACCCTAGGCCTTTGATGCATATATAAACCGAGGACAGGGTAGTCAATAGATCATTATATTACATCTCATATTCATTACTACAATCTTGTAGTAGATACTTATACTATGTTGTTAGTGCATCTAGTGCCCCTTAGTGATTTTGGTGTATTTAAGACTTATAGGTTAAAGTACTAATGTGTTTGTGAGTGTACACAGGCTCTATAAGTCGATGAGGAGTTTGATATATTCAGAGATTATCGACCCCTAAAAATGTATGTCTTCAAGTGAAGACTTTGCTGAAGACTTTCTGAAGACTTTGGTGAGGACTTTGTGAAGACTTTGAAAATGAAGAAATTGGTGTGACCTTGAAGATATGAACAAGGAATATGAAGCGTGAAGACTTTTGTTTTCGTAATTTCATTTCCTTATTTGAGTCATAGGAAACACCGTACTATTAAAGGGGGCCGAGGTAATACTAAGGAAAATTTCCAACTGATGCTCAATTCCAAAATCCTCAACCTATACAATCCTTCGAGTGAAGCCTTTGGAAATCTCTTATGGTTCAGACAAGTTCTTCAGTGACAGAGACAAAGTTCTTCTCGTCTTTGAGGAAATTGATCTAACTGAGGAGTTAGGATTTTGCCAATGCGAATTGCCTACAAGTGAGAAACATGATATGTCTGAGGACTTTCATAGTTTGAAAATCCAACCATTGTTGTGCTTAGCGCCAGCTATCCCCAATCACAAATATCCACATAACGGTCATATCATTGGGGGCATTTATGTCATATCATGCCAGGTTGCACCCTGGCTATAAATAGCCACCCCCACAACCACTAGTTGGTTGGCTGCTCCGAGAGAAAACTGACACTTGTCATTTGAGAGCAACGCATCCTTCGAGGACTTTGAGAGAAAATCATTAGTGAGGAAAAACCCAAAACCAAACCACCAAACCCATAGTGATTGAGCATCACTGAAGAAATTCCTATGTGGATCCGATGCTTGTTACCTTTGAGGACTGTGCATCCTCCAGATGGTTAGGCATCATGGTCTAGAGCATCCAGCAGTAAATTGTGGATCATCGGGTAACCAGTTTGTGAGGGTTTTGGAAGTCTACCATGAAGACACACCACGAGTGTTGGGCGAGGACTATGTGACCTTAGCTCAATATCGGGACCCCGATCCTAAGTCATATGAATCCAGATTGTAACCTATCACATCACTTTGCGGCCTCATGCACGGTAAACTCCACAGCTGCAGCCTTACCTTAGCCGGGACCGTTTGCGTCTTTTGGCTCACGTATGTGAAGATATCGCTAGCAACCAAAGGACAGAGAACCCGGGCCGACATGACTAGTCATAGAACCCAAGTGGCACATCCGTACGGAAACAGACATACGTAACCCAGCAATGCAGGTGTCGGCCTCAAGCGTGTATAGACGAGTCATAGCAAGCTACAAGGACCCATTAGGTCGTGAGACATAAATGCCATCACTGCACGTAGATGAGTCGTAGCAGGCTACAGGGACTCCATTACACAGCGAGACATTTCCCCGAAGGAACAGACACAGCAGCAAAGAAGGATACATGCCGGTCGATCAATGTGTCCGGAGCAGTAGCAAGCTACCATGGCTCGACGGAAGCACAAAGAGGCAGTTTCCCATAAAGAGTACTACTAAAGGCACATGACTAGGTGTCAGATCCCATACATACCGTTGCACGTCATACGTACGCACGACATGCCCGATATGCATAGATACAACCATGGCATCACAACATAACCATACAACAACTTTTATTTAAGGGGCTCAAATGAGCCTTGCATAACATGTTCTTACAGATAGCGGTCACATGACCCGACACTCAAGTCATACAAACAAGTTCATACAAACCAAGCGGAAGTATACGTTGTCTGAGTATAGACAGATGAAAGGGTAAAAGGCAGATGGCCTGACTATCTACAGCCCGCCACAGGGCATAGGGTCGTAGCTGGGACACCAGCTATTCGGCATCGTCGACATCTAAAGAGAACCCACCTGATGGGTTCTGGTTCTCATCTGCAACATTTATTAAGCAAACATGAGTACAAACGTACTCAGCAAGTCTTTAAAGCGAACCTAGACTATTCATGCTCATGTATCAATAAGGGGGGTGGTGGAGTTTATGCAGCAATGCCAGCTTTGACTCATGTCTAACCTACACAACACAGTTTTAACTCTTTGTGTACATTTTAGATATCGCACACGAGTCCACTAACTCCATGACAATACACCACCATGGATTCACTTCCCTCTCTTGGGAGAGTGCCATCCACGATACCCACACTTGTCTTGATATTTTTATGAGTATCCATTTGATTATCTATGAACAACATAAGTTATCCAAGTAGTCCATATCCAAGGATGTGGCTATTTGAATAGTTTCATACCCTACATGGGTGTACTTCTTCACACACGCTCTCGCCACTTATCGCCGTGTGCTCTTAACCATGCACCTCGGCAACCTTCAAGCGGAAGACCAGCGAGGGAGTCAGGAAGGTTCTCTCCTTCGTTGGAATACTCGGGGGTATCCTCAAAAGCAGGGCCTACTGTAATGCAGATAAATAGCAATCAATACATGCATGTGCAACAATATGATGCATGATCATGACATGGCAACATGTATGGATTAGCTAATGCAGCTATTGTCCAAGTTAATTTGAAGTGAGTTTGAATATAGGTTCAAAATCATTCTTCATTTCAAATTCCATATTTTAACCTATTAGCAAATGTCAATGTTCTTCTACATAGGTTGCTCTGACATGCATGATAATAGCACCATTAGATTCATTGGATATTTCTGATAAATTTTCATATATAAATTATTTTCATCTGAGTTACAGATTAATTTATATGAATTTTTGAAGTTTTAAACATTTTCTAAAATTATTTAAAAACTAAACATTCCTTTTATTGCATGAGCCTCACGTCATCATGGCGCTACCAGGTTAGCTGACCAGGCCAGGTCAAACCTGACAGGGTGGGGCCTTCATGTTAGAGACTCAATCACTTAACTAGAGAATTAAAACTAATCCTAATTACTTAATCAACACAGGGCCCACTGGTCAGCGACTAATTAGTTAATTAATTTAATTAATTAATTTCTCTCTTATTCTCATTATAATTAAACAGTCGGGCCCACTTGCCAGTTGACCTGGGGGTCAAGCCCTGTGGTCAGCGCCGGTTGACTCGCCGGTGTTGAGCCACCGGCGACGTCAGGGACGGCGGAGGGGGTCAGGATTCCTCCTCCGGTGACCAGACGACAGCGGAGGGCACCAAACTACTCTGCTTGCTCGTGCGCGTCAAGCCCGACACTTCCCAAGGGATGGGATGGCCGGAATCGGCGCCGGTGATGAGCACGGCGGCTGGCAGAGCTCAGATGAGCATGGGCTCGTCGAACCAGGGCGCGACACGGCCGGAACTAGGCACCTACAAGCACTAGGCAGCCTCACAAATTCGATGGTGGTCTCTAATGGACCAACTAGTCACCGGAGCATCGCCGGCGATGAGCTCGTGCGGTGAGTCATTCGGGAGCCGGCGCAATCGGGGCCTACGGAGGGGGAAAAGTCCGGGGAAGAGAAGGGAAAGAGCCGGAAGCTCACTGGGGGGTCAAAGCCGTCGAAAGCTTGCTTGGGGAGGGCTCGGAGACGACGATTCAACGGCGGCGAAGATCGGGTCCGAGGAGGAAGACGAGCTCGGGGACGACGCTTCGGGGCTCCTAGCGATGCGAGGCTCGGCGAGAAGGGAGAAGGCAATGAGGCAGAGCGATTGGAGGGCTCAGAAGCGAGGGGGAGTGGCTAGACCTACGGCGGTGAGCTAACGGCACCGTCGGCCATGGCAGAGCAGAGGAAGAAGAGAGCAGAGGGGGCGAATGCGAGGGGAAGAGAGGGATGGGGACACAACATCGTCCTCATCATCTCACTAGCGCGGCAGTGGGGACGCAAGTACGTAGAGAGGTGCGTGGCAGCTCCGACGTGCGCGCGCAGCGAGCACACGCGCGTCCTCCTGGCCGCCAGGAGGACGACGATGGAGCTGGGCTAGCTGGGCCGGCCTAGGTTCATCCTCTCTTTGCTTTCTTTTTTATTTTCTTCTTTATATTAATTTCTGATTTTTGTTTAATTTATGTTTGGGCCAAATGCTATCATAAAACATCCCCAAATATTTTATAGGATTAAGTTTGAATATTTCAAACTCCTACAAAAAGTTTCAGGATATATTGAAACATAAAATAATGATAATGCTTTATTTGGCATTTTCAGAGGCTTTGTTATTTATTTTTAAATTGCTATAATTGTTCAAATATTTAAAATGGCCCCTGTTATAATCATGTCCATATTTATCAGACATAGGGAACATTTTGTAAGGGAATTTTGAATTTGTTGAGTTTTCACAACTTTGAATTAATTTGATTCAAATATGAGCTTGGGGTTTCTTTTAGTACCCATTTCATGTTGATGCAAAATTGTAACATGATGCATACACATGCTATCCTATAACATCTAGCTAGGGATGTGACAACTCACCCCCACTCAAAAGAATGTCGTCCCGAGATTTTGAGGTCGTCGGGAAGAGAGCGGGGTACTCTAGTCGAAGACGATCTTCTCTTTCCCATGTGACCTCCTTTTCAGTATGGTGTGACCACTAAACATTGAGAAACTTGATGTTCCGTCGCCGAGTGGTACGCTCAGCTTGATCAAGAATACGAACAGGGTATTCTCGATATGTAAGGTTATCTTGGAGATCAAGCGCTTCGTGGTCTACTTCACGGATAGTGTCCGAGAAGCAACGCCTGAATTGCGAGAAGTGGAAGACTTCATAAACCTTGGAAAGATGCGGCAGAAGTTCCAATTGGTAGGCAACCTCCCCTCGTTTAGCAAGAATGCGAAAAGGTCCAATGTAACAAGGAGCCCACTTGCCCTTGATACGGAATCGATGGGTACCCTTCAGAGGTGTAACCCGAAGGTAAGCCTTCTCGTCAACTTCATAGGTCACAGCCTTATGATGGCGATCATATTGGCTCTTTTGACGAGACTAGGCTGTTTTCAAATTTTCACGAATAATGTGAACTTGCTCCTCTGCATCCTGGATCATATCAAGGGCCAAAGAGTTGCCTCTCTCTGGTTTTTGACCAGTTAAGAGGTGTTAGACAGCTTTGTCCATAGAGAACTTCAAAAGGGGCTTTGTCCAAGCTTTATTGATAACTATTGTTATATGCAAATTCGGAAAATGGAAGACATTTCTCCCAATTCATACCGAAGGATATAGCACAAGCTCGGAGCATGTCTTCGAGAATTTGATTGACTCGCTCAACTTGACCACTTGATTGCGGGTGGAAAGCAGTGCTAAAGGATAGATGAGTCCCCATAGCGGTTTGGAAACTTTCCCAGAATCGGGAAGTAAAGATACTCTCCAAAGGAACACCATGAAGAGAAACTATTCGAGAAACATATAACTCCGCTAGCTGACTAGCAGTTATACTCTCCCGAACAGGAAGAAAATGAGCCACTTTGGAAAGGCGGTCAATGACCACAAAGATAGCATTATTCCCTCTCTTGGTCCTAGGAAATCCGGTAATGAAATCCATACCGACCTTATCCCATTTCCATTCGGGAATAGCTAAAGGTTGAAGGGTGCCAGCATGCCTTTGATGTTCTGCTTTCACGCGACGACAAACGTCACAATTAGCAACGAACTTGGTAATTTCTCTCTTCGTCCTAGTCCACCAGAACCTCTGGCATAGGTCCTGATACATCTTGGTACTACCCGGATGTATTGTGAGAGGAGAATCATGAGCCTCCTTAAGAATCAGCTGCCGAAGATGTTGGTTCTTGGGAACCACCAAACGGTTCTGAAAGAACACCATACCTTGATCATCAATAGATAAATCCTTAGTGATACCGCTAACGAGGTTCTCTTTGATCCGGGAAATACCCTTATCACGCTTCTGGCCAGCTATAATTTGATCCTTAAGAGTAGGTTTCCCCACCAAGTTGGATAAGAATCCTGGAGGAACAATGTGAAGGTTTAACTTCCGAAATTCCTCATGAAGAAGTGGTTGACCTTGTTGTAACGCGAGGTTGATACAATAAGACTTACGACTTAGTGCATCAGCCATAACATTGGCTTTCCCCGGGGTGTAAGTTATCCCTAAGTCGTAGTCTGTAATCAACTCAACCCACCATCTTTGCCTGAGATTCAAATCCGGCTGGGTAAAAATATATTTCATACTTTGGTGATCAGTGTAAATTTCGCAACGATTACCCAGAAGGTAATGTTGCCAGGTTTTCAGTGCATGGACCACAGATGCAAGCTCAAGATCATGTGTTGGATAATTATGCTCATGTGGACGCAAGTGTCGGGATGTGTATGCAATCACATGACGATCTTGCATGAGAATGCAACCTAATCCTTGTCGCGAGAAGTCGCAATAGATAACAAAGTCCTTAGAGAAGTCTGGTGGCACCAGAACGGGAGCAGAGGTCAATAATCTTTTCAACTCTTGAAAACTATGCTCGCATTGTGGAGTCCACTCGAACCTTTTATCTTTCTTGAGGAGTTCAGTCAGAGGTTTCGCAACCTTGGAGAAATTCTCGACAAAGCGGCGACAATAGCTCGCTAAGCCAAGGAAACTCTAAACTTGCTTAACCGATTCAGGTTGAGTCCAATCAAGGACGGCCTGAACTCTCTTGGGATTGACAGCAATACCTTTACCAGAGATCACGTGGCCTAGATAGGTCACTTCTGGCAACCAAAATTCACACTTGGAGAATTTGGCGTACAGACGGTGCTCTCGAATTTTCATCAATACCAGCCTTAGATACTCGGCATGTTCCTGTTCGTTCTTTGAGTAGATGAGTATGTCATCGAGGTAAACCATGACGAATTTATCCAAATACTACATGAATATCGAATTCATCAAGCGAGAGAAGGTGGCTGGGGCATTGGTTAAACCGAAGGACATAATGGTGTACTCGTATTGGCCATAACGAGCAACAAAAGCCATTTTTGGAATGTCCCCGTACCTGATTCTGATTTGATGGTATCCCAACCTCAAATCCATTTTGGAAAAGACAGAGGATCCAGCGAGTTGATCATACAAATCATTGATCCTGGGGAGCGGATACTTGTTCTTTATGGTGACCAGATTCACTGGCCGATAATCCACAACCATCCGATCCGATACAACCTTCTTCTTGACGAAGAGAACGGGACAAGCCTAAGGAGAAGAACTAGGACGGATGAAACCTTTCTTCAAACCCTCATCGAGTTGGATCTTAAGTTTGGCTAGTTCTAAGGGTGCCATCTTATAGGGTCTTCTGGCTATTGGGACAGTCCCTGGAATGACCTCAATCACAAACTCAACATCTCTGACAGGTGGAATTCCTGGCAGTTCTTCTGGGAAGACATCCGGAAAGTCACGGACTACCGGAATATCTTCTAGTTCTGGAAGAGGGCTAGCATTGAGGAATAGAGTTGGCGCTTGGCTGTTCAAGTAGAGACATTAACTATCTCACCCGATGGATGTATAAGTTGAACATTCCTAGTATGAGTATCAATCTTAGCAGAGTGGGCTTTCATCCAATCCATGCCTAAGATGATATTGATGTCCGAAGACTTGAAGGCTATCAAAGATGCTAGGAAGACTAGCATATCCACCAGAATCTTATTATCATGGCTCACTCTAGAAGTTTGCCATTTGAACCAGGAGTCTGAACTACTAAAGGAGTAGGCATATCACCAAACGACATGTTATGCAACTATGCATAACTTTCTGAGATGAAAGAATGGGATGCCCCGGTATCAAATAGAACAGAAGTTGGGTGACTATTGACAAGGAGCATACCTAGGATAACATCAGGATCCTCAATTGCTTCCTCAGCAGAAACATAGTTCACTCTTCCACGAGCAGGAGCTGGCTTCAAATAGAAAGCTTTTCCCGGCTTCCCACGTCTAGCCGACTTAGCATTGCTCTGAGGACAATCACGAGAGTAGTGTCCTGGTTCCCCACAATTGTAGCAGACCACGGTGGCAGAGGGGGCAACATTGGCAGGCGGACCTCCAAATGGACTGACTGGAGGGTTGGGCTGAGCTGGGCGAGGCGCCTGGAATGATGGCCTCGCAGTGTATCTTGGCGGCAGAGCTGCATTGGGCACCCACACCCGGCGTTTGTTGGAGCCCGAGCCAGATGTGGGGCTGAAGTCACGGTTGTGCTTTCTCGTGGCCTCATAGTCAGTCTGTCCAGGCTTGGCATTGATAGCCTTGTTGATGAGAGCCTGGAAGATTGTGCACTCATGCAGGCACAAATCTCGACGGAGCTCAAGATTGAGTCCCTTGCGGAACCTAGCCTACTTCTTAGCATCGGTTGAAACTTCCTCCGGAGCATAGCAAGCAAGATTGCCGAACTCACGGCTATAGACATCCACGGACAGCTTGCCCTGGGTGAAAGCACGGAATTCCTCCCTCTTGCGACCCATCAGCCCTTCCGGGATATGATGGGTACGAAATGCTGCACTGAATTCTACCCAAGTTGGTGCAGGTCCTGCAGGACGCATAGTCTTATAATTTTCCCACCACAGATTGGCGGGTCCTTCCAAAAAGTAGTTAGCAAAGGTCAGCTTGTTGGCCTCGGATACATTGGCAGCCCGGATCTTGCGGAACATGTTGGTCATCCAATCATCCGCATCGAGTGGGTCGATCGAATGATGATACTTGGGTGGGCACAGCTTGATGAAGTCACCAAGGAACACACCATCATTGTGATCACTGCGGGGAGCACGCGCTTTGTTTTGCTCAATTCGTTCCAGCAACCTGCTAATCTCTCTCTTGTTCCTTTCAGCTTCAAGCATCACTTCTGCCAAAGAAGGCACATGTGGCAGGTCCTCTCGCCTTGGCTGGCTTCCCTCGCCCTGCTCGGGGGCAGGCACGGGGTTATTCCTAGTTGCCACCATCCTGGCAAAACAAACCCACAGCCTAGCCATAGAGGACATCAACTCAAAGACATGAGATAAGGTATGTACTAGACAACATGGCATGTAGGGTAAACACCCAAACAACATGGTAATAACAACTGTCATATGAACACCATGATTCATACACACCATGACAAAGTTCAGTACAAGACCAAGCTGAATACAAACTACAGAGGGATGACACAACTCATCGGAGGCATTACAAGCTTCCTATACATTATCTATCTACACCTCCGGACTCAACTCTCAACCTCGGTCATATCCCACAGGACACGCAGAACTGTGGCGATACGGCTACTACCATACTAGTACTAACATCCAGGTACTCAAGCATCACCGTAGAATGCCTCATACAGGTTACCCCCATGACCCAGGAGCTCAACCTGAGGATCTAGAAACACTCTAGTCTGTGATCCCTAGAAACCTTAAGGACACGGATGTGGCCTTGGTCCCCTTGTTGGCAGAAACAGCGGTCCTCGAAGAGGGGTGATGCCTCCAACATCGGGCCAGTCTACGTGTGCTGGCAGATGAGTCCGCGATGGGGTCAACATCTCCAAATCTCCATAGCCTATCTGTACGATAGGTGCCAACTGCGTCAGGGCTGTCCAAAGACATGCATGGGTGGCATAAAGCTCCATGCGAAGGGCACGTGCATCACGATCCCTGTTCTCCAACATCTGAGCGGTCACCTACAGCCTGGGATCCTCATGGGAATAATCACAGTAGGCTGCGCTAAGATAACCATCCTCTCCTCCCATGGAAGCAGGAACATAACAGAACTCCGTGTTTTGAAGCAGACCATGGTGAAACCTCATGATAGTCAGCATGGTGTAGACGGCCTCCTGAACTGCCATATCTATGGGGACACCTAATCCATAAGTCCAGTGAAGCGGCTTTGTAGCTCCAGGATATGAAGGATATATCTTAACAGTACACAGATACTGACTCTGGTTAAAATCTCAATGTTGTTCATCCACTGTGTACTCTAGGTACCAACGGTAGCCAGCCTCCATCATAACTCTAACCAACATGGCTGTGTGACCCGGTACATCGATGCACCTGGTCAGACGGACCACCTGACGGGAAGGATGAGGGGGCATCTGAAACAGAGAATGATGCAAAGACATTAGAGACTCTAGCAGAAATTGGACATCATAACGGCTGTAATTGCTCAAAAAGGATTTTGAGACCACTGCAAAAGATTGGAAAAGCATAACCACTCGACTTTCTAGACTCAAATCTCTTCTCCATCTGCTTGGCACACCAACAATACTCTAGTACCGACATTCACTTGCAAACAAGCTAGCTAGTGGTCCATGGTTAGTAACTCATCATCCTAACTGATAGATGAGAAGCCTAGTTCTTATCCCCGTAGAAAAGATGAGAAAACCTCAGCATAGAATAACTTGGGAAGAGGAGTAAAAAGAGCCTTACGTTTCCTTTCCACAATCAATTCC
Source organism: Hordeum marinum (assembly GCA_022496015.1). Lineage (NCBI taxonomy): Eukaryota > Viridiplantae > Streptophyta > Magnoliopsida > Poales > Poaceae > Hordeum > Hordeum marinum. Next base: position 248,462,799 of record CM039675.1, on the reverse strand, counting down.
CCTACTTTTCTATAGTGTTTCTAGACTCAAATTCGACCAGTTTGGCTTGGTAGTCCTACAGTCAGTCAGGCTCTGATACCAACGCTGTCGGGACCCCGATCCTAAGTCATATGAATCCAGACTGTAACATATCACATCACTTTGCGTCCTCATGCACGATAAGCTCCACGGCTGCATCCTTACCTTAGCCGAGACCATTTGCGTCTTTTGGCTCATGTATGTGAACATATCGCTAGCAATCAAACATCAGAGAACCCGGGCCGACATGACTAGTCATAGAACCCAAGTGGCACATCCATAGGGAAACAGGCATACGTAACCCAGCAATGCAGGTGTCGGCCTCAAGCGTGTGTAGACGAGTCATAGGAAGCTACAAGGACTCCATTACATTCTGAGACATAAATGCCATCACTGCACATAGACGAGTCGTAGCAGGCTACAGGGACTCCATTACATAGCGAGACATTTCCTCGAAGGAACAGACACAACAACAAAGAAGGATACATGCCGGTTGATCAATGTGTCCGGAGCAGTAACAAGCTACCATGGCTTGGCCTAAGCACAAAGAGGCAGTTTCCCGTAAAGAGTACTACTAAAGGCACACGACTAGGTGTCGGTTCCCATACATACTGTTGGGGATATCACCCCACGATATGACCCGCCCTGGAGGCTCCGGGTCATGTTGCTGGCTCGTGAGCCGGCCCAAGGGTGAGCCGTAAGACTGGTGGCCCAGGAAGATAGGCGGCTCAAGGTGTGGGCCGTACGACGGCCCGAACGGAGAAGACCCGGGCGCATAAGCCGTCTTAGAGAGAGCTTGGATAAGAAGATAGAGAAAGACTTGGACATATAGTAAGACTCGGTTAACGATTGTAATGACCCGGTGGTCCTGACCTCCTATATAAAGGCAGACCCGAGGCGACTTAGAGGATAGGTGACCGAGAACTAGGTCAAGCTTCTAGCTCCTTGTAATCGATACACAAGCAATACAAGCACAAGCAGGACGTAGGCTAATACCTCGACTTGAGGGGCCGAACCTGGGTAAATCCGTGTCTTTTGTCCCAATCAAACCCCTTTGAGTCCACCCCGTTAGCGATGGCCTCGAATCCAAGTCCGTTCACCCGGACATCTGCCGTGATAAATCCACGATAGTTGGCGCCCACCGTGGGGCTAGCGCTTGGTGGTGTTGAGTTCTCAAAGGGCTCTCTCCCAGGGCTCGAGGGATACATGGTCGGAAGGATGAGCAAGAGTCGCCGCGGCCGGCTCTACATCGACGACGCCGGCTGGGGGCTTGATGTTGATTCTGTGGAGTATGGATTACGGGTTCCGTTTGGCGGGATCCAGGTTTTCATCAGAAAGTTTGATGGATCTACACCTGGGCCGGACATCTACGCCAACATCCGGCGTCTCCAATATGTGAGTGGTGTGCGGCCTACCCGTGCCCATCCAGGTCAAAGGCATGTTCTTGTGGGCTTTACTTAAGGTATGGACCTGGAAGCGTCCGGGTCACATGGAACTCTTGTTTGCTCGGAAGATGAGTCCTCCAGTGGGGAGACAGAGTCAGTGTGTCGGCTCAGTAATAGTGACCTTGGGGGCTACTAAGACACCTATTCTGAGGTAGAAGCTTTGAGTCGGATGCTCCAAGACCCCCGGTTCATGCGGCGGTGTTCATGGCGGGATCAGCTCCAGCCGCCGGTGACACAGCTGCGGAAGCCGCCGCAGCGGGTGACAGCCCGCTGCCATCGGCTGAGGTTCTAGTGGAATTGTTGGACGAGCTTACGGCTCTCATGGCCATGGAAGTAACACCGGACAATCAAGCAGCCCAGAATTTAGAGGTGGCACGGATCAAGGGCCGGATGGCAAAGGAACAACAAAGGATGGCTGAGCTGAAGATCTGGATGGAGGAAGATGCGGAGCGTATCAAAGCAGATGATTTCCATCCAGAGCTGGAACAAAGGTTAACAGCTGCAGTACATCGGAGGAGGCATCAATCCCGTCTACCAGAACGTTACGAAGCAAGGAACCTGTTTAATACCCCTAGTGCAGGGCGGGTTACGGGCGCGCCGGAAAGCTGCCCGATGGAACGCCCAGCAACTCATCCACCCCAGCGTAACCTAACCTCACCTAGAGCTTTTCCAACACCAGCGGGTCACTACTCTAACCCGGCCGAGAACATGGTGGCGGCGGCCACCCGGCTTGAGACGATTCCCATCCCAGATGAAGCACCCTTTGCGGAGGACGTGCGAAACGCCATTGGATATTTACAAACGACCATGGCCCAGCAAGAGAGATATGCTCATAGCCGGAGCCGGGTTCACTCTACCCCCCTCCCCAGTCAAAGTTTCAACCGGCGCTACGAGTCGCCGGCGTGTTCCAGCAGTCATCCACGTCGGGGACCACCGGAGGACAAGCGGGCGGCTCTAGATGCACAAGCCCTCGTGAACCGGGCGAGGAAGAGGCGAGAGGCAGAGATAGTGACAACCCGTCTAGAGCCGGCGCTTTCCGTCTCAATGGGAGTAGTTAGTACCAGAGACGTAGGGATGCCATGTTTAACTCCAGCTCTGAGAGGTGAATGACTACCAAAGGATTTTAAAGGGCCACAAAAAGTTCCGAATTACACAACTGATCTACCCCCTGAGGCTTGGGTTGAGAGTTATGAGCTGGCCATGGAGATGCTGGATGTCAGTGAGGCGGTATGTGCAAAACATTTCATTATGATGCTCGAGGGTCCAGCTCGCACATGGTTGAAAGGTCTGTCGCCTAACACGATAAGTTCGTGGGCGGAGCTAAGAGCGAAGTTTATTAAGAATTTTCAGGGGACCTATAAGCAGCCTATAATCACTATAGACTTGGACCATTGTGTTCAACAGGAGAATGAGTCAGCCCATCATTGGGTCCGACGGGTGTCGACCATGATTCACTCTTCGGAGCAGATCACGGCGGCTCAAGCGGTGCTTATTCTGGAAAAGAACTGTCATTTTGTTCCATTGAAATAGATGCTCGGCCGGCTCAAGCGCACGTGTCAGGATATGGGAGAGCTCATGACGGCCCTGACAAAGTATGCCGACTCAGATAACACCAAGGATCCAGACTCAGATGATGAGAAAACCAATCAAGGGAAGAAGACGAATCAAGGCAAAGCCTTTGTGAACAATGGGAATCAGAATAAGCGGAAGAGCGCGGATGGCGGGTCAGAGCTAGTGGCGAACATAAACACAGAACAGAACCATCCCAAGGGGAACAGAAAATTCAGGCCGTTTCACCAAAGGAACAGAGGCCCTTTCAATTTAGAAGAAGCGCTGAGGAAGCCTTGTCCGGAGCACAGCACGCCTGATAAGTCGGCGTTACATGCGTGGGGTGATTGTTTTATCATGCAGAGATTCAAAAACCAGCATTCCCAACTGCGTAATAACCAGGGTGGTGGCCCGCCTGGCGGCTCAGGGCATGGCGGGTCAGGGGCTGGATTCGGCGCCGGTGGTTCAAGAGCCGGGCATCCGGGTCAGAATAACCAAGGGGGGCACCAACAGCATCCTGGCAACAACAACAATAACAACAAACAGCAGCTGCGCACTCAGTCCGGGTTTCAGAGTAACCCGAAGCAGCTCAGTTCTGGACAGTATCACGTATTTACGACCGGTCTCAATAAACGAGACGAGAAGTTGCAGAGGCGAGCGGTTAATGCGGTTGCTCCGGCTCTCCCGTGGTACTTACCATGGTCTGAGTATGACATAATGTGGAGCCGGGAGGATCACCCGCCGCGGGTAGATGACCCGGGCCGGCTGGCTCTAGTTGTGGCCCCTCAGGTGAATGGCTATATGGTGAACAAGGTGCTCATGGACGGAGGTAGCAGTATCAACATCCTTTATTATGATACTTTCTGACGGATGAAGTTGCTTGACAAATACCTTAAACCTTCCTCCATCGTCTTCCATGGTGTGGTTCCGTGTAAGTCGGCATACCCGGTGGGCCGGATTTCATTGGAAGTGGCTTTTGTCGATGAGTATAATTACAGGGTGGAGTCCTTGTGGTTCGAGGTGGTTAAAATCAAAAGTCCCTACAATGCGCTATTTGGGAGGCCGGGTTATGCCAAATTTGTGGCTAGGCCTTGCTATGTTTATTTACAACTCAAAATGCCCGGCTTAAATGGTACCATTGTCGTTCACGATAATTGGAAAATGGCTCTCGACTGTGAGGAAGGAGATGCGACGTATGCAGAGTCTAGTTGTGCCCAGGAGGAGCTGAAGTTCTATAAGGAAAATGTTGACCCGGAGGATATGACCCTGCTGAAGAAGCCTACTACGGAAGTTGAGCCGCCACTCAAGTTTTCAGCGGATGATACCAAGGTAGTAGATTTCAATCCGGGTGACTCATCCAAGCAGTTCATCATTGGGGCTCACATGGATCCCAAATAGGAAAGCACGCTCGTCGAATTCATTCGTGAGAATCGGGACATCTTTCCGTGGAAGCCTTCTGACATGCCAGGTGTACCGAGAGAGTTCGCTGAGCACAACCTTAATGTGGATCCGAAGTTTAAGCCGATTAAACAGTTTCTACGATGGTTCAACGAAGAGAGACGTAAAGCTATTGGGGAGGAAGTTGCCCGGCTCTTAGCTGTAGGCTTTATAGTGGAAGTTTTTCACCTGGAGTGGTTGGCTAACCCGGTGCTAGTGCTCAAAAAGAATGGCACCTGGCGGATGTGTATAGACTACACGGACCTTAACAAGGCTTGCCCGGCTGACCCTTTTGCACTCCCTCGCATCGATCAGATTATTGATGCTATAGCCGGGTGTGAAAGTTTATGCTTCCTGGTTACATATTCAGGCTATCATCAGATCAAGATGGAAGTGAAAGATCAGGAGAAGACAACATTTATTACACCCTTCGGGGCATTCTTCTACGTCTCCATGCCTTTTGGGCTTAAGAGTGCCCAGGCGACTTACCAACGATGTGTGCAGAACTGCCTTCACAATCAGATTGGCCGAAATGTTCACGCTTACGTAGACGACATTGTGGTTAAATCCAGAAAGAAAGAAACTCTCCTAGACGATCTGAAGGAAACTTTTGACAATTTTCGGGTCTATAAGATGATGCTTAACCCGACGAAGTGTGTTTTTGGTGTTCCAGCAGGAAAGCTTTTGGGTTTCTTGGTCTCTGAGTGGGGCATCAAGGCTAACCCAGATAAAATTAAGGCCATCACTTCTTTAGGAGAGCCGACGTGCATTAATGATGTTCAGCGCCTTGCAGGACGGATTGCTGCGTTGAGCCGGTTCATAAGCCGGCTTGGGGAGAAAGCCATTCCCTTATACCAGATGATGAAAAAGATAGACAAGTTTAAGTGGAGCAAAGCAGCGGCTGAGGCGCTTGAAGCTCTTAAAAACAGTTGACTAAGCCGCCAGTGTTAGCCGCTCTGGTTGAGAAAGAGCCATTGCTCCTTTATGTGGCGGCTAACAATAGAGCGGTCAGTGTAGCAATTTTGGTTGAGCGCAAGGAGGCAGGGAAGGAGTATCCTATGCAAAGGCCGGTTTATTACATTAATGAAGTTTTGGCAGAGTCTAAGCAGAGGTATCCGCATTGGCAGAAGTTGGTATATGGAGTTTTCATGGCTAACCACAAGTTAAAACACTACTTTTTGGGGCACCAGATAACCATGGTCAGTTCTGCCCCGTTGGGAGATATCATTCAAAATAGAGAAGCTACAGGGAGGATTGCCAAGTGGGCCTTAGAGCTTGGTCCTCTTAACATCAAATATGTTCCTCGTACAGCAATAAAGTCTCAAGCTTTGGTGGATTTCATAAATGATTGGACGGAATGTCAAGCTCCCGAAGAGAAACCGGATAACACGTATTGGACTATACACTTTGATGGGTCCAAGCAGCTAGAGGGGTCCGGTGCAGGAGTTGTTCTCTCCTGCCCCAAGGGTGACAAGTTTTGTTATGTGCTCCGGTTAATGTTTCCTTGTACTAATAATGCAGCTGAGTATGAGGCACTGCTCCATGGTCTCAGAGTCGCTAAAGAGATGAACTTAAGCTGGGTCAGATGTTCAGGTGACTTAGATCATGTGGCTCAGCAAGTTTCAGGTACATGGGACTCCAAGGATCCGCGGATGGCGGCTTATCGACAGGCGGTTGATATCATTGCCGGTCACTTCAAGGGGTACCAGGTGGATCATATTGATTGTCGCAGGAATGAGGCGGCTGATGCCTTATCACGGAGGAGGATCTGGCCAGGAAGATCACCCGACATTCTAAGTCTATGACGATTATCAATGGTGAGTTACATAAGTGTAGTGTGACGGGTGTCTTTCAGCGCTGTGTCTCACCAGAGGAGGGCTGGCAGATCTTGAGTGAAATTCATGCTGGCGACTGTGGACATCATGCCGGGTCAAAATCTTTAGTGGCCAAGGCAGTTCGACATGCATTTTTCTGGTTGACGACTCACAAGGATGCAGAAGACTTAGTCCGTAAGTGTGACGGTTGTCAGAAGTTTGGCCGGCGTGCTCACATTCCGGCTCAAGAGTTGAGGATGATACCAATCACTTGGCCGTTTGTGGTCTGGGGCTTGATATGGTAGGACCTTTCAAGAGATCCAAGGATAAGAAAACGCACCTTCTGGTGGCGATTGATAAATTTACTAAGTGGGTAGAGGCAGAGCCAGTCAGCAAATGTGACGCAGCTACAGCGGTTCAATTTATTAAAAAGTTGATCTATCGCTTTGGTTACCCACACAGTATCATTACAGACAATGGAACAAATCTATCCAAAGGAGCTATGAAAACATTCTGTGAGAAGGAGCATATCCGGCTTGATGTTTCAGCCGTGGCACATCCATAGTCTAATGGTCAGGTGGAGCGAGCCAATCAGGAAATTTTAAGAGGAGTCAAACCACGGCTCATGGTTCCTTTGAAGCGGGCACCCGGATGTTGGGTTGAGGAGTTGCCTTCCGTCTTATGGAGTATCAGAACTACCCCTAACAGATCTATAGGTTTTACGCCTTTCTTCATGGTGTATGGTGCTGAGGCGGTTCTACCCAGCGATATCCGACACGACTCACCAAGGGTGGCGGCTTATGTTGAGACGGACAATGAGGTAGCATGCCAAGATGCATTGGACGCCTTGGATGAAGCACGATAGTTAGCAGCAGCCAGGTCGGCAATTTATCAACAAGACCTGCGATGCTATCATAGCCGCAGGATGAAGACCCGGACGTTCCAGGAAGGTGACCTGGTGCTCCGGTTCATTCAAGACCAATTTGGAATGCATAAGTTATCTCCACCATGGGAGGGGCCTTTTGTGATCAGCATAAACCTTAACAATGGGTCATATTACCTCATTGATATCCGAGATGAGTCGGAAACCGCGGTTCAAGAGACGTTGTGGCCATGTAATATCACACATTTGCGACCATACTTTACTTAGCAGGCGTTAAAAGCCGCTATCATTGTATATATCATGCTTACATGAGTAAAATCTAGCATCCCCGCAAAGACTGGGGCCTCTGCTCTTATGTATACCTTTGTGCAATCAAGATGAAATTTTTCCGACTCAAAAATTGAGTTGAAGTGGTTTGTTCGCCGTCAAAATAGTTGATCCTGCTTTATGCCCCATCAAGCGCTGTTGCAGGCAGGCTTCTTACCTTCAGGTATAGCTTACATCTCCCCTGTACAGTTTGCTTTTACGCTATTGCAAGCAGGCTTCTTGCCTTCGGGTATAGCTTACATCTCCCTTGCACAGCCGGCGTTATGCCCAATCAACCACTGTTGCAAAGAGGCTTCTTGCCTTCGGGTATAGCTTACATCTCCTTTGCACAACCAGCTGTTATTAAACTATTGCAAGGAGGCTTCTTGCCTTCGGGTATAGCTTACATCTCCCTTGCACAGTTGGCTTTATGCCAAGTTTGGTTACATTAAGCGTTGTTGTTGATGGAGGCTTCTTACCTTTGGTATATCTCACATGACCCTAAGACAACAGCGTGTACACCAAATTCCAGTTGCTTATCAAGTGCGGACATCGAAGGGGGCTTCTTACCTACGGGTATCACTTATCTCACCCTAATGGCCGGCTTTATGCCACTTCCGGTTACTTATTAACCGCGGTTGTCGAAGGGGGCTTCTTACCGACGGGTTCGCTTATCTCACCCTAACAACCGGCGTTTACACCAAACCTCAGTTGCTTATCAACTGTAGCTGTTGAAAGAGGCTTCTTGCCTTCGGGTATAGCTTACATCTCCTTTCAAACAGATGGCTTTAGGCCGTCTCAGGCTAATATTAGCCGCGGCTGTCGATGGAGGCTTCTTGCCTTGGGGTATAGCTTACATCTCCCATCGACATCCGGTGTTCGCACATACAACATTTGATGTTAAAAGCAGGCTTCTTACCGTCAGGTATAGCTTACATTACCCTTCATACAGCCGGCTTTAGGCCGCTTCCGGTTCATCAATAGCCACAGTTGCCGATAGAGGCTTCTTACCATTAGGTATAGCTTACATTATCCTAAGACAACCGGCTCCTTAATGGATTCATCCGACAAGAGCCGGAGCCATGTTGTTCCGGTTGACAAAATTTGAGTTTTCAAAGATATTATCCGGCTCTAATCTTCTGGAGAAGGAATGACGTCTTCAAAGACAAACACCCCTCATCAGAAAAGCTCAAGGTATATTTATGCAAAGGAACGAGTAATCAATGGAGAGCCGACAACACATCAAATTGAAACACGGAGAGAAGGAAAGTGCACACAGAGAGATGAAAATATTTACAGCCGGCAATGGCAGGGTCATCCTTACTCTGTTACAAAAACTACTCTTAGAAGGAGCAAAAGGCATTGCCAAGTTTCAACCACTCACGACGGGTCATTACATGGGTCAGTACATGAGTCTGTGCTCAGAAAGGTTAAAAGAACAAATTTCAGTTATTGGCCGGCTCATCCCGCTCCGATTCTTCCGCTGGCTTTATCTGGAGATTTCCCAATTCCCAATTACAGTCAGCCAGAGCAGTAAAAGACCCTTCAAGGAAAGGGGATGCGTCAAGCTCACAAGGGAAGAGGTCCTTACTGCGGGCGGGTGTCAGATCCTTCCACTCGTAGAGAGGCCCGCGGATCCTCTTCTCCTCTCCGTCGTAAGCCGCCTGATAAGTGCTTAAATCAGCTTCATCCGCCAACACAGAGGCCAGATAATGCGACTCTTTGACACACCGGATGTAATCTTCTTCAGTGAACTCTGAGTCGTCATCTTTTTTGGACGGGTAACCATCCATCATTTCAGCCGGAGTTAGCTCGGGGGCGAAGTCCAGAGCCCAGCTCAATCCAGCGACGGCTCCTTGGCGGAAGGCGGACTTCTTCAGCTCCTCTATTTGCTTGGGCATTGTGGAGAAGAGTTCCAAGACACATCTCAGAGCAGTGGGGATCTTCTCCTTGTATTGAACCGTCTTAATCGTGAAAATAGCGCCGCAATAAAGCTGTTCTGCAAAGGTGTAAATAGCCTTCAAGGGTAAAAGGCTATCCGAAACCAATTGCCAGCTTCTGGGGCCTATATAGGTCGAACAAAGCAAGATGAGTCGCCATCACAACAAATGAATGGGACATGCTGGAAACATGAAGTGAGTAAGAACTTACCAAAGAGAGCGGCTGCCATCTTGGTTATATGACACTTTAGGCCTTGAAGCTCATCCACCACGGCTATCAGCCGCTGGTCGGCGTCATCCGCTTGCTTAGTCAACACAGCTTTCTCCAACTCAGTAGATTCCTTTAGAGAAGCAATCTCCGCCTTAATATGGACCAGCCCTTCAGACAGGAGCCGGCACTTTTCATCAGAGATGTTGCGGGCCTCTTGTTGAGCCTCTAGGTTTGCTTTTATATCAGACAATTGAGAGCCGGCTTCGTTTAAGGCTTCCTATAATACATCAACATACAGGATAAGTCGCCAAAATACAGGACAAGTGTTAAAAGCAAACTTATGCAAGTCTCAAACAGATTGCAAGCAATATATTTGACACTTGGGGGCTAATGTATATTTGATCTTTCAGCATGCAGCGCATTTCCAGCTCATCTTCTTCGAAGTTAAACCGGAACTTGGGGGCTACACTATGGCTCTTCAATTTACTTCGAATAGAAGATCTGACTCAACTTCCTCAAGCTGGAGCCGGCCCTTGGGGGCTACAACTAGCGGTTTAAGTTTTCTAAAGGAAGATCCGACTCAATTTTGGCAAATTAAGCCGACTCTAGAGAACAATGGCTTTGAATTTTTTTAACAAAAAGTTAGACAAAGACTCGGTTCAACGGTTGAGTACATTGAACCGGCCCTTGGGGGCTAAGCAAGGGTATGGCAACAGAAAGAGTACCTCATATTTTGTCTTCATTAAAGAGACCAGCCGAAGTTCCAGATCTCGGCTGGTGGTAACCTGGTTTATATACCCGGCGTGGAGCTCCTCGGCTGTCATCTTTTCATACGAAGAGTCAAAGTTTAGCTTCTTCGAGGCCTCAGCCGACTCTGTATGCTTGGTCAGCACATGAGCCGGAGGAGTTTGATGACCAGACCCGGTGATAACAACATCTGGAGTTTCAGGGGTCTTGGCAGGAGTCGCCGGTTTTGAAGGAGCCCTTGGAGGGCTCTCCATAATGACATCGACAGCAGCCGGTTCTATGGAGGCAGCTGGTGGATTTTCTTCTGCTTCAGCCTCCTCCGGTTGTTCGAGCTCCGGCTCTTGGATAACAGGGCCGGGGGAGGGCTTGTTGGTCCTGCGACACTTGGCTTGAGCACTGCAAAATAGAAGGATCAGCAGTCGAAGATGTTGCTATCATATTAAGAGCCAGATGTCCAGATCTCATAGTAAGGAATGCTTACAGCGGATTGATCTTGGGCGGTGGTAGAACTGACGCCGAAGAGTCGTCGGAGGAAGGGGATTTCCAAAAAGAATAAAACAGAAAGATGAGAAAGTGTCAAGTTTACAAAGGAAAGTGAAAGGAAAAGTAGAGACATAAACCTCCGCGGGGCATTTCTTTGGAGCCGGAGAATTTGGTAACCCGGACACGAGCTCAGTAGAGCCGGCGCTTCGAGTCTGTCGACGCTCGGTCTGCTGTTGCTTTTTGAAGAGAAAATCAGGAGCCAGGTGAGCAAGAGGGTGACAAAGAGGAACTTTTCTGATAACCCGCTGCGGCTTTCGAGGGACGAAACATTCTAAGACGGAACAAAACATAATTTACCTCAGGAGCATTGGCGCGGCTGGTTTCCACTTCATCCTGCAAGTAAAACAAGCATTAATAAAGCAGGAAGGTAAAAGATCAAACAAAACAATTAAAGTATTACCTCTGAGCTAGATGATGGTGGCGGGTCAAACAAATTCTCTTGCGGGGCATGTTTTTTAGCTCTCTTGGTCGCAACCTTCTTCCTGGATTTCTTTGGAGGGGCAACATATTCCTTCTTCCAGAAGTCTGAGTCGGCCTACAGGAATGACCCAGAGAATGAATAGCAAATCAACAAAGTACAAGCAACATTTAAGAGATGGATGGGAAGAGATTAACTTACACCAGGAGCCGGATTATTGACGCAGAAAGGTGCCAGGCCGATGGCGTTGCATGAGCCGAAGGCTTCATGGACAAGGCTCCAAATGGTAGTGGTAATATCATCCTCTGTCAGTGTTGACTCGCTGAAGCACAACGAGCTATCATATTTGCCTTCATACTCGCACATAAGCCGACCTCTGCAGCTCAAAGGCATGATCCGCCAGGAAATCCAGCAGCGGATCAAATCCAATCCTATTAAACCGTTGGCCAGGAGTGCTTTGATCTTGGCGTGGAACGGCTCGTATCTGGCACGCTCCAAGGCTGAGAGCCGGCCGGGAAGCTCCGTGTCTGTCCTAAGCCGGGACGGGCGGTAACCTGCCAATGAGTGCTCTTTCTCAGGAGAGGTTTCTTGGCAGTAGAACCACGTTTTACTCCAATCCTTTGGGTGACTCGGCATTCGAGTGGCAGGAAAGATGATGTCTCGGTGGCGTTGAATAGAAATGCCGCCCAGCTCCAGACTCGGACCACCCTTCATTTCAGTTTGGCGGTTGGCATAGAAGAACTCTCGAAAGAACCCCACGGACGGCTTAGTTTGTAGATAAGCCTCGCAGAGAACTTGGAAGTTGCAGATGTTTGAGACGGAGTTGGGTGCCAAGTTTGAGGATGCAGCTTGTAAAAATGAAGAACATCCCGGAAAAACTTAGAGTCGGGCGGCGCGAACCCTCGCTCGATGTGATCAGTGAAGACGACTATCTCTCCTTTTTGGGGAGAAGGCCGGGTCTCTTTACCCGGAACCCTCCAATTGAGGAGAGAGAGTACCCGCTTCAACATAACCTGCTAACTACTCCTCCGTAACGCAAGAACCAACCCAATTGCATGAGTTGGACGCACGAGACATATTGGCGGCTTAAATACTGTGCAAGGTAAAGGACGTGATGAGTCAAGCGCAAGCAAATATTTATGACGGCTTACAGGTTTAAGGGTTCTACGGATAAGGTGGAAAGACCCAGTTGATGAGAGCCGGAGAAGCTTAGCGACTCAACAGAGGAAAGGAAGATTGAAAATCAGCTAAGTCCTAAAAAACAAATTCCGCAAACTACTACTATGGCCACGGATCTACAAAAGCGGCAAAAAAGGATTTTAATCCTAACCTAGCGATGAACAGCAGAAGGAAAGAAAATGGAGCGGAGCCATCGCGGTCCGCGCATTACGCGCGGCCGGCCCATGCACGGCAGCAGGGCGAGAGCGCAATCTAAAGGCGACAACGGCGTCGAGATATACTCGCGGTGGCGGTGCCGGATCCCAAGCGGCGGTTACGAAGCCCCCGGTGAAAACCCTACTACGGTGGTGGGCGATCTAAGAAGAAGAAGAACTCACCGGAGATGTCGCGGCGGCGGCGGAAGGTTTCTAGTGCGAGTCAAGACGATGCAGCGGCCCAGTCGGTGTAGTTGCGAAGACGGTGCCGGACGACGAGGACGCTGGAGCGGCGGTGACAGGAGGAAGAAGAAGAGGCACGAGCGGGAGGAGGAAAAGCTTCGACCCGCATGGGTCGTATTTAAAAAGGGAATAAGGAAGGCGCGAAAATCCAGGCGACAACACCATTTGACCGAGGCGGACGCCTCGATTCTCGGGATGACAGTTAATGAAAGATTCGGTGATACATCAGCAGATCTCATGACGTCACGCCGGGTCATTTCCGGGTGACTCGCCAAAAACAGAAGAGAAGGATGAAGTGAGCAAGCTCAATTCAACCTGGGGCCTAATGTTGGGGATATAACCCCAAGATATGACCCGCCCTTGAGGCTCCGGGTCATGTTGCTGGCTCGTGAGCCGGCCCAAGGGTGAGCCATAAGACTGGTGGCCCAGGAAGATAGGCGGCTCAAGGTGTGGGCTGTACGACGGCCCGGACGGAGAAGACCCGGGCGCGTAAGCCGTCTTAGAGACAGCTTGGATAAGAAGATAGAGAAAGACTTGGACATATAGTAAGACTCGGTTAACGATTGTAATGACCCGGTGGTCCTGACCTCCTATATAAAGGCATACCCGGGGCGACTTAGAGGATAGGTGATCGAGAACTAGGTCAAGCTTCTAGCTCCTTGTAATCGATACACAAGCAATACAAACACAAGTAGGACGTAGGCTATTACCTCGACTTAAGGGGCCGAACCTGGGTAAATATGTGTCTTTCGTCCCGATCAAACCCCTTTGAGTCCACTCCGTTAGCGATGGCCTCGAATCCAAGTCCGTTCACCCGGACATCTGCCGTGATAAATCCACGACACATACCGTTACACGTCACACGTATGCACGACATGCCCGATATGCATAGATACAACCATGGCATCACAATATAACCATAAAACAACTTTTATTTAAGGGGTTCGGACGAGCCTTGCATAACATGTTCTTACAGATAGGGGTCACATGACCCGACACTCAAGTCATACAAACCAAGCGGAAGCATACGCTGTTTGAGTACAGACAGATGAAAGGGTAAAAGGCACATGGCCTGACTATCTACAGCCGGCCACAGGGCATAGGGTCGTAGATGGGACACCAGCTACTCAGCATCATCGACATCTAGAAAGAACCCACCTGATGGGTCCTGGTTCTCATCTACAACATTTATTAAGCAAACATGAGTACAAACGTACTCAGCAAGTCTTTAAAGCGGACCTAGACTATTCATGCTCATGTATCAACAGGGGGGTGGAGTTTATGTAGCAATGCCAACTTTGACTCATGGCTAACCTACACGACACAGTTTTAAATCTTTGTTTACATTTTAGATAACGCACACGAGTCTACTAACTCCATGACAATACACCACCATGGATTCACTTCCCTCTCCTAGAAGAATGCCATCCATGATACCCACACTTGTCTTGATATTTTTATGAGTATCCATTTGATTATCTGCGAATAGCATAAGTTATCCAAGTAGTCCATATCCGAGGACGCGGCTATTCGAATAGTTTCATACCCTGCAGGGGTGTACTTCTTCACACACTCTCCAGCCACTTATCGCCATGTGCTCTTAACCATGCACCTCGGCAACCTTCAACCGGAAACCCAGCGAGGGAGTCGGCCACGACCGTCAATCACATAAGACCTCTAGTCTAGGCTATTGCCTATTTGAGACTGAAACCGCATGGAAGTCCGGTCGAAGTTTCTGCTACGGCCCCAAACGATGTGCGCAGGGTTCCCAAGCCCACCATTCGGGTGACCCTTGGTACACCGTTCCACTTCCTACCGCGTCGTAGCCCACCCCTAGGGTTAGCACTACGCACGGCCTCCAGCATGCTATAAACACCAGAAACTACTTGCAACTCCTGGACTAAGGACTAAGCGACTGATAAGTCAAGCGGGGTCATACTTCAAGGCCCAGCATGTGGTAGTATCTAGTCTTGGATCACAAACACGGAACTCGGTTCCTAAGAACGGTCCCAATGAGACAACCCGCTATGTACTCCTACATAGCCTCTCATCGCTACCTTTACCAAATCGAGTTCATCATAAGCTTATCACATCAGAACAACATGGTTTCACTCCAGTTCATCACCTAGATGAAACAAACCTGACACAACTCTAAGCATAGCAAGCATAGCAGGCAAAGTAAGCTAAGCACATCGTGGCACAAGCATCTACCAGGTATGCTAGGTTGCAAGGTTTAGCTATTTACTGTGACAATGACAGGTCATGCAGAAAAATAGGTTCATCTATGGTGTATGACAGACATGTGAACGGTTGTCCTAATGCAATAAACAAGAGCAGGAGCGAGAGAGTGGGATGTTATCGGAATGATCAAGGGGGGTTGCTTGCCTTGCTGGGTAGCGGGAAGGTTCTCTCCTTCGTTGGAATACTCGGGGGTATCCTCAGAAGAAGGGCCTATTGTAATGCAGATAAATGGCAATCAATACACGCAAGTGCAACAATATGATGCATTATCATGACATGACAGCATGTATGGATGAGCTAATGCAGCTATTGTCCAAGTTAATTTGAAGTGAGTTTGAATATAGGTTCAAAATCGTTCTTCATTTCAAATTCGATATTTAACCTATTAGCAAATGTCAATGTTCTTCTACATAGGTTGATCTAACATGCATGATAATAGCACCATTAGATTCATTGGATTTTTTTATACATGTTCATATATAAATTATTTTCCTCTGAGCTACAGATTAATTTATATGAATTTTTGAAGTTTTAAACATTTTCTGGAATTATTTAAAAACTAGAAATTCCTTTTATTGAATCAGCCTGACGTCATCATGGCGTCAGCACGTCAGCTGACCAGGCCAGGTCAAACCTGACAGGGTGGGCCTTCATGTCAGAGACTCAATCACTTAACTAGAGTATTAAAACTAATCCTAATTACTTAATAAACACTAGGCCCACTGGTCAGCGACTAATTAGTCCATTAATTTTATTAATTAATTTCTCTCTTATTCTAATTATAATTAAACGGTCGGGCCCACTTGCCAGTTGACCTAGGGATCAAACCCCGTGGTCAGCGTCGGTTGACTCATCGGCGTTGAGCCGCCGGCGACGTCAGGGACGGCGGAGGGGGTCGGGATTCCTCCTTCGGTGACCAAACGGACGGTGGAGGGCGCCAAACTACTCTACGTGCTCGCACGTGTCGAGGCCGACACTTTCCAGGGCCTGGGATGGTCGGAATCGGCGCTGGTGATGAGCACGGCGGCTGCCGGAGCTTGGACGAGCACTGGCTCATCGAACCAGGGCACGACACGACCGGAACTTGGCTCACGAGTTTGATGGTGGTCTCTAATGGACCAACTGGTCACTGGAGCATCGCCGGTGATGAGCTCGTGTGGCGAGTCATTCGGGAGCCAGCGCAATTAAGGCCTACAAAGGGGGAAAAGGCCGGGGAAGAGAGGGGAAAGATCTGGAAACTCATTGTGGGGTCGAAGCCGTCGAAAGCTTGCTCGGGAAGGGCTTGGAGATGACGATTCAACAGCGGCGAAGATCGGGTCCGAGGAGGAAGACGTGCTCGGGGACGACGCTTCGGGGCTCCTGGGGATGCGAGGCTCGGTGAGAAGGGAGAAGGCGATGACGCAGAGCGATTGGAGGGCTCAGAAGCGGGGGGAGCGGCTAGAACTATGGTGGCGAGCTAACGGCACCGTCGGTCATGGCGGAGCAGAGGAGGAAGAGAGCAGAGGGGGCGAATGCGAGGGGAAGAGAGGGATGGGAACGCAATGTCGTCCTCATCCTCTCACCAGCGTGGTAGGGGGGACGCAGGCATGCAAAGAGGTGTGTGGCAGCTCCGGCGTGCGAGCGCAGCGAGCACATGCGCGTCCTCCTGGCCGCCAGGAGGACGACAATGGAGCTAGGCCAGCTGGGTCGGCCTAGGTTCATCCTCCCTTTGCTTTCTATTTTATTTTCTTCTTTATATTAATTTCTGATATTTGTTTAATTTATGTTTGGGCCAAATGCTATCATAAAATATCCCCAAATATTTTATAGGATTAAGTTTGAATATTTCAAACTCCTACAAAAAGTTTCAAGATATATTGAAACATAAAATAATGATAATGCTTTATTTGGCATTTTCAGAGGCTTTGTTATTTATTTTTAAATTGCTATAATTGTTCAAATATTTAAAATGGCCCATGTTATAATCATGTCCATATTTATCACACATCGGGAACATTTTGTAAGGGCATTTTGAATTTGTTGACTTTTCACAACTTTGAATTAATTTGATTCAAATATGAGCTTAGGGTTTCTTTTAGTCCCCATTTCATGTTGATGCAAAATTGTAACATGATGCACACACATGCTATCCTATGACATCTAGCTAGGGATGTGACAGTCAAGGAGAATACGGTAAGGACTGTGTCTCCTGGGACTGTGTGTCCTCTGGTTTAAATACCAGGCCGCTCCAAACCAGACGTACAACTGTCACCGCAGTTGGAACTGGGTCATCAAACCATTATCTTCATCGAGCCATCTGGTTCTATTTCCTCAACCTCTCTATTCCTCATATATCTGTTGATAAAATTGATTGTTACAGGTTGAAGAATTTGACTGAAGACTTTCACAAATTCCTCACCTCAAATTCTTCAAGTTACCTTGTTCATCACTGCTTATCCTGTATCACGCTACTTACTATTTGTGCATGTTTCATTTCATCATGAAGACTATATTGTTACTATGTTCCTCATGCACTTGAGTACTTATTCCGCTACTAGTTATTCATCACATTTGAAATTCCTCAAAGTTGAAATTCCTCAAGTGATGAATTTGTAAAAATTGCCTATTCACCCCCTGTAGTCGATATAACGCACTTTCAATTGGTATCAGAGCAGGTACTCCCTCGCTTTGTGTGATTTTGGTTTAACCACCTAGAGTTCTAGTTATCTCAACTGCAGGTATGATCAAGGTTTCCACGGGGTGTCCTACCTTCGATGGGACGGACTACCCCTACTGTAAGAACAAGATGCATATGCACCTTGAAGCTATTGACAATGATCTCTAGTATGTTGTGGAAAATGGTGTGCCCTCTGTCACTCCCACTGTTACTACTACTGATGTGAAGAGATTCAAGAAACTCGATTCTCAAGCGAAGAATATCATCTGGGGGTATCTGAGCAAAGGTCAGTATGGCAGAGTAAGTGCTTTGGAGACTGCTAAGCATATCTGGGATAGGCTGTCCAAAGTCAACGAACGTGTTTCCACTCAACGTGACTCTCGTGATGATGTTCTTCACAATCTCTTCAACCGCTTCAAGAGACTTGACAATGAAAATGTTCAGCATAATTTTGATTGTCTCATTGATATCTCCAATGAGCTTCAAGCACTGGGTGCCACCGATATCACCGACCATGAAGTGGTGAAGAAACTGCTAAGATCTCTTGACTCCTCATTCGATACTCTGGCTTTGATGATTCAAGAATGTGGAGACTACAAAGCACTTGATCCTCTTGACATTCTTGAGAGACTCAATACTCATGAATTTCAACAAGCTGAGAAGAGAGACCTCTACAGGCCAAGCTACGGAAGATCTCGTGCTCTCAAGGAAAAAGCAATTTCCTCATCTGAAGAAGAAGATTCTGACAGCATCCTTGGTGATCCTGAAGAACTATGTCAGGAACTAGAAATGCTTGTGAGGAAATTCCAGAAGTTCTCAAGGAGAGGTGGATTTGGAAAGTCATCAAAAAGTGGATTGAGGAAATCAGATTCCTCAGAAGACTACAAGAAAAGAACTTGTCATCGTTGCAAGAAGCCTGGTCACTTTATCTCTGACTCTCCTCTCTGGGAAAAAGATTCAAATAAGAAGAAGAAATACAAGGATGATACTTCTGATGACTTGAAGAAAAAGAAGAAATCTTCAAAGTCCTCATCTGCAAAGTCCTCATCTTCAAAATCCTCAAAGCACAAGAAGAATGGTTCTAGAAAGGCACGAGCATTCATCGGCAAGGAAATGGATTCTGAGGAAGAATCTGAAGAATATGAAGAAGAGGAAGAATCTGAGGAGGAAACAGAATCTGGTGTCGCTAGCCTTGCTCTCGCTACTGCTTTCGTCAGCAAGTCTATCTTCAACGATGAAGAATATGACTACTCCAACGACTCTGATGTCAGCAATGATGATTATGCTCCCACCTATTGCTTCATGGCAAAAGTCTCAAAGGTACACAAACATCATTCCTCATCTGAATCAAGTGAAGGTGAATCTGATGAATATGTGAAACCTAGCTATGCTAAACTTGTTAAAATTGCCACTAAGCAACAAAGTGCACTTGAAAAGATTCAGAAAATGCTAGACAAAAGTGATGATCTATTGAACTATGAAGTGGATCAAACTCAAACTCTGTCTGACAATCTCAAAAGTCTTCAGGCAAAGTATGATAACCTTCAGAGTCATCATGACGACCTCTTAGACGATCATGAGAAGCTTTCTTATGAATTTCTTCAAAGAAAGCAAGATCTTGAGAAACTGAGGGTGTCACATGAGGATCTCCAAAGGGAAAACGATTCATTACTGGCTCAATAGATCAGTACCGCTTAGGAAGAATTTGTTCCACCTTGTTTGAAATGCATTGAACGTGAAACTGCTAATTCTTCACCTGAATGTTCAAATGCTTATATTGCTGCAAATTCTTCAACTATTCTAGTGGTTTCAAATTCCTCATCTGAGGATACCACAAGTATCACCAATGACAATGCAGTGTTGAAGGAATTGTATGTGACAGGCATGTACAAAAGTCTCAAAGGGCATCAAACCCTTTGCGATGTCCTCAAAAAGCAGATACTGAATAGGAACCCTAGGAAAGAGGGTATTGCCTTTGTGAGGAAACTCAACGCTGATGGTTCCTACTAGACACCTGAGCAGTACCCCAAAACCTCATGGGTTGCTGCGAAAGGACCTCCTGTAGATCCATCCACTTTATCTGGCTTTACGAGCGAAACTTCATATTCCTCTGATGAATCACTTGACTCCAACTACAAATTCTTGAAAAATCAGAAAGGTGAAGTATTTGCTAGATTTGTTGGAACTAACTGCAGGAACGGTTCTCCTATGAAGAAAATTTGGGTTCCCAAGAGCTACCTTAAAAATCATCAAGTGAATGTCCTCACGACACCACTCATGAAGAATAGGAACCCCAGATCAAATTCCTCATATGGACCAAAGTCCTCACTTGGACCAAATTCCTCAAATGGTCAAAATTATCATTCTCGTACTAATGCCTCTGTTTCGCAAGGAAAACCTAAGAGTTATGAATATGTGCATTATTCTTCAAACCATTATGTTCATAAGTCCTCGAAGAATTTCTCTGCTTATTCATTTGAGTACTCTAACCCTCGCCCTATGAAATGAAGCGCACTTGCTTCTATGCCTCCCTTCTCATATGGTGCTCGTAGAATGATGAACACTTTGCCACCCCTCCAGATGTGGGTGGTGAAGAAATTGAACTAACATCTTATGCAGGGTCAGGTCTCCAGGTGAACATGTGATGAATTTGCTGGAGACCTGAGGAAATGCTTGAAAGGACGCAAGCTAACTATGCAGAAATGAATTCCTCATTTCTCTCATCCTCACACTACTTTCTTACTATCTTGTGTGATGAAATTCTGTCTGATGAAATTGATGTCATATTCTTCACTCTGAAGCATATGAGTTCGTAAGTTGTACTAATTCATCTGCATAATGATACTCCAAAAGCTACTGAGTGGGTCCTTGATAGTGGATGCACAAACCACATAACTGGTGACAAGAATCTACTGATGAATTCGCCACTCACTCCATCTCCTCTGCAGCATATCACCTACGCAGACAAAGGAAAAAAAGCAAGGTATTGGGACTTGGTAAGGTTGCTATCTCAAAGGACCAAACCATGGATAAGGTGATGCTTGTTGAATCCCTTGGGTTCAACCTTATGTATGTCTCAATGCTTTGTGATCTTGATATGATCGTCGTATTTGGAAAATATCGTTGTGTTGTCATCATGGAATCTGACAATTCCAAAGTCTTCGAAGGCTTTAGGAGAGGAGACTTGTATATTGTTGATTTCTCTACAGGTCCTCAACCTGCCACTTGCTTACTTGCAAAGTCTTCAGAAGGCTGGTTGTGGCATCGACGACTTGGACATGCGGGTATGAGGAACTTGCACACGCTCGTGAAGAAAAAGCACGTCAATGGCATCAAGGGTGTCAAATTACTCAAGGACCACCTCTACGGTGCATGTGAATCTGGGAAGATGACCAAATCCAAGCATCCCTCGAAGACAATCGACCATGACTCGACCCTTTGAATTGCTTCACATGGATCTCTTTGGCCCCACTCATTACTCCATACTAACAAATGCTTCAAGTTTGTATGGCTTTGTAATTGTTGATGATTAATCTCATTACACTTGGGTGCATATTATTCTGTACAAAAATGAAGTGCAGGATGTCTTCAGATAATTTGCTTCAAGGGCCTCCACCAACTTCGGCGTCAAGATCAAGCATATTAGGAGTGATAATGGGACTGAATTCAAGAACACTAATCTTGATGAATATCTTGATGAACTTGGTATTACTCATGAGTTATTTGCCCCTTATACTCCTCAATAGAATGGCATCGTGGAGCGCAAGAACAGGACTCTAGTTGAGATGGCTCGCACCATGCTTGATGAATACAAGACTCCTCATCGCTCCTGGCCTGAGGCAATTGATACTGCATGACACATCATCAACAGGGTATATCTTCACAAATTCTTCAAGAAGACTTCATATGAACTTATGACTGGGAAGAAACCCAATGTAAGTTATCTCAAAGTCTTCGGTGCAAAATGTTGGATCAGAGATCCTCACCACAGTTCTAAGTTTGCACCAAAAGCACATGAAGGTTTCATGCTTGGTTACGGAAAGGACTCACACACCTACAAAGTCTTCAACACCTACCATCACAAGGTTGTTGAAACTATAGATGTGCGGTTTGTTGAAACTAATGGCTCGCAAAGAGAGCACCTGCCTTATGTGTTAGATGAATAGTCTCCTAAGGAATCCATCAAGCTGAAGGCAACTGAAGATATCATACCCACTGAGGAAGTCATTCCAACGAATCAAGACTTTCATGTTGATACACCTGAAGAAAATGATGCTGAAGGAAGTCCTCAGCCACGTCAACCTCTTCATCCTAGAGTTGCCAATGAAGTACAAATTGACAAAATCATCGATGACATCAATGCACCAGGTCCCCTCGCTCGCTCAAAAGCTTCACATTTAACTAAATTTTTTGGGCACTTTGCCTTTGTCTCTACATAGAGCCCACCAAAGTTGATGAAGCATTCAAGGAGCCTGAGTGGATTCAAGCTATGCAAGAGGAATTGCATCAGTTCAAGCTCAACAACGTGTGGGAACTTGTCAAGCGGCCAGATCCTCGCAAACATAACATCATAGGTACCAAGTGGATCTACCGCAACAAGCAAGATGAAAATGGCCTTGTGGTGAGGAATAAGGCTCGTCTTGTAGCTCAAGGCTACACATAGGTTGAAGGAATTGATTTTGATGAAACATTCGCACTTGTTGCTAGACTTGAAGCTATTCGCATATTGCTTGCTTATGATAATCATCATAATATCATCTTATATCAAATGGATGTGAAAAGTGCATTCCTCAATGGTAAGCTTGAGGAAGAAGTATATGTTGCTCAACACCCAGGTTTGGAAGACCATAAGCATAATGACAAAGTCTTCAGACTCAACAAGGCCCTCTATGGACTCAAGCAGGCCCCTCGGGTGTGGTACGACACTCTGAAGTAATTCCTCATGAAGAAAGGCTTCAAACCCGGTTCACTCGACCCCACTCTTTTCACGAAATCCTATGACAATGAACTGTTCATATGCCAAATATATCTAGACGATATTATCTTTGGCTGTACTGACAAACGTTATAGTGATGAATTTTCCTATATGATGAGTGAAGAACCTCAAATGTCTATGATGGGAGAGTTGAAATTCTTCTTAGGTCTTCAAATTCTTCAACAAGAAAATGGCATCTTCATCTCCCAAGAGAAGTACTCAAGGATGTTCTGAGGAAATTCGACATGCAAGATTGCAAAGGCGTCAAAACTCCAATGCCTTCAAAAGGCCACCTCTACACTGATGAAAATGGTAAAGATTTCGATCAGAAGGTATACCGCTCCATGATTGGCTCATTATTGTATCTATGTGCATCTAGGGCTGATATTATGCTGAGTGTTTGCATGTGTGCCCGATTCCAAGCAACACCGAAGGAATCACACCATAAGGCTGTGAAACATATTCTTCGATACTTAGCTCACACACCAACACTTGGATTATGGCATCCCAAGGGCTCAAATCTTCACCTCGTCGGATACTCTGATGCTGACTATGCTGGAGATCACGTGGATCGCAAGTCAACCTCAGGCACATGTCATTTCCTCGGACGATCCCTAGTCTGTTGGTCCTCAAAGAAGCAGAACTGCATCTCACTCTCTACTGCTGAAACTGAGTACATTGCTGCTGGCTCATGTTGTGCTCAGTTACTATGGATGAAGCAAACCTTAAGGACTACGACATCAAGTTGAAGAATGTGCCTCTCTACTGCGACAACAAGAGTGCCATCGAGATTGCATACAACCCAGTTCAGCACTCCAAGACCAAGCACATCCAGATTCGTCGTCACTTTCTTCGAGATCATGTACTCAAGGGCAACATCTCCATCGACCACATCCCCACTGAAGAACAACTGACCGATATCTTCACCAAGCCCTTGGATGAAAACAGATTTTGCAAGTTGCGGTGTGAGCTAAATATCTTAGAATCTTCGAATGTTCTTTGAAGAAGGACACACATCCTAACACTTATGCAAAATTGATGATTTTGATGTGCAACACATGAAGTAACGTTTTTCTTCAATCAATGAAGAATAACCCTCTAAGTGTGAAGACATTAAAGAAGAATTTGATTCTCAGAACCCTACGACAATTGTACGCGCTGTTTGAAATCATCATTCTTATACGATGGGTCACGCCACCAACCAACGTTGAAATTCTTCAAAACTGAGTTTTTCGTCATTTTTGCAAATTCTTCAAATTATCAAATTCCTCAAATGTGCAAATTCCTCAAGTTTTCAAATTCCTCAACTCTTCAAATTCTTCAAACTTTGAAACTCATGTTCTTCATTGACTATATATATATATATTTGAGTTTTCAATGTCCTCAACAGCATTCACTTATTGCTAATTCTTCAAGTTGATTTTCATCTAAATGAATGTGATCGAACCCTTTCCCCCTCTATGCTAAACTCAACCCAGTCTGTTCACAAATTCTTCATATGCGTTCTACTTTGAAACTCGTTCAAAGTCTTCACTATGTTCTTGACAGCTGAAGAATTTGCGAACGTAAGATTTGAAATTTTCACTATCAAAATTTTCAGCGGTTCCCGCTCAAATGGTTCCGATTCCCGCGCCTAGATAACCCACGATCCCCCGTTATCTCCACCTCTAAGTACGTGGGTGACACCTGTCGCGTGGAGAGCAAGGGTCAGGGGCAATCTTGTCCAAAATCTTCAAGAAGATTGGTTTTCACTCCCTCTATAAATACCCCCTCCCCTTCAACTGTGCTCAGTTACTCCTCATCTCATCCCTCTCCCAAGCTCCAACCTAGTGCCGCCGCTAAAGTCATCGTCGCGGATGAGGAAGAGCTTCACTGCCTCGACCTCGTCATCGTCGTACTCGCATCAGCCGTGGAAGTCCTCATCCCGCCGCTGCTATAGCTGTCTCCCTCTGTCAAGCTAGGGTGTGGGAGATCTGAATGGACGAACTTCCCAATCTCATCTCTTGTTCGTTGTGTTCTTCACCAGGGTAAATAAAATTTATTTTTACTGCACTTGTTTGATCCTCAAATGCTCTTCATATTCCTCAAAAGGTGTTTATTCTTCATGAACCTTATTATAAAAAGCACCTTACATCTTCACATACTTGATGTTTTTCCCTAACTAATGATTTTTTGCAAGATTCCTCAATTGTGTGAATCCTCAAAATTTGCACAACTATGAAACCTGAGACAAAGAACACTTAGTGAAATTCCTCAAGACACCCATGGTCAAATTCCTCTCACCTGTTTTATTTAGAAAAAAATTTGAGAACGCATATGACCTCTTCAAATTCCTCGCACCTATACTCTGTTCACAGGTACAACATGTCTGCTGATGAATCACTAGGTTCTCATCAACTTAACTCATTTGCAGCGCTCCTTGAGGAAAAACTGTGTACTTCTTCAGAGTCCTCAAGAGTTCATATTCCTCAAGTGAACAAAATGGCTGACGGAAAGAAACCTCAGAAAGGTGGAAAGAAGCCAGATGTGCACACTGCCTTTAAGATTCCATATGACATGTATGAGGAATACTGCACACCCGATGAAGAAACTCATGGCAAAGAAATAACCAAGCAGAGAAAAATTTGTCTACAGAAAATTGAGAGATGGGCAAGGGAATGGAAGGAGTATTGTTATGTAACTCCAAAATACATGATGAAATTTGCAGTAAAACCTCCTTGCAGTAGGCCTCCCCTTGCTCCAAATCAAATTGTTGATCCCACTAGCCTCAAGACTGGTGAGGACTTTCCTCACATGTGGGAGAAGCAACAAGCCAAGCTGGCAAGGAAAGCCAAAGAGGCAGTGAAGAAATTCAATGAAGATTCTGCTGCTCCAGCCTTTGCCGGAGCCTCTACAAGTGCTTCAAAGAAAATCATGATGAAGAAATCTGCATTGAAGACAAGTTCTTCAACCTCAAAACCTTCACAGCGGATCCCTCAAGGTCAAAGGCCTCGGCCTACAAAGTCTTCAGCTGCTGGAAAGGTTGTTGCTCTGTCTTCTGCGACAGCTGCAAAGTCCTCAACCCTAGTGCATCTAGCAACATGTAAGAGGACTGAGGGATTCCAAAGATCTCAGCAAGCCCATCTACTATAGCAAATTAATCAACTAGCCCTTCTGCGTTGAAGCTGAAGAAAACTGTTGGACGAGGTCAAAGACCAAGTCCTCACTCAAGCAAGGCTGTGGTGACCATACCCTCAGGTTCTAAGGATGATGATGATGAAGCTGATGATGAGGAATTGGAAGAAATCATCAAGCACAGTTAGCAAAAGGCTGCTATAGCAAAGGGCAGCTCTGTTCCTCTCATGCTGGATCCCAAGATGATCCTCAACTTCATCGATATATGGCATGAAGACCCAAACACCCCACTTTCTTCACTAAATCTGCCTCTTAGAGTGGATCATGTCCTCACCCACTTCATCTTTGAAGAAAAATGGAAGACAGAACAAGCTCTGAGAGCCAAGAGGAACAGGGTTCGGAAGGAAAAGTTTCTGAGAGACAATGTGATGAATTTGACCCCAAATCAACTCGTCACTATTCAGTCTAAAATTCGCACACTCTCTGAGGATCAAGAGAGATATGATGCTGAATGGAAGGGCACCAAGGTGAGATTCGTCAGGACTGCTCAAGCTGCAGTGAAGGATCACAACACTAGGGTTGTTGCACGATCGCAACCACAAATTCCTCAAGCTACTGATGAAATTTCTCAGCCTGATGAAACTGCCGATGGAAATGCTTCTGCACCAGAAGCAACTGCCAGTGCTACTGAGGAAACTCAGACCACTGATGATCATCCCAGGACAACCACCACTGTTGAGCCTAAAGAAACTGAACACACCAAGGTGGCTGCATTAGTCGTTCCTGAAGAAACTGACACTGCTGAGGAAAAGTCTCTTAAGAGAAAAAGCATCAGATTCAGAAACCTCAGCCGTGAAGAAGTTGAAGACTATGCCAAGTTCTTCAACTGGACCTATTGATGCTACACCAATTTCCTCAGCACCTGCCTGCGAAATTGTACCATTTGGGGTGGAATATGTCCTCCCAGATGAAGATGAAGATCAGTCTGCTGCTTCGACAGAGCAGATTGATGAAGAAATTGAAGTTGAAGACATTGCTTCAACTCCAAAGGTATCATCGCCCCAGCCTTAGTTCACTGCTGAAGAGGCTGGAGTTGAAGAAATTGATGATGATGTAGACATTGGCAATACAACGTCTGTCATCAATGATGAATATTGGGAATTAGCACACCCAAATTCACCAATGACTACTCCTCTGACACAGATTCCTTAGGCGCCTGCTCTGACTGAAGAAATACATAAAGAATCTACCAATCTTAACACCCAAGTCACTGAAGAAATTCTAGCTACAACGGCTCATGATCTTGATGCTCCCGTCGCAACTGAGGAACCAGCTCTCCAAATCGTTCTGTCTGAAGTTGTTCCTCCCATGCCAAAGGAGATTAAGGGGCCCTTCAAGCCAAATCTTCAATTGAGGCCAATAATGCCATTCAAAGGCTCAGTGCGCCCCAAATTCCTCAAGAGCAATTTCTTCAATGAACGTATGTTCTTCATTGGTCCAAATCCCTATGACTTTGCAAGGGCCGGTTGCAACAGATTCTGGATGGCAACACAACTCAACTACTATGCATCAATTCTTTTTGAGAAGAAGAAAGTCTTTGAGCACCACAAAATTCCTCATGCTGACATGGAAACCCTTCCATCATTCACACCGGTGCTCCAGGTTCTTCATGATGTAGGCATTCTCCCATTATGCGTCGACATCTGCGACTGGAGTGAAGAACTCATTCTTCAGTTCTATGCCACATTGCATATCAGCGGAAATGCTTTAGATGTCAACTCCTGGATATTGGACTGGATGACAGGATCAACACACTTCACTGCTCAAGCTTCTGAATTGCTTCAGTGTGTACCAGTTCCAATTCCCTCAGATGAAGCTCGCAAACTGTTTGGTGAGCCTGCACTTTCAAATCAGCTGATGCAAGTGTTGATGAAGACATTGCCTCCTGGAAAGCCTCAACGAAAAACCTTCCTTGTGAAGGATCTGCTATATGTGCCTAGGACTGTCTACCGTATACTCAGAAATACGCTATGTCCTCAGAAGGGCCACAATTTTGAAGAAGAAGAAGTGGAAGGAGACATGAAGAATATGCTCTTCAACATCATTCATGGGATTACCATTGACTTGCACGACTTCTTCATGAGGACTTTGGCCAGTGCTGCTTTAGCTCCATTTGAACAGAATCCCTATGCGCCTTGGATAATGAAATTCATCAGGGCAAAGTCCTTAGTTGTGACAGCCCAAGTGTTGTCCCTACCTTATTTGGCATGTAACCCCATGTATGAACCTTGTGTCATGAGCTATGAGATGTATGTTTGCTCCTTGCCATTCATGTGTTTGCATTCATGCATCATTCTCATTTCATTTCTATGTGCATGTGTGTTTCATTGCCTTGTTGTGATGTGATGGTGGTGTATGGTTGGATTGTGAGGTGTGAAATGTTTGTGAGTGGTTGGATCCATGGGTGCAACCTATTCTTTTCCCTCTCTTCTCCCTTTGCAACATGCCCTCCAAAACCCTTCTTTCTCCCTTTTATTATTATCATCAGATTTAAGTTGTGTTAAAATTGTTTAAAAATGTTCATGAGGTGGCCCCAAGTGTTTTATGAAATGTGAGTATGTGGGAATTACTGTTTGGGGTTTATTTGAATTGTATTTTAAATTAACAGGATCTGTCATTTTAAATATTAAATAAAATACTTGTTTTATAATCCAACTTAATATTTTTTATAATAAGTGCACATTATTTCCTCCTCAAAATTATTTTTGTTTTGCTCAAAACCCTTTTAATTTGCTCTGGGAATTAACTTGATGGTGGCTCATTTAGTTAAATGGAAAACCCCCTTTTATTTCTCTGGTTTTTAGAGTGTGTGTGTGAGAGGACAGTGGGTCGCGGCCCAGCCCAGCTGGCACAACGTCCACCTGCCATGTTCCCTTTCCTCCGTCAACTAGCAGAGAGGGTGAGAGAGCAGAGTGCGTGAGCGTGAGCGCCGTCGCTGTCGCCGTTAGCAGCTCAGAAATCGAGGCCCCCTTCAAATAGAGCGCGGATCCCTAGGGTTCCATCCCTCCTCTCTTCTCCCTCCGCTGCCGCCGCTTTCCCTTCTCCCTCCTCCTCCTTCTTACTCTATTCTTCTTCTTCTTTCCGGGTTCAGAGAAAGAGGTAGGTTCAGAGTGAGGCAGGGGTCGACGGGCTCGTTGCAGGTGTCCCTCCGATGTAGCCCCGCCACCTTCAAGATGGTCCGCGGAGAGCCGGAGCCATCCGTGTCCCGTTCCCGGTGCTAGGAGCACCCCAAGAGGCCTTCTTATTCCTCCTCGCCGCCGGGGCGTAGTCGGTCTTCTTCCCCTGTGTCGCCGCCGCATACCCGAGCCGCTCCTTCACCCTCGTCGCCGTCGCTCGCGCCCCCGCGTCTCCGAGAAGCCCTCGGTGAGGTGCCCGTCGCCGTTGTCCCCCCTCTCCTTGCCATATAGTGTAGGTCACGTCGTGATGCTCCTCACCGTCGACCGGAAAAGCTGTCGCTTGAGCTCTCCGCAGTCCCCTTCATCGCGAGATGAACCGGGGAATGGGTTCCCCTTGCATCGCGCATCCCCGCAGCATCTTCCCTCTGTTGGAGATGCCTTGTATTCGCGTGTGTGCACCGGAGTGGTCGCCGCCGTTCTCTGTCGCCGCAGCTCTGCCTTGCTTCTTCAGTTTCGTCAGTAAAGCATGCGCGGCGTGTATTAGAGCTATGGATCCCCCTACCTGTTAAGTGTCAGCGCCGTAGCGCAGTGGTGGCCGGCTCGTCCGGTGACCAGGAGGTCAGGGGTTCGACCCCCGAACCCTCCCTTTCTTCTTTTTGTGTTTTTCCTTTTTCTTTCATGTTTTCTTTCTCTCTTGTTACATATCTGTGTGTGTGCACATATATGAGTGTGTGTATTTTTTCCTTTATTTTCTGTTGTGTGTGTAGTTAGTATAGTGCACATGTGTGTATGTTCATGTGAGTGTGTTTGTGTGTGTGTATGTGTCACATGGTGATGATACACCCACATGGGAGATTAGTGTATGAGTGTGTATGCCTAAGTGTAAGTGTGAGTGTGTGTGTTTTCTTTTGTGATGCTCATGTGAGTGTAGTGTGCATGTGTTTGTGAGTTGTGGGTGTGTGGGTGTATGCTATGCATACATACCTACATGTGTGTGTGTGGTTTTGCCATGTGAGTGTGTATGTGTGTACATGTGGGTGTGTGGTGCACCATTCATGGCAAATGTGTGTGTGCTCTTTGCACACCCATACATGTGTGTGTCTTGTGGGTGTATGTGTAGTATAGAGTATGTGTGTGTGCTTCTTGCATACACCCATATAGGTGTGTGAGTGAGTGTAGTGTGTAGGTGTGTATGTGTATGTGGGCATATATGTATGAAGTGCATGTGTGCCTATATACACACATGCTTGAGTGGGAGGTGTGTGTATGTTATACATACACACACATGTGCATGAGTAGATATCCATGTGTGGGTGTTCTCTCTTTTGTGCATATGAGCATAGTTTCACTTCTAGTTAGTTTCATCCTTGCTATTGATGCTATGACATGTTATCAAGCCCCTATGATGCCATTTAACCATTTCCAACATGAGTCAATTGAGTTCATGCCATTTTGTGCCATTCCATTCATATGCATAAGTGACTTAAGTCACCCATGACTTAAAGGGTCAAATTTCGACCAAGCTTTCCCCCTCTTGCTCCAAGCAAGTATAGGGGTATGAGTAATGCATTTGGGGTAGAATCCCTTCTACCATCCTGTTAATTTTCATGCCAATAGGAGATCTCTAGCTTATTTAACCTGTGCTGTCAACTTGCTACTTTAAAATCTCAGATTCTAGAAAACTGTAATTTTCACCAAGTCCCAGAAAACTGATTCATCATGCCAACTTGATTGCTTCTTGCTTATTGATGCGTGGCTCCTTTGCTGGTGGTGTAATTGGATGAATTGTTGTGTGTGTTGAGTAGATTCTGTCCATGTCTTGTTTGGGGATGTAGGCTTCCTGTAGCGCTAGAGGTGAGCTGTAGAAGTTGCTATGTTGCTGTTTTGTGGCAGATTTGGTGTTTTATTGTTTTGTAGATTGCGGGAGCTATACTCCATGGATTTGATTGATTCTTGAGTCTATTGTGATTGATTTTTCATCACCTGTCCAGTGGCTGCCTTGGAATGCCAAGAATCATCCCATGGCTTGGTGATCTTGTGATATTGCCTCCGTACCTTGTCGTGAGCGTATCGTGAGAACCGTAACTCCGTTTCTTGCGATCCTTATATGCATTTCTATCGATTTTGCATGCTGAATCCATAATTGCCATGTTAATGCATGTCTAAATAACTTACCATGAGGTTCTGTCCAGATTCACTAATATACAAACTTGCATGTGAAACCTGACTAGTTGTGGTTGCCATGTTATAATTCTTCATAAATGATCATGCATCATTTT
This sequence comes from Hordeum marinum, assembly GCA_022496015.1. Taxonomy (NCBI): domain Eukaryota; kingdom Viridiplantae; phylum Streptophyta; class Magnoliopsida; order Poales; family Poaceae; genus Hordeum; species Hordeum marinum. The sequence goes on along the minus strand of CM039675.1, from coordinate 248,431,432 downwards.
GATTGTGCATTGCACCTTGGTTGGAGGTTTATTGTTTTGTTTCTCTTGGGTAGACGCGAGTGTTGATGCTGAGTACAAGGACCCAGGAGAGTACCACTACGAGGATCCCGCTACTTGTTTCACTAAGAACCAACAGGCAAGATGATCGTACCCGGATCCCGATACTACTTTTGCTTGCTAGTTTCTCGCTCTTATCGTTACAATTGAGCTACCTACCACTTGATACCAGTCCCCCATGTTGCCATGATAGCCTCTAACCTCCACATCCTAGCAAACCTTTGATTGGCTAAGTTATCGCTGCTCAGCCCCTCTTATAGCATTTTAGTTGCAGGTGCAGGTTGTTCCATGTGATAACATGGATTGGATATCACAATATTCTGTTATTTAATTTAATGCACATATATATCTTGGTATTGGTGGAAGGCTTGTCCTTTTGCTAAGTGATTTGTTCCGCTATTACCGCCATTAGTTCCTTGTTACCGGTGTTATGTTTTCCATACTTTGCGCTCCTAACATGCTCGGGGTTGTTATGGGGACCCCCTTGTTCATTCGGTTGAGATTAAAACTTGTCTGGCAAGACCCAACATTGGTACTACATTTGCTTAACAACTTAATAAAACTGCATAGGGTCTTGCAAACCCGTGGATAGTTGAACAACCCCCGGGCCAGTGCTCCTCATGAGTGTTGGTCCAAACTAGAGCCGTGTGCGGGGCCAACCCGGGGCAACTTGGGAGATTTCTATCAGGACACCATACGCTGTGCTTATCCGTTGTGTCCTGAGAACGAGATACGCGGCTCTTATCGGGTTCGTCGACACGACGGGTGGTCTTGCTGAAAGTGTTTTACCTTTGTCGAGTGTCTCGCGTGTGGAGTCTGAATTTCTTCGGGTTTACTCGAGGTGTTGGAATTCCTTTGTAATTACCTATGATGATCGCAAGATCCCTGATCGAGGCATTCCCATGGAGTGTGGTTAATTCTGTAATGGATTAGTTGGAGCACCCCTGTAGGGTTAAATCTTTCGGAAAGCCGTGCCCGCTGTTATGTGGCAACTTGGATGTTTGTTTAACACCCGGTTATAGCAAACTTGAAGTAAACTCTAATTAAAATACACCAAAAGTGTGAGTAACCGTGATCGTCTTTGCTCGTGAACACGATCCGAGAGAGAACACGGTGGGGTTATGATTGACGTAAGTAAGTGTTCAGGATCTGATAGAGATCATACTAGATTCGATCGTTCTTCGTAGGCCACTCATGTTATTTCATGTTGCGTAAGCTAGCCACCATATATGCTTAGTGCGGGTGCAAACTAAACACTTACCCCATCCCAACCTTTAATCTTGAATAGTCTCGGTACCTGGGCACATGATAGATGAGTCCTCTGTGGCTCACAGTTTACTACAACACTCCAAGTACAAGTTCAGATGAGTACGTGCAGGATGATCTTACCCAGCTCCGGTGGGAGTATGATGAGGAAAGAGGCAGGATGTACGTACATATCCAGATGAGTAGAGGACCTGGTCGTGATCTTTGGGATAGCTTGATAGTATCATTTGCAACTTCTTTTATCGTTTGATTTCGTCCGTAGTCGGACCCTGTGTTCAACTTGATGTTATGATTTGAGTGACATTGTAAATTAGCATGTGGCGAGTGTAAGCCAACTTATATACTCTTCTCATTCAGTATTGTATGTTGTGATGATACTATTCTTGCTAACGGCAAGATGTGCATCTATCCCTTGCGAGGCCCTCGTGCCTTAAGTGGATAGGCGCGCATGTTGGGTGTGACATCAGTTCCCTTCAAGGCTGATTTCCAGAACCACTTTGGCTTCCTGCCTCCAATTGAAGTCATCAAGAGCACAATTGCCTCAGTTGACGTAAAAGGCAAGGCTGTCATTAATGAAGGCACTCGTCCATTGGATGGACAGTTTCGCAAAGCCGCTTCCTCCTCCACCAATGATGACACTACCACTAAAGATTCCGATGCAAAGGCCTCAGCTCACAAACCTCAAGAGTCTTCCCCTCGTGTGATGACTGATCGCGAGCTTCTAATAAGTCTTCATCAGAAGGTCCATCACAATCATAAGTGGGTGAAGCATCAACTTGGATACATTGTGCAGAACATGATTGTGACGCAGAACACCATGAAGAGGAATCACTACTATGCGCATGAAAACCTCAACCGCATTTGGGCCATATTGTCTCACCTAAAGTCCTCTGGAGAACTGAATGAGCTGGATTTTGAAGAACATCCTGACTGGGCTCGTTGACCTCAAAAGAAATTCAAGAAAGTTCGAGTGCCTCTGATGGTCACAAGTTCATTTTCTTAATCTCGAGAGCGCGATGACGATGAAGACATTGACGACACTGCGGCAGGCCCTGCATCGACAAATGACCCCGACAACGCTGGCGTTCCTTCCTCACCAACACGATGAAATTCTTCGAAGGGGCATTAGGCCTCACTTTTTCGTCCCTTTTGGTCTTCGATGACAAAGGGGGGGAAATTTGAGTTAGTCTTCAAGCGGGTCTCTATATATGGGCTACTTTTTGTTGAAGTTACAACTCTCGCTCTTCTGAAACTTTTGTTGGTTGAGTTGTAAACTTAAGTCCGACGGTGGTCTGACACTTTTGAACTATTTCCTCGCATGTTTATTTCCTCAAGTACCTTAATGCATACATGCTGAATTTTGTAAGACCCCATTTTCCTCACTCATTTCAAATTCTTCATATCATATGTTCAAATGCGTTTATGAATTACAAGATATAGGGGGAGTTCTCCATGTTTTCACCTGCCATGTGCATTTGCAGTCCAAAGAAAATTCCTCACATATGCACATCTTCAGGGGGAGTTCTTCTATATCTTGCAATAAAATTCCTCAAACTAAGTACTTCCGCTTTATCCTCGTTGAAAACTTAACCTATTTGTCATCAATCACCAAAAAGGGGGAGATTGTTAGTGCATCTAGTGCCCCTTAGTAATTTTGGTGTATTGAAGACTTATAGGTTAAGGTACTAATGTGTTTGCGAGTGTACATAGGCTCTATAAATCGATGAGGAGTTTGATATATTCAGAGATTATCGACCCCTAAAAATGTATGTCTTCAAGTGAAGACTTTGCTGAAGACTTTCTAAAGACTTTGGTGAAGACTTTGAAAATGAAGAAGTTGGTGTGACCTTGAAGATATGAACGAGGAATATGAAGCGTGAAGACTTTTGTTTTCGTAGTTTCATTTCCTTATTTGAGTCACAGGAAACACTGTACTGTTAAAAGGGGCCGAGGTAATACTAAGGAAAATTTCCAACTGATGCTCAACTCCAAAATCCTCAACCTATACAATCCTTCGAGTGAAGCCTTTGGAAATCTATAACATCACAAAATTCCATTTTGGAATGTTATGAAACATAGCTATGCATCCATCATCATCATTGCTTGAATGTATGGCATAGTTGAAATTGTTTCTTCTAACTTTCTGAAAGCCCCTTTCTATTTTCCAATGATGTGCTTTCACCTATTTGAAAACCTTAGTAAAATGTTCAAATAAGAGGGGAGAAACATGACACTCCACACCAGGGACTTCTTGGTGATTTATTTGAACAATAAAAACCAGGAGTTATTTTGAAAAATATTTGCAAAAGGATTTAAAAGCAAATAGGCAATTTCTGAAAATAATATTTTTTTTCAAAGTATTCAAATAACAGAATAAAAATGTTCTTTAAATGGCATTTATTATTGTGATAATTTTGATATATAATATTCCTATATTTGGAATTAACTCAAATGCTTTAATAGAGTTTTTATTGCTCTGTTTATTAAAAATGGGAAAGTTTTAAAGCCTTAAAGGCCGGTCGGCCCATTCTTAGTTAAAGCCCGATCCGACTTGCCTAATTACAGGCCGACCGACGCCCCACAAACCTCTCCCTCTCACTGACAGCAGGACCCACCCGTCTGATCCCGAAATGCCGCGGCCATCTCCTTCCTCGCGCGCGCGCCGCCGTCACCGGAGAATCCTCCTCGCCCAGATCTTCCTCCCCTTCCTATCGCTCGCTCCCCGCGGCCTATATAAGTGCGGACACCCTCCTCCGCACTCCGTCCCCCCCCCAAAAAACCCCTCTTCCTCGCCGAGGCGCTGCCCGAACAAGCTCACCGGAGTTCACGCCACTCCCGAACCTCCCGGCGCCCGTGGTCGTCGCTCAGCTCCACCCCTCGCCTCTCCGACGCCACCACTCGACGCCGGACGTCAGCCGCCATTGCCTGGACCTCTCCGACAACCTCTTCGACAACCGGAGTGCCTTCTCCGACCACCGTCCGCCACAGTCCTCGCTGGAAACCCCTTCCCCCTCCTGTAAGTCGCCGGCTCCCCTCTAGACCGTAGGATCTATAGGGAACGGTCCGGATTAGATCGTTTTAATTCAGCGAACCATTTTGTTCTTTGGATCGGCCGACCGCCCGAAATCACTCAGCGCTCACCCTCTCAGCTAATAGGAATTGGCCACGTAGCCATAGTCGTCCGTTAGCTCTATTTACTATTTTCTGTTTTGTTTTAGTTAACAGAAACTTTTTTGACTTTGTTTTAGCTATATCTTTTAAACCATTTAATTTTTTTAATTAATTATTTTTGCATTAGCTCACTTATTTCATGTAGTTTCACCCCGTAGTCTTAGATTTTTAATTTGACCCTTCGAATTTGAATTGAATCAAATTTGCTCAAATCACTTAAATCTGAATAACTAGAGTTTAAAAATAGATTTTGATATGAATCTTTTTGCTACTGCTTGGTATTAGTTAGGACTATCATCATGCTTAGTTTGAGTATTTTTAGGATGAATTTGTTTAGTGTTCTAGCTATAAACAGATTCTGCCTAGTAGTTAGTATAGTTTAGTTAATTTAGTTTTTAGTTAGTTTAAATCAGATTTGTTATAATTTGTTTTAGTAGGTTCTGTTGCTTAAACATTAGGTGTTTTACTTTCTGTAAATAAAAATATAAAATTTCTTAGTTTATTTCTTTATTGTTATAGGAATCTCAACTCATTTTCAACTAGGTATCATTTGTTATAAAACAAACTAGTTAGTAATAGTTTTCTTCTAACAAAGTTTTATATAATTAAATTCTGTTTTCTAAGAAGATTTTTTAGTAAATTATTTTTATGTTAATATAATGTTTATTAATTAATAATAAGTTTTGTTTTACTCTTTGTTAGTAAAACTATAGTTACCTCATATAGTAGTGTTTATCAAAACTTTTGAAACCATACTAAGATTTTTCTTAACAAAACTTTAAATGGATTTAATTCTGTTATTAATAAAATATTTTATTATTTCCTTGCTGTCAACTATTGTTTTGTTAATACAAGTAGTTTTACTATGTTAGTAGTGGTTTACCCATCACCTTTTTGAAAACAAAACTTTGTGTGTTCTCTTGCTTCTGATTTGTGCATTGTTTTGTCTTGATTATTTACTAGTTCATTACTGATTTTTGTGAGTTACAATATTTTTGTTGTATGCTTATTGAGTGTTTTTGTTTGCTTCGTTAGATTATCTGGAGTGCAAGGCGTGTTACCTAGAGTCACTCACGTACGAAGATCATCAGTCAGGCAAGTCACTTTGACCATGTATACCTATGTTTTATTGCATTAGTTCTTCCATCTCCCCAATTGCATGCAAAGTAGGTTAGTTGGAAATTTGGTTACTTGATGTAGTATCATGTGGTAGGTACCCAACCCTTTGACACATTTAGCCCCGGGAAACGTTGTTTTACATTTGCTATGCTATTAGTAGACGGGGTTGGTTGTGTGATTCATGAGAGTTGAGAGAGTTAATAATTTCAAGACCTACATCATGATCAAGTCTTCAAGACTTCTAGTTTTCAACTTACCTCTGGGTGGATGATGGTTGAACGGCGCCCTGGAGAAACCAGTGGTTAGCCTAGATGATGCTGGAGATGTGCCAGTATTCATGCGAAAAGGTCCACCCAGGCACAAAGAGAGGGATGGATGCTTCAAGACCAAAGGCTTACCTGCACAGCCACAAGTCATTATGGGCTCTGGCTTGGTTGGATATCGTGGTGACCCTGGACAGGCGGTGCTACGAGATGTATAAGAAAGGTAGGAAAGGATGGGCACCGACAGAGTCGCAGGGAAACCCTCTGGAAGACCATGTTTGGGTCATCCGTTTCTCAAACACCCTGAAGTGCGAGAAAATCAAACAGAGGCGACCAAATCTTGTGGGGAACGTGTGCAAAACTCTGCAGAGTACTCAAACCTAATCGATTAGCCGTTTCCACGGTCATGGACGACTTGAGCCAAAGGAACTGAAACTTATGGAAACTCTCAACACAATTAATATGATGATGTGGGTATTAATAACTTGGGTATGAGAATTTGGTTGGTGGAACCATCTCATTTATCAACCAACTTAGTAAAAAAAATTCTTAGCCCTTTCTTGATGTAGGAAAATTGGCTTTACGCAAAAACTTACTACTCCACCTGCCATATTTGCATATAGATTAGATGATTATCTTTTCACCCCTCTCTTGTGACTTTGCGGGCATATTCCATATGCTGACCTACACGGCTACAACGTATCATGTTGCAGAGTACTTTTCCGACCAGGAGTGAGGATACGCTCTACGCTCGGTGAGATGCCCTTGGAGTCAGATGGACTCATCTACCTTCGATGCTTCCGCAAGATTTAGATATTCTCATGAGTTGGCCTTCAGCCACTTTATTTTAATCTTTATTGTAATAAAGGACTCGATATGAGATTTACGATTAATAAATGATGTGTGATTTCCCTTTGATATATACATTGATGTACCATGTGTGTACCAGCATGATCTTGGGATGGTACGGAAACACCGGAGATTTGACCTTTCAGGTCGGGTCGCTACAAAATCTCTTACGGTTCAGACAAGTTCTTTAGTGACAGAGACAAAGTTCTTCTGGTCTCTGAGGAAATTGATTTGACTGAGGAGTTAGGATTTCGCCAGTGCGAATTGCCTACAAGTGAGGAACATGATATGTCTGAGGACTTTCATAGTTTGAAAATCCGACTGTTGCTGTGCTTAGCGCCAGCTGTCCCTAATCACAAATATCCACATAACAGTCATATCATTGGGGGCATTTATGTCATATCATGTTAGGTTGCACCCTGGATATAAGTAGCCACCCCCCCACACACACAACCACTAGTTGGTTGGCTACTCCGAGAGAGAACTGACACTTGTCATTTGAGAGCAACCCATCCTCCGAGGACTTTGAGAGAAAATCATCAGTAAGGAAAAACCCACAACCAAACCACCAAACCCATATTGATTGAGCATCGCTGAAGAAATTCCTGTGTGGATCCAACGCTTGTTACCTTTGAGGACTGTGCATCCTCCACGCGGTTAGGCGTCATGGTCTAGTGCTCTGGCAGTCAATTGGGGATCATGAAGTGACCTTGGTCTAGAGCATCCCGCAGTAAATTGTGCATCGCAGGGTGACCAGTTTGTGAGAGTTTTGGAAGTCTACCCTAAAAACTTACCACGAGTGTTGGGCGAAAACTATGTGACCTTAGCTCAAGGACAATACGGTAAGGATTGTGTGTCCTGGGACTGTGTCCTCTGGTTTAAATACCAGGCCTCTCCAAACCAGATGTACGACTGTCACAGCAATTGGAACTGGGTCATCAACCATTGTCTTCATTGAGCCATCTGGTTCTATTTCCTCAACCTCTCTATTCGTCATATATCTGTTGATGAAATTGATTGTTACTGGTTGAAGAATTTGACTGAAGACTTCCACAAATTCCTCACCTCAAATTCTTCAAGTTACCTTGTTCATCACTGCTTATCCTGTATCATGCTACTTACTATTTGTGCATTTTTCATTTCACCATGAAGACTATGCTATTACTATGTTCCTCATGCACTTGAGTACTTATTCCGCTGCTAGTTATTCATCACAGTTCAAATTCCTCAAAGTTGAAATTCCTCAAGTGATGAATTTATAAAATTCGCCTATTCACCCCCCCCCCCCTCTAGTCGATATAGCGCACTTTCATATGTACTATCCCCATATGAATACAATCAAAAGCATGACGTAGGGTATTATCTCCTTGAGAGAGCCCGAACCTGGGTAAAATCATGTGTTCATGTTACCATCGCTCCAAGATGCCTAGCTTAGGACCCCTACTACGAGATATGCCGGATTTGACACCGACATTAGTGCTTTCGTTGAGAGCCTGCTGAGTATTCACCACGATGCGATAGGAATTCAGATCAGATCCATCGTGATCTACGCGTCGGAACCGAATTACATCATCAACATCGGCATCTTCGTCGCCGGCTTGACTGGTCATCTCGGCTATGCCGAGAACTATGCTCCACATCAGATCAAATAGATCGGACAAGTGTCTTCATCAACATCAACTCCAATATCAACCAAGATCATGGAAGAATCCTCTATGGTGCTCGGGGGCTCAACATCAACTTGGCATCGATGGTTTTCTTCATGGTATCAAACTTGTCATTATTGTTGTTGACTGATGAGGATGTGCATTACCTAGCCATCACAAGACTCGAGCAAAGGTGAGTGGGAAATGAGATAAACAATAGGAAGATAATGTTCCCAAAGTTGAGGATGTATGTCGTTTCACTCAATGTGAACTGAGAGAATACTGGAATTAGTATTGGACTTGTCCACTCACACCTACAAAGTAAAGATTATCGAGTGGCTTGGTTAGGACAAGTGGCAAAAAATTCAAGCAAATGTTAGTCAAGATATCAAAAATGTTGAGGAAGATTCACAAAATCGCAATGCAAATCTTTAACAACCAAACCTCGAAGGATTTGAGTCTCTGTGCTTACTGTAATAGTCCCTGGATCGATTTGCTAGCACACAGGGTATACATGAATACTAGAATAACAATGCAACATTTATTACAAAGTATGATCTAGAATTTACGGAGAATAACAATATGCATAGAACATATCTAGCTTTATTCAATCAAACAACGGAAAAGTAGCAGAAAATAACGATGATTCCCATCATAGCCCACTGGCGATGCTAACTGCATACTCGCAACCCTAGTTCTACCTTACTCTTCGTCTGAATATCCTGCAACATGAGACGTTGCAGCCGCATAGGTCAATACATTGAATGTATTGGCAAGTTATTCAGGAGACATAATAAAGTATACCTACATGTCTATGCATAGTATAACAAAAGGAAAGCTTTATCGTTATTTTGCAAAGAAAACTAATTTTGTCCACATAACTGCATAATAATCACGTTTTAATTTATTTGGTACAATTAAATTACATATGGTTGAATTGGCATCTCCAACTCCAACCTATTACCATTATTGAGTTTCCCACCAAGTTTTTTTAAGGGTAACATTTGCCAAGATCATCCAACAATTGTAATGGCCTAGCTGCTCAAAGTTGTCCATAACTGGGGACATGGCTAATCATGATTAGTTTTATTACTCTGTAGAGTGGTTTGCACGCTTTACCCACTAGACCCAATCCGAAGATTGAGATGAAGTCTTTATGAAGCAATCACCTCCACCCAACGGCAGCCGGTACACCTACTCATATCTACATCTGCTAGCTTTTCCTAGGCAAGGCTCCCACAACCTACTCAACTAAGACAGTGCCCATATAGCTAGTGGTTGCGCATGGAAGCTACTAGTCAGTAATTTTGTTTGGTCTTTTTGAACCTGGCGGCATTCCACTTATATTTAGAGGGTCCAAACCATGATGTTCTTGAAACCACCCAACAAAACCAGTTCCGCTCGGAGGTGAATTAAATCCTTAATTACTACTCAATTTATTTTATAATAATCCTCACGTAATCTCAATGAACATAAGAACCAACCCCGTGTACAAGCATTGCAAAACTACAACTACCATGATCTTCATTGATGAGGGAAATAACTCAATACCATAGTGAAAGCATAATAATATTCCTATACATGCACAAATTCATAGTGTGGTATATACTACATGCATAGAAAACAATAGATGAAGGATGATCAACATGTAACTTGCCTTGGTTCTGGTTCAAAAGGTCACACTCCTAACAATAGTTTGCGTTACACTCCGGGCAATGAACACGTTTCAACAATCACAACAAATAAATCACAACACCCAAATAACACCAAATAAAACCAATGCCAAGAAATCATTTTTAAAATAACAAAAACAATAGCATAACAGTAGGTACAAATCAACTAGAAATCATAGGAACACATCACAAAAATAAACAAGTAATTTCACTAAACGGTTTACAAATTATGCCCTCTGGATGGTTCAAAGTACATTTGATCAAATTCAAATTTAAACATTGCACATGGAAAATTTTGGTTCTATCCTGTTCGACTGGTCATTGTGAGTGCACAGGAAAAAGGATAAATCGATTAAAAAATTAGAGCTAAAAGAAAATTTGGTGAAATAAACTATTTTCAGCTCATGTGCTACTGTATCACAGCCACGTGTCGCCTTAGCATTGGCCGAAGGGGTTTAGTTCGCGTGTGTGCTCATCGTGGGTGAAACAAATGGCTACGGCGGTAGCGCTTCTTTGGCGGTCATCCCACAAAGGTGAGGTGACGGGAGGATGCAGCGTTCGACGGGCGTGGTGATGGTGGTTCTACATGCGATGGGGGTGCCTCTTCAGGCGGCGACAGCAAAGTGAACTCCAGCGCGCCCCGGAGCTCCGGGTGGCTGTGGGTGGTGAGGGAGTCCTGGATTAGGGGGTCCTCAGATAGCCGACGTGTTGTTTTTTGGGCTGGACAGTGTGGGCCACGAAGGGAGCATCGGACGATCAAAGACCACCTACGCCAGATGGAAGTTTCGAGAAGCCCTGACGTATTCTAAAAGTCATTAGTTGTAGTTAGGCATGTTTATCTCTTCGGCATGTAACCGACCATGTGTAAACCCAGAGCACCTTCGGTGTCTATATAAGCCGGAGGGTTTAGGCGTATAGAGGGACAACTCATCTAGGGTTAGCTATTCGATCTCGAGGTAGATCAACTCTGTAACCCCCCACATCATCAATACAACCAAGCAGGACGTAGGTATTACCTCCAGAGGAGGGCCCGAACCTGGGTAAATCTGTGTCCCCTTCGTCTCTTGTTACTGTCAAATCTAGTCTCATAGTTTGGGACCCCCTACCCGAGATCCATCGGTTTTGATACCGACATTGGTGCTTTCATTGAGAGTTCCTCTATGAGCACCGAAGAATCGATGGGTCACCTCGTCATAAGTAGCGAGATCTACATCGAGGGGACTCTCGCCCCCGATCAGTGTCTCATCGGCAATGACATCTTGTTGCATGCCAGCCCGATCAGTCGTCATGGCCAGACTGGATGCTTTCCCCCCAATCAGAGTATCAAGTTCGGAACCTTAGAGTTTGTGGCTGATTCACAGGGAATACTTGTTCTAATGGAACCCTCAACCTTCAAATAAAAACCTATAAGTTCGGATGCTTTGACGCCCAAGACATCAGGTCCCATGGTGGGACGGAACACAGATCCGCTTCGGCGTAACTCTGGAACCATCACGCCACTCGATGAATCCACTCGTATCAGCGACCACACCCAACCATCACCTTGTTCTTAAACGAGTTTTTCAATCGGATAGATGCTATGCGTATATCGGATGACCAGGTTCCAATCTATGATCGGCTCGGGATCATACCCAATGAGAGGGAGATTCATGTCCCTCTGGTCACCCACCTTGTCGCTACCATCGAGTGTCCGGCTGCAGATTATGCCCGACAGTCGGAATTGAAAACCGTCTATACTTCAGTCCTCGATCACCAAGACTTTATCGGTGAACCAGAGGCAGGGAATCATTCTAAAGCCGGACCGTCACCGGTTCGGAATCCTTCACATGATTTGGAAATTGTAGTTCTGAACACTCGTTGCGGCATGGAATCGAATTTTTTCCCACCCACCGCCCAAGACTACCATCCAAGTATCGCACCAAAGCCCGTGTCTTCGGACTTTCGGGATATCAAGCAACTACAAGGAGAATCAGTCCACCACATTTTTGCCAGACTCCTACTCGCTAGGAGCAGAGTAAAAGGTCTTAGTGACCAACATACAACGGCAATTTTCATTCGCAATTGCCACGATGAAGGGATTCTTAACGCCCTGGCCTGCCGATGCATAAGTGACTTTTCGGAGTTATCCGAATTGGTATAAAAGTAGAGTGCCATGGAGAGTGTATGGAAATCCGAACAGTTGCTCTTGGAACCAATTTTCCCTGAACACCCTAGAGGAGCTCGGAAAAAGAGGATACCTCCAAATCGGCCAGCCAGGTACGAACCCGTCGAAAAAAGAAACAAGCCCTTTTCAGGGACCGGCACTATCCTCAACGGACTTTCGGATAAACCTGGCCCCATAGATTCTGTGTTGTGAAACACGAACCCAACTCACAGCCTTCGAGCTTGCTGGGTCGTCAAGCAAGTCGCAAATAGCAGAGAGGCCATCCTCGAAACACCTATGTCGAGTAGGGCTCTCCTTTGCTGCCTAGATTCAATGCTGAAGTCCTGGCGGTCTATGAGACCTTCCCCTCAACAAACAGGCGTAAAAGATCTCTTAGGGAGCTCGAGCAAGTCTACCATATGGCAGCCACCAGCCCATGCGCACACATACCGATTACTTTCGAGTACACTGACCAACCGGCCATTCTTACTGGTCACTCACCGGCCGCACTAGTCTTGAACCCCATCATTGCTGGATACAGGCTACATAAAGTGCTAATGGATGGCGGCAGTGGTCTTAACTTTATATATGGGGTCATCCTGGAAAAAATGCAGTTCGACCGATCCCACATCGAACATAGCAACACAACCTTCCGGGGAATTATCCCAGGGAAAGAGGCACGTTGTTCCGGATGTATCATCCTGGACGTGGTGTTCAGCATGCCCGAAAACTAATGATCCGAAGAACTTCTCTTCCACATCGTCTCGTTCCCAAGTTGCTATCGTGCCCTATTGGGACGGGACGCCTTAACAAAGTTCCAGGCTATACCCCATTATGGGTACACGAAACTCAAAATGCCAGGACCAAACAGAGTGATCACGATCGCAAGTGATCCGAACATAGCCCTTCGGGCCGAAAACAAAACGTCAGCGCTCGCCCTCGAGGCATTAGTGGAAATTTTCGCTGTTGAAGAGTTGATCGCCTTACGATCGACAGTTAATAAGGACGATGTGATCCTTAGCAAAAGTACCAAGTCCACGTCCTTTAAACCCATAGAGGAAATCGTTAAATTTCAGGTACATCCAACGGACCCCAATAAGACAGTGTCCATCGGATCCTAGCTCGATCCCCTCGTGGACAAAGCACTACGGAATTTCCTCCGCGAGAATTGGGACATTTTTGACTAGCATCCTCACGATATGTCTGGAATCTCACGTCGGCTCTCCGAACACAGCTTAAACATTATCCCAGGCTTTAAGCTCGTGAAATAGACTCTCTGCCGCTTCTCCGAGCCCAAATGGCAAGCCATGGATGAATAATTAGCTAAACTGCTCGAGGCCGGGTTTATTGGGGATATTAAACACTCTGAGTGGCTAGCAAACCTGGTTATGCTACCTAAGAAAGACAAGTCCTGGCGGCTATGCGTCGACTTCAAAGACCTCAAAAGGCCTACCCTAAGGACCCTTTCCCCTTACCATGCATAGATCAGATCATTGACGCCACAACCGGACACGATTGGTTGTGTTTCCTCGATGCTTACTCCGGATACCATCAAATTAAAATGAAGGAATCCGATCAAGCGGCTACTGCATTCATCACCCCCTACGGCCCATTCTGCTTCAACACGATGCCTTTCGGGCTAAAAATGCCGAGGCCACATACCAGCGCAAGATCCAAACTTGTCTCGCGACACAGGTCGGTAAGACTGTTGAGACATATGTGGATGATGTGGTAATCAAAACCAAACACGTCGGCCAGTTGATCAACGACTTATGGCAAACCTTCACTATCTACGCGAATAAGATATACGGCTCAATCCGGAATAATGTTTATTCGGAGTCCCCTCTAGTAAGCTGCTTGGATTCATCGTCTCCCATAGAGGAATAGAGGCAAATCTAGCTAAAACCCGTGTTCTATCAGAACTTCCAATTCCCACAGAGCTGAAGCATGTCCAGAGGCTAGCTGGGTGCATAGCGGCGTTAAGCCGCTTCATCTCCTGCCTCGGAGAAAAGGCTTTGCCGCTCTATAAGCTACTGAAGTGACCAACAAGTTCGGATGGACCGATGAGGCAGTGGCTGCGTTAGAAGAAATCAAAACACTACTAGCAACCAATCCCATACTCACGGCACCAGGCGTCGGTGAGCCCATGTTATTATACATATCGGCCACCAACAAAGTCATCAGCGCGGTGCTCATCGTTGAACGAGATGAAGAGGAACATAAATTCCAGACGCAGAAACTGGTATATTATGTGTCAGAAGTGCTAACACAGTGCAAGTCAAGATAACCACATTACCAAAAAATAGCATATAGAGTATTCATGGCGTCGAGGAAACTCAGACACTACTTCCAGTAGTGTGCGGTAGCAGTGGCATGAGAGGTCCCCATGAATGATATAATCAACAACAGGGATGCCACTGGCCGCATGGCCAAATGATCCATTGAGCTCCTTCCCTTTGAAAAAGCCTACAAGCCATGTCGTGCCATTAAATCTCAGGTACTGGCGGACTTCCTAGCTGAATGGAGAGAGGCCGAGCTCCCCAAGGAATACATTGCATACTCACATTGGACAATGTACTTTCATGGATCCAAGACCTTGGCCGGAATCGGGACTGGAGTTATCCTCACATCCCCCACAGGCAACAATGTGCGATACATGTTGCAAATCATGTATGCTGACTCTAGCAATGCAGCCGAATATGAAGCTCTCCTTCATGGTCTTCGGATGTCGGTATCAATGGGAATACGACGGCTAGAGGTACAGGGAGACTCAAGCTTGGCCATATCCCAAATTAACGGCGAGTTCGACGCCAAGAATCTGAAGATGGCGGCATATAGAAACACCGTCCTCAAGATATCTGCTCGGTTTGAGGGGCTGTAATAGCACCACGTCGCTCACGACAACAACCAAGCCGCCGACATACTGGCCCGTATGGGAGCCAAGCGCGGTCCTTTCCCGAGAAACACCATCCCAAAGCAGCTCTTTAAGCCCTCTGTAGAGTGGCAGGACGACGACAATGGCGTCGGTCCGAATACGGAGGACGAAGTTGTTCCCCCCATAAACGAGCCAGACGATGGCATTATCAGCGGCTCCGCGATGAATGAAACGCCCTCGGCTCATGAGATAATGCCAGTAATTGCGCCATGGACAGAGCCCTTCCTCCCTTACCTTCTTCACAAGGAACTCCCCGACGATCAAACCGAGGCACAATGCATAGTTCGGCGATCCAAGCCCTACAAAGTACATGAGGGTGAGTTATACAAGAAAAGCACAATCGGAATATTACAGAGGTGTATATCCGAGGAAGAAGGACGGGAGCTCCTTGCCTAAATCCATGCAGGCATGGGCGGGCATCACGCCGCGGCAAGATCCCTTGTCAACAAGGCCTTCTGAGCTGGTTTCTTTTGGCCTACAGCTCGGACGGGCGCCCAGTCACTTGTTCAACATTGCGTAGGGTGTCAACTCTTCTCAAATCAAAGTCACATGCCCCCAACAGCTCTTCGAACTATTCCGATCACTTGGCCTTTCGCGGTCTGGTGGCTGGACATGGTCGGGCCCCTTAAAGGGGGAACCAAGAAAAATAAATACCTACTAGTCATGGTTGACAACTTCACCAAATGGATAGAAGCAAAGCCCATCAATTCAGCTAAATCCGGACCAGTGATCGACTTTATATCCAGCATAGTACACCATTACGGTTTCCCACGTAGTATAATAACGGATAATGGATCCAACTTCACGGCCCAAGAGGTCAAGGAATGGTGCGCAAAAATGGGCATAAAGCTTGATTATGCATCGGTCTATCATCCGCAGACCAATGGACAGGTCGAGCGAGCAAACGTTCTCACTATGAGCGGCATCAAGCCACGTTTGGTCTGATCTCTTCATGAGTCCGACTGTCATTGGGTGGAGGAACTCAACTCCGTTCTATGGGGCCTGCGTACTATCCCGAATGGATCAACAGGTTGCACACCATTCTTTAAGGTCTATATGGCAGAGGCAGTCCTCCCTTGCGATATTATCCACGACACACCAAGAGTGCGCATGTACGAGGAAAAGGTGGCCGAGTTGGATCGGCAGGATGACTTAGATGCCTTGGACGGAGAGTGTGACATAGCTCTGGCTCATTCCACTCTTTATCAATAGCAAGCTCGACGTTACCAAAGTAGGGAGGTCAGGGCAAAAGCATACAACATAGGCGAACTCGTCCTATGGCTCCCAGAGAAACAGAAGCATAAACTCAACCCCAAATGGGAGGGACCTTTCATCATCGACGAAGTACTCGCTGGAGGTGCCTATCGTCTGTAGAGTCCATCCGATAACCGCCTTGAACCAAACCCATGGAATGCAGCTCTTCTTTGGTGCTTCTACGGATAAACCGGTGCCATCTAAACTCCCCCACATTTTTTACTTTTTCCCCTTGTTACTTTTGCCTTTTTTTTCTTATTCCCTTCCCATTTTGCTGTTTGACAGGGCCAATTTCTTTTCTTACCCTATGTTTGGCTAAACCAATCTTGTACTAAAGATTATCGGCATACACCATAAAGTGTTAAATCCAAACGCAACACGTGGGGGCTTCTTCTAGTAGCCAAACTTTTTATTACAAGTATTTGATCACACTTTCCGGGCGCACATGTTTCTTTTGTCATGTTCTAGACAGCATATGCATCAATTTGAACTAAGACTTTGCCAAGTTGGATTGCCTTGATCATGTGATTACTTTGTACGTTCCCGATTGTTCGACTAGAGAGTAAAGGGAGCACCTCTGCGATTGTTACGATCGGGTCATCCGGACACGTACCTCAGACGGGTGAAGCCGAAAGCTAGCTATCTTACATAGACAATTGGTCAGCTATGACGGAAACACCTTATACGGCTCCAGTCATTATCACCGTTGTTTGGGTCTTTTCTTCCCGAAGAACAATTAGCCCCATACTGAAAATATGCAGACTTCTATCTATGATCTTCGTAGAGCCCCGACGAAAGGTATCGATAGAGGTACTATTTTCCTCGGAAGATGTTTCTTATGCTAAGTAGTAATATAACATATCTTTCTGTGTGCTTTCTGTCTGTTCGCACCACATGGCCGGATTTCCTGGTTCCCCGAATACAGTTCGCTCTTTTGGAGGGACAAATAAGGAGGAACACTCCCGAGCTCTTCACACGGGGGGGAGGGGGAAGACGATGGCCGGTTAAGACAAAGTGTACAACACAGATTGTTTATACACACGTACATATAAATTACATGTGCAGTTGTTGATCGAGATTATCGATTATGGTGTTAAGGGGGCAGTCCGCTTGCGAAAGATGAGCGATAGGCATCACCTGATCATAAACCAGGTGGAGTGGCACTTCTTTTCCATCCGATCCCACGGGACCAACCCACGCCATATGCTCGGGGTTAAGTCTGGTGAAACGGGTCTTGATCATTGCCCATGCTTCTCGTGCTCCCTCACGTCAAGCCGAAGTCTTCCACACCTCGAACCTATTTCGAGCCCCTTGAATCGATCCACGAGTGTGGCTAGCCCTTCAGGTGGCTGTTCGGTAGGACATAGTGCCTTCACCATTCCTTTCATTGCTTTTCACACGCGCCCGTGGAGAGAGGTCAGCTCCTTCAGCAGGCCCCCCTAGTATGATTCGATATCCTCTTCAGGATGCCCGGACAGAAGGCCTCTACATAAGGCAACAACATGCTTACCTTTATTCCCTACATCAGAAATATTTGCTGATAATAGAATTGTACTTACCGAACACACCCCTTCGAAGCTTTCGGTTCTCTTCTTGAGCTTGGGCCAATTGAATCTTCAAACTCTTAATTTCTTCGGCCTGCTTTTGCACAACAAGGTAGCCATCCTGGTGCTGGGACCCGGCATACCTCTGAGAGTCTCGAGCTTCCTCCAACTACCTTTCCATGTGCCCTATTGATTCGGCTGCTACACAGAATCCGTGTGTCAGGCACGATACATTAAGATTAGCAGTAAATGCACACTCACCATGGTCCTCCCACGTGAAGCTTTTTACTTGTGCTAGTTCGGCCTTCGCGGATTGAACTTCCGTGCGGATCTCCTCGAGCTCCTTGGCTAATTGCTCAGACTGTTGCTTTGAGGCCTATGTCAGCAGTCAAACAGTGCGGAGATCCTTAATTCGTTTGTTTCAAACCAAATTAAGGCTCGGGGGCTACTAGGTTTACACAAATGTTTGGATTCTATAAAAACCAATCACTTACCTGTATGCTGGTTGTTATCAACTTCATAGCTTCGCCGAACCCAGCTCGGGCGGCACCAAGGTGCGCATCCGCCGAGCATAGGGCGTCGATCTCCTGTTCGGTGAAAATTGGGTATCACATGGCTTCCCATCATTGTCGATGATGCATGGCACTCTCCACCTCCGATTTGGTGACGGATACACCATCACTAGAATCGGCGGGCACCGGATTGGCCATGTGTGCTTCTGTAGCAGAAGCCGCATGGGTCGTGGCTCGGGAATTTCGGGCGTCTCCAGACAACCGGGTAACCCCTTCAGTATGAGAGGATTGGGCATTTCGCCTAAGTTTCAATGAAACAAACTACTGTAAGACTCTATTGATTGCAACAATAAGCGGATAATCGAACAATGTACCTTCGGGATGAGTGGGCAGGTGGATACATCCCCATAACCGGCTCCTTCGCAGGATCTCTGTTGGCCTCTGACTCGGCCGCAGCTTCGGCTGCAAGTGTATGGCGCACGGATCGGCGGCGTTTGGGAGTCAGGATCGGCATGTCCGGGGCGCTCTTGGTAGCTGGCCTCTTGCGGGAGGAGTTTTTCTTCTTGCTCACAGGAGGGATGAAGAATGACCTGGGGTAATCAACTATGATAGCCACCGGAGTTTGGATGATGTTGTCCTAGAAATAGACTCCGTTTTCAAAGACAAGAAGAAGACCTGGGTGCTCGTTGAAACCCGGATCGTTGTCGCGTGAATGGTTCTCGGGCTGAGAAGCCGAATAGTTGACGGTCTCGATGAAACTCCTCCATTCCTGTTCATGTCAGGCTTCGGTCAAATAAAGTGCGGAACAGAAACCCGAAACTATTTTTGTGTTTGAAAGAGAAAGGCTTACCCAGTCGATGGGATTGTGGGCCGAATATCCTTCCTTAGTTGTCCGCCGAACAAAGTTTGCTTGCACTCCTTTGTACAGGTCGGCAAGTGCGGCGGCCAACGCTGTCGGATTGGCAGGACCTTGTTTTCAGGAGCGCGTGGTGCCCCTTGTCCTGTTGTATTGCCATAAGGGGTGTACCCTCTATTCGAGGGGCTGCACACACCAGGAGATGGCGGCGGCCATGACGTCGATCATGGTCAGTTGGTGGTGGATGAGCATCCGCACCTCGGCGACTAGGCGCCGCACTTCGACCCTGTCACACCTTGTGTTTGTAGCACATTGTTATGTTTGGGTTTATAAAATTTGGAGCCAACTAAACTTTTTCTATGTGATTGTGATTGCTTGCTATGTTGTTTGCTTGCTTGTTGATTGTGTTTTATGGCACTCCTAGATTCTATTCCACTTCATCCTCATCTTTCTTGTCCCAAACCTCTGGCCTAATGATCATGCCATGTGAATAGTGCCCAAAACTATTTTTATCAAATTTTGTTTTAACTAAAAATGATTTATTTAATTTAAGTTTCCAAAACCCCCTGAAATGAGGTTTGCACTACAAGTCCTCAAATCAGGTGGACCCTTCCTTCCCAAAGGCTTTATTTCAAACCTACTATATATATGACTTCCCAAAACACCAAATATTATTTTTTAAAATTATTTTCATAAATTATTTAAAGGCTTTTTCTTAAGGCCAGAAATGGTTTTTCCTAGGGAAAAATTATTTAAATGATTTGAAAATATTTGAGAAAATTTAGAGAAACTTAGTGGACATATATTTTCCATATATATGAGTTTCAACACAAGGGCATGATCAGATCATAGGCAAAACCCCTCAAAACCCTTTCTGTTCACATCAAACTTTTGGCATATTTCTATAAGAAATGTTCTCAATAAATTCTAGGAAAATTCTAAAAAGTCAACACTATCGTAGGTGATGATCTTGCAAAGTTTCATCTCAATCCAAGTTGGTTTGGTTCATCAAACCATCCCAAAACCATTCCTGTCCAGAATGAAATTTGAGCAACTTTACATTGTGAAGTGTCCCCCCTTGGCGTCAAACTTTGTGTGCATGCTCTAATGGCCAAATAGTGATGATACACTAAGTGGTGCATCAAGGGTAAGAGCCTAGCATCAATGGATGTACAGAAATCTGATTCTGCTAATTTCTACGGTTCATCAAATCTCCATTGTCAACTTTTTCCCCTTGAGCTCAAACTTGGTGAATCCTCTCATTTTTACCTAGCCTTTCATCCTGGTAAGTATCTCAGTAAGGTGGTAAAGTTTCCTTGCCCAAATCACTACCAAACACCTTCTGGTGAAATGGTAAAACCAACATGTTCATCTCTTTCCTTTTTACCCTCGCCCCCAGCTTCTTACCACAACCCCTGTGGGTTACTGGCTACCTCCAAAAATCCTTCCTGGCCAAGACTCCATGGGTAAGAGGGGTAAAACCCTCAATTTACCCCTTTGGACAGTAGTTTTTCTCCCTTTCTCCCAGCCTTCCTTATCTCCTAAGGCATCCCAGAGCATCCAAGGCCTATTCCCGATTGTTTAGCCCCCCTGGATCCACTGGGCACAGGCGGACGCGCAGGAAATGCCAAGGGCATGCCTTGGCATGCAAGGCTTGCACTTTGGAGCGTGCTACAGTGCGCACCTACACTGTAGCCACGGCCCAATGGCTGCCCCCAACCACCTTGGGCCACCCCAACGTGTCCCCTCTGCCCCCCTCGGCGTCTGCAACATGCCGCCTGGTCGGCCCCCTCCTCTCTCCTCCTCGTCCCTCCTCCCGTGTGTTCTGAGCGCCACCAGGCTTGACCAACCCCCGATCTCGCACGCGCGCCCTCCTCTCTCTCCCATTGCTTCCGCTCGACGTAGACCAGCCCCAGGGACGCCCCCGAACAGCCCCGCGAGTCTCCCTCTCCCTATGGCCTCGGCCATGTTCTCCTCGGCGCATGGCTCATTGGTGGACTCGTGCCCCCGCTACAAAAAGGAATCCAGGACCCCTCTCTCCCCTATGCTCTCTCTCTCCTCTCCCCTGTAGCCCCCCTGTGCGCTCTGAGGACCTCGCATAGCTCCTGCGCTCGGAATCGGGCCAAGGACCAACGCGGCGACCTCATCGTCGATCTCCGGGTATAGAGCCCCTCTAGCCCCCATTCCTCTCCCGATGGTCCTCCCTCGTCGTGCTGATGCTTTCCCCTCTTCCTCCTGTCCTTTTTGCAGCATGGGACAGCCCGGTGACTCCTCTCGAAGCGCCCTCCCCCGCAGGAGCTTGTCGTCGGCGACTCCGTCTACCCCAAGTGCTCCTTCGACCTCCTGGGGAATGGTGTGTCGATGCTGAGCTCATCCCCGCCTTCGCTTGTTGTTGCCGTGCCCTGCATCATTGCCGGTGAGAACGTCGGCCTCCCTGTCACGAGGCTGGAGATCACAAGAAAGGCCCGCCTGTCATCCTCACCACCCTCCCCCTCTTCTCTCTATCGTTGGCCTTCGGGACCCATCCGTCAGGTTCGAACGCGCACGCGTGCGCTGGTTCACCTGGGCTGGTTGGCCTCTGGGCCGGCCCAGTTGCTGGCCTCCTCCGGCCAGGGCACTGTGCCCGTTTCTTTTTCCTTTTTCATTTTTCTTGCTAATTCCAAAAATCCCACAGACTTATATATTTATCCAATGCCAATAATTTTTCCACCTAAATTCCTAGAATAATCCCTAGAATTTAATAGTGACATTTATTAAAATGTTTGAAACTATTTTTTGTACTGTTTTATTTTAAAACCTATATTTAGGCACCTTTTTGCCTCTGTTAATTTATTTCCAAAATGTTTTCACAACAATACCCTAGAGGAATATTTTTAGTACGACATTTAGTATTTATCAAAATAGGTTAACATTTTTTATGAGTAGTTGAGTGCTCTGTTTTGTGTGATTGCTTATTTTTATCGCTTTATTTCGCGACGATAGATTGCATGGTTGACAAAGAAGTTGGACCCGAAGACATCGGAGACTTTGTTGAGCCAGGCAAGCAGCCCTTTGACCCTGATAAGAAACCACTTTGTCATATAGCACTTTACTTTCATCATAATTGATCATGTGATGTGGTGTTCCCCTGTCGGTGGGATGCCTCCGTACCTTTCCATTAACACTTGCATCGTGCATGACTCTACCACCTTATGAGGGTTGTGTGGGTGGGTGTAGTTAGGATGCTAGTAGATGCTATGCAAGTGGGATCGGGATTTATGCATAGTAATGGGAGGAAAGAAATGATTTCAGAGACTTTTCGAAAACCCTGTCGGCTGCCACTAATGCCCGAGGGAGGTGATGAGAAGATGGGTGACCACTTGAGAAAGAAGTGGTGTGCATGAGCAACTTGAGATTGTGTTTTTGAAAACTGATTAGATTTAAGATTTGTCGACCGTCCCACCCTTACATGCGCAACCACGATACCCCTTATGAGACGGGGCTTTGTTGATTACCTTGGTTGGTACTGGCAAGGAGCCCGCATTACTAGTGGCGGGAGTGGCGTGGTCACTCTCGATACGGGATCGTACCAGTATGTACGATCATGCGTTGTCTTTACAGGCACCAGGCACACCGTTGGTCCCCTCATGGATGGTACGATTAGAGCGAGGCTCCTGTGATGTACATCGTGAGGGTTGGGTACCAATCGAGTGGACTCTTTGTTGAGTATCGCTAAGGGAAAGGCATTATTCGGGTGCTTACCTCGGTTATGTTACATACCGTGAGTCGTGGATGACACGGAAGTTCCCCGAGTCTTGTGGGTAAAGTGTGCAACCTCTGCAGAGTGTAAAACTATGTCGGGACCCTGATCCTAAGTCATATGAATCCAGACTGTAACATATCACATCACTTTGCGGCCTCACGCACGATAAGTTCCACGGCTGCAGCCTTACCTTAGCCGGGACCATTTGCGTCTTTTGGCTCACGTATGTGAACATGTCGCTGGCAATAAAACGACAGAGAACCCGGGCCAACATGACTAGTCATAGAACCCAAGTGGCACATCCATATGGAAACAGGCATACGTAACCCAGCAATGGAGGTGTCGGCCTCAAGAGTGTGTAGACGAGTCATAGCAAGCTACAAGGACTCCATTACGCCGTGAAACATAAAGGCCATCACTGCACGTAGACAAGTCGTAGCAAGCTACAAGGACTCCATTACACTACGAGACATTTCCCCGAAGGGACAAACACAATAGCAAAAAAGGATACATGTCGGTCAATCAATGTGTCCGGTGCAGTAGCAAGCAACCATGGCTCGGTGGAAGCACAAAGAGGCAGTTTCCCGTAAAGAGTACTACTAAAGGCACGCAACTAGGTGTCGGATCCGAAACATACCGTAGCACGTCACACGTACACACGACATGCCCGATATGCATAGATACAACCATGGCATCACAACATAACCATAGTACAGACAGATGAAAGGGTAAAAAGGCACATGGCCTGACTATCTACAGCCCGCCATAGGGCATAGGTCGTAGCTGGGACACCAGCTATTCGGCATCATCGACATCTAGAAAGAACCCACCTGATGGGTCCTGGGTCTCATCTGCAACATTTATTAGGCAAACATGAGTACAAACGTATTCAACAAGTCTTTAAAGCAGACCTAGTCTATTCATGCTCATGTCTCAACAAGGGGGTGGTGGAGTTTATGCATCAATGCCAGCTTTGACTCATGGCTAACCTATACTACAAAATTTTAACTCTTTGTTTAAATCTTAGATATTGCACACGAGTCCACTAACTCCATGACAATACACCACCATGGATTCACTTCCCTCTATTGGGAGAGTGCCATCCACAATACTCACACTTGTCTTGATATTTTTATGGGTATCCATTTGATTATCTATGAACAGCATAAGTTATCCAAGTAGTCCATATCCGAGGACGCGGCTATTCGAATAGTTTCATACCCTGCAGGGGTGTACTTCTTCACACACGCTCTCGCCACTTATCGCTGTGTGCTCATAAAACCATACACATTAGCAACCTTCAAGCGGAAACTCAGCAAGGGAGTCGGACACGACCGTCAATCACATAAGACCTCTAGTCCAGGATATCACCTATTTGAGACTGAACCAGCACGGAAGTCCGGTCGAAGTTTCCGCTACGGCCCCAAACGATGTACGCAGGGTTCCCAAGACCACCATTCGGGTGACCCTTGGTACCCGTGCCACTACCTACCGCATCGTAACCCACCCCTAGGGTCAGCTCTACGCACGGCCTCCAGCATGCTATAAACACCAGAAACTACTTGCAACTCCTGGACTAAGGACTAAGTGACTGATAAGTCAAGAGGGTCAATTAAGTATCCCAACGTGTAGTAGTAACTAGTCTTGGATCACAAACACGGAACTCGGTTCCTAAGAACGGTCCCAATAACACAACCCGCTATGTACTCCTACATAGCCTCTCATCGCCACTTTTACCAAATTGGGTTCATCATAAGCTTATCACATCGGAACAACAATGTTTCACTCCAGTCCATCACCCAGATGAATCAGGCCTGAAACAACTCTAAGCATAGCAAGCATAGCAGGCAAAGTAAGCTAAGCACATCATGGCACTAGCATCTACCAGGTATGCTAGGTTGTAAGGTTTAGCTATTTACTGTGACAATGACAGGTCATGCATGAGAATAGGTTCATCTACCGTGTATGACGGACAAGTGAACGTTTGTCCTAATGCAATAAACAAGAGCAGGAGCAAGAGAGTGGGATGTTATCGAAATGATCAAGGGGGTTGCCTGCCTTGCTGGGTAGTGGGAAGGTTCTCTCCTTCATTGGAATACTTAGGGGTACCCTCAGAAGTAGGGCCTACCGCAATGCAGACAAATAACAATCAATACACGCAAGTGCAACAATATGATGCATGATCATGACATGGTAGCATGGATGGATGAGCTAATGCAACTAGTCTCCAAGTTAATTGAAGTGAGTTTGAATATAGGTTCAAAATCGTTCTTCATTTCAATTTCCATATTTTAACCTATTAGCAAATGTCTATGTTCTTCTACATAGGTTGCTCTAACATGCATGATAATAGCACCATTGGATTCATTGGATTTTTCTGATTAATTCTTATATATAAATTATTTTCATCTAATTTACAGATTAATTTATATGAATTTTTCAAGTTTTAAATAATTTCTGGAATTATTTTTAAACTGGAAAAGGATTAATGGCGTCAGCCTGACGTCACCATGACGTCAGCTGGTCGGCTGACCAGGCCAGGTCCAACCTGACAGGGTGGTACCCACTGGTCAGTGACCTAGTCACTTAATTAGAGAACTAAAACTAATCCTAATTACTTAATCAACACTGGGCCCACTGGTCAGTGACTAATTAGGTTAATTAATTTGGTTAATTCAGTTATTAACCTAAATTTGACTAACTCGGACCGGCCCCACTTGCCAGTGACCCAAGGGTCAAACCACTGGTGGTCAAACTGGTTGACTCGCTGGCGTTGAGCCGCCGGCAACGTTAGGGACGGCGGAGGGGCTCGGGATTCCTCCTTCGGTGACCAAATGGACGGCGGAGGGCACCAAACTCCTCTGCTTACTCGCACGCGTTGAGCCCGACACTTCCTAGGGGCTGGGATGGCTGGAGTTAGTGTCGGTGATGAGCATGGCGGTTGTCGGAGCGAGACACGGCTGGAACTAGGCACCTACAAGCACTATGCGGCCCCACGAACTCGATGGTAGCCTCTGCTGGACCATCTGGTCACCAGAGCATCGTCGATGATAAGCTCGTGCGGCAGGTCATTCGAGAGCCGGCGCAATCAGGGCCTATAGAGGGGGGAAAGGCCGAAAAGGAGAGGGGGGAAACCCGGGAGCTCACAGCAGACTCGAAGCCGTCGAGAGCTTGCTCGGGGAGGGCTCGGAGACGGCGATCAACGGCGGTGAAGCTTCGGGTCCGAGGAGGAAGACAAGCTTGGGGACGGTGCTTCGGGGCTCCTGGCGATGCATGGCTAAGCGAGGAGGGAGAAGGCGACGAGGCACAGCGATTGCAGGGCTTAGAAGCGAGGGGGAGCGGCTAGATCTATGGCGGCGAAGCTAAGGCACCGGCGGCCATGGCGGAGCAAAGGAGGAGGAGAGCAGAGAGGAAAGCGAGGGCGAGAGGGAGAGGACGATGGGGACGGCTCTCAGAGCTTATCCCCATCGTGCTGGCGAGGGGAAGCAGGCAGGCAGCTGCCGGCATGGAGGCACGCCCGCACGCGCGCTCCGGCCACACGCCCGTCCTCCTGGCCGCCAAGAGGACGACGATGGAGCTGGGCCAGTTGGGCCGGCCTAGGTTCATCCTCCCTTTTCCTTTCTACTTTATTTTCTTCATTTTCTTTTCTGTTTTCCTATTT
The DNA here is from genome assembly GCA_022496015.1 of Hordeum marinum. NCBI lineage: Eukaryota > Viridiplantae > Streptophyta > Magnoliopsida > Poales > Poaceae > Hordeum > Hordeum marinum. The sequence continues at coordinate 248,404,741 of CM039675.1, read as the reverse complement.
GTGACATTTTTATTTTCTTTTCAGGTACATATTCTAATTTAAAATCTCCCAAATATTTTATATATTGAAGTTTGAATATTTCAAACTTATGTAAAAAAATTCAGGATATTTTGGAAACTAAAATAATGATAATGCTTTATTTGATATTTTCACAAGCTTTATCATTTATTTTTAAATTGCTTCAGTTGTTCAAATATTTAAAATGGCCCCTGTTATAATCATGTCCATATTTATCAGACATAGGGAACATTTTGGTAGGGCATTTTGGATTTGTTGAATTTTCACCAACTTGAATTATTTTGATTCAATGTGAGCTTGGGGTTTCTTTTAATCCCCATTTCATGTTGATGCAAAAAAAATGAAACATGATGCAACACCCATGTTGTCCTATGACATCTAGCTAGGGATGTGACAACTCACCCCCACTCAAAAGAATCTCGTCTCGAGATTTTGAAGTCATCGGGAAAAGCGCGGGGTACTCTAGTCGAAGATGATCTTCTCTTTCCCATGTGGCCTCCTTTTCAGAATGGTGTGACCACTGAACCTTGAGAAACTTGATGTTCCGACGCCTTGTCCATAGAGAACTTCAAAAGGGGCTTTGCCCAAGCTTGACTGATAACTATTATTATATGCAAATTTGGCAAATGGAAGACATTTCTCCCAGTTCATACCGAAAGATATAACACAAGCTCGGAGCATGTCTTCGAGAATTATATGACTCGCTCAACTTGACCACTTGATTGTGGATGGAAAGCAGTGCTTAAGGATAGATGAGTCCCCATAGCGATTTGAAAATTTCCCAAAATCATGAAGTAAAGATACTTGTGCGGTCTGAGTTAATCTCCAAAGGAACACCATGAAGAGAAACTATTCGAGCAACATATAACTCCGCTAGCTGGCTAGCAATTATACTCTCTCGAACAGGAAGAAAATGAGCCACTTTGGAAAGGTGGTCAATGACCACAAAGATAGCATTATTCTCTCTCTTAGTCCTGGGAAATCCGGTAATGAAATCCATACCGACCTTATCCCATTTCCATTCAGGAATAGCTAAAGGTTGAAGGGTGCCAGTGGGCCTTTGATGTTCTGCTTTCACGCGACGACAAACGTCGCAATTAGCAATGAACTGGGAAATTTCTCTCTTCGTCCTAGTCCACCAAAACCTCTGGTGTAGGTCCTGATACATATTGGTACTACCCGATGAATTGTGAGAGGAGAATCATGAGCCTCCTTAAGGATCAGCTGTCTTAAGCGTGTGCTCTTGGGAACCACCAACCGGTTCTGGAAGAACAGAACACCTTTATCGTCCTTGGAGAAATCTTTAGCGTTTCCGCTAGCAATATTCTCCTTGATCCAGGATATACCCTTATCATATTTCTGGACAGCTACTATTTGATCCTTAAGATTAGGTTTCTCCACCAAGTTGGATAGGAATCCTTGAGGAACAATGTGGAGGTTTAACTTCCAAAATTCCTCATGGACAAGTGGTTTACCTTGTTGTAACATCAGGTTGTTACAATAAGACTTACGACTTAATGCATCAGCCATGACATTGGCTTTCCTCGGGGTGTAAGTTATCCCTAAGTCATAATCTGTAATCAACTCAACCCATAGTCTTTGCCTGAGATTCAAATCCGGCTGGGTGAAAATATATTTCAGACTTTGGTGATCAGTGTAAAATTTGCAACGATTACCCAGAAGGTAATGTTGCCAGGTTTTCAGTGCATGGACCACAGCTGCAAGCTCAAGATCATGTGTTGGATAATTATCCTCATGTGGACGCAACTGTCGAGATGTGTATGCAATCACATGACGATCTTGCATGATAATGCAACCTAATCCTTGTCGTGAGGCGTCGCAATAGATAACAAAGTCCTTAGAGAAGTCTGGTGGCACCAGAACGGGAGCAGAGGTCAGTCGTCTTTTCAATTCCTGAAAACTGTGCTTACATTGTGGAGTCCACTCGAACTTTTTATCTTTCTTGAGGAGTTCAGTCAGAGGTTTTGCAACCTTGGAGAAATTCTTGACAAAGCGGTGACAATAGCTCACTAAGCCAAGGAAACTCCAAACTTGCTTAACCGATTCAGGTTGAGTCTAATCAAGGATAGCCTGAACTCTCTCGGGATTGACAACAATACCTTTACCAGAGATCACGTGGCCTAGATAGGTCACTTTTGTCAACCAAAATTCACACTTGGAGAATTTGGCATACAGACAGTGCTCTCGAAGTTTCATCAATACCAGCCTTAGATGCTCGGCATGTTCCTGTTCGTTCTTCGAGTAGATGAGTATATCGTCGAGGTAAACCATGACAAATTTATCCAAATACTCCATGAAGATCGAATTCATCAAGCGAGAGAAGGTGGCTGGGGCATTGGTTAAACCGAAGTACATGACAGTGTACTCGTATTGGCCATAATGAGTAACAAAAGCCGTTTTGGAATGTCCCCATTTCTAATTCTGATTTGATGGTATCCCAACCTCAAATCCATTTTGGAAAAGACAAAGGATCCAGCGAGTTCATCATACAAATTGTTGATCCTGGGGAGCGGATACTTGTTCTTTATGGTGACCAGATTCACTGGCCGATAATCTACAACCATCCGATCCGATCCATCCTTCTTCTTGACGAAGAGGACAGGACAAGCCCAAGGAGAAGAACTAGGTTGGATGAAATCTTTCTTCAAAGCCTCATCGAGTTGGATCTTAAGTCCGGCTAGTTCTAAGGGTGCCATCTTATAGGGTCTTCTAGCTATTGGGACAGTCCCTGGAATAAGCTCTATCACAAACTCAACATCTTTGACAGGAGGAATTCCTGGCAGTTCTTCTGGAAAGACATCTAGAAAGTCACGAACTACCAGAATATCTTCTAACTCTAGAAGAAGGCTAGCATTGAGGGAATAGAGTTGGCGCTTGGCTGTTCGAGTGGAGACATTAACTATCTTACCCGATGGATGTGTAAGTTGAACATTCCTAGTGTGAGTATCAATCTTAGAATAGTGGGCTTTCATCCAATCCATGCCTAGAATGATATTGATGTCCGAAGACTTGAGGGCTATCAAAGATGCTAGGAAGACTAGCCTATCCACCAGAATCTCATTATCATGGCTCACTCTAGAAGTTTGCCACTTTGAACCAGGAGTCTGAACTACTAAAGGAGTAGGCATATCACAAAAAGACATGTTATGCAACTGTGCATAACTTTTTGAGATGAAAGAATGAGATGCCCCAGTATCAAATAGAATAGATGTTGGATGACTATTGACAAGGAGCGTACCTAGGATAACATCAGGATCCTCAATGGCTTCCTCAGCAGAAACATAGTTCACTCGTCCACGAGCAGGAGCTGGCTTCACATAGAAGGCTTTTCCCGGCTTCCCACGTCCAGCTGGCTTAGCATTAGCCTGAGGACAATCACGAGAGTAGTGTCCTGGTTCTCCACATTTATAGCAGACCATGGTGGCACGGGGAGCAATATTGGCAGGCAGTCCTCCAAATGGCCTGGCTGGAGGGTTGGGCTGAGCTGGGCGAGGCGCCTGGAAGGATGGCCTCCCCGTGTATCTTGGCGGCAGAGCTGCATTGGGCACCCACACCCGGCGTTTGTTGGAGCCCGAACCGGATGCGGGGCTGAAGTCATGGTTGTGCTTCCTCGTAGCCTCATAGTGAGTCTGTCCAGACTCGGCATTGATAGCCTTGTAGACGAGAGCCTGAAAGGTTGTGCACTCATGCAGACGCAGATCTCGATGGAGCTTAGGGTTAAGTCCCTTACGGAACCTAGCCTGCTTCTTAGCATCGGTTAAAACTTCCTCCGGAATATAGCGAGCAAGATTGCCGAACTCACGGCTATAGGCATCCACTGACAGTCTGCCCTGGGTGAAAGCACAGAATTCCTCTCTCTTGCGATCCATCAGCCCTTTCGGGATGTGATGGGTACGAAATGCTGCACTAAATTCTGCCCAAGTTGGTGCGGGGCCTGCGGGACGCATGGCTTCATAATTTTCCCACCATAGATTGGCGGGTCCTTCCAGAAAGTAGGTTGCAAAGGTCACCTTGTTGGCCTCGGACACATTGGCAGCCCGGATCTTGCAGAACATGTTGGTCAGCCAGTCATCCGCGTCGAGTGGGTCGACCAAATGATGATACTTAGGTGGGCACATCCTGACGAAATCACCAAGTGACATGCCATCATTGAGATCATTGCGGGGAGCACGCGCTGTGTTCTGCTCAATTCGTTCCAGCAGCATGTTGGTCTCTCTCTTGTTCCTTTCAGCCTCTAGCATCACTTCTGCCAAAGAAGGCGCATGTGGCAGATCCTCTTGCCTTGGCTGGCTTCCCTCGCCCTGCTCGGGGGCAGGCACGGGGTTATTCCTAGTTGCCACCATCCTGGGAAAACAAACCCACAACTTAAACCTAGAGGACATCAACTCTAAGACATGAGATAAGGAATGTACTGGACAACATGGCATGCAGGGTAAGCACCCAAACAACATGGTAATAACAACTGCCATATGAACACCATGATTCATACACACCATGGCATAGTTCAGTACAAGCCCAAGCTGAAAGCAAACTACAGAGAGATGACACAACTCATCGGAGGTATTACAAGCTTCCTATACATTATCTATCTACACGTCCGGAACCCAACTCTCAACCTCAATCATATCCCACAAGACACGCAGGACTGTGGCGATACGACTACTGCCATACTAGAACTAACATCCACGTACTCAAGCATCGCCGTAGAATGCCTCATACAGGTTACCCCCATAACCCGGGAGCTGAACCTGAGGATCTGGAAACACTCTAGCCTGTGATCCCTGGAATCCGTAAGGACACTGATATGGCCTTGGTCCCCTTGTTGGCGGCAACAGCAGTCCTCGAAGAGGGGTGATGCCTCCAACATCGGGCCAGTCTACGTGTGTTGGCACATGAGTCCGCGATGGGGTCAGCATCTCCAAATTTCCATAGCGTGTCTGCACGACAGGTGCCAATTGCGTCAGGGCTGTCCAAATACGTGCATGGGTGGCATAATGCACCATGCGAAGGGCACGTGCATCACGATCCCTGTTCTCCAACATCTGAGCGGTCACCTGCAGCCTAGGGTCCTCATGGGAATGATCATAGTAGGTTGCGCTAAGATAACCATCCTCTCCTCCCATGGAAGCAGGAAGATAACAGAACTCTGTGTTCTGAAGCAGACCATGGTGAAACCTCATGATAGTCAGCATGGTGTAGGTGGCCTCCTGAACTGCCATATCTATGGTGACACCTAGTCCATAAGTCCAGTGAAGCGGCTCTACAGCTCCAGGATATGAAGGATATATCTTAACAGTACACAGATACTGACTCTGGTTGAAATCTCGATGTTGTTCCTCCACGGTGTACTCTGGGTACCAACGGTAGCCAGCCTCCATCATAACTCTAACCAACATGGTCGTGTGACCCGCTACATCGATGCACCTGGTCAGACGGACCACCTGACGGGAAGGACGAGGGGGCATCGGAAACAGAGAATGATGCAAATATATTAGAGACTCTAGCAGAAATTGGACAACATAACGGCTGTAATTGCTCAAAAAGGATTTTGAGACAACTGCAAAAGATTGGAAAAGCATAACCACTCGACTTTCTAGACTCAATCTCTTCTCCTCTGTTTGTCACACCAACAATAGTTAAGTACCGACATTCTCTTGCAAACAAGCTAGCTATTAGTCCATGGTTAGTAACTCGTCATCCTAAGCAATAGATGAGAAGCCTAGTTCTTAACCCCGTAGAAAATATGAGAATGACTCAAAATAGAATAACTTGGGAAAAGGAGTAAAAAGAGCCTTAGGTTCCCTTCCACAATCAATTCCCCTACTTTCCTATAGTGTTTCTAGACTCAACTTCAACCAGTTTGGCTTGGTAGTCCTACAGTCAGTCAGGCTCTGATACCAACGCTGTCGAGACCCTGATCCTAAGTCATATGAATCCATACTGTAACATATCACATCACTTTGCCGCCTCGCGCATGGTAAGTTCCACGGCTGCAGCCTTACCTTAGCCGGGACCGTTGCGTCTTTTGGCTCACGTATGTGAACATGTCGCTGGCAATCAAACGACAGAGAACCCGGGCCGACATGACTAGTCATAGAACCCAAGGTTCACATCCGTACGGAAACAAGCATACGTAACCCAGCAATCCAGGTGTCGGCCTCAAGCGTGTATAGACGAGTCATAGCAAGCTACAAGGACTCTATTATGCTGTGAGATATAAATGCCATCACTGCACGTAGACGAGTCGCAGCAGGCTACAGGGACTCCATTACACTGCGAGACATTTCGCCGAAGGGACAAACATAGCAGCAAAGAAGGATACATGCCGGTCAATCAATGTGTCCGAAGTAGTAGCAAGCTACCACGGCTCGGTGGAAGCACAAAGAGGTAGTTTCCCGTAAAGAGTACTACTAAAGGCACACAACTAGGTGTCAAATCCCATACATACCGTTGCACGTGACGTGCACACGACATGCCCGATATGCATAGATACAACCATGGCATCACAACATAACCATACAACAACTTTTATTTAACATGCTCAGACCAGCCTTGCTAATATGTTCTTACAGATAGGGGTCACATGACCCGACACTCAAGCCATACAGACAAGTTCATACAAGCCAAGCAGAAGCATAAGCTGTCTGAGTACACACGGATGAAAGGGTAAAAAGGCACATGGCCTAACTATCTACAGCCCGCCACAAGGCATAGGTCGTAGCTGGGACACCAGCTATTCGGCATCGTCGACATCTAGAAAGAACCCACCTGATGGGTCCTGGGTCTCATCTGCAACATTTATTAGGCAAACATGAGTACAAACGTACTCAGCAAGTCTTTAAAGCAGACCTAGTCTATTCATGCTCATGTCTCAACAAGGGGGTGGAGTTTATGCAGCAATGCCAGCTTTGACTCATGGCTAACCTATACTACAAAAATTTAACTCTTTGTTTAAATCTTAGATATCGCACACGAGTCCACAAACTCCATGACAATACACCACCATGGATTCACTTCCCTCTCCTGGGAGAGTGCCATCCACAATACTCACACAATACTCACACATGGTAGCATGGATGGATGAGCTAATGCAACTAGTCTCCAAGTTAATTGAAGTGAGTTTGAATATTGGTTCAAAATCGTTCTTCATTTCAATTTCCATATTTTAACCTATTGGCAAATGTCTATGTTCTTCTACATAGGTTGCTCTAACATGCATGATAATAGCACTATTAGATTCATTGGATTTTTCTGATTAATTTTTATATATAAATTATTTTCATCTAATTTACAGATTAATTTATATGAATTTTTAAAGTTTTAAATAATTTCTGGAATTATTTTTAAACTGGAAAAGGATTAATGGCGTCAGCCTGACGTCAGCTGGTCGGCTGACCAGGCCAGGTCCAACCTGACAGGGTGGTACCCACTGGTCAGTGACCCAGTCACTTAATTAGAGAATTAGAACTAATCCTAATTACTTAATCAACACTAGGCCCACTGTTCAGTGACTAATTAGGTTAATTAATTTGGTTAATTAAGTTATTAACCTAAATTTGACTAACAGGGCCCGGCCCCACTTGCAAGTGTCCCAGGGGTCAAACCACTCGTGGTGAAACTGGTTGACTCGCTAGCGTTGAGCCGCCGGCGACGTCAGGGACGGCGGAGGGGGTCGAGATTCCTCCTCCGGCGACCAAATGGACGGCGGAGGGCACAAAACTGCTCTGCTTGCTTGCACGCGTCAAGCCTGACACTTCCCAGGGGCTGGGATGGCCGGAGTCGGTGTCGGCGATGAGCACGACGGCTGCCAAGCTCGGACGAGCACGGGCTCGTCGAACCGGAGCCAGACACGGCCGGAACTAGGCACCTACAAGCACTACGCGGCCCCACGAGCTCGATGGTGGCCTCTACTGGACCAACTGGTCACCGGAGCATCGTCGGCGATGAGCTCATGCGGCGGGTCATTTGGGAGTCGGCGCAATCGGGGCCTACATAGGGGGAAATGTCCGGAAAGGAGAGGGGGGAAAGCCGAGAGCTCACAGTGGACTCGAAGCCGTCGAGAGCTTGCTTCGGGAGGGCTCGGAGACGGCAATCAACGGTGGCGAAGCTTCGGGTTCGAGGAGGAAGACGAGCTCGGGGACGGTGCTTCGGGGCTCCTAGCGATGCCCGGCTCAGCGAGGAGGGAGAAGGTGACAAGGCGGAGCGATTGGAGGGCTCAGAAGTGAGGGGGAGCGGCTAGAACTACGGCAGTGAAGCTATGGCACCGACGGCCATGGCGGAGCAAAGGAGGAGGAGAGCAGAGAGGCGAGCGAGGGCGAGAGGGAGAGGGCGATGGGGACGGCTCTCAGAGCTTATCCCCATCGCGCTGGCAAGGGGAAGCAGGCAGGCAACTACCGGCATGGAGGTACGCCCGCGCGCGCGCTCCGGCCACACGCGCGTGCTCCTGGCCACCAGGAGGACGACGATGGAGCTAGGCCAGCTGGGTCGGCCCAGGTTCATCCTCCGTTTTCCTTACTACTTTATTTTCTTCATTTTCTTTTCTGTTTTCCTTTTTCTAACATTTGTTTTATTTTCTTTTCAGGTACACATGCTAATTTAAAATATCCCAAATATTTTATATATTGAAGTTTGAATATTTCAAACTTGTCTAAAAAAATTCAGGATATTTTGGAAACTAAAATAATGATAATGCTTTATTTGATATTTTCAGAAGCTTTATCATTTATTTTTAAATTGCTTTAGTTGTTCAAATATTTAAAATGGCCCATGTTATAATCATGTCCATATTTATCAGACATAGGGAACATTTTGGTAGGGCATTTTGGATTTCCTGAATTTTCACCAACTTGAATTATTTTGATTCAATGTGAGCTTGGGGTTTCTTTTAATCCCCATTTCATGTTGGTGCAAAAAAAAAGAAACATGATGCAACACCCATGCTGTCCTATGACATCTAGTTAGGCATGTGACAAACTATTCAAATAGCCGTGTCCACGATCAAGGACAATTGGGTGGTGCTGCTTAAACTACGTCAGGATGTTTTCGTGAAACTTGGTGTGAATATGGATGTGATGATGACAAGAGGTCACATGAGCTAAGTTTGATGACTTAGTGTGAGGAATGGACGAAGTCCAATGACTTAGTGTGATGAGTGTACATGAGATGTTCAACCAATTCTTATGATGATATCGGTATCATGATCATATGGATACTTGCTTATTTTTGATGCATACTACGAGTCACTTGATCATGGCATTTGCATTCAAAATTATCTTTCCGCAAAGTTACCTACTTACTGTTATACCATGCATCATTATTACCTTGTTCCACAACTTGGGTTGCTTGCGAGTACATTCAAAGTACTCATTGGCTAGCCACTGGTTATTTAATTGGCCAGGCATGGAAGAACAGGAGTATGTTGAAGAGTTCTTTGGAGACGAACATGCGAACTAGGACGCTTCCTAGTCAGAATGCCTGTAGGTTAAGGCAGATGGCATGGGTTCACGCTTTCAACTGAGATTTCCGCTGCTTGTTCTGTTTTAAGTGTTTGGCTCGTGTGGCCCTATCTATGTAAGACTTGACCTTCGTGGTCATTATTTGTGTAAGACTTTAAGTGTGGTTGTAAGACTCTTGTTATACAGCTTCTGTGTGTTCAGTGAGCATTGATCTCTGGGATCACTATACACGTGCATTCAGTGATCACGACTTATGAGTCGGGTCCCCACAGACGCTTTCATCCTGGGACAAGCTCCTTGGCCGCCAGTTGAACCTCTTCTTCAGAAGGACGTCAGAGTATTTGGGAAGACATGTCCAGGTTGGCCCAAATAGGGGTACGTCTTCAATATAAAACCATTCCGAGGTCCATTCTTCGGATTTCTTCAGTGTGCCTGCCGGATACCCCGTCCCTGCTATGCGGCACACTTCGGCTCAGCCGACCACCAAAGTTGTCTTGTCTCGAGTTTGGGGGACGAGACAGAAGTATTTCCTCCACAAATCAAAATGTGCTTCGCACCCCTAGAACATCTCGCAGAAAGCGACGAAGCCCGAGATGTGTAAAGTGGACCCTGGAGTCAGGTGGTGGAGTTGGATCCCATAGAATTCCAGTAACCTCTTCAGGAATAGATGGATTGGAAACCCAAGGCCCCGAAGGAGGAAGGGGACAAAGCATACGTGCTCCCCCTTGTTAGGATTGGGGACATTCTGGGGGAAACTTCGTTGCCATAAGAGAGCAAACCTGCGCGGGTCACTGCCAGATTTGATGAAGCAAGATACCCTAGGGTCTTTAGATTGCGGAACCACAGGAGTGTAACGGAACAGTTGGTCCAATCCCCTGGGCGTGAGTCATAGGGATGTGCGGAGGAGCTGGGGGCGTTAGCCATGTCTTGCGTGTTGCTTCCGCTAGGAGTTTCTTTCGATGAGGAGGAAGAGAATGTGGTCTGAGCCACGGTTTTGTTTGATTAAATGGGTTGGTGCCCCCGTTATAGAGGGATAAGATTGTAAAAAATCGCTGACCACTCACCTCCCCACGACGCGCAAAAATCGAGGAACACGTGCAGTTATTATAATGAAGTTGCGCCCGCAACGCTTGGGATCTTACCGAAGACTGGTCGGTTGCCGGACAAGGAGGGATGAAGGACTTGCCTCGCAAGCCAAAGATGATGACATGAGGATATTGACTGGATATATATATATCAGTGTTGAAGGCTAGTCTGGGGGCTACTAAGGGAGTCCTGCATTAGTGGGTCCTCGGATAGCCGACCTGTTGTTTATGGGCCGAACTGTGTGGGCCGTGAAGGGAGCATCGGACGATCAAAGACCACCTACGCCAGATGGAAGTTTTGAGAAGCCCTGACGTATTTGACAAGTTATTAGATGTAGTTAGGCATGTTTATCTCTCCGGCATGTAACCGGCCATGTGTAAACCCAAAGCACCTTCAGCGTCTATATAAGCCCGAGGGTTTAAGGGTATACAGGGACAACTCATGTAGGGTTAGCTATTCGGTCTCAAGGTAGATCAACTCTATAACCCCCACATCATCAATACAACCAAGCAGGACATAGGTTATTACCTCGATAGGAGGGCCCGAACCTGGGTAAATCCATGTCCCCTTCGTCTCCTGTTACCGTCGATTCTAGTCTCACAGTTCGGGACCCCCTACCTGAGATCCGCCAGTTATGACAACGATAGGTGGCTCATCCTGGTGCCCTGCGGTTCACCCCAAGGTGTCAAACAGATGTGGCATGAGGAGGGTTCGAAGGGATCATAAGGGAGGGCGAGGGGTGCGTTAGAGACGATGAAATTGTCCGGTAACGGTGGCGGACCTGTGGAGCTTCCGGCGAGATCGAATTCGCATGTCGAGCGGCATGCGGCGAGAGGAGAGGTCGGAAACTGATGTGGGCATGCAGGGCAAACTCGTACGCGTCCCTGGAGTCCTAGGGGAGAACGGGGTCGACTAGGGCATTAGATCAATCCGCCTCGAGCGCTCGGGTTTGTGTGTTGGCTGTGTGCGTTCGTCTGATTCGGGGAAGGAGACAACATGAGGTGCGGGTTCAGCGGTCAGCACCTAAAAGCGAGGATCAAGACTGGCGATGGATCAAGTAAGATCGTACGGTCCGTGTGCTCCCATACCGGTTCGTGGAAACAAAATAAAAAACAAAAGGTGGGGTGGTGGTCTTCGTGCACGCGCACTTGAGCGAACTCTTGGCTAATCCACTGGGCAGCCTATCTGCATAGTGCACCCCGTTTCTTTATTTTTTTTAGGAAACCACAACAAAATTATTTTCTAGCTAAAAGAAAGTACCATATAGTTGTTCTAAAAATAATATAACACAACGTAAAATATATTCAACTATATATACTAAAGGAACACTAGTTCCAACCCTAATGCAATTATTTTGAAAATAAATTTATGCAATAAGCCACACAATGCGCATTGAAAAATAATTTTAAAAGCATTTTGAGTTTGTAAAATTGCCAAAAACTCATCAGATGAACTCAAAATATAATTGTGGACATTATGAACTTTTTATTTGACAATGGAGAAGTCAGGTTATCTCCACTCCAATAAATTGCCATGAGTTGCATAATGAATAGAATTTTTAGGAAAACATGCATAGAAAAATATTACATGCATATGAATGATATATTAACATCATAAATTAGGGAAATTGGGATGTTACAAACCTGTCCCCCTTAAGATGAATCTCGCCCTCAAGATTCGGGTTGGCTAGCAAATATCTGTGGGTCATCCTGTTGGGTTCTACAGTAGGTGCATCGCATACTAATTAAAAATTTCCTACGCGCAGAACATCCAAGAACATGCTACAAAGATGGATCACATATCTTTACCACTAGATGCGCAGTGTTGTGCAATGGAAGTAGAGTTGGGGCAGTGTGTTCGCATGGTCCTTCTCCTCCTTGTACGATCTCCCTCGAACGGCCGGTCCGATCTCCCTCGGACACCTGATCGCCGGATCCCACATACAGCTTCGCCAGAACGGCGTAGGTGCACCGCCTCTAATGATATCCGTGCGTGCAGGAGGAACACTATGCGGCAAACCGCTAGGTTTGATCACACCATCAGCGGCGGGTCAAGGTGGCTAGATGCAACACATGCATAGTCCTAATGACGGCACCGAAGTAATCAACTAGATGGGTGGGCCGCACCTCCACTATATATAGGCATCGGTCGCGGGCTCAACTCTTGGGCCTCACACGGATCCTAAATCACACGTGTTCCTTCCCTTAAGCGTGTGACCCCTTATATTCTTGTTCACTTGGTCGCGAGTCATATCACATCTGGCTCGGACAATCGGTAGTGGCGTCTAGCAAAGTGTGTCGACTCCAAGTGTCCGATTAAGCTGGTTAGGCGAACCTGTACTTCACACTTCTGTTCCCTTTGTCACACGATATATGTTGTCATGCACAAGGTGACATGGTAATCCTTGTTGCAGCACGGCCTCTTTCTCGTTCCGGTGAATCCCGCAAACATTCAGATTATCTCGTAATTCTCATCGCATGGCCATGCTTGCCCAGGTCGGATCACCCGAGGGGCCTAGAGTATATCTCTCCTTGCACGAGGGGGAAATCCCATCTTAGTCAACCATGTCTCGTAGCATTGGTCTGGACAAACCCGAAACCTACCTTTGTAACTTCCCGATCACGGAGTAGCGTTTGGTTGGACAAAAGCAAGTCTGTCACCATCCCGAGTACATGCGCTAGCTAAGGTCTTAGGACATCGAACGTATGTTGTACTAGAGACTCACATACGACCTATCGCTGTGTCTCATAGTTGGGTCTATCCAACTCAGACCTTATCTCGACTCTGATCCAACTACATCGAATCCGACCAGATATTTTTGAGTCCATAATATCCGGCTAGCATCCAATGCTACATGGTCAGTGAGACCGAACAATCCACCTGTCATATGCTAGTCTGATTGGCTGCGTGTCCACACACCCATTTGACTAGGGACCATTTAGGACAGTCAGCATACAATGCACAGTCTCACAAACAAGTCACGTACTTGTTAATACACATCATTGATAATGTCCAAGGACTATATTTATTCATAAACACATAGGAAATATCATCATACATGATTGCCTCTAGGGAATATCTCCAACAGTCTCCCACTTGCACTGGAGTCAATCAAATATACCTCGAATGCCCATAGCTCTAACATGCCTCTCATGCTTGGGTTGTGGAAGCGTCTTAGTCAATGGATCTAGAACATTTCCATCTGTATGAATCTTGCATAAATTGGTACCACCTTTCTCTACGAGCTTTCGTATTAGGTGATATTTTCGCTCTATGTGCCTGGTCTTGTGGCATTGTCTCGGCTCCTTGGCCGGTGCGATGGCACCTGAATTATCGCAATAAAGGTCCAATGGTTTTGACCAGCCGGGAACACACCAACACCTTCCAGGAACTTCTGAATCCAAACACCTTCCTTTGCGGCTTCACAAGCTGTAATGTATTCGGCCTCTGTTGTGGAGTTGGACACCGTATCTTGCTTGGAAATCATCCCGCTCACTGCTCCTTCATTCATGTCATACATGAATCAAGTTTGCGATCGACAATCATCCTTGTCGGTCTGGAAAGTAGCATCAGCGCAACCCTTTATGCAGTGCTCCTCCTTAACTCCATAAACTAGGAACGTATCTTTAGTCCTTTTCAAGTACTTCAAGATAGTTTTCACCGCTGCCTAGTGACTCTCACCTGGGTCGGCCTAGTATCTTCTTGTTAAGCTTATTGCATAGGCAATATCACGCCATGTACATAGCATGGCATACATGATGGATCCTATTGCCAAGCCATATGGAATCCTACTCATCCGTTTTCGCTCATTAGAAGTCGTCGGACATGAGTCTTGCCTAGCCTTACACCATGTGAGACGGGCAAGAACCCTTTCTTTCCCTCACTCGTGTTGAACCTCTTCAACACGTTGTCTATGTATGTGCTCTAGCTCAAGCCGAGCAACCTCCTCGATCTATCTCTATAGCTCTTGATGCCTAAAATTTACACTGCCTCTCTAAGGTCTTTCATCGAAAACTTGCCATTCAGTGATTTCTTGACTGAGTTCAGCATCAAAACATCATTTCTGATCAGCAGTATGTCATCCACATACAAGATGAAAAATACTACCGAGCTCCCACTAGACTTCTTGTATAAACAATAGTCCTCTTTGTTCTTGATGAAACCAAGGTCAACAATGACTTCATCAAAATGAATGTTCCAACTCTGACAAAACCTTTGAGATGTATCATGTATACATCCTCTTTTAAATTTGCATGAAGGAAAGTCGTTTTGATATCCATCTTCCATATCTCATAATCGAAATATGCAGCTATAGCTACTATGATCCTTAGCGATTTTAGCATCTCTACCAGCGAGTAGGTCTCATCATAGTCAATTCCTTGAACTTGTCCATAACCTTTAGAGACAAGCCAAGATTTCTGGATCTAAACATTTCCATCCACATTGGTTTTCTTCTTAAAGACTCATTTGCAACCAATGGCAACTACGCCGAGTGGCGGATCAACCAAGTCCCAGACTTGATTCTCATCCATGGACTTTAACTGGGATCTCATGGCCTCTAGACATGCCTTAGAATCTGGGCTCACCATACCTTCCGCATGCGTGGCCGACTCGTCGCTTTCTAGCAACAAAACGCATGCACTCTATGCAATCTTTCAAACCTCCGTGGCTCCGGTGTTGACTCCACTACGGTTTCTCTGACCTACTCCAGTGTGATCTCATCACCAACCGAGTTGTCCCCGAGTGTCTCTTGAATTTCTTCGAGTCGCACCGTTCTCTCACTAGCCTCCGAACTAAGATACTCATTCTCTAGAAAAAACCGTTCCAAGCAACAAACATTTTGTTCTCTTCTCGGTTGTGGAAGCTATATCCCAAGGTTTCCCTCGGATATCCCATGAATATGCATTTATCTGACTTGGTTGTAAGCTTGTCCGACATGAGTCGCTTGAAAAATGCTTCACAACCCCAAATCTTTATAAAAGACAAAATAGGACTCTTCCCAGTCCATATCTCATGTGGTGTATTGTCTATGGATTTTGATGGTACCCTGTTAAGTGTGAAAGCTGCAGTTTCTAGAGCGTATCCCCAGAATGACAAGGGTAAATCCGATTTGCTCATCATTGACCAGACCATGTCCAACAAGGTTCGATTTCTCCCTTATGACACGTCGTTTCTCTACGGTGTACCCGGAGGTGTGAGCTGAGGTACCATACCTCAGCTTTTCAAATGATCATCAAACTCCTGGCTCATGTACTCACCTCCAAGATCTGATCACAGAAGCTTTACCATCTTGCAAAGTTGATTATCAACCTCGTTCTGAAACTCTTTGAAATTTTCAAAAGTTCCTGACTTGTGCCTCATCAAATAGATATATCCATAACTAATCAAGTCATAGGCAAAAGTCACAAAGTATTGATAGCCACCTCTGGTCGTGGTGCTCATTGGACCACACACGTCACTGTGTATAAGTTCCAATAGCTTGGATGCCTTCTCGCAACTCTTTGCAAACGGAGGCTTAGTCATCTTGCCTGGCGAGCAGGATTCGCATGTCTCAAACGACCCGAAGTCAGACGAAGTTAGGTGTCCATCATCATGGAGCTTCTTCATGTGTTTCAGAATAATGTGTCCAAGTCGGCAATGCTAGAAGTATGTCGGATTTATTTCCTTAGGCTTATGCCTCTTGACATTCACGTTCTAGACCGGTTCTGTTTCCAGATTCAAAATAAATAGCCCATCTACAATGGGTGCATAACCGTGGAACATTCCATTCAAATAAAATGAAAACCCATTGTCCTTTAAATTGAATTCATAACCTTGACTCATCAAGCATGAGGCGAAAATAACGTTCCGACTAAGTGCATGAATGTAATAACAAGTATTCAATTCCAAAGTATTTCCATAAGGAAGCTGGAGCTGTATTGTGTCGACCTCCAATGCAACAACTCTTGCTTTGTTTCCGACCCTGATGTCAATCTTCCCTTGTGCCACATGCCTAGTTTTTACAAGCACCTGCACCGAGTTGCAAATATGAACAATCGATCCAGTATCAAATACTCAAGATCTACAAGGTATGTGAGCAAGATTAATGTCTATAACATATGTAACAAGTGTACCTTTGCCTGAACAAGCATCTCCAGCCTTCTTTCCATGCTCAGCAAGCCACTTGCTACAGTTCCTGTTCCAGTGACCAGCTTCCTTTCAATGAAAGAAAATGGTCTTTGAGTTCGGTCCGGGCTTCGGCTCAGCGACGAAGACAGCCTTCTCTGTGCCCTTTGCCTTACCATTTTTCTTGGACCAACTCTTCTTGAACTTAGCCGAGTTCTTCACCATCGACACTGGATGCGTGCCTTTCTTAATATCTTGCTCTGCCACCTTTAGCATCCCATGCAATTCAGTGAGCTTCTTATCCATGTCGTGCATATGATAGTTTGAGACGAACCTCCCATAGCTAGGTGGAAGAGAACCCAAAATTGCATCTGTGGACAGCTCGTCCCCAAGTGGCAAGCCTAACCGATCCAAAGCTTGCAGGTACCCAATCATCTTGATCACATGCGGGGTCCGTGGATCACCCTCTTTCAGCTTACAATTTGGCAAGGATTGCCAAACGTTGAACCTTTCGGTCCTACCCTGCACCTAAAACATGCTCTTGAGACTCTTAATCATATCGAAAGCCGGAATGTTTTCGAAATGCTAATGCAAATCGGGCTCCATACAAGCCATCATGAGGCAGCTGATCTCGTTTGATTCATCAACGAGTTTTTGGTGCGCATTCTTGGTTGTGGCACTAGAATTCTCGGCAGATTCCTCTGGAAGTTAATCCTCTAGAACATGTTCTTTTTTATCGTTCTAGAGAAAAATTCTCAAATTTCTATACCAGGGGGTAATTTTTATTCCATTCAGTTTATCCATTTCCACAATTGATTTCAATGCAAAGTTGGGTTGAGGAGGTGGTGCCATTGATCTAAAACAGAAAATATGCAATCACTAAGCGATGTGTTTATGTGAAGTAATTCAAGCCTTAAACAGAACTACTCCCACTGAAGTCAGCATACCTCCACAAACTCTCAGTGATTCAGGACCCGTCTAGCGCGAGCAACTAGTGAGCTTTAGCATCACTTCTAGCTAACTTGCCTATTCGGTAAGCAACTCCTTGCTAATCATGTCTCTATACGACTCATGTCGGTCGGGTAGGTATCTTATACCCCCGGCTCCCAACCTTCTTTGCCACAAGGCCTAAAACTGTTTTGATAGCCTTGTCAAGTTAACCTGATGCAGTGTATGTCCATATCCGACACGAACCCTCCAGTTCACTGACATCTAGTAGCACCTCAATTTTAAGAGCACACCACTAGACGTACTTGACGTGCGAAGGTGCAACATATGGAATGGCAATGTGCTTGATATTTACAAGGGGTCTTTATACCATTATAACATGCATAGAAACAAGAAGCAATATCAATCACATATAAACATAAATATGTGAAATAGTATGGCTCCTTCATGGGCGTCCTTTCATGGATGCCTCCTACTCCGATGACCAAGGTGGAACTCCATCTTATTCATCACATCGGGATGCCAAAACTTCGAGCTTGACCTCTATCCTCCAACTAGTACAACTAGTAATGAATTTACGGAGAATCACAAGTTGACGCACAGGTCGTTATACAATATGATGACATCACTTTGGTTCCTGCTAGCTGACAATCATGACATGCAGGTCATGTTAAGTTACACACATGCATCACATACACATGAGCCATACTATTCACATCTAACCTGCAAAACAAAGTTCGACATAGGATCGCATTCTACCAGTTTGTATGATCGTGTATGAAATACAAGACGTTACGCACATGGTTGTCCCATCGATCACGCCGAATTTTCTGATTTGGCCAATCTCATCGATCATCTGTAACCCGATTCGGATTTACGTTTCATAGTTAACCCAGATGGCGGAAATCGACCAATAGGTTTAGGTTGTGTCACGACCACTTTGATTCTGATTGACAGAAAACATAGCCTCAATGATCTTGATGTGTATTTGATCTCATCAACCGTGCATATCGCCAACCTCATGAACGACGACAGATCTCATCCGCTGCTTCCACATATCACACATGCTACTGATCTGAAACCAAAACCTATAACAGAGGCTCTGATACCACTGTTGTGTTCTACCATAGGTGCACTGCATACAAATTAAATTTTTCCTGGACGTAGAACATCCAAGAACATGCTACGGAGATGGATCACAGATCATTACCACTAGACGCCAAGTGTTGTGTAGCGGAAGTAGTGTTGGGGCAGTGTGTTCGCGTGGTCCGTCTCCTCCTCGTCCGATCTCCCTCGAATAGTCGGTCGCTGGATCTCACGTACAGGTTTCCCAGAGCAGCGAAGGTGCATCGCCTCTAATGGTATCTACGCGTGTACGAGGAACACCGTGCGGCCGACTGCTAGGTCTGGTCATACCGTCGGCGGCGGGTGAAGGTGGTTAGTTGCAACACATGTAAAACCCTAATGATGGCGCGAAAGCGATCAACCAGATGGGTGTGACGCACCTCCACTATATATAGGCATCCATCGTGGGCTCAACTCTTAGGCCTTGCATGGGTCCTAAAGCCCACGTGTTCCTTCCCCTAAGCATGCGACCCCTTAGGTTCTCGTTCACTTGGTCGCGATTCAGATCACATCTGGCTCGGCCAGTAGGTAGCGGCCTCTAGAAAAGCATGCCGACTCCAAGTGTCTGATGAAGCTAGTTAGGAGAACTTGTACTTCAAACTTCTGCTCCCTTTGCCACAGGATATATGTTGTTGTGCACAAGGAGACATGGTTATCCTTATGGCAGCACGACCTCTTTCTCGTTCCGGTGAAGTCGACCAACATTCGGATTATCTCATAATCCTCATCGTCTGGCCATTCTTACCCAGGTCGGATCACTCAAGGGCCCTAGAGTATATCTCTCCTGGTAGGAGGGGCAAATCCCATCTTGCTCGACCATGTCTCGCAGCATGGGTCTGGACAAACCCGAAACCTACCTTTACAACAACCCAGTCATGGAGTAGCATTTGGTCTGCCCCAAGCAAGTCTGTCACCATCCCGAGTACATGCGCCAGCTCAGGTTTTAGCAAATGTTTTACTAGAGACTCACACATGACCTATCATTGCGTCTCATAGTTGGGTCTGTCCAACTCAAACCTTATCTCAACTCGCATCCGACTACATCAAATCCGACCAAATATTTATGAGTCCATATTATCCGGCTAGCATCCAATGCTACATGGTCATTGAGACCGAACCATCCACCGTGTCATATGCTAGTCTGATTGGCTGCGCGTCCACACAACCCTTTCGACTAGGGACCATTTAGGACAGTCATCATACAACGCATAGTCTCACAAACAAGAGACATACTTGTTAATACACATCATTGACAATGTCCAAGGACTATCTTTTTTTGACCGACTACTATAGGGGGGAAACACCCCACATCATTGCAGATAAAGGGTTACAGGTCAGAAGCTAGTCTAAGAAGTTACAGAGTTAATGCAGTGAAACTAAACTAACCTCAAGGAGGTAAATAGGAAATCCATTTTAGGAGGTCATCCCTATAGGTAGCCTTAATTCTATGAGCTAATAGGGACATATCATTAACAAAAGCTGCCTTCCATCTCCTGAAAGTGGGTCGTTCATTCCTGAAGGTCCTTGCGTTTCTAATGATCCAGATGTTCCAACAGGCAGTGAATACAACTTCAGTGAAGAAAGGTTGATTAAAATCTCTTTTAGCTGCAATTACAATTTCCCCCATGGAGTTGCCCTGCCATTGAATTTGAAGATAACTCCAAACACTGGTGCTAAACAAATAGTTGAAGAAGAGATGGTCTCTATCCTCTTTAACCCTGGCATGACAGAGAACACAGAAGTTGGATTCTGATACGTTCCAATGTCGGCGCTGAAGCAGATCATGAGTATTCAGCCTGTCCATAATAAGCATCCATGCAAAGACTTTGATTTTCATGGTGGAGCAGCTTTTCCAAATCCAATTGAGTATGGGGTTCGAAACAATGGGCTGGTGAATATGCACATAGAATTTCTTGGCTGATTAGCCCTTACCATTAGCTGCCCAGAACCAGACATCATTCATAGTTCGGTCCCTTTGCAAATGCTGCAGGAGGTTCTCAACCAACTGTAGTTCCTGGAAAGCTCTATCAGAGAGCGGCAGATGGAACAACCCAGCCATTCTACTATCATCAAAAGCATTAAAAACCTCTTGAGCTGGGGAGAAGGTATCAATGACAAAGGAAAATAATCTTTGGGACCTTTGTGCTATAGGTGTAGTTGAGTCACCTACCAGCCAAAAATCACACCAAAAGAGGAAAGTGTCACCCTTGTTTTGTTAGATGGAGGTGACAGCTCTGTAACTATCCATCCTCTTGCAAATGTCCTTCCACCAAAAGGAACCACACAAAGATGTTCCTTGTGGAACTCTGCCATGATAGTATGTGTTCCAGATTAGATTGACCCAAGGCACATCAGCCTTGTTAAAGAACTTATCAGCATGTTTAAGGAGCAAAGCATCATTCTGGACTGACATATTCAAAATACCAAGGCCTCCTTTCTATTTAGGTCTGCACACCAAATCCCAGGCAGCCAGTGCAGGAGCTTGGTCCTGACCATTCCTTCTCCAAAGACACTACCTTTGTATTCTCTCCAATTGTTTTAGTATTCCAGGAGGGATATGTAAACTGCATAGAAAAAATGGGCACTGAGGATAGAGCAGAGTTTAGATATTGTAGTCTGCCCCCCTAGGTCAAGAAGGAGGAGCTGGCAGAGAGTCTCCTTTCCATATTATCCACAAGTGGCATCAGTTCCGCAATCCTTGGCCTAGTGATGCCAACAGGCAGACCTAGGTATGTGAAGGGCAAAGTGCCAACTTTGCACCCCAAAGAATCAGCCAGCCTTTGTAGGTCATCCTGAGATACATTAACTGGCAACATAGCAGATTTATGGTAGTTAATATGTAGCTCAGTGGACTGAGAGAACATGAGAAGCATTCCTTTTAATTCCATCAATTGAGACTCCATAGCAGGCATAATAATAAGGGTGTCATCAGCATACTGAACAATGGGAAAGTCTATATCATGGCAAGGGATTGGCAGCTTAATTTTCCCAGTGAGTAGCAAATCATTAACCAAGGTTTGAAGAAAGTCTGCAGCAATAGCAAAGAGAAGGGGAGACATAGGATCTCCCTGTCTAACACCTTTTTTGCATTGGAATTTTCTGCCAGGAACTCCACTGAGCAACACTGAGGATGATCCAGATGAGAGGAACTGTTGGACCCAAAGAATCCATTTGTTATTGAAACCCTTTTGCCTAAGGACTTGAAAAATGAACTCATGTTCAATGGAGTCAAAAGCTTTTTTCAAAATCAAGCTTGATGATCACAATGGGTCCTTTGGATTGGTGGCGCTGATGCAAGTATTCCAAAGTCCATCCTACACAGTCCTGGATTGTCCTTGATTTAATGAAACCATATTGGTTCTTATGAATGCACTTAATAATGTGCATCTCAAGCCTATTGGCAGTCATTTTGGAGAGGAACTTCAACCCCATACTAGTCAAAGAAATGGGTCTGAAATCCCCAACCTGCTGAGGGGATCCCTTTTTGGGTATCAGAGTGATATAGGAAGAATTCATATTTTCAAGTCTGGCCTGTCCATCATGGAAATCTTTGGCAAGAGTATAGAAGTCCTCACAGATAATATCCCAGCATTTTTTTAAAACAACCCATTGAAACCATCAGGGCCTGGTGCTTTGTCAATGGGCATTTCCCTGACTGTCCTATCCATCTCCTCCTTGGTAAAAGGTAGGGTAAGATCATCCAACCCATCTACCTTGTTTAACAGTGATTGAAGATCAAAAACAAGATTGATTCCATGTGACCGACCCATCCTGGCTTTATAGGCTGACCAGAAACATCCTGCAATTTGCGCATGATCAGAAGTAATAATTCCATCATCAAGTTTCAAGGAGGAGATAGAATTTCTCCTGTATCTCTCCGTGGCCATAGCATGGAAAAACTTTGTATTCTCCTCCCCCACTTTGACAGTCCAAATAGTGGCTCTCTTTTTTCAGTATAGAAACTACATATGAAGCAGGTGTTCCAAGTGTAATTTAACAATCACTCTGAAATTAGCTTCGGGCCTATAGAGTGGTCTGATCTCTTCCAGATTATCCAGAGACAAAATCACTTGATTGCAGTTACCAATCAGTTGTTTGATTCTCGATAGGCCAATCTGCCATTGCTTAAGTGCCTGCCTCAAAGCCTTAAGCTTATCCATGATGATGGTAGTGATGTGCCCTTTCTTAGAAGGTACTTTCCAGGACTTCTCCACACACTCTAGGAAACCAGGAAGCTCAACCCAGTAATTTTCAAATCTAAAAAGATTACTCCTGAGAATGGTTGTGTTGATAGATACCACACATGGAACATGATCTAATGCAGTTTTGGCCAAGGGCAACACCTCTGTTAGAGGGTAATAAGAGATCCAATTGGCAGATGTAAAGAACCAATCCAATTGCTCAAGTAGGGGGAGTCTTGCATGTTTGACCAAGTATATGTCCTGCCCTTAAAGGGTAACTCTAATAAACCCAGGTGACCTATGATCTCATTAAAGATGAAAATATCATTTATATCTACACCAGGTTGGTTTCTGTTGGAGGTGGATCGGATGAAATTGAAATCTTCTAGCAACAACCAATTTTCATCAACAGGTATAAGCAAGTCATAAAGCCAGCTGACAAAGAGATCCCTGGCTTCCCCTTGGCAGGGTCCATACACACTAACCAATGTCCATTTCTCTGTGTTGTGTTTGGAAGTAAAATCGATGATGAGGCCAAAACTCTTAGTGTCTAGGAGCACACCATTTAGAACTGAAGAATTCCATAGAACAATCAAACCACCAAAGGCTCCGCAAGATGGACTATACGCAAAACGATCAAAATGCTTAGGACAAAAACTCCTAATAGTGCGGTGATCAATGTGTTGCATTTTGGTTTCCTGAAGGCAGACTACAGAGGTTGAACTTTCATCAATCTTGTTTCTAACAGCCCATTGACGTGCGTCAGAATTCAATCCTCGAACATTCCAACAAAGAACCCTCCAGCTTCTAGTTGAACGAATATCCATAGCAACGTAAAATAGTAGCAACAAAAGCACAGTCACACAATGACCAGCGCATACAGAGTACAAAGTAAACTAGTACGGTAAAGCCAGCATCAGTGCAAACACAACAAGTTCTGCCACAACGATATAAAGGGTGATTAAGACCCCAAAACATGTATCCAAAAGATGTATTAGTCATCATTCTTGCTTGGAGACGGGTTGGCTGGATCCTCCATAAGAAGATCCACAGTCAGCTTTTCTGGGGCAATGCCAAGGCTTTGACCAACAGCTTGTATCACGTTGATGGGTGTGGCCGGTGGGAGGTCTTGATGTTGCTCGCCTTGCTGATCCTCCTGGTGAAGTGGCCTAGAGCACGGTTTCCTCTTCTTAAAGAGCGGCATCGGCAGCTCCTGCAGTATAGGCCTAAAACCATCACGCTTGGCAGACCCCCTCGTGGACCTCCGAACGGCAGAGTCAACCACCGGTGTCTGATTCTTGCGAGTGCCCTTTTTTCTAGCACACTGAGCTGAGAAGGAAAATTGCTCATCAGAAGAGGCCGCTAAGTTGATTGAGGGAGCATCAGTACCTGCATTGTTTGAAAAAAGAGCCCTGGCCATAGGCCGGTTCCCAACCGAGGTAGAGGGAGTAGCAGTATCATCCGGCAAGAAGATCATGTTAGAGACCCAATTGATATCATCAAATGCAATGGACCATGATCTCTTGCTTAGAACAAGAGGTAAAGCAGGGAGGATGGAAAGACCCCTCGGAATTGGTGGAGCGCTACAGACATCCATCAAAATTTCAAAAGTCCGCTGCCAAGCTAGAACTGGAGGTAATGGTGGGCCATAAACCACTCTTACCCGTCCAATCATTAGGTTCATAGGTTGAATGATGGGTTGCTGCTAAGGTACAATTGCCAGGGGATTGAACACAGGTGCTTGTGGCTGCTCCTCATAAACTGCAACAGGGTTTTGCTGGTGGTTGATTGGCTGCACAACTTGGACAGATTCTGAGGATTCAGGTTGATCAATGACCATGGACTCTTGATCCTGAGTCGGAGCCTCCTGATGATCCATGGGTGCATCTTCGTTCCAGCCCCATCCATCAGCATCAGGCTGATTGTGCTGCTCCTAGTTTTGTTCAGGCATCAGAGGGAGCGGGACATCATTCCACCCAAGTGCTGGATATGGGGGAAGGGCAAACATCAAATTGTCAGGAACTAGGTTCCCCGGCAGAGGATGTGGGTCGCCATTGAGTGGCATGGGATCTTCATCCTGCGGAAACTGCTCAGCAAAATTGGCGCCAAGAATATATAAAGGGGCTGACCAGGACACCCTCGTCCCACCCCATGCAGCATATTCATTAAAAGTGACACTGCGGGGCACCAGAGCATCTTCAGGGAAAGATGCAAAAAACCACTGATCTCACCAGGTATGGGTCATCACTAACCCAGTGGTGAAACTTTCCAAAGGTGTTGACTGCTACCCTGAGGTCTTCCGTGTTCCGCAAATCCAGTGGAACTCCCAAAAACATAGGACATCCCTGACGAAAACCCGTAGTAGCATGAAAGCCCTGTCCTTCATTATGCTTCATAAAACGAACAAAAGAATCATTCCCTAGGTCTTGCAGCACCATCTGGACAGCAGCAAAACTCTCCCCAGCATCCCTTAACTCAAAAAGGCCTACACCCGCAATCCAAGGTTGGGCCAAGCGAACATGAAAACCCTGATTGTTCAAGAGCTCCACGACTTGCTGGCGTACCTGACCAATCTGATTGACGGGCGATGCAGGCATTACTTCCGCCACTAGGTATTCCTCGTCTTCTTTGGCCATGAAAATCTGATGATAGCCCGAATAGGCATCAAGGAAAGACAATAAGTCGCATCCGGAAGTCGAGTCCACAATCTGGTTGATGCGCGACAAGGGAAAAGGATCTTTGGGGTAGACCTTGTGATGTCTGTGAAATCAATGCATAGACTCCCCTTCCCATTCGCCTTGTGCACTATGACTAGATTGGCCAACAACATAGGATGGAGTACTCCTCTGATCAGGCCAGCCGCTTCTAACTTCTTGATTTCTTTGGCAATAAACTATTGTCGCTCCAAAGCTTGCCTCTGAACCTTCCGCTTGACGGGCCGTGCATGCGGACAGACGGCAAGGAGGTGCTCAATCACCTTCCTGAGAATGCCGGGATATCAGATGGTTGCCATGCAAACACATCGACATTCGCCCGCATGAAGGCGATGAGCGCGCTTTCCTATTTGTCTTCGAGGGTGGAACTTATGGTGAAAGTTCCCCCCGTGACATCCTCCTTGGCGGGCACCTTCTTGGTCTCTGGTGGAGCTGCCTTGTACTTCTTGCTCTTGCTGGTGGAGCTCTATGGCACGTCGTCGAAGGGAGCGCAGCACCTCGAGGGGGCGCGCTTGCCGGAATGTGGGCCAGAGGCGTTGCCAGTCTTCTTTCCCCTGGTAGCTACAGCGGTAGGAGCAAGTGCCTTGGAGACAGGTGCTGCAGCTGCCCCCGGTAAAGTTGGTCAGCACAGATAAGTGTGTTTTTCTTGTCGGAGTTAATGGTGATGACGCTCATTGGCCCGTGCATCTTCAGCATGTTGTAAGAGAAATGAGTGGCCTCCATGAACTTGGCCAGTGTCGGGTGGCCAAGAATGTCGTTGTATGGCAATGAGATCTTGGCGACGTCAAAAACAATCTTCTCCGTTCAGAAATTGATATCGCTGCCAAACGTCACCGGCAGTGTGACCTTGCCTTTCGGCTGAGTCCTTCCCGAATTGATCCCTTGGAAAGAGCATGTTGGCTCGAGATCTTCGTTAGGAATTTGCAGCCTCGGAATGACATTGGGCGAGATCAGGTTCAGGCTGGCCCCACTGTCGACTAACATCTTCGTCACCTTGAGGTTGCGGATTGTTGGCGAGACCAAGAATGGCAAGCACCTGACCGCAGTTATGCAATCAGGGTGATCCTCGGCATCGAAGATGATAGGAGTGTTGGACCACTTCAGAGGTCTCTGTGTGCCGATAGAGGGCTTTGCTGAATTAACCTCACGCACCCACTGTTTAAGTTGGCGGTGAGAGGAATGCGACGAGGCTCCTCCTTCTATGCACATCATATTTGTAGCCTTCTGAAACTCATGCTCACTGGACTCGTCGTCCTCTTCGACATCATCATCATCTCCCTCTTGCTTGTCGCGGCCACGGGCTGGCCAGTCTTTTTGTTGCTTGGGCTTGCCGCGGCGACCTCCTCAGCCAACACACTTCTTGCCAGACCCCTCGGCACCATCCTGGCCCTTCTCCTTGTCTCCCCTCTCGTACTCGGCCTTCTGCTTCTCGGCAAGCTGCTCAACTTGTCAGCAGTCTTGGATATCATGGCCCTTGGTGCGATAGATCTTGCAATACTGCTTGTCAGAGTCTTCTGGCTTCTCGGCAGCCGCCAGGGCGTGGCAGGAAGCGCACCAGGCAACATCATTGCCGGGGTCATCAACCTTGCCCTTCTTGGTGGCATCGGGGTTGCTGGATACTTTGACGGCTAGCACGGTATTGCCCTTGCGCTTCTTGTTCCGCCACCGGCCCTTCTTTGACGGGGCAGCGGTGTCTTCATCTTCGGAGTCGACCCCTGCTCCGACATCTTCGCTAGGGAGCCTCCTCCCTTCTTCAGCCCGAGCACATTTGTTTGCCAAATCATAAAGCTCGGTGATGTCCCTGACTCTGTTCATCGCTAGCTCTTCCCGCATCCTGCGGTTGCGCACGTTCTGATGGAACGTGCTGATAACAGCGGCAGGATGAACATCTGGGATGTTGTGATGCACGCGGCTGAACCTTTGGAGGTACTTGCGTAAAGTTTCACCCTCCTTATGAGGGATGATGTGTAGGTCACTTTCTTGGCCAGGAGCTTGATGACCTCCTTTGAAGGAGCCAACAAACTCGTGGCACAAGTCTGCGCAGGAGGCAATTGACCCCTCTAGCAAGTGCATCAACCACGACCTGACATTGGGCTTAAGCACCAACGGGAAGTAGTTGGCGAGTATCTTGTCATTCTGACCCCCGGCAGCTTGCATTGCGATGTTGTAGATGCTCACGAATTCTAACGGATGAGTCTTGTCGTCATACTTCTTCGAGACTTCTTCCATAAACGTGCGAGAGTTGGGCCACTGGACTTGCCGCAGCTCACAGGTAAATGCTGGAGAACCCACCTTGTAAGGTAGGCTGATAGGATACCCTGGCGTAGACTTGTCTACTGTGGGCCCCGCGTGCCTATTCGACTGGAGGCACGCTTCCCACCGCCGCTCAATTGTAGTTTGAGCGTATTCCTTGCCACGTTCTCGAAGAACTTGACATCGATCACGGCGTGTCCATGGGTCGGACAACACTGTCGAGTAGCCATCGTGAATATCGGTCCATCGAGTCGGTGACCGGTGCCGTTGTTGTGGAGGAGAATGTGATGAGGTCGATCCGCCTCCGATTTTCTCTCCACTGGCACGAGCCGGCTCGGTGGACCGAAACTTATCCGCGAGGCTGAGTAGGCTCTGAATGGTGTCTCTCCATTCATCAAGCTTCTCCGCAGCCGGCGGGAAGTTTAGGAGTAGCTAGGCCCACGCCATTGCTTCCTCCGACGTGGTCGGTAATGAATGGCGCGAGGTGCTCTGACTCCTAACTGTGTTAGAAGGTACACCATCGCGGTCCCGCATCGGCATGCCACTCCTGCCTGCATGTTGGTGAGCAAGTTGGTCCCGTGCATCTTGGGAAGGATGTACAGGAGCTTTCCCGTGGGGACTCTGAGAATTGCGGGCGCCTTGGCACGGCCCTCCGCACGCGTTCTGAGAAGTCCGCGGCGTAGGGGCCGGCGTGGGTGCCCTGGAGGATACCCTTCCATCCCCGGAGTTTGTCATACCACCCGCAGGCGGTACCGCTCCGTCTTGAGACCCAGGGGCGCGAGGGTTCCCGCCCCCGTCATGGGTGTCTCCACGGTGAGCGGTGCCACTAGTTTGGCCTTGATCACTTGAGCATCGTGGAAGTTCTAAACCTCCGCCTCCTCCTCCTCCACCCGCGTCTACGCCCTCTCCTATCTGCACAGATACAGGGATGGCGGACGTGGATGGGCCAGCTGTTATCGGTCCCCTCTTCTTGGGAGCCATGGCGATGATGAGCGCGAAGGAATTGGCACGCTGACTACCATAATGGGTTCACACAACCTAACGGCCCCTACCTAGCGCGCCAAAGATGTCGTGGGAACGAACACCTATGGGATCACGGGGATTCCTGTCGGTTCGGCAGGGGGTAGAATGTGCGAAGAGCTGGTCTGATAAAGAGAACGCAGGGATCTTTACCCAGGTTCGGGCCACACAGATGCGTAAAACCCTACTCCTGCTTGGTGGTATTGAGAGTGTTCTTTGGGTTCTTGCTACAGGGATGAGACGAGCCACTGCCACGCGTGTGCGCTAGAGGGTCCCTAGAAGTGCAAAAGTCGAAAAGCCCAAAAGTCAAAAAGTCATCTACCGTATTGCCCTTGGACTCCTTTTATACTCCAAAGGGGATCCCAACAATGGCATACAGTGTGTACACGGGGTATACAGAGCTACAGTGCTATCATACCTAACACTGATGGAGTAGGATAGGCGCATTTAATGCACCGTCAGGCATCTCTGTCCGTTAGTGGGATGGGACGGGAGCCCATCCCATTGGCGACGCTTAGCTCCCTCCAACGTCGATGTTGCGACACGCATCTAGGTATATTAACACCTGCCTTGTGTGCTGGCGGGGTCTTGCCGGGGCCTTGCCTTTCCGAAGCCTTGCTTTGCCTGGGGGTTCAATAGTCATCCCGGCAAGACCTTGCCGGTAGTCTTGATTTTCTTGTGCTGGTATCTGGCAAGTCCCGCTAGGCCTGGCCACCTGGGCGGCTGCCACTGCCCATGCACGAGTAAGGGGCACTGGAGAGCCCAAAACTCTAGTGCATCGACAACTAGACATGCTCAAAAAGATCCACAAGAGGCAAGGAAGACAAACGATAAACAAAATCCTATGTAAAGATGATTAGCAATCTCTACCACTTAAATGTACATAAAGCAAATGATTCCCATTTTTATTGGAAATAATTCCCATTGGTAGATTGCAAATAGATCCAACATCATCTTTACTACTCAATCACAAGCAAATGACACTTGTAGAGCTAGCATGCCACCTAGGAACAAGATAAATTGTAAGATCAAATCTAAGTGGCAATATCTCAAATGTACACATTCTCTAGGCTTGTAATATGTACATAGCATATTACTCCCCGATAATGTGGTAACCCAATGTTAATAACAAGTGGCAAATGAAATCCAACAAGAGATAATTAATGGACCATTTAGAATTTGAAATTCTCATGAGAAGACATACCAAATAGAAGCTAGATAATCTTGTAATATCAATACTAAGTGATGTTCCTCATGTACACACATTTTTAGGATTATGACGTGCACAAAGCACATCACTCCCCCAAAATGGGATAATCCATTAATCTCCTAAGAGAGCCAACTAAGATAGGATA
The DNA here is from genome assembly GCA_022496015.1 of Hordeum marinum. Classification (NCBI taxonomy): domain Eukaryota; kingdom Viridiplantae; phylum Streptophyta; class Magnoliopsida; order Poales; family Poaceae; genus Hordeum; species Hordeum marinum. The sequence continues at coordinate 248,374,460 of CM039675.1, read as the reverse complement.
AGATGCAAAAAGGCTCAACACAAGACTCACACATACATGATGTGCATCCCATCATACATACTTGATTACTCAAGATAAACAAATAGGAAGCACAACATATACAAACACATGCAAGGTACAAAACCACAACATGCAAAGGGGCAAGTAACTAACAATGTAAACAATTTAAGTACAAGTTACCATAAGGAGGCACATTGGATATAAGATAGAAACTTTATAATCCAAATGACTTGGCTTGAGTTATATGAATGATGAAGATCCCTTAATTCTTCATGATGTAGCCAAGTCACAAAATGCCTTCCATCAACACCTATTGATCAAGTTTGAGCATGTTGGTCCCCAACCAAGTTGGGTCCCAAGAGGTTAGTCACAATAGGCTTGGCTACCCAAATTTTTCTTTTCTTGACACCACTTTGGGTACCAACAAACTTGGCAAACACATTGACAAGCTTATCCTTCCCAAGAGAATAGATATCATGAATAATGATTGGGTTGGATAGGTTACCTTTCATGCAAGAAGAAGCAAAGTGACCCTTCTCACTACATAAGTAGCAACATCTACCCTTTACTTTCTTCTCAATTGTTTTCTCAACTTGAGGAGTCATGTCTTGGGTCTTCTTGGGAAGAGTCCTTTCTTCAACTTGTGGTTGAGCATGTGATTGAACTTGTGGCCGCTTCTCTTGTTGCTTGTTACTTTGAGGCTTCTTCTTCTATGGGCAAGATCTTACATGGTGCCCTTCTATTTTGCACTTCAAGCAAATAATCTTGGACGAATTCTTGACTTGTTCTTGGCCCTTCTTCTTGTACTTCGTGGACATCTTCTTCTTCTTTGAGTTGAATCCAAGTCCACCTTTGTCATTTGGGAATTTTTGCACACTCAAGATATTGTTGAGTGTGGACTTCCCTTCATGACTCTTCTCCAAGTCTTTCTTCAAAGAAGTGACTTGGGCCTTGATCTCATTGATTTCCTCTACATGGTTAGAATCAACACAAGTGCTAGAGGAAGTATAAGCTTCATCGTTAGAGAAACAAGGCAAGGAAAGTAATTCATCACAAGATGTACAAACATTACAAGTAGATTAACTACAAGGACTAGCACATGGAAATAAAGCATTTCTACTAGATGTAGTGCTAATGTCCGCATGAGGCTCACTAGATGTTAACTCAGTAGTACTAGCCTCATGAGCTATCTTTAGCACATTATGCAATACTAGAAGATCGCCATGAGAGCTAGAAAGCTTTTCATGACTTTCTTCCAATTTCCCATAATTGCTAGATAGCAACTCAAGTTGAGCCCTTAGCTCAACATTCTCCTTTAATATGGATGCTTCACAAGAAATAGAGTTAGTAGCATGAGCATCATCATTAACAAAAAGAGGAGAAGTCAACTTGGCAAGCTCTTTAAAATATGAAACTTTAAGTTGAGCATGAGACTCGGTGAGTTCAATGAGCAAACTCTTAACAACCCTTGAGCCATTTTCGAGATGCTCAAAGTCCTCAAGGATTTTATCATGTGCAACTTCAAGCTTATCATTTTTAATTCTAAAATCATTAGACACCTTGAGAGATCTTTCATGGGATTCCTTTAATATAGATAATTTTAGAGAAAAGGTCTCCTCAAGAGATTCCTTGGTGGTTTGTTCATTTTCAAGAGCTTAAGATAGCTCTGCGATCTCATTAGCGTGATCACGTTCATGACCTTCCATTTTATCAATGGTGGTCTCATGATCCTCGAGATGAGCTTCCAACTCCTCAATATATTTCTTGCCCTCAATGTCAATAGACATGGTTTCCATGAAGTTGGAACGAGCAATTTTATTCTTATGAAGAGCTTTAAAATCATTTCTCCCTTAATTTTTAAGGAATCAATATTATCACTCTCTTCGTCATTATCATCAACATCATCATCGTGAGATATATTGGGATTCAAAGTAGGAGATACCTTTGAAGCCTTGGCCATAAGGCAAAAGTGAGAAATAATAGATGATGATGTAGGATCCCTTGAAGCACCATTCAAGACCACATCTTGTTCCATGGAGTGTTGGGTTTCCTCTACTTGTTAGCACAACAACTCGAGGAAATAGATACATTTTTATCATGGCAACAAGATATAGAAAGCATATCATCATGAGATTTAGTCAAGCAATTTGTACATGATATGCAAGGACTATCAACACAAGAATGTGAAACATTTAAAGTGCTCGAGGTGTTAAAGTCCAAAGATGAAGCATTGCAATAAGATAGTGAAGAAGAATTATCAACAATAAGCCCACTATCATCATTACAATGATCATCACTACTCACCACATAATTACCTTGTGGCAATCCACATGTAGGTGAAGTAGATGAAGTTGAGAAGACAACACGACCGGAGGTGGAGAGAGAACAATCATCCCTACAAATCTTGGACTCACCAAATTTATCTTGAAGCTTTGTCCACAACTCATGAGCATCCCGGGATGGCATGAGTTCAAATATAACTACATTGCTCAAAGCATCAAAAGGCACATTAGAATCTTGAGCATTGAGATAAGAGTTTTTCTCATCCTCCAAAGATAGGTGTTGAGAATCCTCTGGAGGAGAAAAACCCATATCTACAATTCGCTCTAAAGACGGGTCCATGACCCTAAAGAGATTAAGCATGTGAATTACCCAAACATCAAAAATTGTGCCATTGAAACTAAGAGTGTGAGAGAATCCAAATACCCTAGTTGACATCCTTACTCTCTAGGTTGTTAAACCTAATAATGAGAGACCTAGATCTGATACCAATTGAAAGTACATGGATGTTTCCTAGAGGGGGGTGAATAGGCGCTTTAAAATAATTACGGTTTAGGCTTGAACAAAGCGGAATAAAATTAACATTTAATATGTCAAGCACACAACCTAAAACAATTAGGCTCACCTATGTGCACCAACAACTTATGCTAAGCAAGATAAACAACTAAGTGATAGCAAGATATATAGCAAGAAACAATATGGCTATCTAAAAGTCAAGTGCATAAGTAAAGGGCTCGAGTAAGAGATAATCCAGGCACGTGGAGACGACGATGTATCCCGAAGTCCACACCCTTGCGGATGCTAATCTCCGTTCGTAACGATGTGGAGGCACAATGCTCCCCAAGATGCCACTAAGGCCACCGTAATCTCCTCATGCCCTCGCGCAATGCAAGATGTCGTGATTCCACTAAGGGACCCTTGAGGACGGTCACCGAACCCGTACAAAATAGGTCGGGGCAATCTCAACAACTTAATTGGAGGCTCCCAATGACACGATGAAGCTTCACCACAACGGAATAGCTCCGAAGTGACCTCAAATGCTCGGGGAAATCTCCACAACCTAATTGGAGACCCCCGACACTTGCCCGGAGCTTTGCACCATGATCATCGATCTTTGGGGCAACACAAGCCGTCTAGGGCACCAAGGCACCCAAGAGCAACAAGCTCTAGGGTGCTCAAACACCCAAGAGTAATAATGTTCTCAAACTTCACTTCCACGTATCACCATGGAGAACTCAAACCTATGCACCAAATCCAATGGCAAGGGCACACGGAGTTCCCAAGTCCGTCTCTCCCAAATCCTACCAAAGAAACGAATGATAGGAAGGAAAATGAGAGGAAGAACAAAGAAGAATACGAAGAACTCCAAGATCTAGATCCAAGGGGTTCCCCTCACTTAGAGGAGAAAGTGATTGGTGCATATGTGGATCTAGATCTCCTCTCTCTTTTCCCTCAAGAACTAGCAAGAATCATTAGAGGGATTGAGAGTTATCAAGCTTGAAGAAGTTCAACAATGGGGGGCAAACTCGATCTCAAAGGATAAGGTTCAATGGGGAAGAAGACCCCCTTTTATAGGTTGGGAAAAATCCAACCGTTATGCTCACAGCCCGCACAGAGTGGTGTGAGCGGTAGTACCGCTAGGGTGGTGGAAGCCCTTTGAAAAACAACAACGAGGAGGCAAAAGGCCAGTAGAACCACCGAAGCGGTACTACCTCTCGCCCTCACGGTAGTACCGCTAGGGATAGCGGTACTACTGCTTGCGAGCGGTACTAAAAATACATCCGTGCCTACCACCGCTGGACAAAACACAAGATTTTGGTCCGGAGCAGTAGTACTATGGTAGTAGCCACGGTAGTACCTCTCTGGAGCGGTAGTAAAAAATTACATCCACCCCAAGCGATAGTACCGCGGTAGTACTGCTACAGCCTTTTAAGAACACTAAAACTACCATAACTTCTGCAAACGAACTCCGAATTCAATGAAACCAAGTTTGTTGGAAAGCTAATGACATGGGATAACATAATTTTGATAGAAATATAAATAATAAGGAAATGATAAAAGGCCCATAAGAAAATGGTGACAACCCTTCCTCGAATAAGACCGGTAAACCTCCATCACCGAAAAGCAACAGAAGAAGCATATGAAATCCGTTTTCGATGTACTAGAGCTTGTCATGAAGATAACCATAAGATCAAGAACCCACATAGAGAAAAGCCAACCAAGAACCAAGAAATATGATGATGCCAAGAATGCAATGCTTTGATCTCTCAACGAATGATACGATCAAGCTACTCACTTGAGAGCCCCCCTTGATAGTATGACAATCGATCCTATCACCCGATATCCCAACTACCACCATGAGATCAGTAAAATAGAAAACCCTATCAAGGTCAAACCTTTGCCTTGCGCATAGTACACTTGAGCTAGATGATGACGATCTTGATTTCCTCAAGATGGACCACCTTTCTTTATTGCGCCGACTTGATGAAGACTAGTTGATTGCTCCCCCATGCTCCACTATGGGTGTGACAGCCCAAGTGATATCCCTTCCTTTTATGGCATGTAACCCCATGTACGAACCTTGTGTCATGAGCTATGTTATGTTTTGCAACTTGTCATCCATGTGTGGTTGTGCATCCATGCATCATATCATCCATCATGGCATTCATCATGCTCTGCTTGTGTTCTCGTGTCTTGTGGTTGTTTGTGAGACATGTGTTGTGATGTGGGTTGAGTGTGGGTTGTTTGTGGTGGAGTTCAAGTGAGCAAACTCCTTCATCTTCCCTCCTCTCTTTCTTTTCTCAAAAACCCCAACCTAATGCTTTTATTCCCATGCTACCTTCATAGCAGAATTAACTTGCATTTTAAAATGTTTAAAAATGTTAAAGGGATACCCCTATTCATGTTAATAATTTAGAGTGTGGCTCTTTTGAGATTTGGGGTTTGTTTGCTTCTGTGATTTAATTAAAAAGGGGCTGGTATTTTCATAAATATTAAAATTACTTGTTCCATAAATCAACTTAATATTTTTAATAAATTGTGCACATTATTTCCTCCTCAAAAGTATTTTTGTTTTGCTCTAAAACCTTTTTAAATGCTTTGGGGATTTATTTTAGGATGGCTGGTTTTACCAATGGAAAAACCCCTTTCTGTTTTGTTTTGAGAGAGCGAGAGTGAGCAGAGTGGGCCTTTCCCTGCGGCCCAGCCCGCACGAGGAGACGGTCACCTGCTCCGTTCCCCTGCAGTCACGTTCAGTGAGAGAGCAGAGAGCCTCCGTCGTCGCCTTTTCCGTCGACCGTCGTCGTCTGTCCGTGGGCATAAAGCCCCCCTCGGCGTGCGTGCCTCCTCGCCTAGGGTTCCTCTTCCCTCCAGCCGCCGCCGCAGCTCCCTTCTCCCTCGCATCTGCTCTCCCTCCTCTCTTCTTTCCCCCTGCCAGGTAAGGGTTTAGAGTGTTCAGAGAGCAGCAGAATTGTCGCCGGCGACCAGCTCGTCGTCTCTGTCGAGCCCAGCATCGATCATGGCATCCAGGGGCTCAGAGGTGACCCCCGCGTTCGATCCCCGCCGCTAGGAGCCCCGGAGAGGCTCTGTTGCGATGGCCCCGTCATCGCCGGAAGCCCCGCTCCACCGTCTTCTTCCCCTGTGTTGTCTCCGGTCATCTTCTTCCCTTCCGTCGACTCCATCGTGACCGGCTCGTCGTCGCCTTCCCCCCAAGGTGAGCCACCGGTCCCCGTAGCCCTTTTTCGTGCGCGTAGCCCATAGTTGGTCGCCGCCGCGTAGTTCGCCTCCAGTAGCAAGTCGAGCACCTGCCGCTCGCCTCCGTCCTCCTCACCGCAAGGTGAGCGGGGGAATGAATTCCCTGGTTGTTCCTGCGCGCGTGAGTGCAATTGGGGTCGCCAGATTCACCGTAGTTCGCCGCCGTTGTCGCTACCGTTTCCTGTCGCCGGTGCCCTGTTTTTCTTCAGTTTCGTCAGCATGTGTGTGTGCATGTATAGGTGGGTTAGCTCCCCCTCTCTATCGAGTGTTGTGGCTTAGCGTAGTGGTGTGGTGTGCGGGAGGAGACCAGGAGGTCTCGGGTTCGAGCCGAACCCCTCCCCTTTTGTTGTGTTTTGTTTTATTTATTTATTTTTTCCTTTTAGTTTTCTTCCTTTTGCAATATATGTGGGAGTAGATGTGATTTTCCTGTTGTTGTTTTGTGTGTGTATCTTCAGCATGTGTGTGTGCCTATGCACACATGCTTGTGTGTGTGTGTGTATTGGTGCATGCACATGTTGGTGTGTGCTTGGCATATAGAGGTGTGTGGACATGTGCTTTGTCTTGTGTGTGTATGTGTGTTATAGGTGGTGTATGTGCATGTGTAGTGGCATGTGTTTATGTATTATGCTGGTATGTTCTTGTGTGTGCTTGTGTGTCTAGTATGTAGGTGCAATGGAAGCGTGTGTGTATGTTATACATACACACACATGTGTGTGTGGTGTGTGGTGTGTGGTGTGTGTGTAAGCTATGCTTACACACACATGTGTGTGTAGGTGTAGGTGCATGTGTTCATGCACTTATGCATTTATGCGCATGTGTGGTGTGTAGATGTATGTGTGATGAGCAAATATGCATTGTGCTAGTGTTGATGTGTAGTGTGGGCACTATGCAAGTGCTTGCCATTGGTATGCTTGTGTGTAGGTGTGTAGGGGACTAGTGGGTTTCCCCGTTAGACATACCCCTTAGTGTAGTGTTAGTAGTAGGTTGTTTTGCTAGTGCTTTTGTGCCTTATTGTTTCACATGTTCATATGAGTATGACCCACGGATTTGGGGTAGGAAGAGCCAATGAAGTCATTGGAACTCTCAGATTTCAATTTTGAGCTAGTTCATAAATCTGTCATTTTTAGCTGAGATGCCATTGTCATTTTGCATGATTTAATCCATGCTTGCTTTGGTATATGTGTCAACTAGGAAGTGCTGGTATTTTGTACCTAGTATGCTATGGTATTTTTGTTTAACATGAGAATCACCCATATAATTGGAAACATGCTTTCAAGTGACCAACTTAATGTTTCTGTGTCAGCATGCTAGAAATGACTTAAGTCTGGAGATCTGCTGTTATTTTTATGCCATGTTGAGTGGATGTTATCTAGTGATGTGTTTGGAATTTGCTCATGCTCAGTGTTAGTTATTTGTAGTAGATATTGTCATATACCATCTTGTTAATTTTCATGCCAATAGGAGCTCTCTAGAATATTTAACTACTGCTGTCCACTTGCTACTTTATAATCTCAGATTCCAAAAAAACTAGAATTTTCACTAAGTCCCAGAAAAACTGTTTCATCATGTCAACTTGATAGCTTCATTCTTATTGATGTGTGCCTCCTTTGCTGATTGTGTAGTTGGATAAGTTGATTTATATGTCTCGTAGATTCTTTCAATATCTTGTTTGTGGCTGTAGGATTCCTGTAGCTCAAGTTGTGGGTTGTGTAAGTCGCTATGTTGCTGTTTTGTGGAAGATTGTGAGTTTTATTGTTTTGTGACTTGTGGGAGCTATGCTCCATGGAATTTATTGATTCTTGAGGCTATTGTGATTGGTTTTTCATCACCTATCCAGTGGATACCTTGGAATGCCAAGAAATAGCCCATGACTTGGTGGTCTTGTGTTTGTGCCTTCGTACCTTGTCGTGAGCGTATCGTGAGAACCGTAACTCCGTTGCTTGCATTCTTTATATGCATTTCTATCGATTTTGCATGATGCATCCATATTTGCCATGTTCATGCATGTCTAAATAAGTTAACATGAGGTTATTTCCAGATTCACTATACACAAACCTTGCACGTGAAACTTGACTAGTTTTGGATTGCCATGTTAAAATCTTTATAAAATGAATCATGCATCATCTTGGTTGTGCATTGCTTCTTGGTTGGATATTTATTTGCTATTTCTCTTGGGTAGACGCGAGTGTTGGTACTGAGTATGAGGACCTAGGAGAGTACCACTACGAGGATCTCGCTACTTGTTCCGCTGAAGAACCAACAGGCAAGATGATTGTACCCGGATCCCGATACTATTTTCACTTGCTAGTATTTCGCTCTTATCATTACAATTGCGCTACCTACCACTTGATATCAGCCTCCTGATTGCCATGAAAGCCTCTAACCTCTACATCCTAGCAAACCTTTGATTGGCTAAGTTACCGCTGCTCAGCCCCTCTTATAGCATTCTTAGTTGCAGGTGCAGCTTGTTCCATGTGATAACATGGATTTGGATATCACAATATTTCAGTTATTTAATTTAATGCACATATATATATATATATATCTTGGTATTGGTGGAAGGCTTGTCCTTTTGCTAGGTGTTTTGTTCCGCTGTTACCGCCATAGTTTCTTGTTACCGGTGTTATGTTTTCCATACTTTGCGCTCCTAACACGCTTGGGGTTGTTATGGGGACCCCTCTATTTATTCGGTGGAGATTAAAACTTGTCTGGAAAGACCCAACATTGTTACTACATTTGCTAATAACTTAATTAACTTGCATAGGGCTTTGCAACCCCGTGGATAATTTAATCAACCCCTGGGCCAATGCTCCACATGAGTGTTGGTCCAAACCAGAGCACTGTGCGGGGCCAACCCAGGGCAACTTGGGAGATTTCTATCAGGCCACCATACACTAGCTGATCCGTCGTGTCCTGAGAACGAGATACGCGGCTCTTATCGGGTTCGTCGACACGTCGGGTGGTCTTGCTGGATTTGTTTTACCTTTATCGAATGTCTTGCGTGTGGACTCTGACTTTCTTCGGGTTTTCTCGAGGTGTTGGAATTCCTTTGGAATTACCGATGACGACCATGAGATCCGTGGTCAAGGCTATTCCCGCGGAGTGTGGTTAATTTGTGATAGATTAGTTGGAGCACCCCTACAGGGCTAAATCTTTCGGAAAGCCGTGCCTGCGGTTATGTGGCAACTTGGATATTTGTTTAACACCCGGTTATAGTAAACTTGAAGTAAACTCTAATAAAATACACCAACTGCGTGAGTAACCGTGATCGTCTCTGCTCGTGAACATGATCCGAGAGACAACATGGTGGGGTTATGATTGACGTAAGCAGGTGTTCAGGATCTCATAGAGATCATGCTAGATTCGAACGTTCATCATAGAACACTCACTTTTATATTCATGTTATGTAAGTTAGCCACCATAAATGCTTTGTGCAGTTGCAAACTAAACACTTACCCCTTCCCAACCTTTAAGCTTGAATAGTCTCGGTACCCAGACACATGATAGCTGAGTCCTCTATGGCTGACAGTTTACTACAACAACTCCGGGTACAGGTTCAGATGAGTTCGTGCAGGATGATCTCATCCAGCTCTAGTGGGAATATGATGAGGAAAGAGGTAGGATGTATGTGACTTATCCGGATGAGTAGAGGTCCTGGTCGTGATCTTTGGGATAGCTTGATAGTATCATTTGCAACTGTTTTATCGTTTGATTTCGTCCGCAGTCGGACCTGTGTTCAACTTGATGCTATGAATTTGAGTGACATTGTAAGTTAGCATGTGACGAGTGTAAGCCAATCTTGTATACTCATCTCTTTCAGTATTGTATGTTGTGATGATACTATTCTTGCTAACGGCAAGATGTGCATCTATCCCTCGCGAGGCCCTCGTGCCTTAAAATGGATAGGCGCGCATCTTGGGTGTGACAATGGGTGAGACACTCTTCGACACATCTTCACAAATCCATTGTCACCACAATGAACAGCAAGCCTCAAGCATGATCTCTCCGTGATGCTTCACTTGACCTTGCACATCGCACCCTTGATGACGATCTCCACTTGAAGTCATCTTCCATGGGATGTATGGGATCTGCCTCTTGATGCAAGCCCATGGAAATATACCTAACCCCACAAAGAACTCTCACGTATACCATGGGTTAGTACACAAAGCATAATGGACAATACTTACCACACCATGGGATCACTTGATCCCTCTCGGTACATCTTGTATGCTTTGTGGGTTGATCAACTTGATTCACTTTTTGACTTAGTCTTGATCAACCTTGTATCTTATCTTCTCTCTTCATAAAGATGATGTCTTGAAGGTAAACGTGAATGCTTACACAATCTTCTTCTTCAAGACATGCTTGCAATAAGCTCAACTCCCACATGACCAATCTTTGGATAAACCTTGAATACCACCTTGGTCACCATATAAACTCCTTGAAACTGACATATGGACTCCAAGAAGTACCTACGGACCAATCCTTCAAATATAACTCAAGGCAACCATTAGTCCATAGGGATTGCCATCAATTACCCAAAACCACACATGGAGAAATGTTCTCTTACAATCTCCCCCATTTTGGTAATTGATGACAACCACTTTCCTATATAAGTAAATAAGCACAACCAAGCACACACAAATGCAAAGCAATGCATGGATGTGAGATGCAAATGCTTAAGAAATAAAAGCAAAACTCTCTAAGCTTTCCAAACTGAACTCTCTAAACCTCTCCCCCATTGGCATCAATTGCTAAAATGGGCGAAAAGCTTAGAAATCCAATATAATAGGTGTTCCTACAAAAGGTTTGTATTTCTCAAAATACGTGTGCAAATAAATACACAAATACAATGATAAGTAGTTGGAGGAAGACAAACTATATTGAGAACCCAAATATTGCAAAAAGGATCATATGGCACAAAGACATACACCGGAGTGAAGCAAGCAATCAAAAGATACTAATTGGAACAATCAATCACATGGACCAATGAGACACATGAATAAAACATATTATGATATGGGAAAAGGAGTGTTTATAAAGAAACTAGAGGAGCTCCCCATGATTTGCACACAATTAAGAATTTTTTTGTATTTGACTACAAGTGCACAAAATAGGATCATGACTCCCCCAAAATCAATACAAACACACAAAAGGTGCAAGTAAGTAGATAAGACAATGAGAATAGTACTTGCACTAAACATATGGTTGAGTAAAAGGTAAAAGAGGCAATTTCAGAATAGTCTCAACCAAAATGATGTGTGTGAGTCATGGCAAAGCACTTGAGAAGACTAATATAAGGACGAGCGTTAAGCATCAACATAGTCTTGATGAAATGAGACACAAAGTGCACGACATATCCTTCCCACACACAACCACTAGCAAATGGTTTCACAAAGCTTACTAGTAATAAAATTAAAAACCAAAGCTTGTGACAACCCCTGGTGAAGATAGGAAATAATAGCATTGTCAGGAGGAGGGATACCAATCAAAATGGAAAACCCCTCATGAAGACAAGCATGAGGAAAATAATCTTCACCACCAAAGAGTGCATCAAGATGCAAGGATATATGATCCACACTCAAGACAGATTCTTTCACGAAACCACCAAGTAAATAAAAAGGAAATGCAATGGTGGACGTGAAAGAAAAGAGGATATCAACAATGAAAATAACCACAAAATTATCCAAGAACTCCATAAACACCGTGTTCATCATATTCATGAAGTATATAGGGGCATTAGTCAATCAAAATGACATAACAATATACTCATACAACCCATACCTCATAGTGAAAGCAGTCTTTGGAATATCTTGCTCAAGAATCTTTAATTGATGGTAACCAGATCAATCTTAGAAAGCACAGTAGCTCCCTCCAACTGGTAAAACAGATCATTTATCATAGGCATATGATGGTTATTCTTAATGGTTACCTCGTACAGAGAACAATAATCAACACACATCCTTAGAGTTCGATCCTTCTTCTCAGCATACAAACAGGAGCTCCCCAAGATGGTTAAATTGGGCGAATAAATCCTTCTGCCTGTAATTCTCTTAACTGCTTCTTCAATTCCTCCAACTCTTGAGGAGTAAACCTATATGGTCTCTTTTCAATAGGTCCAGTGCATGGTATTATATCAATAAGAAACTCAATATCTCTATCAGGTGGCATACATGGCAACTCTTCTGGAAACACATCTAGTTAGTCCTTCATAGCTGGCACTTCTTCCAGGCTAACCCCCTTAAGAGAGTTCACCTGCATTCACTTAAGCTCATACTTACATGCATATTCGATTCTCTTGCCTCCTTGTGCACTCGAGGAAATAGATCGACTGGAACAATCAATAACACCCTAATATTTGATCATCCAAACCATACCCAAAATAATATCCACACCTTGTGAATTTAGTATCATCAAATCTGTAGGAAAAACATGCTTACCAATAGACAAAGGCATTTGAAAACATTCCAAACTTGCTGCCATCTCATCCCCGGGAGAACTTACTAGAATAGGTGACTTAAGTACTACTGTAGGAAACTTATGTTTATCCAAAAATACCCGTGATATGAATGAATGTGATGCACCAGAATCAAAAAGAACAAGTGTGGGTACTGAATTGATCAAATACTTACCAATCACTACATCAGGTTCATTATAGACTTCCTCCACACTAACATGGTTGACATGACCCTTTTGAAAGGGGTTTGTCTTGTTGACTCTTGAATTCCCATTACCGTTATCGCCCTCTGGACATACATTGGACTAATGGCCCATCTTCCTGCACTAGTAGCACTAAACCTGACTAAGGTCCCTCTGCACATACACACGACGGGGACACCGACTCATAAGTCATAATCACCGAATGTACATGCACAGTGATCCCAGAGATCAATGCTCACTGAACAGGTAGAAACTTAATGACAAGAGTCTTACATCCATTACGTACTATTTTACTCGAATATGCTTTTTATACCCAAGGCTTCATCTGTTTGCAGTAGAAATCTTCAAAGATAGCATGGACCCATGCCATCTGCCTTAACCCTACATGCATTCTGACTGGGAAGCATCCTAGCTCGCATGTTCAACATCAAGGTACTCTTCATTATATCATGTTCTCCCATGCCTGGCCAATAAAATAACCAGCGGCAAGCCAATGAGTACTTTGAATGTACTCGCAAGCAACCCATGTTTGTAACAAGGCAATAACAATGCATGATATAGCAATAAGTAGGTAATTTTTGCAGAAAGCCAATTTTGAGTGCAATGACATGTTCAATCAACTTGTAAAAGCATGCATCAATAGGTTGTAGATATCTATATGAACAAGTTACAAATATCAATATAAGCAGGGTTTGAACATCACATGTTCAATCATTCCATCAAGTCTCCCAACTTATATCAAGTATCTCTATGTCACACACATACACCAAGTATTGAGAAAACATCTGGACGTAGTTTAATAAGGACCTCCAACTCTCCATGACCGTGGACACGGCTATTCAAATAGTTTTACACTCTGCAAAGTGCATGCTTTACCAACAACACCCGAGGGACTTCCGTGTCATCCACGACTCGCGGTATATTACATACCCGAAGTAAGCACCCGAACAATGCCTTTCCCTTGGCGATATTAAACAAAGAGTCCACTCGTTGGCACACAGCCCAGATGATGTACATCACAAGTATCATCCACGAAGGGACCAACGGTGTGCCTGATGTCTATGAAAACAACCCATTATCGTCCTTTTCGACACGACCCCGTACCGAGAGTGACCACATCACTCCCGCCATTAGTAATGCAGGCTCTCTACTAGCATCAACCACAGTAATCATCAAAGCCCCTTCCCATATAAGGGTAGATTGGTCGCACATGTAAGGTTGGGACGGTCAGCAGACCTTAAATCTAATCTGTTTTTGTAAACACACACGCAACTTGTCTCAGTACACCACTTCTTTATCAAGTGGTTACCTAGCTCAGCATCTTCGTCAGGCATTAGTGGCAACTGATGGGGTTTTTGAAAAGTCTTTGAAATCATTTACTCTCCGACACCATGCATTTTCCCATCCCACTTGTGTAGCAACTACTTAGCATCCTAACTACTTCCCACCCGCACTACCCTCATAGAAAGGTAGGGTCATGCTGAGTGCAAGTATCAACAAGGAAAGTAATGCAGACAACCCATAAAGGTGGTCACTGTGATCATCATGATTCCAATGCAAAAATATCAAGTGCTATATGACATGCATAAAAAGTTTTCTTAGACATGGTCAAGGGGAAAGTCTTAAAGGTCCTCACAAGCTTCTCGTCCAACTCCAAGCACTTCGTCTACTTCGTCAACTATCGCTAGAAACAACCATAATAAGCAACACAACAACCAAAAAATAGAAGTGCTCTATAAATGCAAGTTTTATTTTTCTTGGACACCTCTGGTCACCAGAAAAATATCAAAATGGCTCTACAGGAGTTGGATTGACGAGGCTTTTTGAATGGTGGCAATGGAGGTAATAATGGTCTTGTGAAAAGTCTATAGAAAATATTTTAACAAAAATTAGTGAATGCAACCACCATACAGGGCATGGTTTTAGAAGATTTTAGAACATGGTACCTCTAGATTTGGAGTTGGGATGAATTTCCTATGATTTTCCTGAGATGGGATAATGGAAAAAGGGGCTATTTATTTGGTCTAGCAGAATATATATTGGCAAAAATGTTATCCATTTCTAGCAAGATTTTTGGAGTCTCTCGAAAATTGAATAACTAATTTTGGACTCAAAATAGAGGTTCTAAGAATTTGTAATGTGGGGTTTTCATGGTTCAAATTTAAATTTAAATTTAAACAGTACAGAAACTGGTGGTAGACAAATATGAAAGTTGCATCACTCGGTAGACTAGGATTTTAGAAGAATTTAGGGGTTTGAATAATGGCATTTGGACAATTATTTGGACCTCAGGGGTTTTTTGCAAGATTCTAAAGAAAAAGAAAAGGAACATTGTTCCTTTCGGCCCAAATAGCCGCAGCTGAGCCGGCCAAGAAACAAACCGACCGAGGCTACATGGTGCGCGCCCGGTTTAGCGTTTAAACTTGCTCGCGGGCCCGGCCACACAGAGCGAGAGAGGGCGAGGGGGTCGATGATAGGCAGGCCCGGTCTATCATCTTCAACCTCTCACTGGAGAGGTTCTGGAAGCTCACCGGTGACGGCTCCTATAGCCTTTCAAGGTGGGGATGACACTGTCGTGATCAGGGTGTCGTCCCCATCCTCATGGTGGTGAGCATGGTCACCGGAGATGGCCGGATTGTTGACGGCGTCGAGTCTGAGAGGCAGTCAAGGAGGATGAACACGAAGTGCTCACTCTTGCCAGCAATCCGCTAGATGGAGGGTTTTAGGTTTAGGAGTGTGAAAGGGAGCTTGGGGAGATGAAAGGGAGACCAGGGACGCTCTGTACTGTGCGGACAGCGATTCCCCGCGGCGGCGGCCCTCCTGCTCGAACTCGAGCTTCCGAGCACCGAAACGAGGGGGAAGAGTGTGCACATGTGATTGGGTGTGCGGTAAAGCTGAAAACGGAGGGACTGGGGCTCAGGGTCGCTTTTTATAGAGCGGCGATGGAGTCCGGTGGATAGGGTCCACGACAAGCTTACAACCTAGGGCATGAGAGCCAATTGGAGGTTGTGTCAGGTTCGCGGGATCATGGCGGGCCCGTGGGCACCCGAGGCAATCAAGGAGGAGGTCTGGGTGAGGCAGGGAAGGAGCTGAGCTTTGGTGCCCGGCATGTGTTCGATCATGGCACTGTGGCTCGGTTTGGGTGAGAGGAGAGGGGTGGCTTCAGGGAGAAGGCTCGGGCGAAAGGGGAGGTTAGGAAATACCCCACATGTTTGCCACACGCGGTCGGGACAACCAGGGAAGATCACGCGTGTGGGTTCGGCCACTAGCCATGGCGGGTGGCAGAGAGCGTGCTAGGTGCGGGCAGGAGAGAGGGAGGAGAGTGAGAGCTTGCCGTATCACGGACGCCGAGACGAGTCTGTTGGCGGGCTAGAGGAGCCCGAGGTGGTCGAGAGGTGCGGATGGGCGCTGCTATAGAGCGCCTAAATGACATGCCATTGACGTTTTGGATGCGACCACTATGTCTACTAGGCCTAGGAGGGAGTAAACAAGGTGGAGGAGTCCTTTGTTGCCCTCGAAAGCCAAAGGAAGAGGAGAGAAGTTGAGGGAAAGAGAAAAGGGGGTTGTCCAGAGGAGAATCTTAGGGTACTACCCTCCAAATAATTGAGATATGGCCATGCAAAGTTTGCTGGAGGTAAAAGGCATCAGCTTGGAGTTGTGGTAAAAACTTTAGGTCAAGGATAATAGTATAGAAGGTCAAAACAGTATCTTCTAGATTTTGCCAGAAGGTGTTTGATGTAGTTTTTACCTAGGTATATGGTTCTTGCTATGAAAATTAACATGATTTAGTGGTGGATGAAAATGAGGTTGATCACCAATTTTGACACCATTTGATGGAAGTTGACGATGCAAACTTTATAAACCCTAGAAATGGGAAAAAATGGATTTGCATAGATCTAGCTATTTAAATCCATTCTCCTTGATGCACCACTTGGTGTGGATGCATTATTAGAGGATTAAAGCATGTACACAAAGTTTGGGAATAAGTGGAGACACTTGGAAATGTAAAGTTGCTTAAGTTTGGGTCTGGACAGAGAGGGTTTTGTCCTTTATTTTGAACATGACCATGTGTTGAAACTCATATATATGGAAACTATATGTCCCCTGAGTTTCCCTAAATTTTCTCAAATATTTTAAAGCATAAATATAATTTTTCCCTACGAAAGACCATTTCTGGCCTTCAAAAAAATCCCTTAAATAAAATATGAAAATAAACTCTAATTAATATTTTGTGTTTTGGGGAAGTCTTATATATAGTAGGTTCCAGATAAACTCTTCGGGGTAAAACGTTCCACCAAATTTGAGGACTTATAGTACAAACCTCAATTCAGGGGTTTTATAAATCCTAATTTGAATAAATGCTTTTTGGTGAAAATAATATTTGATAAAAAATAGTTTTAGGCCCTATGCACATGGCATTATCATTGGGCAAAGATTTGGAGCAAGGAGATGAGTTTTTGTGAGTAGAAGGAATTTGATGAATTAGAGCAAAAGCAAGCAAACAATCAATGAACAATCAAGTCAAACATCACAAGCTCACAAAAAGTTTTAATTGGTCTTGATTTTTGAGCTATGTCAATTTCGTCAGGAGAGGCAAAACACAGGGTGTGACAGACCTGCCCCCTTATAAGAATTTCGTCCCCAAGATTCCTAGGTCAGGCTTCAAAATATATGGAAATCCAGAAGTCAGGTAGTCTTCACACTCCCATTTGGCTTCTTCTTCGATGTGATTGCTCCATTGGATCTTTAAGTGCTTGATGGTATAGCTTCGAGTGCATCATTGACTTCTTCTAAGGGTGAACGGGGTTCTTGTAATATGCTAGGCTTGCCTAATGGTCAAGGGTTTGGTCGACGAGGTTCTGGCAAGGGCCTGGCTTGCGTGTGTATTCCAAAGTCGGAATACATGGCAAAGTAGTGTGTCTGTGTGTTGGTCCTGGGGTTGCTCACGTTGGTTAGTGACATCTAGACGTCTCGCATCAAAATAGGAGGGTCAAGGTTTTGGTGTAGCTTCTCGTTGACGTGGAAGTCCGTACCTTCCTTAAAGCAGGAGATCTTCAGTCCCAGGTCGCCTTCATCCTTGAGAGTGTTGAAGTGCGTCATCGTAGGCATCTCGTCGAGTTCTTTTGCTTGAGTAAGTTGCCCAGGTATGTTCTTCATTCATCTTTGACCTTTTGTCTTTGTCGTCTCGGGCGCATGTTTCTGGCGGGTCTTCAAGGGTTTGGTCTTCTTGCCTCTTCATAGCCATTTGTGGTAAGGTTCGGGTTGAGTCTCATCCCTAAGACTAAGCTTAGAGATTTGACGCAAAGACGGATCCTATCATCTAGGAAACTTTTTGAGGGAGTCCTAGATGAGCTGGCTACCCAAGAGTATAGACCATCCATCCAATCTCCAAGGTATGAGGCTTCACAAGTGGGGTGAACTCCTTTGTCAGGTGGTTCACCATGATCTAGTCATGGTCAAGCCCATGATTGGACCAAAATGGCTAGTAACGATGTCATGAAAATCGTTATACTCCGTCCCAGGCTCTAGAGAGAGTAGGGTCGTCATTCTCATCGTACACCATCAAAGTGGTGGAGTGAGGGGTGCTACCAACTTCTCGGTTCCTTCCTAGTCAAGAACTGATAGGTGGTACTTAAAACAAGGGATTCTTTAACTTCTCGTGATGTCCAAGGGCTTCATAGTGCTTGAACGTCGGTGCTTCTTGATATAGTCTAACTGATGTAGCTAGCAGAGGAGTGGTGGTTGACCTCTCTTGCTTGTCCTTCTTCGTAATCATGGCTTCCCAATCATAGCGGTCCTTCATTTTGCTAGGGTAAGAATGTCTTCTACTGCAGGGAGGGTGCTTCGAGGAGTCCAACCCCTTGAAGGTATAACCTTATACTTGCGAGGCATGGTAGTTGCCCATCTGGGGGTTATCCAAATAGGACTAAGGTGCTCCTTTCTCTTATTGGATAAATAATTATATCATCCGTGAGGACAACAACATATTTTCCCAAGTACCACATAAACACATTGCTCATTACATATGTGAGAGAAGCGATCATTTGTCCCTGATGGTCACTTGTCCACGGGTTTGTGGTCCAACTTATTCTAGTTCTTCGTGTCCATCGCGCTCATGGACAGGATTGGTGGTGGTCGAGGTGGGATATTGGCCATAGTCTTTTGACTTAGAGCCAAGGCCTATGGTCATGATCCGACCATGTTTTGGCTCGGTAAAGCTTAGGGGTTTTAAGGATCCTAGGATGTGAGTGAACGCATATCATCTTATCCTTGAGCAGAGTTCTTGGATGCCAATAGTCCTACTTATTATTCCAACCAAACCATCCTATATCACCGAGGGTATCATATCATATAGGTCAACTCCAATATCACTCATGCTATTCACATTCCATTGTTTGAGAGAAGTACTAAACTAAAATCTCATATGTTATTCTGTAGATAACTCAAATATATCCCTATGTAAGAATCCTTGGGAATGTATACAAGTTGTGAAGCTTTATTATGACACTACAAACCCATGTGCTCTACTAATCTATCCAAGGTCTAAGGTACTGCACTTCTATGGAAAGAAAAACATGTATATATCAATCCAAGATCGTGTTCCCTTCCTACGACTCCGATCAAGTGGTCTTTAAATGCCATCAATCGTTACATAACCCATTGCTCCTATAAATCCAATATCGATGAAGTTCTACATAATCTCCTAGAGTTCCTATAATCCACATATCATTGCAAGGACTATCATCATAGTATATCCACGAACTTCCAATCTTATGACCAAGTAAACTCCAATGTTATGTGCATATAGATCCTTGAATCAAATAAGACAACAATTCGGTGTTCCTAGTTTATCTTCCATCAAGAAACATGGTATCAAGATCGAGATCATCTAACTAAATCCAACTTACTCCAAACCATGTAGTCTTACTCAGCATATATACTCCACCAAGATCACCTATTTAATCCAATCTCATGTCCTATGAGAATTCCTACTTGTTCCTCCAAGGCACTATTGTAACATCACTAATCCAATATTACTTGACAAGGTCAAGCCATTATTCCACCAAGAATTCTAGCTTGTGGTCATAACTGTCCTACTAAATCTAAGTTACTCAAGGGAGAAGTAAGGTAATCTACTCTATTAACTTGATCCCCCAAGTTCACCTATCATCATGGAAGTCTTGTAACCCACCAAGGGTCTCAACTACTCCTTTAGGATATCTATTATAGTCTCCTAAAATCATTGGTCTACTAAATCATGTATCCTCAAAACAATCTACCCTTTGGCATCTTCAGATCAAGTGCTAGCTTAAGGATGTAGTGTGCTTGTCCACAGTGATCACTAGTTCCTTTATGACCCCCGTGCTAAGCAAGGGTTATTAAAACTTAACTAGGGCTCCTGCAAACCCGTATGTTAAGCACATGATTAAGGGTTCAATCTAGGGGTAACTTGTGAGGTCTAGGCTGGTCTAGGGAAGGATCCCAATCCTAAGGGAAAAGCATAACTCTATGGGGTTGCACCTGGTTGAATTGGTCTTTATCGAAAGTCTGAAGTACTAGTTGTTTGTCGAGGTGGATCCTTGGTGCATCCAGTCTTGATGGACTTCAGGTAACGAGAGGGTGAAGAGGGAAAGTAGCATAGAGGGGAGTGCCTAAGGGGGTGGTATAGTGCAAGTGAAACAAAACAAGTGCCAAAAAGGCCAAACACGTTCATTAAGATAAGATAGGCGGTATAGTCACGTACATGTTGCCTAGGGAAAAAGTGTGGCTTATACCAAACACAAACAGATAAAAACAAGCAACACACCACATGGTTTCATTTGAACCATTACTTGGACTCGACTTTGCATGGGGGTTACATGACTCATCCTACCTTACGGGGATTCTCGAATTCAGTAGTCGTGCTTGCTTCATGTCTTGGAGGGAAGGACACTCAGTATTCAGATTTTATGTCTTCTTGTGGTACCAGCGTGTATGTGACAGTCAGTTGCTTGTTGGGACATATCCTAACAATATGCCCGTATTCTCCACATATGTGGCATATGACAAGAGTAAAGAGGTCGTCGTTCATCCTTGGGCTACGATGTTGCTGATGTGAAGATGGTCTTCCATGTAGTGGATCTGGAAATTTGTTCCGCTGCCTTCCGCGTGTGGCTCAGTTGTAGGCTTCCTAAAGTTCCTCAATTTGTTGATGCTGGTTAGTGATGTAGACTTGTAGGGTAGCAATTTTGTTGTTCTCGCTCGACCACCTTCTTCTTCTCGAGGCAGTGGAGGTGTAGGAGCGAAGGGAAATCCTGGCGGGGCTTAAGGAATTCTTCAGTAAGGTAACGCAGAAGGTGATTTGTCGCATTGATGAAGCGGACTTGGAGCTTGAGGGTTGGGTCTTCGTCTTCCAAGAAATCCACACTTGAGCAGGGGATTCCAATCCACTCTTGTTGGGTAGGTAGCTGTTAGTTGGCCCTTCCTTCATTTCATGGAGGAGACCTAGAAGACGAAGGAGGTCTTCGTAGGCTGCCTGCTTAATGGCCATGCCTCTTGTTGGCATAGGTGGTCCAACAAAGAACCAACTCTAGGGTGGCATCTTGTTTGGTACAACCACTTTGGTGTAGACCTCGATTCCGAACTTGCCATTGTCCAGTTCATGCAGGGTGTACATCTGCTCCGAAGGATAGTGACATCACTGGAGGCAGTCTCTTAGGAGTGGTGGAATTCTGGGTATGAGGAGTCTCATGGGAGCAAATGCCATCTGCAAGATGGCCAGAGAAGGGTTGTTATGGCAAGAGAGGAGGAGGCAAGTATGAAAGGTTGTATAGTTGGCTAGATTAGAAGACGAGAGGAGTGCAACAGGTTTTGCAAATGATTTTGGGGCTTGGGACTAGTTTTTGTCCTAACTAATGTCCATGCTAACAAAGGGCTTCCTACAGTAAGGATCGCTATGATACCCGCTCCGTGCGGACCACGACACATAAGTCATGATCACCGAATGTACATGCACAGTGATCCTAGAGATCAATGCTCACATAACACATAGAAACTTAATAACAATAGTTTTACATCCATTACGTACCGTTTTACTCGAATATGGCCTTTATGGCCAAAGGTTCATATGTTCGCAGCGGAAATTTTCAAAGATAGCCTAGACCCATGCCATATGCCTTAACCCTACATGCATTCTGACTGGGAAGCGTCCTAGCTCGCATGTTCATCATCAAGGTACTCTTCATTATATCATTTTCTTTCATGCCTGGCCAATAAAATAACCAGTGGCAAGCCAATTAGTACTTTGAATGTACTCGCAAGCAACCCATGTTTGGAACAAGGCAATAACAATGCATGATTTAGTAATAAATAGATAATTTTGCAGATAGAAAATTTTGAGTGCAATGACATGTTCAATCAACTTGTAAAAGCATGCATCAATAGGTTGTAGATATCCATATGAAAAAGTTTCAGATATCAACATAAGCAGGGTTTGAACATCACACATTCAATCATTCCATCAAGTCTCCCAACTTAGCTCAAGTATCTCTTTGTCACACACACCAAGTTTTGAGAAAACATCTGGACGTAGTTTAAGAAGGACCTCCAACTGTCCATGGTCGTGGACATGGCTATTCAGATAGTTTTACACTCTGCAGAGGTTGCACACTTTACCCATAAGACTCCAGGAAATTCCATGTCATCCGTGACTCATGGTATATTACATAACCGAGATAAGCACCCAAACAATGCCTTTACCTTGGCGATACTAAACAAAGAGTCCACTCGTTGGCACATAGCCTGCATGGTGTACATCACAAGTATCATCCATGAAGGGACCAACGATGTGCCCGATGTCTATGAAAACAGCCCATGGTCGTCCTTTCCGGCACGAACCTGTATCGAGAGTGACCATGTCACTCCCGGCACTAGTAATGCGGTATGTCTGCTAGCATGAACCAAAGTAATCAACAAAGCCCCTTCCCATATAGGGGTAGAGTGCTCTCACATGTAAGGTTGGGACGGTCAGCAGACCTTAAATATAATCTGTTTTAGAACACACACACAACTTGCCTCGGTACACAACTTGTTTATTAAGTGGTTACCTAGCTCAGTATCTCCCTCGGGCATAAGTGGCACTTGATGGGGTTTACGAAAAGTCATTGAGATCATTTCCTTTCCGACACTATGCATTTTCCCATCCCACTTGCGTAGCAACTACTTAGCATCCTAACTACTTCTCACCCGCACAACCCTCATAGGAAGGTATGGTCATGCTTAGTGCATGTATCAACGAGGAAAGTAATGGAGACAACCCACAAAGGTGGTCAGCATGGTCATCATGATTCCGATGCAACAATATCAAGTGTTATATGACATGAATAAAATGTTTCTTACACATGGTCAAGGGGCTGCTCACCTGACTCGGGAAAGACTTTGAGGTCCTCACAAGCTTCTTGGCAAACTTCGAGCACTTCGTCTACTTCGTCAACTATAGCCTGAAACAAGCACAATAAGCAACACAACAAGCAAAACATAAAAGTGCTCTATAATTGGGAGTTTTATTTTTTCTTGGACACCTCTGGTCACAAGAAAAATGCCAAAATGGCTCTACTGGATTTGTATTAATGAAGCTTTTTAAATGGTGGAAATGGTGGTGATAATGGTCTTGTGAAAAGACTATAGAAAATATTTTAACAAAAATGAGTGAATGCACCCACCATACAGGGCATGATTTTAGAATATTTTAGAAAGTGGTTCCTCTAGATTTGTTGTTGGGATGAATTTCCTATGATTTTCCTAAGATGGAATAATGGAAAAGGGGGCTATTTATTGGGTCTAGCAGAATATAGTTTAGCAAAGATGTTATTGATTTCCAGCAATTTTTTTGGAGTCTCTGGGAATTTGAATCATTAAATTTGGACTCAAAACAGGTTCTAGGAATTTGTAATGTGGGGGTTTTCATGGTTAAAATTTAAATTTAAATTTGAACATGCAGAAACTGGTGGTAGAAAAATATGAAAGTTGCCTCACATAGTAGACTAGGATTTAAGAAGAATTTAGGGGTTTGAATCATGGCATTTGGACAATTATTTGGACCTAGGGACATTTTGCAAGATTATGAAAAAAAAGGAATAAAGAAAAGGAACACTATTGCTTTGGGCCCAAATAGCCGCAGCTGAGCCGACCCAGAAACAAACTGGGCCAGGCTACACGATGCGCCCGTAGTTTAGCGTTTAAGCCTGCCCGGGGGCCCGGACAAACATAGAGAGAGAGGGCAAGGGGGTCGATGATAGGCAGGCCTTGCCTGTCATCTTGAACATCTCGCCGGAGAGGTTCGGGAAGTTCACCGGCGACGGCTCCGACAGCCGTTCAAGGCGGGGATGACACAGTCGTGATCATGGTGTCATCGCCATCCTCATGGTGGTGAGCACGGTCACCGTAGATGACCAAATCATCGACGGTGTCGAGTCTGAGCGGCGGCCAAGGAGGATGAACAAGAAGTGATCGCTATTGCCTGCAACCCGCTAGATGGAGGGAGGGTTCAGGTTCAGGAGGATGAAAGCGAACTCGGAGAGATGAAAGGGAGACCAAGGACGCTCTGTGCCATGCGGGCAGTGATGCCCCATGGCAGCGGCCCTCCTGCTCGAACTCGAGATTCTCAGCACCGGAACAAGGGAGAAAGAGTGTGGGCACGTGATTGGGAGTGCGATAAAGTTGGAAACTAAGTGAATGGGGCTCGGGGTCGCTTTTTATAGTGTGTCCATGGACTCCGATGGACAGGGTCCATGGCCAGCTCGGGGAGCTTACAACCAGGGGCATGAGAGCCACCTCGAGGTTGTGCCATGTGTGTGGGATCCTCATAGGCCCGTGGGCATATGAGGCAATCAAGGAGGAGGTCCGGTGAGGCAGGGAGGAGCTGAGCTCAAGAGTCCGTGTAGGATCGAAAGTAGGTCTAGAGGGGGGTGATTAGACTACTTGACCAAATAAAGTTTTGCCTTTTCCCACTTATAAATCTTGGCAAGTTTTAGCATTCATAACATATCAAGTAACACCCTACACATGTATGTCTAAGAGTGTAGCAGGGGAAAGTAAAGACATCGCACATGTAACTAAAGAGAGGGTTAGGAATGCAAACACAAGTGATGACACGATGATTTTTCCCGTGGTTCCGATAGCTGGTGCTATCGTACGTCCACGTTCATGGAGTATTCAACCCATGGAGGGTAACGGTCGCGAGATTCCACGGAGGGTTCCACAAAGAAGCAACCTTGACTATTCCATGCGGCTTCCGTCCACGAAGGACTAGCCTCAATATAGGTAGGTCTTCACGAAGTAGGCGATCTCCTTATCCTTACAAACTTCTTGGTTCACTCCACAACATGAAGTAGGAGGCTCCCAAGCGACACCTAACCAATCTAGGAGGCACCACCCTCCAAAAGGTAATAGGCTCGATAATGACGATGAACTCCTTGCTCTTGTGCTTCAACATGATAGACTCCTCAACACACGATCTCTCTCACACAGATTTGGCTTGGTAGAAGAGATGGGATTGGTGGAAAGCAACTTGGGGAGGCTAGAAATCAATCCATATGGTTGGAGTGGAAGATCTTGACCTCAACACAAGGGTAGGTGGTTCTCTCTCAGGAAACTGAGTAGGATAGGTATGGAATAGTTCTGAGTGCTTCTCTTTCGAGTGGGTGGTGGTGAAGGGGTATATATAGGCATCCCCAAAAATCCAATTGTTACACACAATAAGTCAGACTCGGTGACACCAATGTGTAAATCTCGGTGGTACCGAAGTGACTAAAAGTGGCAACTTTTGAATCTCGGAGGGGCCAATATACAATACTCGGTTGCACCGACAAGGTGACCAACGTTTAAATTTACCAGACTCGGTGACGCCGATTCACCATTCTCGATCTGACCGAACATGAGAACTTGCGTAACAGAATCTTGGCAACCCAACTAGGTGGCACCGAGTGCAGTGTCGGCTGCACTGAAGTGTTAGGGTTTGGCTAAGTCTGTCTAGGGTTTTGAACTCGGTGGCACCGGGATAGGAATGTTGGTTGCACCGATTTGCATGTTTGGCTTAGGACAGACTTTGGTGGGAGAGTATGTGGATGTTTTGGTGACTGTCACTTGTGCACGTTTGAGCATATTGTCCACCATCAAAACTTTACCCCTTTTAATAGTATTGGCTTTCCTATAGACTCAAAGTGATTTCTCACAAATTTAAAATGTAGAGTCCTCTTGCTTGAAGCTTGGCCAGCCTATTTCCTTGAATCTTGGAGTAATTCCACAATCCTTTGGCCATTCCCATCATTGAACTGACCTGAAATATACTTGGTGAAGACATTAGTTCAATGACTTATATGTTGTTATTAATTACCAAAACCACCAAGGAAGCAAATGTGCTTTCTATCTCCCCCTTTTTGGTAATGGATGACAACATATAGATCAATGCTTTGACAAATATATAATCAATGAATATAATCATCGCTTTGAAAAGTATGTGAAAGGTAAAAGCTCCCCCTAAATTTGTGCATTAATTTTAAATTTATGTTTGAATGCAAATGCACAATCAATTAGGTACATGGGTCACTTCTTACATGTCACATACCACTTGGTGGTGTGCGAGAGTGATTGGAATGAATATCATCGCACAACACAATCAACCAAAGATGAATGATCATCACATAAGCATTAAGATGATAGGAAATAATGACATCACAAATAAAAGTGTATGATCAAAACATCATCAAGCGTGTATCACAAGCAAAATAAAAGAGTATCACGGCAACCAAAAGCAATTGTTTTGAAAAGGCAACAAGATACCAAACGCTCTCTCTCTCTCTCGAAGCCTAATGATCTATATACACTTCTCCCCCTTTGGCAACAAGTTACCAAAAAGTTCAAAGGTATCTATCTAAGCGTTCTTGGGCTGATCTCATTCGATTGTTGATGAAGGAGTCGAGATAACGGCATCGGCGAAGATCTCTGCAGATGTCGTGGAAGGAGCTGGAGTGGACACTGGTGGAACAGGAGTTGATGGAGCAAGGGTTGTGTTGACAGTAGCTGGAGCTAATGAAGAGGGCCTCGATTCTGGTGCAGGCACTGTGGCTGATCTCATCTAAGTGGTGAACTGGGTGCCTGGCCTAAGAGGTGATCCTTCCTCATCATCATCATCAGAAGAAGAAGAAGTAGTAGAGACTCGAGGGATGTGCATGAACTCAACTTCCTTCTGGAGCTCTATCACTGTCTTGGACAACTTGTCCACCTTATCACCAAGCACCTTGATTCTTTACTCAAAGATCCTCACAAGGATGTCTGGTTCTCCAGAATCCCCTTGATATCCTTCTGCATGCCCTGGACGGCTGTGATCAGGAGATCCATTTGCTCGTTCCTGGATCTGGGGGCTTGAGCACTAGCGGCTCGAACAGCTTCTGCCTCTGCCTGTGCTATAGCAAAAGTGAGATGATCTGGGTTCATCACCACGACATTATCCTCGAACTCTGGCTGCAGGGGCAGATGTGGACGGTCAAGAGCAAAAATGTGCTTCTCCAACTGAGAGTTGGTGAGCAACTGGATGTAGGGTGCATAACAGCAAGAGCGCTTCTGGTCAGCAGCAACCCTCTTGATTTTCTCAAGAATCAGATCCATTACTCTAATCCTGGTGTTCCTGTCAAGGTGGATCATCATATTGATGGAGTAGCCTCGAATCATCTTGTCATCTCCTGACTTGGGCATCAAGGTATGCCTAAGAATAGTGTTTATAGTCCGGAAGCCTGCTTGCAGATAATAGATGGATCCTAGCTTGTGTGATTGTACCTTGTCTGCGGGGATAGGAGTATACATGTCTTTCATGGCATTGTGACTTGCCTTGGGTTTAGAGTAGACATCCAGATCTCCTTCCTGAGCTTCTGGAACTTCCAGAATAGCAGCCCATTCCTCAACAGTGGATTCATATCGTGCACCTTCAGTCATCCATACAATTCTACCATCTCCATGGAAATAAGCAGTGGAGTAGAATTTCATGATCATCTCGTCGTTCCATGCAGTAAGCTTTCTGCCAATGAACTTGTCCAGACCAATCCAATGGAAGTTGTCTTGGACACTCGGGAATTAGTCCACATTATTTTTGATGAACTTCCAATCAACATACCTCATGTTGCAAACAGCTGGGCTCTTGTCAAGCAACACGGTCTCATAAAAATCATGTTGCTCTCTTGTGTAAAACATGTAGTCAATAGCAGTTTTTCTCCTCTGAGCATAAGGATCTATGGCTCTCCAGGCTCTCAATCCTGAGTCTTTCCTCTTCTTCATGTCCTTAGCAACTAAGTGGCTGGCATCATGCACTGGAAGATGTGGTCTGAGCTTCATCAAAGAAGTCAAGTCATCATCATCTTCCACTCTAGAGGCGGTCCCTTTGTTCTTCTCTGAAGCTGGGATGTCTCTGGTAGTCCTCTTGGACTTCTGTGTAGCAGCTTTCTTTGCAGTAGGCTTGGTGCTCTTGGAGGTGCCAGTCTTTGGCATAGCATCAGCCATAAGCTTCTTGGCTTTCTTATTGGGAGGGGCAATCTCAACATGTTCTTCCTCCTCCTCCTCAGCAGCAGCACCAGAAGCCTCCTCTGGATCTTCAAACATAGTGGTAGGCCTGCCAATCACATGGACAATCCTCTTCTTGGACATTTTCTCCCCTGCCTTCTTAGGCATAGCTTTCCTAGGGACCTCAACTGACATAGTTTCCCTAGCACTTTCATGTGCTTTGAAAGTTTAAGCAGGTGCATAAACTTTGCTGACAACTCTCCTGGAAGAAGTAGCTTCAGTTGCTGACTTCTTGGCAGTCTTTTCTTGCTTCTTAGCAAGAATCTCCTCAGGAATGAAATCAGAATCTTCTTCATCAGAATTGAGCTTCTTCCTGGTCCTGGTGGCAGCCTTGGGCATGAGAGCTGGGGTGCCTGGATCAAAGAAAGAACTAGGCTCGGGGCTTGTGCCAGAACTCATATCAACTCCCTGCTCTGCCAAATTTTGACTGTCCTCTGCATCTGACATACTAACCCTATGAATAGAGTATAGGAGAGCAGAAGTAGATGAGTCATCACAAAATGAGGCTGGTTTTTGAAATTTGAACAATGAATTTAGAAGATTTTTGCATTCTGTCAAATAAATATCGGTGCAGCCGAAATTGAATTTTTGATGGGACCGAGACTGACTGACTCACTAACCGAAACTTGGCACCGTTTTTGGTCGGATCGAAAAGTGGTACTCGGTTCCACCGAGTCAGTTCTCAGGCACACAAAAATCCACATTGGTGAGACCGATATGTCCGTTTCGGTTCCATCGAGATTTATCGGGCGAACGGCAAAACCCTAGAAAATTCATATTTCGTGATATTTCGGTGTTTTGAGTGGGTAGTAACATGTGCAAAGGGTGTATCAATGATAAACAAGGATCTAATGCGCAAGAATTGGACGAGGAGCGTAATAGATATTGAATCCATACCCTAGCTTGGAGCGGATCCTCTACGGCGGCAACGAGGGAGAGGAATTCATCGACGATGGTGATTCCCAGCGGCGGAGTAGTGCAGGGAGACAAGGGCGACGACCAGGGGTCTTTGGAACGGCAGCTTAGGGTATTGGAGCGCAACGAATGAGATAGAAATTCAAAGTGTCGGGGTACACAGCCTTTATACCCACCACTGTCAGTGACACCGGTTCTATGTTTTCGGTGTCACCGAGTGCCTCAACTGTTAGTTGACAGGGACACTCGGTGTAACCGAGAAAATGGAATCGATGGTGCCGAGATTGAAAAACCAGATCAACCCTAGCCATTTAGTGAGACCGAGATGCACTTGGGAGGTTTTAATGGTCAGTCCTTGTCGATACGGAACTCGGAGTGCTCCACACACAGAGGGATCGAAAAGCACTTGTTCAAATTTTGTGATGCAGCATGCATAGAGTATGAGGTGAGAACGCATAGATAGCTAAAGAAGTGGTCCTATGCATTCTTGTATATCCAATTGTCAAAATATAAATCAAAAGCCAAATAGCAACAATTGGATATCCTCAAATGAGAAAATAAATGCAGACCAACATGCTCACACAACAAGATGTCAAATGAAATCATGGCAAACATGCACAAACAATCTAGCATCTAACAAGCACTTGGGTGATGACGAAGTCATCTATATATGAGTATTTGACTTAGGATCCAAGTAAGAGTACTTGATCATAGGTCATACTCATCGTTTAAGCACAAGTGGGGTTACCACTTTTACATAAAGCATTTAATGTTGTCACATACTAAGAGATGCTTTGACTCAAGTCTTAGAGTAAAGCTCCCCCTTGATGTGACATCCCCCCATAAGAGGGATAAACTAACCTTGGGTTTTGTCGATGAAGACTTCATGTTGGTGAGGTAGTGGTGGATGCTCAAGGTTGGTGAAGATCACCAAGAGTTGGGAGCATCCTTGTTGTTTCCTTACTCTTCTCACCTACATGGGTTAGTCCCAACACACAAGAGACAAATACAAGGATATCTATGGACATGGAGTGCAAATCGTGTAATGATTTCCATTGATTTGTTGATTACCTTGTCCCTTGCTTACCTTTGAGGGAATGTGTGACTCCTTGATCTATTGCATAGGGTTGGTGTTGATTGCAAATAGATTTTGTCAAAAATGAATATGAGTGAATTTCATTGGCGGAGTCACCCCTCAAGAACTCTCTAGTTCTTCTTGGGAATCCACATCAAGTTGATGGGGATTCTTGGTGTTGAAGTAGCACTTGTAGAAGTTGAGCTTGTAGTAGCCTTGGGAACCCACTTTACCAAAGCTTGGGGTTCATCTTCGTAAGAGTCAAAGTCCTCTTGGAGATTGTTCTTGCCCTTGAGCTTGGTGTCTTGTGGTGGAAGGTCATCTTGAGTGTTTGTCCTCTTTGGAATAGTATTTTCATACTTCTCCTTTTGAGGAACAAACTTGGGATTGGGATATTGACCTTCTTCCCATTCAACTCCATTAGCGTTGAAGTAGCCAACACCACGATTCTTCCGTATCCTCTGTGCTTGCGTACAATCTCATCAAATTGTTTGTACCCTTCAAGACTCTTGTAGATACCTTTCTCTATAATTCCTTTCGATAAAGCATTTTCTTGCTCAAGTGTAACTTGGCTAATAGAATCATCATTAGTGGAATCAATAGAACTACTAGGAGGAACATCATTGGGTTTAGCATTTTTATTGTTGCTACTAGATGAAGAACCTTTCTTTCCTTTGTTACTAGTTTGCTTAGATTTGACTTGTGGCATGAATGTAGACAAGAGTATCCGTTTGGCAATATAAGATGAAGTCTTCTTTCGGAGATCGTCATTGATAGCTTTAAGAAATTCCTGTTCTTGCTCCAAATTGAGCTTCTCGAAGCGTAGCTTCTCATGAGTTCTTACAACCTCTCTATGATCTTCAAGAGTATATTAATGAGCTAACTTAAGAGTGTTGAGTTATTTAGTTAGTTCTTCTATTTTCATCTTATCATCGTCAATTGACTTATCTTGACTAGCATGAGAATTATCAAGTTCATTATGATTAATATCACTAGTTTTATCACATAGCAAGTCATCATCATAAAGCAAATCATCTTCATCACTATTGAAATCAAGATATTCGGGGTGTGATACCTTGGGGACTTTAGCCATGAAGCAACTTCCACCTCCTTCATTTGGTGAGTCAAATAGATCATAGTAGTTGGTTGCCACTAGTGCAATTTCGGCAACACCGTCATCTTGACTATAGTCGGAGTTGGAGTGATAGCTTCTCTCGGAGTGGTTGTCGGAGTTGGAGTCAGAAACCCATTCACCAACATGAGCTTGATGCTTTCTTCTTGAGTAGCTCTTGGTGTGCTTGTCCTTCTTGTCTGAGTCCCTACTTCTCCTTGAGGGTCTTCGTTCAAAATGATCATCTCTACTCCTTCTCTCTCTTCGAGGTGATTCGTCTCTTGAGCTTCATCTTCTTGGTGACTCTTCTCTTTGTTTGTAGGGAGTCGAGCACTCATTTGAGTAGTGTCCTGGCTTCCCACAATTGTAGCAGTTTCGGTCACGACTTGACGAACGCTTCCTTCATATCTTGAGTTGGAGCTGCAATCTTTGCTTCTATTCTTGTAGAACTTGTTGAATTTCTTGACCATGAGTCTTATCTATTCATTTGTGACAAGGTTGTCGCTTGAGATAGCGGGAGCATCACTTGTGGCTTTGTAAGCACTGCTAGACTTGTGATGAAGGTCTTCCTTGTCTTTGAGTGTCATCTCATGAGCAACAATTCTACCAATCACTTCCGTTGGTTTGAGATCTTTGTAGTTGGGAATCATTTGGATCAATGTGCACACGGTGTCAATCTCTCATCCAAAGCTCGAAGTATCTTCTTGATGATGAACTTGTCAGTCATTTCTTCGCTTCCTAAGCCGATAATCTCATTTGTGATGAGAGCTAGCCTAGAGTACATTTCAGCGACTCCATCATCCTACATGTTGAACTTGTCAAGTTGACCTTGAAGAACATCTAACCTGGATTCTCTCACAGACTCAGTTCCTTCGTGCATATCAACCAAAGTATCCCAAATCTCTTTTGCGTGTTCAAGATGGCTGATTTTGTTGAATTCTTCAGGAAAAAGGCAGATGAAGAGTATGTCACAAGCTTGAGCATTGAGTTGCAACATCTTCAATTCATCCGCTGACGCTTCATGATCCGGTTCCTTTCCATCCGCAAAGAATTCACCTTGCAAGCCAACACGAACAACAGCCCAAACAGCAGGATTATGACCAAGCAAATGCAATTTCATTTTATGCTTCCAACTAGCAAAATTAGTGCCATCAAATTATGGACCTCTATGGTGATAATTTCCCTCACTAGATGCCATACTTCTCCTAGGTTGTGAAACCAATGCAATGGAGACCAAAGCTCTGATATCACTTGTAGGATCGAAAGTAGGTCTAGAGGGCGGTGATTAGACTACTTGACCAAATAAAAGTTTTGCCTTTTTCCCAATTTTAATTCTTGGCAAGTTTTAGCATTCATAGCATATCAAGTAACACCCTACACATGAATGTCTAAGAGTGTAGCAGCGGAAAGTAAATACATTGCACATGTAAGTAAAGAGAGGGTTAGGAATGCAAACACAAGTGATGGCACGATGATTTTTTCCATGGTTTCGATAGGTGGTGCTATCGTACGTCCACGTTCATGGAGTCTTCAACCCACGGAGGGTAACGGTCGCGAGATTCCACGGAGGGTTCCACGAAGAAGCAACCTTGACTATTCCATGCGTCTTCCGTCCACGAAGGATTAGCCTCACTATGGGTAGATCTTTACGAAGTATGCGATCTCCTTGCCCTTATAAACTTCTTGGTTCACTCCACAACACGAAGTAGGAGGCTCCCAAGCGACCCCTAACCAATATAGGAAGCACCACCCTCCAAAAGGTAATAGGCTTGGTAATGACGATGAACTCCTTGCTCTTGTGCTTCAACATGATAGGCTCCTCAACACACAATCTCTCTCTCATAGATTTGGCTTGGTAGAAGAGATGGGATTGGTGGAAAGCAACTTGGGGAGTCTAGAAATCAAGAACCATATGGTTGGAGTGGAAGATCTTGATCTCAACACAAGGGTAGGTGCTTCTCTCTCAAAAAACTGAGTAGGATAGGTATGGAATAGTTCTAAGTGCTTCTCTTTCGAGTGGGTGGTGGTGAAGGGGTATATATAGGCATCCCCAAAAATCCAACCGTTACACACAATAAGTCAGACTCGGTGACATCGATGTGTAAATCTTGGTGGTACCGAAGTGACTAAAAGTGGCAACTTTTGAATCTCGGAGGGGCCAATATACAATACTCGGTTGCACCGACAAGGTGACCAACGGTCAAATTTACCAGACTCGGTGACGCCGATTCACCATTCTCGATCTGACCGAACATGAGAACTTGCGTAACAGAATCTTGGCAACCCAACTAGGTGGCACCGAGTGCAGTGTCGGCTGCACCAAGTGTTAGGGTTTGGCTAAGTCTGTCTAGGGTTTGGAACTCGGTGGCACCGAGATAGGAATGTAGGTTGCACCGATTTGCATGTTTGGCTTAGGACAGACTTTGGTGGGAGAGTATGTGGATGTTTTGGTGACTGTCACTTGTGCACGTTTGAGCATATTATTCACCATCAAAAACTTTACCCCCTTTTAATAGTATTGGCTTTCCTATAGGCTCAAAGTGATTTCTCACAAATGTAAAATGTAGAGTCCTCTTGCTTGAAGCTTGGCCAACCTATTTCCTTGAATCTTGGGGTAATTCCACAATCTTTTGGCCATTCCCATCATTGAACTTTTCTGAAATATACTTGGTGAATACATTAGTTCAATGACTTATAAGTTCTTATTAATTACCAAAACCACCTAGGGAGCAAATGTGCTTTCAGTCTGCCACGTGTTCGACCATGGCACTGTGGCTCGGTCTGGGTGAGAGGAAAGGGGGGGCTTTGGGGAGAAGACTCGGGAGACAGGGGAGGTTAGGACGTGCCCCACACATTTGCCGCACGTGGTGGGGACGACCAGGGAAGCTCACGCGTGTGGGTTCGGCCACTGGACAATAGGGGCGGCAGAGAGTGTGTCTGGTGCAGGCAGGAGAGAGAGGGAGAAGGGGGAGACAGATTGTCGTATCATGGATGCCGAGACCAGTCTGTTGGCATGCTGGAGGAGCCCGAGGTGGTCGGAAGATGGGGATGGGCGCTGCTATAGTGCTCTAGCACACTATAGCGCGCTCTAGAGTACCCAAATGGCATGCCATGGCATGCCATTGGCGTTTTGGACGCGGCCACTTGTGCCTACTAGGCCTAGGAGGGGGTAAACAAGGTGGAGGAATCCTTGGATGCCCTAGAAAGCCAAAGGAAGAGGAGAGAGGTTGAGGGAATGATAAAAAGGGACTGTCCAAAGGGGAATCTTGGAGTTTTACCCCCCAAATAATTGAGATATGGCCATGCAAAGTTTACTAGAGGTAAAAGGCATCAGCTTGGAATTATGGTAAAAACTTTAGGTCAAGGAGAATAGTATAGGAGGTCAAAACAGTAACTTCTAGATTCTGCCAGAAGGAGATTGATGTAGTTTTGACCTAGGTATATTGTTCTCCTTGCTATGAAATTTAACAGGATTTAATGGTGGATGATGAGGTTGATCACCAATTTT
Source organism: Hordeum marinum (assembly GCA_022496015.1). Classification (NCBI taxonomy): domain Eukaryota; kingdom Viridiplantae; phylum Streptophyta; class Magnoliopsida; order Poales; family Poaceae; genus Hordeum; species Hordeum marinum. The sequence continues at coordinate 248,339,570 of CM039675.1, read as the reverse complement.
GAGACCATTTGATGAAAGTTGACAATGCAAACTTTATAAACCCTAGAGATGGGCAGAAATGGATTTGCTTAGATCTAGCTATTCAAATACATTATCCTTGATGTAGCACTTGGTGTGGATGCATTATTAGAGGATTAGAGCATGTCCACACATGAGTTATCAGCTTTCGTTCTTGGTATGGAAACTATATGTCCCCTGAGTTTCCCTAAATTTTCTCAAATATTTTTAAAGCATAAATATAATTTTTACCCGGTTGGGTTTTACCTTAATGATGTTTAATAGTTTCGGATGCTTGCTAGAGTTTCAATCATAAGTTCATATGATCCAAATATGAAAGTATATTAGCTCATGTCTCTCCCTCATATAAAATTGCAATAATGATAACTGATCTAATTACCAATTGCCTAAAATAATCTCTCAAATCCTACCATCACTTTCCCACACTCGCTATATTAACTTAAATGTTCTTTTCTTAAAAACAACACCTAACTTTTATTTCTACATTCTTTATTATCTTACAAAATAGTCTTCTTTCACCTACAAAGTACTTCTAGTTTTATTCCTGCAAAATGGTTTATTTCTTGTACTAGGTAAAGTGAACATTGTTGCGCGTAGAGTTGTATCAGTGGTTGATAGAACTTGAGAGAATATTAATTCTACATTTAGCTCCTCACTGGGATCGACATTCTTACTCGTCAAAAAAGACTACAAATTACCCCCTATACTTGGGAGTTATCAGCTACCAACGTCAACACCAACTACATCAATGCCGCCAAGAACGAGGTGTGAAGGCGAGGGCAGGCATGGCTAGCACATAGTCATGTATTGATTGGCATGTGTACTGACGAGGACACGGGCTTTGCCACTGCCCCCACCCACACACACCCATCATCATTACCATCATCATGCATGAAGAAAGCGAAGCGAAGATGACAAGGACAACGTGTCTCGTAAAGCAACCCGCGAGAAATTAACCGGGAGCCTTCCGAGGCCCTGGAAACCAGAAGATCGCACATCGCCGCAATCAGACTGTGATGCGGAGCATCCTATGGGCATCACCATGACAAGAGCCCATCTGGAAAGTGACACGTGCCACGTCTACTCCCCATGCATAAAGGTGAATCATCTCCTTTACACATTCTCACTTGACCCCTTCGAGGATGGTATACTACTTGGCACTCCTCTTGTGTGCATGCATAGGTATTGTCGAAGCTTCATGGAGGACGAGCAGGAGTGCCAGCACCTACATACGAATACGCTATCCGCGAGGGAAGCTTGGAAGAGAAGGAAGAAGAAGCGAGGATGAGACTCTAGAAGTCCCGGACCTTCCGGCCTTCCCGGAACCTCCGGACCTCGGACCTTTCGGCCTCCTCGACCACAAGAGACACTAGGCGTTCAAACTTTCAGCCTAGCCCAGAACCTCCGGACCCCGGACCTTCCAGCCTCCAGTAACCAGAGCATCTCCCAAACATGCCAACTTCGATTCCAAGATCAAGGTGATCGACTACATGCATGGATGGTCCTTCCATCTTCAGTAGCATCCCAAGGAAGATGGTCGAGCATGGTAATTTTCCTTCGGTCATGGAGGCGAGTGACGATGTGCCAGCTTCGGCCTTCATCCATGACGACGAAACGGTTGAGCATAGTACTATCCCTTCAACCAAGGCGGAGAAAGGAGTTGAGCATGGAGACATTTGCACCTACATCTGTCCAACACCCACATATGACGAGATGCCCTAGTTTCCATGTGAGGAGAGCCACTAACACATGAGTGATGTGAATGACTCAACCATATGTGACATTGAGTGCATTTCCTATGAGAGGATGAGTGTGACCACCACTATCCCCATAGACGAAAATATGCCACAATTCCTATGTGAGGTTGAGAGCCATCACCACCCATTGAGTGACTCAACCAACCATATGAGTAAGACCATCCTAGAGGGACTGAGTGAGCCACAACACCTAGGTAGTGAGGTAGTTGAGAGGGCAGGTGAGACCACTATGATTTCTAACAACTTAACCTCTACTCCTATTGTGTTTTCTTATTTGGTGCAAGGTCTCATACATGACGATGCGCCTACCCTCGACGAGTCCATTCCTCCAATGGGAATTACGATGGCCATGGTGGACGATGATGCACCCCCCCCCACATGGTTCCATCATCATGTTGACCATGAGTTGGTTTCTCCCACCTCACCTACATCACATAAGCGGATCTCTAAAGTTAACATAGGTGAAGGATCCTTGCTTGTCCCACTAGTGGACTATCTCGAGATTGATTGCTTGCATGATGTTGATCACCTTATGGATACTTCACATGCTATGTCTTCTTTATGCTTAGATGTGCTACCTATTTATGATGAACATGACGATGAACATGTTGAATTACCTAGTTGTGATGCTATACTCCATAAGATATCATGTGACAACTCTATTGGTCACATCATGTTTGACAATCCGCTTGACTTGTCATATGCTATGCATGAGATCACCCATATTGCATCTTTGCAATCTCTACGTAGTAACTATGCATATGCCATTAAAATAAACCCAATTTGCACATATGGCATAGATGACAAGCCCATGGTTATTGGCATTTGTTGTTCTTGTGATAACATTGCCATGCTCCCTTTGCATCATTTGCGCAATTGTTCTCATATGCTATGCCATGATCACCATACTTTGTACATGCATTGTTTTGGATGTAGTCCATATTCTCCGAATTATGCTTCTGCTATTGCACATGAGGTGACCCCCATACTTTCCTCATACATATTAGGAGATTTTGATCCATCCCATCCACTGCATACTTCCCGTGCTTGTGTGCACAATATGCTACCCATGAATAAAAATGCTATTGATGTGCCATATATTTGCATGCTCAATTTGTGTCTCCGTCGTGTTATTCATAACATCTATTCTTTCATGATGGATGACATGTTCCTATACCATGCATCGAATTTCTTTAAGCATTGCTTATCTTGTGCTAACTCTCGCAAGCACACACACATCCTAACGAATGATGTGTACATTTACCACGCGCACACTTTGTTTCGTGTGTCTCCTTTTTGTGTAGGTACTCATGATTACTAGTCAACCTCACAATCCCATGAGTTGGAAAATAGCTCTTGAAAGCACCAATGCTTTGGGATTCACCGGAATGTGTCGCCAACCATTCCCCTCGCACAAGGACTACGCGCATCTCTTCTACTTGATTCTCACATGACTATGGGCTATATATCACTTGTTATCTTATGCTCATGTTCTCGTGTTCACTTTGCATGTTATGCCTCATTCTATGTGTTTGCCATGCGATTGTGACCCTTGCTTGCTTTTACCCATGATTCACCATTCTACTACTATTATGTGTATTTGCATGCTCGGTGGAGATACTAGTTTCTATTGCTATGTTCACCTTGTGATCCATGCTATTCTTTCTTCTTGTGTTGGGAGAGTCATGATGTTCCATTGCTATTTACATATGATCTCTTGCCAATACATTGACGATACTTTGCTCATATCTCGTTTTCATGATTGTGATATGTCATGTGCATTTGTATGACCACTATTTGCACACATGACATGATTGCCATGATTACATCTAGTATGTTGCATTTTTTGCACTACTAGCTTCCATGCCTTGAGTATTATGATCACTTGCTTTGTTGCATCTCCCATGATACATAATTGCTCCTTTTATGAGGTTGATGACAATCATTGCCATGCTTTGCACATGCTTGCTATTGAATGTTGTCATATGTCTCCATGCGTTGCCTTTCTCATGCTAGATTTGTCATGTATTGAGTGCAACAATGCCTTTAATATTGCTAATGAGATTTCCCCCATAGCTTTCTCACATATTATTGGATCTTTTGACATCTTCCATGTGAAGCATGCTTGTCTTCCTTCTTTGCACCATATGCCTAGTGCCATGAATATTTTCATTTTTGCATCATATTATTCATGCACTTGTGATCCTAACGATTATGTGCAAGAGAAGAGAACCATCATGATGTATGACGTGTTTCTCTACCATTCATATACATTCTTTACTTTTCTTTGTGCGTGTGTAGGATACTTCAACTACATGTCTACTTCCACTTCACGTGAGTTGACGATTCAAACACTTGAGAGCGAGCCATGCTACACCGATGTGTTTCTACATCGCACTTGCTTGTGCATCGGCATTGTGACTGACGCACAAGGTCACGCTTTTGAGGTGACACCCTTCTTGAGCATGGATATTATGGCTCATCCTACTTGTGTTGCTTGTATCAAGACACATATTGGTCATCTTGGTCCAATTACTTGCATACATGTTAGTGATATTGCTTTTCTTCATGATTGCCACATTGCCATGTCTCATGACATATATGCCTTGTGTGTTGCATCCAACTTGTGGATTGTTTGCTCTTATCATATGCTTGGTTGCAACAATGTGCATTCTTCACACTTTCCATGCCACATTGCTTTCTACATGCTTGACTTGATTTCCTCACACATGATGATCAATTGCTCTTTATATTGTGTTGAGTGTCACACTATCTTCACTACACCATATGCATATTATGCTTGGATTGAGTTTCACTTTGGATTGCCCCATGTGTATAGACACTCCATTCTATTTGGTGTTGTGAATGATTCCTATGCCTACAATAGACCTTTTGTTGATTGCTTTGTGCATCAGTGCTATGACCATGAGGTAGATGATTGTTATATTGTCACACATATGTGCATCCATACCTCGCCTTTGCATACTTATTTCCATGATTGCATCACTTGTGCTCAATTTATATGCTTACATGCCATGGCACAATCCCTTGTCACAACCTATGTTATGCATGATGACAACACTTGTGCGGTGATTCATCACTTGAATGCTTGGTTTTACACTAACGCTAACCACATTTGTTTTTCCAATTTTTTGTACTATTTGCTCCTTTTGAAGGAATTCCTGGACATGAGACATTGGGGAGTGCCCCTTTAGAGCATGATGATGATGAGTGCTTGGTGATCGTCCACTTCTACGCGGCAACACCATCTCCTTCCCATGGTGATTTGGATTTTGATCCGAGGACGGATCTTTCCCAAGAGGGGGGATGATGCAGAGCATCCTACGGGTATCACCATGACAAGAGGTCGTTTGGCAAGTGACACATGCCACGTCTACTCCACATACATAAAGGTGAATCACCTCCTTTACACGTGCTCACTTGACCGCTTCGAGGATGGTATACTACTTGACCCTCCTCTCGTGTGCATGCATAGGTATTGTCGAAGCTTCATGGAGGATGAGCAGGGGTGCCAGCACCTACGTACGAATACGTCGTCCGCAAGGGAAGCTTGGAAGAGAAGGAAGAAGAAGCGAGGACGAGACTCTGGAAGTCCCGGACCTTCCGGCCTTCCCGGAACCTCCGGATCTCGGAACTTCCGGCCTCCTCGACCAGAGGCAACACCAGGCGTGCAGACTTTCGGCCTAGCCTGGAACTAGCCTGGACCTTGCCCGGAACCTCCGGACCCCAGACCTTCCGGCCTTCGGCGAACAGAGCAGCTCCCAGATGTGCCAACTCTCTCGATAGCCCGGACCCTGTCCGGACCTCGCCAGGAACCTCCGAAGCCCGAAACTTCCGGCCATCCCCGGAACTTCCGACAGTGCATGCGCGGAGAGACTTGGGCCGCAGCCCGTGTACCTCTTTTGCCCCTCACTTACCCCTTCGTGGCTTGCACTATATATACTCCTCTTCCACCTCCATTCTAGGGTTAGCAATGGTTTAACTCATAGTTAGTTGAGTCGTGCTCCTTCCACTACCTCTCCCATGGAGTAGATGCCTCTATGAGAAAAGATCACCTAGTGGATGTCAAGGCCCTTTGCGAGGGAAAATCCCTAGTGCATTCAAGGGCCCATCTCCCCATGGGATTTGGGATGAACTCTACCATGTATCCTTCTTTTCATTTGTTGTTCTTCTACCTTGTGGATCTTGTGTGGCTTTGATTCTAGTGGATGTGTGATTGGGCTTGTTCTTGAGTGTTTTCTCTTATGATTTCTCCTCGTTCTTCCTCGTGTTCTTCGTGTTCTTCGTGGAATCCCCTCCAATTCATGAAAGATCGACACCTATGGGTTTGCCCCGTATCATACTGTTCGCGCTAGTAAGCCATGGAGGGCACTCATTTCTTTTATGGGATCTTGTAGTTTTATTTATTCAAAGAAATCAATGAAATACTTGTTTACATAAGAATTTTCTTTGTGTACCCACTGGGACGGCCGCGTTATCTTTTTCTCAGCGCATTCAATTTTCTCGTGTCAAACACAGGTTTCTTCTTAGACATAAACACAACCGGACTATGTACAAAACATTGGTATGTACTCTTTTTCTAAATATACGTCTTTTTAGAGATTTTAGTACAAACTATATACTCCCTCCGTTCATAATACAAGTCTTTCTAAATATTATAGTATAAATTATATACAGATGTATATAGACATACTTTGAAGTATAGATTCATTCATCTTGATTAGTATGTAGTACTTTGTGAAATGAGGGAGTAGAATTAACCAAATATTTCTTAACAACTCAGTTCTTTTTGCCAGACTAGATCAAGCGACCACTCTTCTCGGTAAACAGGTTGGTGCGTATATTTCGATGTGATATCAAAGCTGGTACTACATCCTAATTTCAGGAACTGGTCAGATTGAAGTAAATTATAATATTATTGATGTATAAAACTTAAACCAACAATTAAGAACCGATACGAATTTCTGAACACAAATGAATTCCACAAGTTGCATTCATGTTCCCAACGCACAAATTCAATGTACACAAGAACTCCAAAAGTTTAAACATGATGAAATTATCAAACAATATACACTGCATGCTCAATGACAAGCTGAAGAAAAAAGATAGCTACTAAAGAAATAATAATTCCACGACACTTTGAGCAATTCAACTTTCCATGAAGCACACACCTCACTATTCACAGGACTGCAAGGAGGACGAAAATAAAAAAAAATGCTCAACAGATCAGCCATGGACCAGTACTTCATTTGAAGTGACCGGAGGGGCAGTCGAGCCGAGTCCTGTCTCATCTTCAACATTTGGTTCAGCAGCACGCCCTTCCAAGGCAGAAGGTTCTTCAGGGAGGGGTTCTACTGGGTTCTCTTGAAGCTGCTGTACCTTTTCTCTTGAAACTTTTGGTTTTGTCTTGGAGGTTTTCTGCTTTGTAGCAATAGGTCTCGTTTCAGCCTTTGCAGTGGTAGATGCTAGGGAGGGAGCTTTTGTGACCAATCTCTGGACAGGTTTGCAAGTAGTAACCCGAGGTTTATTATTTTCCACACCTCTGTTTACGTTGGCAGGATTAGTTGTGTGGCGTGGGCTCTCACATGAGACAGAGCCATCTACAGACGCAGCAGTGGTAGAACTGGTTGGCTTGTGTCGGCCAAGCTTCGGTGACCTAGCCCGTGTTGGTGCAATCTGCAAAAGGCCACAAGTTTATATCAGGATACCATGTTTACGAATGTAGCACCGCAAATATTTACATGAACAGGACATGCAGCATCGTCAACCAATAAGAAACTTAATCTAACTTGTGAACCAATGACATACAATGGAGAATGTGTTATTAGATCCTGAAATATCAAATGTGCATCGACTTATATCATAAACCTAGTCACCTAGATTAGCAAGAAACCTCTTGATCCACTATTCTAAATAGTTGTCAGACAAAACAACAAGACCTATTGAGTCAGTACCGCAGAAGCGTTACAAGTTGTGTAGTTATTTCAATGCTGCACACTGTACACTAATGTGGATGCAGTAAATATTCTATGTTAACTTTTAAATTTTAATCAGGACTGCAGATAGCCAGATATGTATGTGTTGGGCCTTATCCATGATCTAGACAAAATCTAAAACAAGTAATTTGGAACGGAGGTTGTATGAAATGGAAAGAAAAAAAAGAAACTGGATACAACGAGATCAGTAAGTCCTCCAAGACTCGTAAGCCAATGAAATTATGGCATACCTCCTCCGTCCGAAAATATAGTGTGTATTAGATTTTTTCGAAGTCAAAATTGTGAATTTTGACCAAGTTTGTAGAAAAAGTTGTCAACATCTAGGATACCAAATCAATACCATTAGATTCATCACAAAATATTTTTTAATATGCTATATATACCTGATGTTGTAGGCATAGATAATTTTCTCGACAAACTTGGTCAAAGTTTGTGAAGATTGACTTTCGCAACCAATGTGCACTATATTATGGGATGTTGAGAGTACATATTAGGGACTAAGGACAAACGTAATCATTTTGAGTGTTATACCCAGAATTACACATTTTTACTAAAAGTAGGCCTATGTAGACAATGAATCTTAATTATGCATTTCGAGTAAGCCTCTAACAAATTAATCTTAACAAGAACACTCGCTAAATAAAATGTTTTTAAGAACATAGAACTTAGTTGAACTGAAGCACCACCCAAATTTGCTAGGGAGTGATAGTTGAGTCTGGATTTACTTGCTAAAACATTGCCTTTTCGAAACTGATATCGCATTAAAACGGAACATATTCTCCGATTTATTAGTGCATTTTGGAACAGACTACACCTAGCTTACTGGATCTCTTATCATGTTACTCACATACTCATCTTGTCTCAAATGCATCAGTGCATACATCTAGTTTACTGGATCTCGTAATGTGTATTCACATACTCATCTAAACAAGTGTGGCCCGTTGTGAACAACAACAACAACAAAGCATTTAGTCCCAAACAAGTTGGGGTAGGCTAGAGGTGAAACACATAAGATCTCACGACCAACTCATGGTTTTGGCACATGGATAGCAAGCTTCCATGCACCCCTGTCCATGGCTAGTTCTTTGGTGATGCTCCAATCCTTCAAATCTCTCTTTACGGACTCTTCCCATGTCAAGTTCGGTCTACCCCGGCCTCTTTTGATATTATCAGCATGCTTTAGCCGTCCGCTATGCACTGGGGCTTCTCGAGGCATGCGTTGAATATGCCCAAACCATCTCACACAATGTTGGACAAGCTTCTCTTCAATTTGCGTTACCCCAACTCTATCTCGTATGTCATCATTCCGGATTCGGTCCTTCCTTGTGTGGCCACACATCCATCTCAACATGCGCATCTCCGCCACACCTAGTTGTTGCACATGTCGACTTTTAGTCAGCCAACACTCAGCGCCATACAACATTGCGGGTCGAACCACTGTCCTATAGAACTTGCCTTTTAGCTTTTGTGGCACCCGCTTGTCACAGAGAACACCAGAAGCTTGGCGCCACTTCATCCATCCGGCTTTAATTCGATGGTACACATCTTCATCGATATCCCCATCCTTCTACAACATTGACCCCAAATATCAAAAGGTGTCCCTCTGAGGCACCACCTGCTCATCAAGGCTAACATCCTCCTCCTCGTGCCTAGTAGTACTGAAAGCGCACCTCATGTACTCGGTTTTAGTCCTACTAAGTCTAAAACCTTTCGGTTCCAAGGTTTGCCTCCATAACTCCAACTTCCTGTTGACCCCCGTCCGACTCTCATCAACTAGCACCACATCACCCGCAAAGAGCATACACCATGGGATATCTCCTTGTATATCCCTTGTGACCTCATCCATCACCAAGGCAAAAAGATAAGGGCTCAAAGCTGACCCCTGATGCAGTCCTATCTTAATCGGGAAGTCATCAGTGTCGCCATCACTTGTTCGAACACTTGTCACAACATTATCGTACATGTCCTTGATGAGGGTAATGTACTTTGCTGGGACTTTGTGTTTCTCCAAGGCTCACCACATAACATTCCACGATATGTTATCATAGGCCTTCTCCAAGTCAATGAACACCATATGCAATTGTGAACAGAAAGCCAAAATATACATCAGTTGTAATTTCTGGTATCCTATCATCCTTGTAACTTACAGCTAGGTATGCAAGATCTCTTGGCAAGCATTCGAATATCCGCCTGCTCTAACAATCCTATGCACTTTGAAACAAACATATTCTAATGAAGAAAAATGAAACTGCAAGTCAGAGACAAACAGTTAGCAACATCTCTACGTTATTCTAACAACAGGAAATAGAATCATACAAAGATTATTTATCCTACCACATTAGAACTCATCAAACCATATGCTTCCAAAGAGAAAAAACAGATGCACTTGAATCATATGTAACTATTTATAACGAAGAATTAAGCAACTTCAGCAAATTAAGTGTATCGACATAAGTACCTTTTTCAATTCAACTTTAGGAGGCTGCTCCTTATAGAAGCTTGGCATGGGTGCTGCTCTAAATGTCAGGCTCTTCCTAAGCCTTTTAATCTCGGCCTCTTGGCTCTCCTGAATGATGAACTAATTCTTAGAATCAAAGCATTACAGATGATCAAAAGGTTTTACATGAATAATACAAAAGCAGCTCTCACATAGACTAATGAACTAATTCTTAGAATCAAAGCATACAGATGATCAAAAGGCTTTACATGAAAGTAGTTCTCACCTTAGATTTTTCCTGCAAATTCGTTTGTTCAATCTCCTTCGCATGAATTTTCTCCTCAAGCTTTTTTAAGAACTGAAAGAAAGGAACGAGTACATGCTTAGTATAAAACAGAAACAAACAAGCAACGATCAATTAACACAATGCCACTGTGGAAATTAGTTACCTCTTTGCGCTTCTCAGCACGCTCCTCCAAACGGAAACTAAAACCAGAGACAGCAGCATTCTTGCATTGAGTATTGGTGCTCCTGTAACACAACACCAAATGGCAGCATTCTGTGTTAACACCATCGTACAAAATAACTGAGCAACAATTATGAACACAAAAAGGCTTTACGAGGTAGTGGAGTGCACATCGTCCTCCATTTTAGCTGGAAATGACTGCCTGTAAGGTTTGGCAGTGTTCTCAATTGACCTGTGAAGGAATGCCAACCATTTGAGTGTAAGAAAGCAACAAGTTCAGATAAAAAAATTGTTTTTATTTCATTGATCAATTAGTGTAACACTACAGTGGACTACCTTTCATTGTACGGTACAGATAAAAGCAATATCCGAAATCACAAAGTCAAATGCAAGAATGACCAAGAATGTGGTTTGGTAATACTGACTTACTCTTGGACTTCAGAAGAAGTGTCATTTGGAGTTGAGTCAACCGATTCAGGCTTCACATGCTACGTCAAAGAAAATAGAAACCAAGTTCACTAAAATGCAACTAAAAACCTGCAGACTTTTGACATCCAAGTAACTGACTAATTGAGATCAGCACCTACCATGGATTGATGAGCGGCAGGCATCTGAGCCAAATTCGCCTTCTCTTCCGTGCCCCGTCCTGCAATTCCACCCCAATTATGTATGTAAACCCAACAGCAACCGTCACAAGCTAACTTATTAAGAAGCCCAAAACTAACCAGAGGACGCTGCAGTTCCATTTGACACGGCACCCCTCCCCTCTGGCTTGGCTTGCTTTGCCAGGGAGGTCAAAGCGTCACCCTTCTTGGCGCCGGTGGTCCCTCTCGCCTGGAAGGAGGCGCTTTGCGACAGACCGGGCTTCTTCCCCCGCGATGCCGCCGAGGCTGACACCACCTTGCCGTTCAGCACATTCCCCTTCTTCCTCCTAGCCGCGTCCGCAGATCCAACCTTCTGCGCACACCAACACAGACCGTTAGCAGCAGCAATGTATTAGCATGCACCAAGTATGCCACGGAGTAAACCGAGAACCAGAATTCCACCACCCCTGCACCTTGGTAGGCGCCCTGGCTGGCTCCTCGGGAACCGCCATCGCGGTTGCAGATCCGACCAGCGCCTCCCCGTCAGCGAGATCCAAGTGATCACCACCATCCACCTCCACCGGCGCGACCACGGCGACGTCCTCCTTGCGGGCCTTGACGACGATGTTGTCCTCTCCTCCAAGTCCATTCGCTGCCGCACCTTCCTCGCAGTCGCCCTCCATCCCCGCGTATCAGATCCGCGCCGGACACCACCGAGATCCGGCCAGGACCTCCCCGTATCACGGCCCCAGGATCCACCCAACACTAGCAGTCCCGCTGGTTTGCCGTCGAAGATGGGGGTCAGAACGGGAGCGGGCAGGCCATCGCCGCGCGCGCAAGGGCCCGCGAGGGGGGGACAGTGGCGAGCGTGGAGAGAGGAGAGGGCAACCACCCACCACCCACTGCTGTCTGCTGCTGCTGTCGCTACGGGAGGGAGAGACGGGGTTAGTTTCATGAAATCCTTTTTATTTCTGGCAGTAGGGAGCGGGGGCGGGTTTTTTTTAACACAATGGCGCACAATGCGTTTTTGATATTGAAGATTTAAAATCTCGGGGCCAGATGGATTGCATGTCATTTTTTATAAAAGGTTTAGCTGATGTTAGGGAATGATCTAGTTGAGGAGGTTTTTCAAGCAATCAATACATGTACTATACCAGCGGATGGAACGATAATGTGATCGTTATGATCCCAAAGTTAAATTCTCCAACAAAGGTCACCCAATTTAGGCCGATTAGCTTATGCAATGTGGTGTATAAAATTATTGCTAAAATGATGGCTTCTCGTTTGAAGATTTTTTTTATCAGAAATCATTAGCCCAACACAGAGTGCATTCATGCATGGTAGACTGATCACAGATAACATTTTAGTGGCCTACGAGTGTTTTCATACCATCAAGAATAAGAGAGAAGGTAGAGAGGGCTTATGTGCTACCAAACTAGATATGCACAAAGTCTACGATAGAGTTGATGGCCTTTTTTAAAGGAGAATATAGTGAGATTGGGTTTCCGTCAAGACTGAACGAACCTTATTGTGCGATGTGTCTCAACGGTCACGTATACAATAAGAATTAATGGGAGGAAAGTGAAAGTTTTAAGCCTACAAAGGGGTCTGCGACAGGGTGACCCGCTATCACCATATCTATTCTTATTATGCACAGAAGGGTTGAATGCTCTACTAAAACATGCAAAGGACAATGAAAAGCATTTCAGGAGTTAAAGTATGTAGAGATGCCCCGTCCATCACTAACCTCATCTTCACAGATGATTCTTTGATTCTCATGAAAGCCAACCAAAATAGTGTGGCGGCCTTGAAATCAGCACTGGATTTATACCGTGCGACGTCGGGGCAATTGGTAAGTGTGGAAAAATCCAACATCTTCTTTAGTCCAAATACGAAGGTGGAAATTAGAGAGCAAATGTGCATAACATTGAATATAATGACACAGACACTCAATGATAAATATTTGGGTTTGCCAACAATAGTGGGGTTAGATAGAACAAACTGTTTCCAATTCCTGATTGAACGAATAAAAAAATAGCGGTTCGAAGGAAAAATTACTGTCAGCTGGGGGGAAGGATATCCTACTTAAGGTTGTTGTCCAACCCATACCTACCTATGCAATGTCGGTCTTTAAAATTCCTAAAAAAAATTGTAAAGGAATCATAGACGCGATGGAGCATTTATGATGGGGAGACGAGGAGAACCAGAGGAGGATGCATTGGATGGCCTAGTGGAAAATGTGTGTTCCTAAAAATTAAGGAGGGATGGGATTTTGTGGTATTCACTGTTTCAATTTGGCATTACTCGCTAAACAGGCATGGTGTCTTATTGATAAACCTGATTCGTTGTGTGCTACTATCCTTAGAGCTAAGTACTATCCGAATGGAGATTTGTTGAACAGCAAGCTTAACAAAGGCTCTTCCTTTACCTGGCAAAGTATCATGGTACAGAATCTTTAAAAAGAGGATATATTTGGCGTGGGGGGACTTGGCAGAATATTAATATTTGGGAAGATGCATGGATTCCCAACTGTGTTACAAGGAAAATTGTGACGCCTAAGGGAGGACAACTACTGTCTAAGGTAGGAGACCTGATTAATCCTATCTCGAATAATTGGGATGAAGACCTCACCAGACAGGCAATGTGGCCCATTGATGCACATCGGATTCTTTCAATTCCACTCCCACAATATGATATGCTAGATTTTATCGATTGGAGCTATACAAAAAATGGTAGATTCTCGGTTCGGTCTGCCTACTCTATGGAATGTGATCATCAGCATGGGAGTAAACTTCGACATACGAATGGGATGGGTCAAACGGCAATAAATCCTATCTGGAGTGCTATATGAAAACTATCCTGTCCAGCGAAAGTTAATATTTTCATATGGCGTACGCTCCATGGCACACTCCCATGTCGGGTTACACTTGCAAATAGACATATGAAGATCTCGCCCATATGTCCTGTTTGTTCATAGGGCCTAGAAGACACAAAGCATATGTTGTTCCTCTGTAGTAAAGCCAAGGAGGTTTGGAAAAGGTTAGGAATGGATGATATTATTGATAAAGCGTGCAAAATAGATCATGCTGGAGAAGAGGTGTTGGCATATTTGCTGCTTCTGCCAGATCAAGATTTATGCATTCTGGGTAATTGCAACGAGCACGAAATGATTGCTATCATAGCATGGTATCTATGGTGGGAAAGACGAAAAGTGGTGTATAAGGAGACAACACAGAATGTGTAGCAGATTTCAATGGGGGTTCTAGCCCACACATCAAACTTCGTTAATGCATCGTCCACAAAGGCAACGGTTAAAAAAGGATGTTGGACATATCCTCCCAGGGGGTTTGTTAAACTTAATGTTGACGCTTCTTTCGACCATGACGTCCTTAAGGGCACGATGGGGGCAGTTCTAAGAGATGACAAAGGAAAGTTTATTGCTGGAGGAAACAGAAAGATTGACTATTGCGCGGATGTTTTAATAGAGGAAGCTCTAGCTCTCAAATTTGGTCTGACACTGGCGCAGAGAGTAGGATGCAACTACCTCATTATTAATTTAGACAATCTGGAGGTGATTGAAACCATGCAGGATGGAGGATATTCGGCGGGAGCGGCGACAACGATATTCAATGAATGTTTTTATTATGCTTGTGATTTTATTAGCTCTAGTTTTGAACATTGTAATAGAGAAGCAAATAAAGTTGCTCATGAACTAGCTAGATTAGCTAGATTTTCTTTCACTTCTCATTGGTTTGAGGAACGTTTACGTGAAATTGTAAGAATCCTCACAGACGATGTAACGATTATCTCTAATGAATAAAGCTTTCAATTTATTTTCAAAAAAGGGCAATTTGTCGCCGCTGTCATCGCGATGGTTCAACCATGCAAAGAAGACATGTGCTAAAAAACGGCACAACCCAGCGTAAAATAGCTAATTCAGGTGGAAAAGTTCAGTCGTCCTTGTAAACTAGCCCTCACACGCACGATCCCCTCCTGCGAGGCTCCCACGTACCACGATCCCCTGCCAACCGAGCCTACATGAAACCTCCTCTCGTAGTCTCTCCTCCTACCCCATCTAATCTCCGATTTCGGTGGTTCTCTCCCACCCGCCACCCATGTCACGTCCGAAAGAGATAGCTGAGAGGAAGGGAGGAAGAGTAGGTAGAGGGTCCGATTTCATTAGTTGCTCTCCCACCCCCCACCCATGGCGCGTATGGAGGAGATAGCAAAGGAGGAGGAAGGAAGAGTAAGTAGAGGGTCTGATTTCATTGGTTGCTCTCCCACCCTCCACCCATGGCGCGTACGGAGGAGATATCAGAGTGGGAAGGAGGAAGAGTAGGTAGAGGGCGGCGGCGAGAACCCAACCTCCTCAAGTACGCGCGAGGGCACGACATCATGGGCGTCCACAAGAGCCTCCACACACTCCAAGCCGTCGTCATCATCGTTGAGGTGGAAATCACCGAGCGCCTCATGGTCGCCGCAGCCGCCACACCCTAGCCATGCTCAAGCATCACCCCGAACTTCGTGCGACACCGGTTGTTTGTGGGTATCACGGATATCCCGTCAATGATGTCACCGCAGAGGCAAACGATGTGGAACCAGGGCGCAAATGTGCGGTGTCCCGGAGATGGGCTGCAATCATGCCCAAGTTCCATCTGTCGCACCGCTATTGCAGGCTTCTTAGTCGCTACCTACCTTCCACAGTCTCCCTTTTGAAGCCAGGCCTCCCTCTTTGTGATGATGGCCGATGGGTTCCGCTTGTGCCTTCTACCAAGATTGTTAATTTCTATTATTTGTGTAAAGTTCTGATTTCTTACTCAATCTGGCATCGTCGTTGTCGTTGCCCCTCCCGCCGCTCCTTCCATCCACCATGCAAAGAAGATATGCGCTAAAAAAATGACACAACCCAGCGTAAAACAGCTAATTGAGGTGGAAAAGTTCAGTCATCCTTGTAAACGAACCCTCACACGCACGATCTCCTGCGAGGCTCCCAAGAACTACGACCCCTACCAACCGAGCCTACATGAAACCCCCTCTCATCGTCTCTCCTCCTAACCCATCTAATCTTTACTATTAAAGGGCAATCTGCCATCGTCGTCGTTGTTGCGATGGTTCAACCATCCTCCCGCCGCTCCTTCCATCCACCACGCAAAGAAGACATGCACTAAAAACGCCACAACTTAGCGTAAAACAGTTAATCGAGGTGGAAAGTTCAGTCGTCCTTGTGAACGAAAACGAACCCTCACACGCACGATCCCCTCCTGCAAGGCTCCCACGAACCACGATTCCCTGCCAACCGAGCCTACAGGAAACCCCCTCTCGCCGTCTCTCCTCCTACCCCATCTAATCTCTGATTTTAGTGGTTGCTCTCCCACCCGCCACCCATGGCGCGTCCGGAGGAGATAGCAGAGAGGGAGGGGGGAAGAGTAGGTTGAGGGTCCGATTTCATTGGTTGCTCTCCCACCCCCACCCATGGCGCGTCCGGAGGAGATAGCACAGAGGGAGGAAGGAAGAGTAGGTAGAGGGTCTGATTTCATTGGTTGCTCTCCCACCCTCCACCCATGGCGCGTCCAGAGGAGATATCGAAGAGTAGGTAGAGGGTGGCGGCGAGAACCCGACCACCTCAAGAGCGCACAAGGGCACGACGTCATAGGCATCCACGAGAGCCTCCACACGCTCCAAGCATCGTCGTCGTTGTTGAGGTGGAAATCACCGAGCGCCTCATGGCCGCCGTGGCCGCCACACCCTATCCGTGATCAAGCATCACCCCGCGATCTTCGCGTGGCACCGGTTGTTTGTGGGTATCACGGATATCCCGCCAATGATGCCACCGCAGAGGCAAATAATGTGGAACTAGGGCACAGTTGCGCGGTATCCCGGAGATGGGCTGCAACCATGCCCAAGTTCCCATCCGTCGCGCCTCTGCTGCAGGCTTCTTAATCGCTACCTACCTTCCAGGATCTCCCTTCTAAAGCCAGGCCTCCCTCTTTGTGATGTCGGCCAATGGGTTCTGCCCGTGCCTTCTACTAAGATTGTTAATTTATGTTATCTGTGTGCAGTTCCGATTTCTTACTCAATCTGCCATCGTCGTCGTTGTTGCGATGGTTCAACCATCCTCCCGACGCTCCTTCCATCCACCACACAAAGAAGACATGCGCTAAAGAAATGCCACAACTCAGTGTAAAACAACTAATTGAGGTGGAAAAGTTCAATCGTCCTTGTAAACGAACCCTCACACGCACGATCTTCTCCTACGAGGCTCCCATGAACCACGACTCCCTGCCTACCGAGCATACACGAAACCCCCTCTGGTCGTATCTCCTCCTACCACATCTACTCTTCGATTTCAGTGGTTGCTCTCCCACCTGCCACCCATGGCGTGTCCGGAGGAGATAGCAGAGAGGGAGGGACGAAGAGTAGGTAGAGGGTCCGATTTCAATGGTTGCTCTCCCCCCACCCATGGCGCGTTCGCAGGAGATAGCAGAGAGGGAGGGAGGAATAGTAGGTAGAGGGTCTGATGCGGAGCATCCCTCCATCATCCCCATGAAGATGGCACCTTCAAGCCAACCACCAAGTGGCCCTATGACAAGAGCACGTGCACGCGACATTGAAGCTAAGGTGAACTCACTCCTCTTCGAGCAGGACTTTGATGGCAAAGGAACTTGGATGCTACCTCACAATGAGACCTTGTGTATCCTCAGGTACGTGGGAGACGACCTCAGAGGACCGGATGATCATCTCCAAGACCAAGGCCGAGGAGGAGAAGGAGCTAGCAACAAGAATAGGCTTCTGGGTAGCCCGGAACTTCCAGCCAACCCAGAACTTCCGGCAACCGGAGCTTCCGGCCCTCCATTAGCCTGCCACCAAAACCTGCGCCAACTCTCGGGAAACACCGGAGCCCGCCCGAAACCTCCCCGGAGCTTCCCGCCCCAGGACCTTCTGGCCGGACCGAAACTTCCGACTCTCCATCAGCCTGCCGCTGAAGCCTGTGCCATCACTCGGGAAAGCCCGGAACTCGCCCGAAACTTCCGGCCTACACAGAGCGCTGCCACTTGGGACGAGGCCCATGTAACTTACCCCTTCGCCCCCGAGACTATATATACTCCGGCCTCTCCTCGTTTTTAGGGTTAGCTAAGATTTGCACTAGAGCTTAGCTCTATTACTTGCCCTCTCTTGAGGAGTTGACCTCCTTGTGGAGAAGATCCAAGTGATGCCAAGGCCCTTCTAGAGGGAAGATCCCTCGCGGATTCAAGGCCCCTCCTGTGGAGTGGGAGATCACGTACCGCTACTTGTATCGTTGTTTGACTTGTGGATCTCATTTCGTGTGTTTTCGTGAACCTAGTGGATGTGTAATCGTGTTTTCCCTTAGTGTTTTCCTCTCGTTCTTCCCCGCGTTCTTCGTGTTGTTCATGGAATCCCCCTCCAATTCATGAAAGAGCGACACCTACGGGCTTGCCCCGTATCATATTGGTATCATGAGCCACGTTGATCACGAATTTGGAGTCTTTCCCACCGTTTTCTAGCCTAATTTTACTTTGATTTGACCTAATTTCGAAAATCCCCACAAAAATAGCCCCACCCAAAATTTCTTGAATTTCTTGGATTTGATGAGATTTTGTTGATTTGGATCCGTGGATCTCGTTGTGGACGTGTGGATCTAGCTTTTCATCCAGCCAATTTCCCCCAATTTTTCTTTTTCACCGTCAGATTTGGGTTTTTCCTCAAGATTTTCCACCCAAGTCCAAGATCTGGAAATTAGGGTTTGTCCCAGTTTTTCCAACCCGGAACTTCCGGCTCCACCCGGACCTTCTGGCCCCCGGACCCTCCGGCCACCCCGGAACCTCCAGCCGACCCGGACCTTCTGGCCTTTGCAGATAGTTTCCCACCATTTCTTCCACCTTTTTGCCAGGTTTTCCTCCGCAAAACGTTTGCATTTGAGATTTCGAGTCGCGAGCCCCTCCACTTCCTAAGGTGTTTCGGCTAATTAGGAGTGGTTCTTCATCGACATCGCCGCTCATCATTGCCCCGGACCGTCGCCAACCAACTCTTCGTTGACACTCCACCGTAAGCAAGGACGGTAACCGCGACAACACTTTTGCTTATACCCTTTCCATTGCATTGTTAACACGAGGAACTTTCACCATAAGTTCCACCCTCGATGACAAATAGGAAAGCGCGCTCATTGCCTTCTTGCGGGGGAATGTCGATGTGTTTGCATGGCAACCATCTGATATCCCAGTGTTCCCAGGGAGGTAATTGAGCACCATCTTGTTGTCTATCCTCATGCGTGGCCCGTCAAGAAGAAAGTTAGGAAGCAAGCCTTGGAGCGGCAAGAATTTATTGCCGAGGAAATCAGGAAGTTGGAAGCGACAGGTTTGGTCAGAGGAGTTATCCATCCAACATGATTGGCCAATCTAGTTGTAGTGCGCAAGGCGTATGGAAAATGGAGGTTGTGTATTGATTATACAGATATTAATAAAGCGTGTCCAAAAGATCCTTTTCCCTTGACGCGCATCGACCAGATTGTGGACTCCACTGTCGTCTGTGATTTGCTCTCATTTCTTGACGCTTATTCAGGATATCATCAAATCTTCATGGCTAAGGAGACGAAGAGAAGACCGCATTTATCACCCTATGTGGTACATATTGCTTCATACGTATGCCTTTCGGGTTGAAAAGTGTTGGTTCAACATTTGCGAGAGCAGTCTAGATCGGATCTGAGCCCCAGCTACATAGAAATATGGAAGCTTATAGTGGTCAAATCCAAGGACAAAGCAACGCTCATACAAGATCTAGAAGAGACGTTTGCAAATCTGCGCAAGATCAATTTGAAGCTCAATCCTGAGAAGTGTGTGTTTGGCATTTCGTCTGGCAAGCTTCTCAGATTCTTTGCGTCCCAGTGTGGGATTGAGGAGAACCCCGACAAGATCAAGGCAATTGAGCAGATTGAAGCACCAAGACGTGTCAAAGATGTGCGTCGTCTTGCCGGCTGTGTTGCGGCTCTCAGCAGGTTCATCTCCAAATCTGCTGAGCGTGCCCTGCATTTTTTCAAAATCTTGAAAAAGGAAGGTCCAATGAAGTGGACTCCGAAAGTGGAGGCAGCGCTGCAGGATTTGAAGAGGTACCTCTCCTCTCCGCCAATACTAGTCGCACCTAAACCACAAGAGCCGTTGTTGCTATACCTGGTGGCAACGAATCGGGTGGTTAGTGCTGCGTTAGTGGCGCAGAGAGAAGTCGACGAAGAAGCAGCGGCACAGGCAAGACCGCCAAGCGAGAAGCCAGGATCTTCCCCGGCAGAGTCTGGTGTCGACAAGGCAGGATCTGGGCAGATAAATGAAGTGACACAAAGGAAGAAGATGGTGCAGCGCCCAGTTTATTTTGTCAGCTCCCTTTTGCAGGGGCTAGATCAAGATACTCTGGCATGCAAAAGTTGCTCTTCGGCCTCCTTATGGCCCCGAGGAAGCTGCGCCATTATTTCCAGGCTCATGAGATCACCATCGTCGCTCTTTTTCCGTTGGAAGGATTTTACGAAATCCAAATGCGACCGACATGATTGTGGAGTGGGCTTTGGAACTAACTAGATTTGGTCTCAAATTTGAAAGTACTTCAACTATTCAAAGTAGAGCCTTGGCAGAGTTCATTACAGAATGGACCCCAACGCCAGACCAAGAGATCCAAGAAACAACTCTCCCTGGCAAGGAAACAAATCAAGAATGGATTATGTATTTTGATGGGGCTTTCTCCCTGCAAGGCGCCGGTGCTGGCATGCTGCTTGTCGCACCCACCGGGGAGCACCTCAAATATGTAATTCAGATGCACTTTTCCTGGGATAAGTCACAAACAACACTGCAAAATATGAAGGGTTGCTTGCCGGTCTCAGGTTTGTGGCAGACCTTGGAATTAAAAAGCTCATCGTTAGAGGTGATTCACAACTTGTCGTTAAGCAAGTAAACAAAGATTATCAGGGCCCATTAATGGAAGCCTATGTAGATGAAGTGAGGAAGTTGGAGGATCACTTTGACGGTTTGCAAACAGAGCATGTTCCTCAAGCAGAGAACAACATCACCGACGACCTGTCAAAGTGTGCTGCCCTCAAGTTACCTATGGAACCAGGGACTTTTGTGCTCCAATTGACTTGGCCATCCGTAGCACCATCAGCGAGGCAAAATAAGAGAAGGAAGTTGAATTTCGGCCAGTACTTTCCCGCAGAGCTCCCAGAAGCTATCGGCGAGGAAGTTGTCGGGAACAACGCCAAGCCTACTTGGGGGCAATAGGCTCCGGTAGGGCCTCAAGCCCTTGCCGTAGAGACAAACTGTCCCATGGCAGAAGACATGCCTTTAGTCCTTGCCATCGAGCCCCAGGCTCCAGCATGGGCACAACACATTGTTCGGTTCCTTCAAACAGGAGAACTCCCCAGAGAATAGGAAGAAGCGGAGGAAGTAGCCCGTTAGTCTAATATGTACTCCCTCCGGTCCTTTTTATTCTGCATATTAGCTTTGTCCGAAGTCAAAGTATCTTTACTTTGACCAAATTTATAGAAACATGTATCAACATTCACAATGCCAAATTAATATCGTAAGGTTCGTTACGATATGTAGTTTCATGGAATGTATATTTGATATTGTAGATGTTGATATTTCTCAATTTATATTCGGTCAAACTTTGTAAAGTTTGACTTGACACAAATCTAATATGCAAAGTAAAAAGGATCGGAGGGAGGGGACCGAACGGGGTGAAATTGAAGTGCATTCCTCGGTAGGATGGACTAGAGCTGTTGGCAGAGATACATGGAGGCATATGTGGCTCCCACATAGGATCAAGAGCTATTGTCAGTAAGGCATTCCGGTAAGGTTTCTTTTGTCCCACTGCTCTCCAAGATGCAACTGCACTAGTAACCAAGTGTGAAGCGTGCCGGTTCCATTCAAAGAAACTACATATCAACCAGTTTAAGCTCTTCAAACAATCCCTCTTTCCTGGCCATTTTCGGTCTGGGGGCTCGACATCTTGCGCCCTTGTCCCCGTGCTACCGGGGGTTTGAGTACTTGTACGTCGCAATCGACAAGTTCACAAAGTGGGCGAAAGTGGAAGCGGTGAGGAAGGTGACAGCACAATCAGCCGTCAAGTTCTTCAAAGGGCTGGTTTGCCGTTTTGGTGTACCAAATAGGATCATCACTAACAATGGCACATAGTCCACAAGCCGCACCTTCATGCAATATGTCCAAGACCTTGGCGGCAAGATCTGTTTTGCTTCTGTTGCTCATCCGAGGAGCAACAACCAAGCAGAAAGGGAAAATGCTGAAGTGTTGCGAGGTGTTAAGACAAGAACTTTTGACAAGTTGCGCAAGTGCGGAAGACGCTGGATTGATGAGTTGTTGGCGGTTCTTTGGTCAATCAAAATGACACCAAATCGAGCCACCTGCCAGACACCCTTCTCCCTAGTATACGGGGCGGAAGCAGTTCTCCCCAAGGAACTCATATACGGGTCACCTGGAGTGCTCACTTATGACGAGCTTGAGCAAGAGCAGTCGCTGCAAGATGACGTTACGCTCCTTGAGGAAGATCGTCTTTAGGCTGTTGTGTGAGATGCACGCTACTAGCAGGCTTTGTGTCGCTACTATAGTCGCAAGGTTCATGCCCGAAGTCTTGAGGAAGGCGACCTTGTTCCTCGGTGCATTCAGTCAGCCAAGAATTCCAACATGTTGATGCCAAAGTGGGAAGGCCCTTATTGGGTAGTGCGAGTCACCAAGCTGTTGGGGAACGTTGCATGGGAAACAAAAAAAATCCTACGCTTCACCAAGATCAATCTAGGAGATGAGCATCTACGAGAGGGGAGAGTGGATCTACATACCCTTGTAGATCGCTAAGCGGGAAGCATTAAGAAAAGCGGCTGATGTAGTCGAACGTCTTCCCGATCCAAATCGCCGAGCGTCCCGCGATCCAATCACGATTCGTCCTGATCTAGCACCAAATGGACGACACCTCCGCGTTCAACACATGTACAGCTTGATGACGATATTCGCCTTCTTGATCCAGCAAGAGGGAGCAGAGAGGTAGACGAGTTCTCCGGCAGCGCGACAGCATTGCGGCGATGGTGGTGGAGCTATTCCAGCAGGGCTTTGCCTAAGCACCACTGAAAACCGATCTAGAGGAGAAACTGCGATCTAGACGAGAGGTAGCACGTGGTTGTTTTTCTGTGTCCAAAAAACCCTCAAACCTCTAGTATATATAGGAGGAGGGGAGGAGGAGGTTTGGCCCCCAAGGGTCCAGCCCTTTGTTTCGGCCGAAGTAGGAGGGAGGAGTCCTCCTCCTCCACTCCTAGTAGGATTAGGACTCCTTCCTTTTTTCCACTTTGGCCTTCTTTCCACCTTGGGTTTCCTTCCCTAGTTGCATGGGACTTCTGTGGGACTTCGGCCAGCCCACTAAGGGCTGGTATTCCTTATCCTACAGCCCATGTAGCCTCTTGGGTCGAAATACCCCTCTTGATGGTCCCCCGGTACCCACCCGGCACTCTCGGTACACTACCGATGAGCACGAAACTTTTCAGGTGACCAAAACAAGACTTCGTATATATCAATCTTTACCTCTGAACCATTCCGGAGCTCCTCGCGACGTTCGGGATCTCATTCAAGACTCCGAACAACCTTCGGTCACCACCATACATAACTCTATACTACCAAAAGGTCACCGAACCTTAAGTGTGCAGACCCTGCGGGTTCGAGAACTATGTAGACATGACCGAGACACCTCTACGGCCAATAACCAATAGCGAGACCTGGATGGCCATATTGATTCCTACATATTCTACGAAGATCTTTATCAGTCAAACCTCTATGTCAAGGATTCAGTTAATCCCGTATGATGTTCCCTTTGTTCTTCGGTATGTTACTTGCCCGAGATTCGATCGTCGGTATCTCCATACCTAGTTCAATCTCATTGCCAGCAAGTCTCTTACTCATTCCATAACACATGATACCGTGGCTAACACTTAGTCACATTGCTTGCAAGGCTTATTATGATGTTGTATTACCGAGTGGGCCCTAAGATACTTCTCCGTCACACGGAGTAACAAATCCTAGTGTTGATCCATGCCAACCCAGCAGACACCCTCGGAGATACCTGTAGAGCACCTTTATAGTCACCCGGTTACATTGCGACGTTTGATACACACAAGGCACTCCTCCGGTGTCCGTGAGTCGCATGATCTCATGGTCATAGGAACATATACTTGACATGCAGAAAACTATAGCAATAAACTGACACGATCATATGCTACGTTTATAGTTTGGGTCTTGTCCATCCCAACATTCTCCTAATGATGTGATCCCATTATCAAATGACATCTCATGTCAATGTCTAGGAAACCTTGACCATCTTTGATCAACGAGCTAGTTTACTAGAGGCACACAAGGGACAAAGTGTTGTCTATATATCCACACATGCAATGTGTTTCCAATCAATACAATTATAGCATGGATAATAAACAATTATTATGAACAAGGAAATATAATAATAACCATTTTATTATTGCCTCTAGGGCATATTTCCAACAATCTCCCACTTGCACTAGAGTCAATAATCTAGCTCACATCACTATGTGATTTACATTGTAATAAATCGAACACCCATACAATTCTGGTGTTGATCATGTTTAGCCCTTGGAAGAGGTTTAGTCAACGGCTCTGCAACATTCAGATCCGTGTGCACTTTGCAAATATTTATGTCCTCCTCCTTGATGTACTCGCGGATGGAATTGAAGCGTTGCTTTATGTGTCTGGTCCTCTTGTGAAACCTTGGTTCCTTGGCTAGGGCAATGGCACCAGTGTTATCATAGAACAGATCAACTGGATTCAGTGCACTAGACACTACTCCAAGATCTATCAGGAACTCCTTCATCCTGACGCCTTCCTTCGCTGCCTCCGAGGCTGCGATGTACTCCACTTTGCATGTAGAATCAGCTACCACACTTTGCTTGGAACTGCACCAGCTTACCGCCCCCATTAAGAATAAATACGTATCCAGTTTGCAACTTAGAGTCATCCGGATCAGTGTCAAAGCTTGCATCAACGTAACCCTTTACGACGAGCTCTTGATCACCTCCATAAATGAGAAACATTTCCTTAGTCCTTTTCAGGTACTTAAGGATATTTTTGACCACCGTCCAGCGCTCCATTCCTGGATCACTTTGAAACCTTCCGGCCATACTTATCGCAAGGCTGACATCGGGTCTTGTGCACAACATTGCATACATGATAGAACCTATGGCTGAAGCATAGGGGATGACACTCATCTTCTCTCTATCTTCTGCAGTCACTAGGCATTGAGTCTTACTCAGCTTTGGTATTCTCCCCCTTTGGCATTAATTTCCAAAAAGGTCAAATTTAGGAGTGGGTATAGGGATCATTGACAAGGAAGGGATCCTTGAGAACAAGGGCCAGTTAAAGTAAGGTTCATAGAAAAGAACTGAGGGAATCATTGAATGTAACTTCTCTCCCTGTGGCAAATATTAGTCTTCTCCTCCTTTGAGCTAGGGATCCTTGAATAACGAATTTATCCCTCTAAGTTTTGCTTGTTATCTTCCCCCTAAAAATATTTTTTTAGGAGAGATCATCAAAGTAATAGAAGAAGGTTAGATAAGATAAGAGAAACAAATCGGTGACTCTGAGACAGATAGATCGGTGGTACCGAGATTTTGTAGTGCAACTTGTCTGCAATTTCGGTAGAATCGAGATATCTGAGTCGGCGACTCCGAGGCTAAATCAAAAAGAAAAGAATAAGGGACCAATCTTCTACTTTCAAAGGGTCAAAAGAAAATATTTTCAAAGGAAAGAGAAAAGGGCATCATCTAGAAAAGATTTGAGTGGTTACTAGAGATCATGCAAATAGAGAACAAACTACAGGAGACTCTTAACTAGTGATGGGCGGTGACGAGTCCACCTATATTAGAGTATATTGACTTAGGAGCCAAGCAAGAATACTTGATCATAGGTCATACTCTACGTTAAGCTCAAAATGGGGTTACCACTTTTCGTTTAAGCATTTTAATGTCTTCACATCACTTGAGTTGCTTTAGCTCATGACTTGGAGTAAAGCCTTTTCAAGGATATGAGAGCATACCTTTGAGCGATGTTGATGACGTTGCTCCTAGGTGAACTTGTTGAGGATGCTCGAGGCTGATGATGAACATCTTGAGTTGGGAGCAATCCTTCTCGTTCTAGTACACATGTTACCTACAAGGGTTAGTCATGCAAGGAAGAACAATAGGTATATCCACTTGACCTGATACCAACTAAGATTTTGCAATGATGATCAAGTATATGTCAAGGATATGTTTTTGTTGTCTTCTTCCTTCCATCATCATGAGGGGTTGTGGATACTTGGTCAAGACAAGATTGCTTATAATTGGAGTTGATTGTAGTCTCGGGGAATGAAGTTCTTCCAAGTACCTACAAACGGTTAGATGCAATGCAAGGGAGCATAGAATTCCATGGCATAAGATAACACGTTAGCAATATCAAGGATGTATCAAGAAAGCTCATGCCCTGCAAGCATCCGAGCGAGTCTAGATCAAGTTTGAAGCATGAATGATGTTCAACTCACTCCTCAAGTGACAAAAAGTTTTCTCATCAAGTGGCTTAGTGAAGATATCGGCCAATTGCTTGTTAGTGTGAACATGCTTAAGATTAATATCTCCTTTGGCAACATGATCGCGAATGAAATGATGTCGAACTTGAATATGCTTACTTCGAGAATGTTGCACAACATTATGACCAATCTTAATAGCACTTTCATTGTCATAAAGCAATGGCACATTTTTAACATGGATTCCATAATCCTTAAGCGTTTGTGTCATCGATAGTAATTACGCACAACAAGATCCAGCAACAATATACTCAGCTTCAGCAGTAGATAGAGATACCGAATCTTGTTTCTTGGAGGACCAAGACACAAGAGATCTACCTAAAAATTGACAAGTACCCGAGGTGGATTTTCTATCAACCTTGTCATTGGCATAGTACGCATTGGAGTAGCCAACAAGGTTAAAAGAAGATCCCTTGGGATACCAAATGCCAAAGTTTGGTGTTTGTATCAAGTATTTCACAATACGTTTCACGGCCAAAAGATGACACTCCTTAGGTGCAGCTTGATATCTAGCACACATGCAAACACTAAGCATAATATCGGGACGAGATGCACATAGATATAGCAATGAACCAATCATAGATCGATAAACTTTTTGATCAACTTGTTCATCTTCCTTGGTAAGATCAACATGTCCACTAGTTGGCATGGGAGTTTTCATACCTTTGCACTCTTGCATGTTGAATTTATTAATCAAGTCCTTGGTATACTTAGTTTGAGATATGAAAATTCCTTCTCTTGGTTTCTTGATTTGCAATCCAAGAAAGAATTCCAGCTCACATATGATGGACATCTCATACTTCTCGGACATCAACCTTCCAAATCTTTCACTGAATTGAGGGTTAGTGGAACTAAAGGTATTATCATCCACATAGATTTGGCACACACAAAATTCTCCATTAACTCTCTTAGTGAACAAGGTTGCATCAATTTTACCAATTTCAAAACCTTTTCAATGAGAAACTTCGTTAAGCATTTGTACCAAGCATGATGGGCCTGCTTAAGACCATAAAGGGCTTTACGAAGCTTGTAAACATGATTATATTTCTTAGGATTCACAAAACCAGGTGGATGCTTAACATAAACCTCCTTTTAAATTTCACCATTTAAAACGCACTTTTAATGTCCATTCAATAAAGCGTGATATCATGGTGATTAGCATAGGCAAGAAGAATTCGAATAGCTTCTAGTCTAGAAACGGGGGCATAAGTCTCACCATACTCCATACCTTCTACTTGAGTATATCCTTGGTTCACGAGACGTGCCTTGTTGCGTACAACTTGAAAATCTTCATCTTGCTTGTTCCAAAACACCCATTTGGTTCCGATGATGTTGTGCTCATCTTCGGGCTTCTCCATGAGTGTCCACACTTCGTTCCTTTCAAAGTTGTGAAGCTCTTCATGCATAGCGTTCACCCAATCCGCGTCTTCAAGAGCTTGTTCTACCTTCAAAGGCTCAATGCTAGATATGAATGAATAATGCTCACAAAAGTTAGCTAGACGAGTTTTAGAGCGAGTGGTTCTCCCGGTTTGGATATCCCCAAAGATTTGGCTTAGGGGATGGTTCTTGGTCACTTGTGCTCAAACTCGGGCCAGCTTCCGATTGTTGGATGGTGGAGCTTCTTCTTCATCATCATCTCCTTCGTCTTCGTTGTTGTCAACGTGGTCATCTCCTTGAGGTGGTGGTGAAGGAGGTTGTGGTGGATCTTCATGATGTACTTCCTCCTCCTCTTCATCTTGCTGTGTACCGCTTGTGGATGCCTCCATGTCATGTTGTGGTTCACCTTGTCGTGAAGTAGGGGCTTCCACTTGAGTTGATGAACTACTTTCCTTCACCTCCATGGGACAAAACTTGCCGATGGGTAAATCTAGGATAGCTTCCGAAGGGTCCTTATCACCTACATCATTTGGCAATTGTTCGACTTGCGAACCATTAGATTCATCAAACTTCACATCTACCATCTCTTCAACTTTTTGAGTGAAGTTGTTGTAGACACGGTAAGTGTGAGAGTTCAATCCATAACCAAGTAGGAATCCTTCATGAGATTTAGGAGCAACTTTAGCACGGCGATGCTTGTCAAGAATGTAACACTTGGAGCCGAATACCCGAAATTATCCAACTTGGGGTTTGTTACCGGTGAGTAGCTCGTATGCCATATTACCGAGAAGCTTGTGCAAGTAAAGTTGATTTGTGGCATGACATGCTGTTTCCAGGGCTTCTGCCCAAAAGTGTCTTGGCATCTTGTTTTCGTCAAGCATCATTCTAGCCATCTCTATAAGCGTCCAGTTCTTCCTCTCAACAACTCCATTTTGTTGAGGCGTGTACGTAGCCGAGAACTCATGTGAGACACCTTCTTCGTCAAGAAAGGTATCCACATGGGTGTTCTTGAACTCTGATCCGTTATCACTTCGAACCTTCTTGATCTTCACTTCAAACTGATTTTGCGCTTTGCGAACGAAGTTCTTGAAGATCTTTTGAACCTGGAACTTATCATCAAGAAAAAAATACCCATGTAAATCTGGAAAAATCATCAACTATAACTAGACCATAGGAATTTCCACCGAGACTCTTGTAAGCATTGGGACCGAAAAGATCCATGTGAAGTAACTCGAGTGGTCTCCTAGTAGTCATGATATTCTTAACATGATGACTTCCACCTACTTGCTTTCCAGCTTGACAAGCACTACAAAGTCTATCTTTGTCAAAGATAACATCTTTAACACCAAGTATATGATCACCTTTGATTAGCTTATCTAGATTGCGCATGCCTACATGTCCAAGTCTTCTATGCCAAAGCCAACCTTTACAAGATTTAGAAATTAAACAAGTGTGAGGCTTGGATCTCTTAGTGAAATCAACAATGTATAGATCACCTCTACGAAAACCGGTAAAGACCATTTTATGATTATCTTGACGAAACACTTAGCAATCTACTTTTGTGAATAACACATTGAAACCGAAATCGGCAAGTCTATATATGGAAAGAAGATTGTAGCCAAGGGATTCAACAAGCATAACATTTTGAATAGAGCTATCATGGGATATGGCCACCTTACCAAGGTCAAGTACCTTACCCTTAGAGTTGTCTTGAAAGGTCACGTACCTTCAAGGACCTTGATTAGGCGTAATCTCTTGGAACATGTCTTTATCACCAATCATGTGATCCGTATATCCACTGTCAAGAATCCACTCTTTTCCTCCGGACATATAATCCTTGAAGTTTGCCATTATACTTAGATTCTTCATGATCTTTTCATGCTCGATGTCGAACAACTCATCTTCTCCAAGGTAGCCATGTTCCACATTGTCATCATCAAGTTGGAAATCCTCATCATAAATAATTAGAGATTCGTTAGAATTGTGATCATGACAATGTTCAAGTTTATGAATGCGAATGGCTTCAAAGATAATGTTGTTGATAGTGGTAACGTCTCCTTTAGCACGCATAAGATCACGGAGCTCAAATAGGCATTTATCAAAGTTTGGATCACTAGGCTTCATTTTGTGAAAAGCAACATTTTTATGAAGAATTTAATCAAGATTTACTAAAGAAAGATTTGGATATTGTTTCTCCAAATCAATCCACAATTTATAGGCACATGCAAAGTTCTTCAATTGAGAAAGCACGAATCTTGGTAGACCTCTAACAATAAGATTGACAGTTCTTAGGTTACCAAGCATGTTAACTTCCTCTTCGTGTGTGGGATGCAATTCATCAATAGGAGGCTCATAGGGGTGCATGACATATTTTCTCAATTGAAATTCATTAAACAACTAAAGCATCAAAGTTTTCCATTGACTATAATACTCTCCATCAAGAATAGGCACTCTACAACTCAAACTCCCTATGCTAGACACATTCATCTTCCTCCTCGGTTATTAAACCAAAGCAATGGAGACCAATGCTCTGATACCAATTGAGGGATCACTAGAAGAGTGTCTAGAGGGGGGGGGTGAATAGACTACTAGGAGAAAATTAAAAACCTAACCTTTTCCCAAGTTAACTGGTTGGCAGATTTTAACAGTTTTAGCAAGGCTAGAAAGTCTATATACTGTACGCATGCATGTAAATATGGCGGCGGAAATTAAAGACATTGCACATGAAGTAAAGATTTGAGATATGGAGATCAAACACAATTGGAGATGCAAGGATTTTTCCCGTGGTTTCGACAGGTGGTGCTATCGTACGTCCACATTTATGGAGTCTTCAACCCATGAAGGGTAATGGCCGCGAGAGTCCATGGAGGGCTCCACCCATAAGGGTCCACGAAGTAGCAACCTTGACTATTCCATAACGGCTTCCGTCCACGAAGGGCTAGCCTCACTATGGGTAGATCTTCACGAATTAGGCGATCTCCTTGCCCTTACAAACTCTTGGTTCACTCCACAACATGAAGTAGAAGGCTCCCAAGCGACACCTAACCAATCTAGGAGGCGCCACCCTCCAAAAGGTAATAGGATCGGTTATGTCGATGAACTCCTTGCTCTTGTGCTTCAAGATGATAGAATCCTCAACACACAATCACTCTCTCACAGATATGGCTTGGTAGAAGAGAAGGGATTGGTGGAAAGCAACTTGGGGAGGCTAGAAATCAAGATCCATATGGTTGGAGTGGAAGATCTTGACCTCAACACAAGGGTAGGTGGTTCTCTCTTAGAAAACTGATAGGATAGGTATGGAATAGTCATGAGTTCTTCTCTTTCGAGTAGGTGGTGGTGGTGGGGTATATATAGGCATCTCCAAAAATCCAACCGTTACACACAATAAGTCAGACTCGGTGACACCGATGTGTTATTCTCGGTGGTACCGAAGTGACCAAAGGTGGCAACTTTTGAATCTCGGAGGGACTGATATAGGAATCTCGGTTGCACCGATAAGGTGACCAACGGTCAGAATGCCCATTCTCGGTGACACCGATTCAACAATCTCGGAGGCTTTGAAATTGTGAACTTGCATATAGAAAGTTGGCAGCCCAACTCGGTGGCACTGAAAGCAGTATCGGCTCTACCGAAAGGTTAGGGTTTGGCTGAGTCTATCTAGGGTTTAGAATCGGTAGCACCGAATGTGGAATGTTGGTTGCATCGATTTTGAGTGTTTGGCTTTGGACAGACTTTGGTGGGAGAGTTTGTGGGTGTCCTTGGTGACTATCACTTGTGCATGTATGAGCAGTTTGTTCACCAACAAAACCTTAACCCCTTTTAATAGTATTGGCTTTCCTATGGACTCAAGGTGATTTCTCACAAATATAAAATGTAGAGTCCCCTTGCTTGAAGCTTTGCCAACCTATTTCCTTGCATCTTGGGGTAATCCACAATCTCTTTGCCAACCCAACTCTCCATGGACTATTATCTGAAATACATTAGATAAAAGTATTAGTCCAAGAGACAATGTATGTTGTCATGAATTATCAAAACCACCAAGGGAGCATGTTGTGCTTTCAGCGGTGACCCTCTTGAGCAGGTGTTGCTCATTCCAGAGATCTTTGATCAGGACCTTCTCAACAGCCGTGCTATTCTCAAGGGACTCATTCAGCGTGGCCAGCTTTAGATCCAGATCGGTAATGGAGTCATTTGCTTAGGTGAGTTGCTTGGTCTTGTCGGACATGGCAACCTGTATCTCCGCCAGGATGAAGGGAGTTTTCTCTCTGTCAGTCTCGAGCATCAATATCTCCTTGTCGTGGTCTTCAAGGTCCACCTCCAGCCTCTTCACCTTATCGTTGAGCTTGTTCTTGGCGGCCTCTGCAGCTTCGACAGCATTGTCGGCTTCCTTCAGCTTGCCGACGTGGACTTTGACCAGAGCCCAGGGCTTCCTTGTGTTACTGCTCCAGCTCCTGGGTTCACTGCATGACAAGCTTTTCAATTTGTTCATCCTTGCGGCAAAGTTTGTCGGCAAGCGCCCTCTCGCAAGCGGCAAGGTCGTCTTCATGAGCATCAAGCTCGACACAGCCGTCTGTTAAGCGAGCTTCCTCTGCAGCGGCCTGTTGTGAGGCCTACTCTTGCGCCTTCTCAATGTCAGACTGCTTCAAGAGGAGCTCGTTCCAGTTTTCGTTCAGCTGCTCCCAACCAGTTTTCAACTTTGGGATAGCTTCAGCGAACCAGGCTTGCATTTCCTCAACGCGCTTCTGGAAATCCGCCTCCGCTGCTCCAATAACGGCTGCTATGGAGTCCAACTTCTCCTTCTGAGTGCGGTGGAGTGCTTGGAGCTTTTGAAAGTTGTCGCTCATGGTTTGGAGGAGCTGTTCTTCCTTGGATTGGCTTCTCTTGGTTCATTGATAACTTCGAGTCCGGTGGCAGTGGTGACTTCCCCGTCAAAGATTTCTCCTTCAGTTGGCACCCCAGTGCTTGTCGTTTCTGTTATTTTGATGAACAAGTTCTCGTTGGCCTTGAGGTATCTGCTTGAAGAGGGGGCTTGAGATGTTGACGGTTGATCCTCAATAGCCACATCACCGGCAATTGGGGGCTCCATGGCTGGCGTAGCTCCTGGCGCTCCTGCGACAAGAATGCCGTCAGTATGGTCACTAGACTCCTTGCCTGCCTTCTCGGCAGATTCCTTGGCGGTTTCTTCCTGTACGTCCTTGGCAGCCTCGTCAGCGGCAACCCTGGCAGCCTCGGCGGCAACATTTCTAGCGGTCTCCTCGATGAAGACATCGACCTCCATTTGTTCCGTCGAAGGTAGATCTAAAAGCCAAAGAAGGGGGAACAAGATGAGACCAAGGTTGAAGTTCAAGAAGACTGAAAATAAATATATAAAGACGGAATGACAAGTACTCTGCAACAAGCGGTTTACCTGCACCAAGCTGTTGAGAGGAAGATTCTCCTTTCCCGACAACATCGGTTGCCGGTGTAGGAATGCCGGTGCCTGAGCTTGCCGGCCTCCCCTCAGCAAGAATGGGCTCGTCAGCAGAAGCCCTTACCAGATATCTATCTTTGGGCGGTGTAGTCAACGGAGGTGGTGCATTAGGGGCGGCCTCCGATGGCTCTCCTTGTTGCTGCTCTTCTTCTACAAGCCTGGTGATGTCAGTGGAGAAGATACACGTCCCAACCCTCGCTAGTGGGAAATGAGTAACAAACCCACGCTAGGGGCTGTGTTGAGGACTGTGTTGTGGGCTGGTCTTTAGGCCGATGTTGATCAACTCTGGCGCACCTATGGTGCTTGCTGGCGGCTCATCGCCCGTTGAAGTCTTTTCCTTCTTCGCCATCCTTTGCGCCAGCATTTCTGTATCTCTGCGGGAACAGGACAAAGCGAGGCAAACAAGTTAAGCGAAGCTGGAAATTCAAAGGATAAAAGATGTGGCAGGATCCTTACTCTTCTTCTTCTGAGCTAAAGACGGAGAGTTCAAAGTCAACCTCCGCCACGGTGTTCGTGTGAGGAGGAGAAGGAGTGGTCCTAGGTCGCTTGGCTACAGCAAAAGCGGAGGGTTGCTTTTGAACTTCTTTCCGCTACGCAGCCTTGTCGACCACCCTCTTACCGGGGGCTGCACCACTCGAGGAAGGTTGGAGAACTGGGACACTGGAGGAGGCTTTCCAAAGAACACACTTCTTCTTCTTCTCAGGAGCTGGGGGATCCTCGTGCAACTGCCCCTCGGTTGTATCTTCGGTAGAAGGACCCTCGACAGCAGTGCCACTTTGTTCTCCGCAACCTCGCCTTGCCCGGTGAGTTTTCCCTTTGATATCACTTCCTCTTCACTAGCTTCCCCTTCCGTGAAGCCAGCACTGCCGGCCTCTATGGCAAGATTCGCCTCTTCCATCCTGCTGGCGATGTACGCCACTTCTTCTTCAGTGGTGGGGCAGATGAGGTTCGTTTCTTCATGGATGTCATTCTCCGACAAGTTGTCAAAGAACTCTTGTGCCTTCTGTGGGGATGTCTCTTCCCAAGTTCTGTCAAGGCCGTGAGCATTACACACCGGCATCATGGCGATGATTGAGGCCAAGGCAGAGTTGTTGCACAGAGGGATTATGCTAGCCGGCAACCCGGACCTCACGTCAAGCCTGAACAGTTTGTGGCAAAGAGTTGCGTGTTGCATGACCGTCAAGTTGTTATTCAAGCCAGGTCACAGACTCATGATATCTGCCGCATTCCAGAACTCCCAGGCTGGTGTGCCTTTGTTCTGTAGAGGGGCGATGCGATGGCAAAGGAAATCAGCGCCAATCATCTCTATTGTGAGCCTGGCAACTTTAAGGCGGTGGATCCTGGTGATTACAACTGTGAGCTTCTCATCTTGAAGATCGAAGGCACTCCAGTCATCTCCGCACACCATTTTTGTTTGTCGAGGCAAACAGAAGGGCTGAGGATCTTTCTCCTGAATCCAGCACCACTTGGCCCGCCATTCTTCCCACTTCTCGTGGAAGGCCCCGTTAGGGTATATATCCTTGTTCCATGACCTTGGGATCCAGGTGGTAGAACCAGAAATGGCCTCTCCCCTTTGGATGCGGGGAATGAAATAGTGGCGGAAGAGGGCTGTGTTGGGGACTACTCCGGCGAAGTTTTCACGGAGATGGGCAAAGACTGACATGCATGTCACGACATTCAATGTAAAATCCAAGAGACAGAAGCCATATGTGTACATGATGTCGTTGAAGAAATCAGAAAACGAGGGACAAAGCCCGCAGTAAAAGTAATCGGCAAAGAAGGGGAATTTATCTGGGCCACCCTTGGAGGAACCTGGACTCACACGAGTAGCAGGATGAGCCTTCGTCTCCCTCGCCCACATGCACTGGTATCTGATACGCCTCCAACGTATCTATAATTTTTGATTGTTCCATGCTATTATATTATCTGTTTTGGATGTTTTATATGCATTAATATGCTATTTTATATTATTTTTGGACTAACTTATTAATCTAGAGCCCAGTGCTAGTTTTGGTTTTTCCCCTTGTTTTTGAGAATTGCACATAAGAAATATTAAACGGAGTCCAAACGGAATAAAATCTTTAGAATGATTTTTTTGGACCAGAAGCAACCCATGAGATTTGAAGATGAAGTCAGGAGAGCCGCTGTGTGGCCACAAGCCACATGGGCATGCCCCCAGGCTTGTGGGCCCACGACAGCTCCCCTGACCCTATTTCTTGGCCTATAAATTCCCAAATATTCCCTATATACCAGGGGAGCCACGAAAACACTTTTATGCCGCCGGAAGCCTCCGTTCCCGAGAGATCCAATCTTGGAGCCTTTTCTGGTAATCTGCCGGAGGGGGATTCGATCACAGAGGGCATCTACATCAACTCCATTGCCCCTCCGATGATGCGTGAGTAGACAGACCTTCGGGTCCATAGCTAGTAGTTAGATGGCTTTCTCTCTCTCTTTGCTGTTCAATACAATGTTCTTCATGATCTTCATGGAGATCTATCCGGTGTAATACTCTTTTGCGGTATGTTTGTCGAGATCCGATGAATTGTGGGTTTATGTTCAGATTATCTATGAATACTATTTGAGTCTTTTCTGAATTCTTATATTCATGATTCCATAACTTTGCAAGTCTCTTCGAGTTATTGGTTTGGTTTTTCCAACTATATTGGTAATTCTTGCAATGGGAGAACTGCTTAGTTTTGGGTTCAATCTTGCGGTGTCCTCACCCACTGACATAGTAGGGGTAGCGAGGCACGTATTGTATTGTTGCCATCAAGGATAAAAAGATTGGGTTTTCATCATATTCCTTCAGTTTATCCCTCTACATCATGTCATATTACCTAATGCATTACTCTGTTCTTCATAAACTTAATACTCTAGATGCATGCAGAAGTCGGTCGATCTATGGAGTAATAGTAGTAGATGCAGAATCGTTTTGGTCTACTTGACACAGACATGATGCCTATATGCATAATCATTGCCTTGGATATCTTCATAAATATTCTCTTTTCTATCAATTGCTCGACAGTAATTTGTTCACCCGCCGTAATACTTGGCATCATGAGAGAAGCCTTTAGTGAAACCTATGGCCCCCGGGTCTACTTTCCATAATATATTTTCAGATCTATAAACCAAAAATACCAAGAATACTTTGCTGCAATTTATTTAACTTTAATTTCCGTTCTCGTTTACATCTATCTCTATTAGATCTAATCCTTGCAAATAACCGTGAAGGGATTGACAACCCCTTTATAGCGTTGGGTGCAAGAGTTTGATTATTTGTGTAGGTACATCCATTGGTAGCTTGCTTGTTCCTCCTACTGGATTGATACCTTGGTTCTCAACAACTGAGGGAAATACTTATCTACTTCGCCGCATCACCCTTTCCTCTTCAAGGGAAAACCAACGCATGCTCAAGTGGTAGCAAGAAGGATTTCTGGCACCGTTGCCAGGGAGGATACACATGAAGCCTACCAAGTACCCATCACAAACTCATCTCTTGCATTTACTTTGTTTGCTATTTGCCTCTCGTTTTCCTCTCCCCCACTTCTAAAATGATTTTCAGAAAAATACCAAAAAGATTTGCCTTTTTGTTCGCCCTTCTTTCGTTTGCCTTCCGTTTGCTTGTGTGTTAGATCACCTAAAACTCATGGATAGCCTTGCAACTATCATTAGTACTCCCTAGTATGAAGTTCTTAATTTTAAGCAAACGGAGGGAGAAAACTTAAAGGATGCTTGGTATAGAATTTGCAATGCTCAAAATAGATCTACTCGTAAGCAATTTACTACCGTTCTCCTTCGCAATTTTTATGCGGGTGTTTCTCCTTGGAATAGATATGTTTTGGATATCATTACGGGAGGAAATTTCTTGGTAAAAAATACCTTTGATTCTTATAATGCCATGAAAAATTTGGTAGGTTCACCCCCGCTTATGGTTAATGAAACAATCTTGACGTTGGAACATGTGACGCGAAGGCTTGATATCATTGAAAATAAAGTTGCTTCTATAGATCTCATTGAAAACTTGGATAAAAAGATCTATAATCATATCACTCAATATGTATCTAAGGTAAGAGTTACTCTAAAAAATATTAGGGAAAAGGAACCCATAGTTAATGAAAAAATGGATCAAGATTCCTCTAGAATTGAAAAGCTAGAGGATATTATTTCCAACTTGGGTTCCGCTTTTGCCTCTGTTCAAACCACTCCAAAATTTACTCTTTCTAAGGCTGTCAAGTTTGTTTATGCTCCTAAGAATAAGGGTGAATCCTCTAGTAAAGGGGATGAAGATCCTAAGATGATAAGTATTCACCCTAACTTTATTAATATTGTTCGGGAACCTATTGCTACAAGTGAATTTATTGATTTCTTGCCTAGGAGTATGATTGTTAAAACCAAAGAATCTCCTAGGGTTCACAAGTGCACAACTTACGGATTGCATACCAAAGATGACAATACCTAGATCTATTGCGTTTTGCCTAGCTAGGGGCGTTAAACAATAGCGCTTGTTGGGAGGCAACCCAATTTTATTTTGCTTTCTGTTTTTTGTTTCTGCTTTGGTGTGTTTTGCACATTATTACTTCTGTAATAATTGTGTTTTCTTGTTTAAATTAGTGTTTGAGCCAAGTAAAACCTTTGGGGTGATCTATTGTAGTTGTTGATTTGATCTTGTTGAAAAACAGAAAATTTTGCGCTCAGGCCAATAATTTTCTAATTTTTTCAGAGCGTCAAATTGATCTAAATTTTTTACACAAGATTGATATACATATTTCCCTGATTGTATTAATTGTTTAGATTTGGTAGAGTTACATAAGTATTAGAAGTCTACAGATTGCTACAGACTGTTCTGTTTTTGACAGATTCTGTTTTGTTTGTGTTGTTTGCTTATTTTGATGTATCTATGGGTTGTATGGGGGGGGATGAACCATGGAGAAGTTAGAATAAAGTAGGTATTACACAAATATAAATAAAGAATGAGTTCACAACAGTACCTAAGTGGTGATTTATTTTTCTTATACTAACGGATCTCATGAGTTTTCTGTTGAGTTTTGTGTTGTGAAGTTTTCAAGTTTTGGGTGAAGATTTGACGGACTATGGAATAAAGAGTGGCAAGAGCCTAAGCTTGGGGATTCCCAAGGCACCCCAAGCCATATTCAAGGATACCAAAAAGCCTAAGCTTGGGGATGCCCCGAAAGTCATCCCCTCTGTTGTCTTCAATCCATTGGTAAATTTACTTGAGGCTATATTTCTATTCACCACATGATATGTGTTTTGCTTGGAGCGTCTTGTATGATATGAGTCTTTGCTTTTTAGTTTGCCACAATCATCCTTGCTGCACACATCTTTTTGAGAGGGACACGCTGAATCGTGAATTTATTAGAATACTCTATGTGCTTCACTTATATCTTTTGAGTTAGGCAATGTTGCTCTAATGCTTCACTTATATCTTTTTAGAGCATGGTGGTGTTCTATTTGATAAAAAAATGTTGAAATATCATAGCTCACTTATATTATTTTGAGAGTTTCTTACAAGCAGCATGCTAAATTGTTTAGATTATGATTTTAGTCCTAATATAATGGGCATCCAAGAGGGATATAATAAAAACTTTCATATTAAGTGCATTAACTACCATGAGAAGTTTGATTCCTTGCATATAGTTTTGAGATAATAGAGATGGTAATATGAGAGTCATGCTAGTGAGTAGTTGTGAATTGGAAGAGATACTTGTGTTGAAGTTTGTGATTCCCGTAGCATGCACGTATGGTGAACAGTTATGTAACAAAGTCAGAGCATGATTTGTTTAATGATTGTCAACCTTTGTGTGAGGGTCGGGAGCGCGCGATGGTTAACTCCTACCAACCTCTCCCCTAGGAGCATGCGTCTAATGATTTGTTTGATAACTAATAGACTTTTTCAATAAGTATGTGAGTTCTTTATGACTAATGTTGAGTCCATGGATTATACGCACTCTCACCCTTCCACCTTTGCTAGCCTCTCTAGTACCACGCAACTTCCGCCGGTACATCAAACCCACCTTCCTCAAAACAGCCACCATATATTTTCCTCAAAACATCCACCATACCTACCTATTATGGCATTTCCATAGCCATTCCGAGATATATTGCCATGCAACTTCCACGTTCTGTTTTTCATGACATGCACCATCACTTTCATCCTGCATATAGAGTCATATTTTGTTCTAGGTATCGAGTTGTAATTTTCTTTTTGAGTTATAAGTAAATAAAAGTGTGATGATTTTCATTATTAGAGCATTGTCTCGTGTGAGAAAAGGATGATGGAAACCATGACTCCCTCATAAGTTGGGATGGGTATCCGGACTTTATAAAAAATAAAAGAGGCCAGCGAAGCCCAAATAAAAAAGAGAGGCCAAAGATGCCCACCAAAAAAAGAAAAAAAAATGAGAGAAAGAGAGAAGGGACAATTGCTACTATCTTTTTCCACACTTGTGCTTCAAAGTATCACCATGATATTCATGATAGAGAGTCTCCTATTTTCACTTTCATATAACTAGTGGATTTTCATCTTGCACGACCACTTAGTTTTCTTTTTGAGCTTTCATAAACTTATAGCTCTAAGTGCATTTGTTGCATGGCAATCCCTACTCACTCGCATTAATATCCATCGATGGACATCTCCATAGCCCGTTGATACGCCTAGTTGATGTGAGACTATCTTCTCCCTTTTTCCTTGCAACCTACACCGTATTCTATTCCACCTATATTGCTATATCCATGGCTCACGCTCATGTATTGCGTGAGAGTTGAAAAGGTTTGAGAACACCAAAAGTATGAAATAATTGCTTAACTTATTCATTGGGGTTGTGCATGATTTAGATACTTTGTGTGGGGAAGATGGAGCATATCCAGACCATATGATTTTGTAGAGATAACTTTCTAAGGCCATGTTATTTCGAAAGGACACAATTGCCTTGTTAGTGTGCTTGAAGCATTACTATTTTTATGTCAGTATTAGACTATTGTTTTGAATCTTACAGATCTGAATATTCATGCCACAATAAAGAATATTACATGGATAAATATGTTAGGTAGAATTCCACATCAAAAATTCCGTCTTTATCATTTACCTACTCGAGGATGAGCAGGAATTAAGCTTGGGGATGCTTGATACGTCTCCAACGTATCTATAATTTTTTATTGTTCCATGCTATTATATTATCTGTTTTGGATGTTTTATATGCATTAATATGATATTTTATATTATTTTGGGACTAACTTATTAATCTAGAGCCCAGTGCCAGTTTCTGTTTTTTCCTTGTTTTTGAGAATTGCAGATAAGGAATATTAAACAGAGTCCAAACGGAATAAAATCTTCAGAATATTTTTTCTTGGACTAGAAGCAACCCACGAGACTTGGAGATGAAGTCAGGAGAGCCGCCGTGTGGCCAGAAGCCATAGGGGCATGCCCCCTAGGCTTGCGGGCCCACGATAGCTCCCCTAACCCTATTTCTCGGCCTATAAATTCCCAAATATTCCCTGTATACCAGGGGGATCCACGAAAACACTTCTCCATCGCCAGAAGCCTCCGTTCCCAAGAGATCCAATCTTGGAGCCTTTTCCGGTAATCTGCCAGAGGGGATTCGATCATGGAGGGCATCTACATCAACTCCATTGCCCCTTCGATTATGCGTGAGTAGTTCACCACAGACCTTCGAGTCCATAGCTAGTAGCTAGATGGCTTATTCTCTCTCTTTGCTCTTCAATACCATGTCCTTCATGATCTTCATGGAGATCTATCCGATGTAATACTCTTTTGCGGTGTGTTTGTCGAGATTCGATGAATTGTGGGTTTATGTTTAGATTATCTATGCATATTATTTGAGTCTTTTCTGAATTCTTATATGCATGATTTCATATCTTTGCAAGTCTCTTCGAGTTATTGGTTTGGTTTGGCCAACTAGATTGGTAATTCTTGCAATGGGAGAACTGCTTAGTTTTGGGTTCAATCTTGCGGTGTCCTCACCCAGTGACATAGTAGGGGTAGCGAGGCACATATTGTATTGTTGCCATCAAGGATAAAAAGATGGGGTTTTCATCATATTTCTTGAGTTTATCCCTCTACATCATGTCATCTTACCTAATGCGTTACTCTGTTCTTCATAAACTTAATACTCTAGATGTAGGCAGGAGTCGGTCGATTTGTGGAGTAATAGTAGTAGATGCAGAATCATTTTGGTCAACTTGACACAGTCATGATGCCTATATGCATAATCATTGCCTTGGATATCTTCATAATTATTCGCTTTTGTATCAACTACTTGACAGTAATTTGTTCACCCACCGTAATACTTGCCATCATGAGAGAAGCCTCTAGTGAAACCTATGGCCCCCGGGTCTACTTTCCATAATATATTTTCAGATCTATAAACCAAAAATACCAAGAATACTTTGCTGCAATTTATTTACCTTTACTTTCCGTTCTCGTTTACATCTATCTCTATCAGATCTAATCCTTGCAAATAACCGTGAAGGGATTGACAACCCCTTTATAGCGTTGGGTGCAAGAGTTTGATTATTTGTGTAGGTACATCCATTGGTAACTTGCTTGTTCCTCCTACTGGATTGATACCTTGGTTCTCAACAACTGAGTCAAATACTTATCTACTTCATTACATCACCCTTTCCTCTTCAAGGGAAAACCAACGCATGCTCAAGAGGTAGAAGTATCGCTCCTTCAAGGCGCTCGTATCGAGCGCCGAAGTGAAGATGACGCGCTCCCTTCGCATCTTCGCTAGCTTCCTCTCTGTGATGGCGGTTTTCACCTCCTTGCTCTTGGTAGTCCTGGGCGGCATGGCGACTATGGGAGCAGAGGCTGAGGATGGAGAGGGCGTGGAGGTGGCGGATGAGTGGGAGAAGCTCTATTTCAGGGTCGAGGAAGGAAATGACGGCGGTTTCCAGATTGGAAAGGACAGGAAGTAAATGA
The DNA here is from genome assembly GCA_022496015.1 of Hordeum marinum. Taxonomy (NCBI): domain Eukaryota; kingdom Viridiplantae; phylum Streptophyta; class Magnoliopsida; order Poales; family Poaceae; genus Hordeum; species Hordeum marinum. The sequence goes on along the minus strand of CM039675.1, from coordinate 248,296,843 downwards.
GAAAGCGCCTCTACAGATTCCTTCTTATGGGGAAGGTGCGAGTCTGCCTCTTTACTAATCAATGTGAAATGCTTTTGCAAGCATGCTGCAGTTACGCCCGCTTCGCGCACGTATCCCATGTTGCGCACTTAGTGTGCGTCATGGGGAGGCGTAGTAGGCGTAATGATTACAACTGTTGTTTCCTGCCATGTGTGCCCGTGCACCGTTTGGGCCTAGCCCAACAACGCCTCGCACCGTGTATGGCCTAGGCCCGGGGGCTCCTGTCGTTGTACTAAAGTTTGGGTCTTTTAGTACCCCATACTTGTGCATGGACGGTTGTAGCCACACCAGCGGCAAGGCTTGTCGGGGGACAGCTGAATACAAGTGCAGGAATGTCAAGAAGGCATTCAAGTCAATAATCAGAAGACCAAAGACCAAAAGTTGGGACCCCGACAAGATCTTGTCGGGATGGCTCATGGAGCCCCGGCAAGACCCGCACCCGGCAAGACCCGCACCCGGCAAGACCCGCACCCGGCAAGAACTCGCCAGCCTGTCACCGCTCCAGCGCAGCGACCGGCCTGTCAGATAGGCCCTATCCTCCTGAGTACGTGTCAAGGCGCTAGCGATGATGGGGTTAAGCGGTGCTGATGGGACGACCTCTTTTTCCATCCCCAAGAAAGCTAAGGACAGCTAAACAGAGCATTTAATGCGCTTGTCCTATGCCGTCAATATTAGGTATGATAACACTGTAGCAACTGTACACCTCCTGTACGTACTATCACTCGCTGTTGGAGATCCCTTGGACATATAAAAGGAGTCCCAAGGCATAGCTACAGGGGGAGGACCTTCTGGCTCAGAAGCATGCGTAGCGGCTTTGTACTATTCACCACATAGCACTCCTAGAGCCACATCTCGAAAACCTCATAATACACTAAAGTAGGAGTAGGGTTTTACGCTTCTCAGCGGCCCAAACCTAGGTAAAAATCCCTTGCGTTGCTCGTTGGATCTGCTCTTTGTGCACACCTTCTCCCTGCCAAACTGTAAAGGGATCCATGAGATCCCATAGGTGTCATACCATAGCAGCATCTACAGTAAGACATAGAGATTTGCAATGTACACACAGATCTGAATCTTGTAGACATTTGACTAAAACCTCTCTCACAAGCAAAACATGATCTAACCCCAGAACTCATTTGGTGTGAGATTCATAACAGTGTGAATCACATAGCGATGTGAGCTAGATTATTGACTCTAGTGCAAGTGGGTGACTGTTGGAAATATGCCCTAGAGGCAATAATAAATTAGTTATTATCATATTTCCTTGTTCATGATAATCGTTTATTATCCATGCTAGAACCGTATTGATCAAAAACTCAGATACATGTGTGGATACGTAAACAACACCATGTCTCTAGTATGCCTCTAATAGAATAGCTCGTTGATGAAAGACGGTCAAGGTTTCCTAGCCATAGACATGATATGTCATTTGATAATAGGATCACATCATTACGAGAATGATGTGATGGACAAGACCCAAACTATAAACATAGCATATGATAGTGTCAGTTTATTGTTGTAGTTTTCTGCATGTCAAGTATATGTTCCTATGACCATGAGATCATGCAACTCACTGACACCGAAGGAGTACCTTATGTGTATTAAATATCGCAACGTATCTGGGTGAATATAAAGGTGCTCTACAGGTATCTCCGAGGGTGTCTGTTGAGTGAGCATGGACCAAGACTGGGATTTGTTACTCCGTGTGATAGAGAGGTATCTTAGGGCCCACTCAGTAATACAACATCACAATGAGCCTTGCAAGCAATGTGACTAAAGATTTAGCCACTTGATATTGTATTATGGAATGAGTAAAGAGACTTGCCGGTAACGAGATTGAACTAGGTATAGAGATACCGATGATCGAATCTCGGGCAGGTAACATACCGAAGAACAAAGGGAACTGGATACGGGATTAATTGAATCCTTGACATAGAAGTTCAACTAATAAAATCTTCGAAGAATATGTAGGAACCAACATGGGCATCCAGGTCCACTATTTGTTATTGACTGTAGAGGTGTCTCGGTCATATCTACATAGTTCTCGAACCCGCAGGGTCTGCACACTTAAGGTTCAGTGACGTTTTGGTAGTATTGAGTTATGTATGTTGGTGACCGAAGGTTGTTCGGAGTCCGGATGAGATCTTGGACATAAGGAGCAGCTCCGGAATGGTCCAGAGGTAAAGAATGATATATAGGAAAGTAGTATTTCGGTTCCGGAAAAGTTTCGGGCACTATTGGTAGTGTACCCAGAGTGAGGAATGGGTTCCAGGGGTCCACAATGTGGGGCCCACCGACCCCAGGGGCCACATGGGCCTAGGAGGTGCCGCACCAATACCTGGTGGGATGGGAAGCCAGCCCCTAGAAACCTTGCGCAAGGGGGTGGGAGAGGGGCCAAGTGGGAGGAGTTCTACTAGGAGTCCACCTCTCTTGTGGGAGGTGGACTCCTCCCTCTCTTGTGCGTTGAGCCCCTAGGATTTCCCCTAGGGAACCTCCCATCTACCCCCTCTCCTCCTATATATATTGGAGCGTATTGAGGGCAGCCACAATCTGAAAAGCCACATGCTGCCCTCCTCCCTGTAGATCGTCTCTCTCCTCTAGATATGTATAGCTTAGAGAAACTTTGCCGGATCGATATAGCTTAGCGAAGCTCTACCGGATCAGCTCCACCACCACCACCACCATGTCGTTGTGCTGGCGGAGAACTCATCTACCTCTCCACCCTCGCTTGCTGGATCAAGGAGGTGGAGATCGTCATTGAGCTATACGTGTGCTGAACGCGGAGGTGTCGTTCGTTCGGTGCTAGATCGGAAGGACCGTGATTGTATCGCGGGACGGATCGTGATTGGATCACGGGACGGCTTGGGATTTCTATCGCGAAGACGTCTGACTACATCAACCGTGTTTCTTAACGCTTCTCGCTTAGCGATCAACAAGGGTATGTACATCCACTCTCACTCTCGTAGATGCTCGTCACCATGGATAGATCTTGCGTGTGCGTAGGAAATTTTTTGTTTCCCATGCAACGTTCGCCAACAAGAAGGTCATTGAGTGCCAAAACTCAATCAACACAAACAAGCAATCATCAAACAATTCAAACAAGCACTTGCACTCAAAAAGTTTTGAATGGTTCCAAATTTTATAAATCCATAGCATAGCATAGTGATACAAACACAGGGTGTGATAGTGCTACATGTTGTTGAACCCGAGGATGTACTTGCGGAGGGACTCACCATCTCTCTAGGGAAGCACATGCAGATCGCTAGGCCGCACTAGGATTTTTTGGGCCCCCATGGTATGCGCCAACGAACTGGTTACATAGATCAATCGAAGAGGAAATTGACCGTTCCAGCAAGTTCATCAGTCAACTCCTCACAATGGGCTTGAACACCAGCGGGAAGTAGTTGGCAAACACTTTCTACCGCGTCCCTCGACGGACTACATGGTGATGATAAAGATGTCGAGGAATTCAGATGGGCTAATCTTACCATCGTATTTGTTGGGAAGCTCGGGCTTGACGGCTCTATTGGAGGGCCAGGGGACTTTCCACAGCTCATGGGTGAACGTTGGGCAACCTATCTCTTAAGGTAGGATACCGAGAATCCCCGACACAAGCTCGTCAATGGTCATTCGATCAATGATGCATATCTCGCCTCCTTGTTGGAGATATGCCCTGGAGGCAATCATGTATGATGATATTTCCTATGTGTTTATGAATAAAGATAGTCCTTGGACATTATCATTGATGTGTATTAATAAGTATGTGACTTGTTTGTGAGACTATGCATTGTATGATGACTGTCCTAAATGGTCCCTAGTTGAAAGGGCTGTGTGGACGCGCAACTAGTTAGACTAGCATATGACACGGTGGATGGTCCGGTCTCACTGACCATGTAGCATTGGATGCTAACCGGATAATATGGACTCAAACAGGTCTGGTCGGATTCGACGTAGTCTTATCCGAGTCGAGATAAGGTCTGAGTTGGACAGACCCAACTATGAGACGCATCAATAGGTCATCTGTGAGTCTCTAGTACAACATAAGTTCTTTGTCCTAAGACCTGAGCTTGCGCATGTACTCGGGATGGTGATAGACTTGCTTTGGGTCGACTAAACGCTACTCCGTGACTGGGTAATTACAAAGGTAGGTTTCGTGCTTGTCCAGATCCATGCCGCGAGACATGATCGAGCAAGATGGGATTTGCCCCTCCTACTAGGAGAGATATACTTTGGACCCCTCGGGTGATCCGACCTGGATAAGCATGGCCATGCGATGAGGATTATGAGATAATCCAAAATGTTGGTAGGATTCACCGGAACGATAAAGACGTCGTGCTGCAACAAGGATGACCATGTCACGTTGTGCACGACAACATATATCGTGTGGCAAAGGGAACAAAAGTGTGATGTACAGGTTCGCCTAACCAGCTTCATCGGACACTTGGAGTCGGCACGTCTTGCTGGAGGCCGCTATCGACCAGTCAAGTCGGATGTGATCTGACTCGCGACCAAGTGGACGAGAACCTAAAGGGTCACGCACTTAAGGGAAGGAACACGCGGGCTTTAGGATCCGTGTGAGGCCCAAGAGTTGAGCCCGCGTCGGATGCCTATATATAGTGGAGGTGCGGCATACCCATCCGGTTGATCACTTTGGCACAGTCATTAGGGCTTTGCATGAGTTGCAACTAGCCACCTTCACTTGCCGCCGCCGACCGTGTGATCGGACCTAGTAGTCCGCCACATGGGTGTTCCTCCTGCACACGCGGATACCGTTATAGGCGGTGCACCTGCGCCACTCCGGCGAACCTGTACGTGGGATCTGGCGACCGACTGTTCGAGGGATATCTGGCTGGCTATTCGAGGGAGATTAGACGAGGAGGAGACAGATCACACGAACGCGCTGCCCCAACTCTACTTCCGCTGCACGACACTGCGCGTCTAGTGGTAACGAACTGTGATCCATCTCCGTAGCATGTTCTTGGATGTTCTGCGCGTAGGAAAATTTTGTTTTGCATGTTATGCACCTACAATAGAACCCAACATGAGCCTCTATTATAGGATTTGGATTCAGATCGGATGTATATTTGATATGCGGAGGCGGCGGATGAGATCCTTCATCGTTCATGAGATCGGCTATGTGCATGGTTGATGAGATCAACTGCACATCGGGATCATTGAGGCTATGTTTTCTGTCAATTGGAATTGATGAGGTCGTGACACAATCAACTCCTAGCGGTAGGTATCTGCCATCGGGGTTAACCGTGAAACGTAAATCCAAATCGGGTTCGCGATGATCGATGAGATCGGCCAGATCAGAAAATTCAGCGTGATCGGACCGCCGTGTGCGTATAGCCTTGTATTTCGTACACGATCACACAAACCGGTAGAATGCGATTCTATGCATAAGTTTGTTTTGCAGGTTTGATGTGAATAGTATGGCTCATATGTATGTGATGCATGTGTGTAATTTAACATGACGTGCGTGTCATGATTGTCAGCCGGCATGAGCCAAAGTGTTGTCATTATATTGTATAACGATCTGCATGTCGCCTTGTGATTCTCTGTAAATTCAGTACTAGTTGTAGTAGTTGGAGGATAGAGATCAACTTCGAGGCTTTGGCGTCCTGGCGAGATGGACAAGATGGAGTTCTGCCCTGGTCATCGGAGTTGGAGCTGACCTGAAAGGATGTCCATGAAGGAGCCATACTATTTCACATATTTATGTTTATTTGTGATTGATATTGCTTCTTGTTTCTATGCATGTTAGTATGGTAGAAGATCCCTCATTAATATCAAGCACATTGCCATTCCGGATGTTGCACCTTCGCACGTCAAGTATGTCTAGTGGTGGGCTCATAAAATTGAGGTGCTACTAGGTGTCCTTGAACTGGAGGGTTCGTGTTAGACACGGACATGCACTGTATCACGTTAACTTGACAAGGCTATCAAAACGGTTTTGGGCCTTGTGGCAAAGAAGGTTGGGAGCCGGTGTATGAGATACCTACCCAACCGACAGGAGTCGTATAGAGATACGATTAGCAAGATGTTGCTTACCGAATAGGCAAGTTGGCTAGCAGTGATGCTAAAGCTCACTAGTCGCTCGCGCTAGATGTGTCCTGAATCACTGAGAGTTTGCAGAGGGATGCCGACTTCAGTGGGACTAGTTCTGTTTAAGGCTTGAATTACTCTACATAAACACATTGCTTAGTGATTGCATATTTTCTGTTGTAGATTAATGGCACCACCTACTCAACCCAACTTTGCATTGAAATCAATTCTGGAAAAGGATAAACTGAATGGAACAAACTTTACCACCTGGTATAGAAATTTGAGAATTGTTCTCAAGCACGATAAAAAGGAACATGTTCTAGAGGATCCACTTCCAGAGGAACCTGCCAAGAATGCTAACGCCACAACCAAGAATGCCCATCAGAAACTCGTTGATGAATCAAACGAGATCAGCTGCCTCATGCTGGCTTGTATGGAGCCCGATTTGCAACAGCATTTCGAAAACATTCAGGCTTTCGATGTGTCGAGTGTTTGAATAGCATGTTTCAGGTACATGCTAGGACCAAAAGGTTCAACGTCTGGCAGTCCTTGACGGATTGTAAGCTGAAGGAGGGTGATCGACTGAGCCCGCATGTGATCAAGATGATCACATACATGCAAGCTTTGGATCGGTTAGGCTTCCCACTTGAGGGCGAGCTGTCCACGGATGCAATTTGGGTTCCCTTCTACCTAGCTAAGGGACGTTCGTCTCGAACTATCATATGCACGGCATGGATAAGAAGCTCACTAAATTGCATGGGTTGCTCAAGGTGTCAGAGCACGATATTAAGAAAGGCATGCATCAAGTGTTGATGGTGTAGAACTCGGCTAAGTTTGAGAAGATTTGGTCCAAGAAAAAGGGTAAGGAAAGGGTACAGAGAAGGTTGTCTCTACGGCTGAGCCAAAGTCTGGACCGAACTCAAAGACCATTTACTTTCACTGCAAGGAAGCTGGTCACTGGAAGAGGAACTGTAGCAAGTGGCTTGCTGAGCACGGCAAGAAGGCCGGAGATGCTTCTTCATGCAAAGGTACACTTGTTACATATGTTATAGACATTTACCTTGCTCACATACCTAGTAGCTCTTGGGTATTTGATACCAGATCAGTTGTTCATATTTGCAACTCGGTGCAGGGGTTGGTAAGAACTAGGCATGTGGCACAAGGGGAGATTGACATCAGGGTCGACAACAAAGCAAGAGTTGCTGCGTTGGAGGTCGGCATGATGCAGCTCAAGCTTCCTTCTGGATTTATTTTGGAATTGAATAATTGTTATTACGGCCCCGCACTTAGTCAGAACATTATTTCTGCCTCATGCTTGATGAGTCAAGGTTATGAATTCAATATAAAGGACAATGGTTGTTCATTTTATTTGAATGGAATGTTCCATGGCTATGCACCCATAGTAGATGGGCTATTTATTTTAAATCTAGAAACGGAACCAATCTATAACGTGAATGTCAAGAGGCATAAGCCTAATGAGATAAATCCGACATACTTCTGGCATTGCCGGCTTGGACACATCAGTCTGAAACGCATGAAGAAGCTCCATGGTGATGGGCTCCTAACTTCGTCGGACTTTGGGTCGTTCGAGACATGCGAATCATGCTTGCTAGGCAAGATGACCAAGTCTCCTTTTGCAAAGAGTTTCGAGAGGGCGTCCAAGATGTTGGAGCTTATACAAAGTGATGTGTGTGGTCTAATGAGCACAACGACCAGAGGTGGCTATCAGTACTTCGTGACTTTTACCGATGACTTGACTAGATATGGATATATCTATTTTATGAGGCACTAGTCGGAAACTTTTGAAAAGTTTAAAGAGTTTCAGAACGAGGTTGAAAATCACCTCGGCAAGATGATAAAACTTCTACGATCAGATCGTGGAGGTGAGTACATGAGCCAGGAGTTTGATAATCATCTGAAAAACCAAGGTATAGTACCTCAACTCACACCTCCTGGTACGCCGTAGAGAAACAACGTGTCAGAATGGAGAAATCGAACCTTGTTGGACATGGTCCGGTCGATGATGAGCAAATCGGATTTACCCTTGTCATTCTGGGGATATGCTCTAGAAACTGCAGGTTTCACACTTAATAGGGTACCATCCAAATCTGTAGAAAAGACACCCCATGAGATGTGGACTCGGAAGAGTCCTAGTTTGTCTTTTCTAAAGATTTGGGGTTGTGAAGCATTTGTTAAGCGACTCATGTCGGACAAGCTTACACCCAAGTCGGATAAATGCATATTCATGGGATATCCTAGGGAAACCGTGGGATATAACTTCTACAACCGAGAAGAGAACAAAGTGTTTGTTGCTCGGAACGGGGTTTTCCTAGAGAAAGAGTTTCTCAGTCGGGAGGCCAGTGGGAGAACGGTGCGACTCGAAGAAATTCGAGAGCCACTCGGGGACAACTTGGTTGGTGATGAGATCACACCGGAGTCGGTCAGAGAACCCGTAGTGGAGTCAGCATCGGAGCCACGGAGGTCGTAAAGATTACGCAGAGTGCGTGATGTTTTGTTGCTAGAAAGTGATGAGCCGGCCAGGTATGTGGAAGCAATGGTGATCCCAGATTCCGAGGCATGTCTAGAGGCCATGAGATCCGAGTTAAAGTCCATGGATGACAATCAAGTCTGGGACTTGGTTGATCCGCCACCTGGCGTAGTTGCCATATGTTGCAAATGGGTCTTTAAGAAGAAAACTGATGTGGATGGAAATGTTCAGATCCACAAAGCTCGGTTTGTCGCTAAAGGTTATGGACATGTTCAAGGAATTGACTACGACGAGACCTACTCGCCGGTAGCGATGCTAAAGTCGGTGAGGATCATACTAGCTATAGCTGCATATTTCGATTATGAGATATGGCAGATGGATGTCAAAACGGCTTTCCTTCATGGAAATTGAAAAGAGGATGTATACATGATACAACCCGAAGGTTTTGTCGATCCAACTAACGTTGGTAAAATATGCAAGCTCAAGAGATCCATTTATGGGTTGAAGCAAGCAGCTCGGAGTTGGAACATTCGTTTTGATGAAGTCATTGTTGACCTTGGTTTCATCAAGAACAAAGAGGACTATTGTTTATACAAGAAGTCTAGTGGGAGCTCGATAGTATTCTTGATCTTGTATGTGGATGACATACTCCTGATCGAAAATAATGTTTCAATGCTGAACTCAGTCAAGGAATCATTGAATGGCAAGTTTTCGATGAAAGACCTTGGAGAGGCAATGTACATTTTAGGCATCAAGATCTATAGAGATAGACCGAGGAGGCTTCTTGGCTTAATCCAGAGCACGTACACAGACAAAGTGTTGAAGAGGTTCAACATTAGCGAGGCCATGAAAGGGTTCTTGCCCGTCTCACATGGTATAAGGCTTAGCAAGATTTGGAGTCCTACGACTTCTGATGAGCGAAACCGGATGAGTAGGATTCCATATGCCTCGGCAATTGGATTCATCATGTATGTCATGCTATGTACATGACCTGATGTTGCCTATGCCATAAGCTTAACAAGCAGATACCGGGCCGACCCAGGTGAGAGTCATTAGGCAGCGATGAAAACTATCTTGAAGTACCTGAAAAGGACTAAAGAGATGTTCCTAGTTTATGGAGGTGAGGAGGAGCTCTGCGTAAAGGGTTACACTGATGCTAGTTTCCAAACCGATAGGGATGATTGTCGATCGTAAACTAGATTCGTGTATGTCATGAATGGAGGAGCAGTGAGCTGGATGAGTTCCAAGCAAGATACGATGACGACTCTACAACAGAGGTCGAATACATTGAGGCTTGTAAAGCCGCAAAGGAAGGTGTTTGTATTCGGAAGTTCCTGGAAGATGTTGGTGTGTTCCCGGGCTGGTCAAAACCTTTGGACCTTTATTGCGATAATTCAGGCGCCATTGCACAGGCCAAGGAGCCGAGACAACACCACAAGACCAGGTACATAGACCGAAAATATCACATTATACAAAAGATCTCGTAGAGAAAGGTGATACAAATTTATGCAAGATTCATACGGATGCAAATGTTGCAGATCTGTTGACTAAACCGCTTCCACAACCCAAGAATGAGGGGCACATTAGAGCTATGGGCATTCGATGTCTATTTGATTGACTCTAGTGCAAGTGGGAGACTGTTGGAGATATGCCCTAGAGGAAATCATGTATGATGATATTTCCTATGTGTTTATGAATAAAGATAGTCCTTGGACATTATCATTGATGTGTATTAACAGGTATGTGACTTGTTTGTGAGACTATGCATTGTATGATGACGGTCCTAAATGGTCCCTAGTTGAAAGGGCCGTGTGGACGCACAACCAGTTAGACTAGCATATGACACGGTGGATGGTCCGATCTCACTGACCATGTAGCATTGGATTCTAGCCAGATAATATGGACTCAGAAAGGTCTGGGCGGATTCGACGTAGTCTGATTTGAGTCGAGATAAGGTCTAAGTTGGACAAATCCAACTATGAGACACAACGATAGTCCATCTGTGAGTCTCTAGTACAACATACGTTCTATGTCCTAAGACCTGAGCTGGCGCATGTACTCGGGATGGTGATAGACTTGCTTTGGGCCGACCAAACGCTACTCCGTGACTGGGTAGTTACAAAGTTAGGTTTCGGGCTTGTCTAGACCCATGCTACGAGACATGATCGAGCAAGATGGGATTTTCCCCTCCTACCAGGAGAGATATACTCTAGGCCCCCTCGGGTGATCTGACCTGGATAAGCATGGCCATGCGATGAGGATTATGAGATAATCCGAAGTGTTGGTTGGATTCACTCAAACGAGAAATAGGTCGTGCTGCAACAAGGATGACCATGTCACGTTGTGCACGACAACATATATCGTGTGGCAAAGGGAACAAAAGTGTGAAGTACAGGTTCGCCTAACCAGCTTCATCGAACACTTGGAGTCGGCACATCTTGCTAGAGGTCGCTACCGACTGGTCGAGTCAGATGTGATCTGACTTGCGACCAAGTGGACGAGAACCTAAAGGGTCACACGCTTAAGGGAAGGAGCACGTGGGCTTTAGGATCCGTGCGAGGCTCAAGAGTTGAGCCCGCGCCAGATGCCTATATATAGTGGAGGTGCAGCACACCCATCCAATCGATCGCTTCGGCTCCGTCATTAGGGCTTTGCATGAGTTGCAACTAGCCACCTTCACCTGCTATCGCCGACTGTGTGATCGGACCTAGCAGCCTGCCGCACGGGTGTTCCTCCTGCACACGCAAATACCGTTAGAGGTGGTGCACCTGCGCCGCTCCGGCGAACCTGTACGTGGGATCCGATGACTGTCTGTTCGAGGGAGATATGGCCGGCTGTCCGAGGGATATCGGACGAGGAGGAGACGGACCACATGAACACGCTGCCCCAACTCTACTTCCGCTGCACTGCACTGCGCATCTAGTGGTAACGAACTGTGATCCATCTCCGTAGCATGTTCTTGGATGTTCTGCGTATAGGAAAATTTTGTTTTGCATGCGATGCACCTACGGTAGAACCCAACACTCCTCTCGACAGTGGTGCGGGCGTCCTCCTTGCACCCAACTGTCAAGACTTGATGCTGGTCTTGCTTTTGCAGCGGGTCCATCAACGCGTAAGACACTTTGTCTCTTATGTCAGTTTGGCGTGAAGGTTGATGTTGCTACGGCGGCGACTGCATCGTGGGTGCTCCATTAGCATAACGTCCGGTGATGGGCCTGGTGTGGGGCGCATGGCGCGCATGAGGGACCCATGATGTCCGTCTTGTCATGGTACGTGAAGATCGGCATGCTCTGTATGGTCACCCTCCAGTCTTCCATTTTCTCTGGCACGGGCAGGAAGTTCAGCAACAGTTGTGCCTGTGCCAGAGCTTCCTCCATGGTCTTGGGCATGGAGCGGTGTGAGGAGTGGGTTGTGCTTTTGCTCTTGGTTGCGTCAAGGAGAGCTCTCCACCGTCCCGTCGCGCGTCCTCCGTCTTCTCCAAGAGGCTGGCGATGAGCTTGGCCCAACGCATTGTGTGAGTGACGCACATGCAACTTGTCCACTTGTCGCTCCGGGTCATCTCCCTGGGTGCATAGGTCACGATTGTTTTGCGAGGGGTGCAGCGGAGGTCCCGCCGTCTCCGCTGCTGCTGCCGTTGCAGTTGTTGTCGTCACAATGTTGTCCCCGGTCGTAGTCATCGTGCTTCGTGCGGCCATGATGGAAGGCTCCGTGTCGCGGCTCATGGAACTCTTGTCACATCCCTAGTTTACCCTTGCATTGTGCTAGCATGTGTGTTGCATCATGTTTAAATTTCATTAAGTTGAAATGGGGATTAACAGAAACCCTAGCCCCTCACTTGAATCAAACCAATTCAAATACTTTTGACTTTCAACGAATCCAAAATGCCCATAAAAAATGCCAACCATGTCTGATAATTATTGGCAACAATATTTCAGAGGTGCATTTGATTCACAACCCTTTTTGGTATTTTACGTAATCCATAAATCCTGATAAAAACGATAAATAAAGCATTATAATTATTTAGTTGTTTCAAAAATGCTGAAACTTTTTGTGGAAGTTTGAAATATTCAAACTATATCCATAAAATATTTCAATAATTTTGTGATCGGGATTTGTGCCCAAACAGAAATAAAACAAAAGAAAGAAATTAGAAAACATAAACAAGAAATAAAAAAGGGAAAAGGGAATTACCTGAAGCTCAGCACCAGGCTGGCCCATCTGGCCTAGCTGCCAGTCATCTTCAACCTGTGCAAGAAGGTCGAGGACAAGAGGGCCACAACGAGCTAGCCAGGGCGCCACACACCTGGCTGCCTCCTCGTCACGCTCGCGAGCAGGATAAGCCTTTGGATCGAGCCCACTCCCCATTCGCCCCCTCTGCTCTCTCCCTTGCACTTAGTCAGAATGGCCGCACCTCGCCACCATAGCGCCGCTTCCCTAGCACCTCCCCTCCCCTCCAAGTAGCTCCACAGCTCCGCCTCAAGCTGCTGATGCTCCTCGCCGAGCCACATCGCTGAAGCCCTTGGAGCGCCGCCCCGAGCTCCTCTTCCTCCTTGGCTCCGACAGTTGCCGCCGTCGATTCACCGCCACCAAGACGCCCCCGAGCCTGCTATCAAAGTCGTCGCACCCCCCATGAGCCCCTGGATCCATACCCTTCTTTTCTGCGGCCGCTTTCTCGACCTAGCCCCCGAATCACCTGAGCTTTAGAGCTCCTCGCCACTGGCAATGGTGTTGCCATAGCCACAACCACATAAGCCCAAACCTAAGCACGTAGTTGTGTTGAGGAGGACTCTAGGAGAGCGTAGATGCCCTCGGTTCTTCCCTTAGCTGCATGTGGCGTCGGCTTGATCGACGACCGAACTCCGACATCTGCCAAGTTCGTCGCCATCGACAGTCTGGGCAACCCCGCCCCGGGTGTGTGTTCCATTAGATGTATGCGCGTGTGCTCGTTCCAATGACGCTCTCCACCATTGATTTGGTCGTTGGTGGACAAAACCCAAACCCCTCTGCCTCACTTGTGGTCGCCGGCGGCTCAACATCGGCGAGCACGACCCATTTAACCACGGGGTTGACCCCCTAGGTAACCGATGGGTGGGGCCCTGCCCCTGGTCGAATCTAGTTTAAGCCTAATTTAATTAATTAGTTTAGTTAGCACTAATGACTCACTAGCAGTGGACCCTACCATTAGTATAACTCAGATTAGTTATAACAGGGAATAATTAGTGTAACAAAGGCTGACAACGGGATCCCACATGTCAGGTTTGACCTGGCAATGGTCTGTTGACCTGTTGATGTCATGCCGACGCAAGGTTGACCCAATAAATGATATTCCGAGTTATAATAATTCCACAAAATAGATAAAACTTCTAAAAAATCATAGAAATTAATCTGTAACTTAGATTGAAATAATTTATATATGAAAAAATATCAGAAAAAACCAAAGAATCCATTGGTGCTATTATCATGCATGATAGAGAAACCTAACTAGGAGAACATTGACATTTTGCATAAAATGCAATATGTGACATAATTTATGGAGTTGAATTTGAACCTAGTTTCAAACCAGCTTCATTTAAACTTGATGCTAGGTGCATTAGTTCATACAAATCATGTTGCCATGTCATGATCATGTATCATATTGTTGCACTTGTTGTTTATTAATTGTTACTTTATCTGTATCACGGCAGGTCCTGCTCCTAGGGATACACGTGAGTATCCCACTAAAGGAAAGTACCTCTTTGCCAACCGCAAATCAAGCAACCTCATTGATCATTCCGATAACATCCCACTCTCTCGCTCCTACTCCAGTATATTGCATTAGGACTATACGATTCAACTATTACCTTTTTCGATAGTGGAACCCATTCCTCTGCATGACCTGTCATTGTCACAATAAATAGCTAAACCAAGCAACGTAGCATACCTAGTAGATGATTGAGCCTTGATGTGCTTTACCTGCTATGCTTGCTATGGTTGCTATGCTTAGAGTTGTGTTAGGTCTGATTCATCAGGGTGATGAACCGGAGTGAAACACGGTTGTTCTGATGTGATGAACTAAATGACGAACTTGATTTAGTAAAGGTAGCAATGAGAGGCTATGTAGGACTATAGCGGGTTGTCTCACTGGGAGTCTGGGACCGTTCTTAGCAACTGAGTTTCGTGTTTGTGATCGATGACTAGTTACTGCCACATGTTGGGCCCCGAAATATGACCCCGCTCGACTTATCAACCGCCTAGTCCTTAGTCCAGGAGTTGCAAGTAGTTTCTGGTGTTTATAGCTATGCCGGAGTTCATGCGTAGTGCTGACCCTAGGGGTGGGCTATGATCCGGTAGGTAGTGGCACAGTTTACCAAGGGTCACCCGGATGGTGGGCTTGGGAACCCTATGCACATCGTTTGGGGCGGCAGCGTAAACTTCGGCCGGACTTCCGTGCGGGTTCTGTCTCTAATAGGCAATAGCCTGGACTAGGGTTTAGTGTGATTGACAGTCTTGGCCGACTCCCTCGCTAGGCTTCCGCTTGAAGGTTACCGAGGTGCCTTTTTAACATGCACTTAGCGATAAGTGGCGAGAGCGTGTGTGAAGGAGTACACCCCTGTGGGGTATGAATCTATTCGAATAGCCGCATCCTCGGATATGGACTACTTGGAGAACTTATGTTGTTCATAGATAATTTAAATGGATACTCATAAAAGTATCAAGAAAGTGTGAGTACCGTGGATGGCACTCTTGTAGGTGACGGGAGCGGTCCATGGTAGAGTATTGATGTGGTGTTGGTGGACTCGTGTGCACTATCTCAAACTAGTAGTCGTAGTACAGGCTAGCCAAGAGTCAAAGCTAGCATTGCTGCATAAAGCCCACTACTCCCCTTGTTGATACATGAGCATGAATAGACTAGGTCTAATTTAAAGACTTGTTGAGTACATTTGTACACATGTTTTCTTAATAACTGTTGCAGATGCGAACTAGGACCCATCTGGTGGGTTCTACCTAGACATCGATGATGATGAGTAGATGGTATTCCATCTACGATTTGATGCCCTGGGATGGGTTGTAGATAGTCAGGCTTTTTGTAGTTTACCTTTCATCTGTCTATACTTAGATAGCTTTAAGCTTCCGCATTCCTTGTATGACTTTGTGTGTATGACTTGAGTGTCGGGTCATGTGACCCCTAACTGTATGAACATATTATGCAAGGCTCTTATGAGCCTCTTAAATAAATGTTGTGATTTTGTATGGTTATGTTGTGATGCCATAGTTGTATCTATGCATATCGGGCATGTCGTCCATACATGTGACGTGCAACAGTATATATGGGATTCGACACATAGTTGTGTGCCTTTAGTAGTACTCTTTAAGGGGAAATGCCTCTTTGTGCTTCCATCGAGCCTTGGTAGCTTTCTACTGCTCCGGACACATTGATTGACCGACATATATCCTTCTTTGCTGTCGTGTCTGTCCCTTCAGGGAAATGTCTCACAGTGTAATGGAGTCCATGTAGCCTGCTATGACTCGTCTACATGTAGTTGATGACAGAAATGTCTCACGGTGTAATGGAGTCCCGGTAGCTTGCTATGACTCGTCTACACACACTGATGACCGACACCTACATTGTTGGGTTACGTATGCCTATCCCTGTACAAATGTGCCACTTGGGTTCTATGACTAGTCATGTCGACCCGGGTTTTCTAAGATTTGAATGCTAGCTACATATTCACATACGTGAGCCAAATGTCACAAACGGTCCCAACCGAGGTAAGGTGACAGACTTAGAGATACACGTGCATGAGGCCGCAATGTGTTACATGCTAGATTCTTATGGCCTAGGATTGGGGTCCCGACAGCGTTGGTATTAGAGCCCGACTGACTGTAGGATTACGAAGCCAAACTAGTCGAAGTTGAGTCTTGAAATGCTTTAGTTATATAAGGAAATTGATTGTGGAAGTGAACGTAAGGCTCTTTTTACTCCTCTTCCCGAATCATTCTATTATGAGTCACCCTCTTCTTTTCCACGGGGTTAAGATCTAGGCTTCTTATCTATCTCTTGGGATGGCGAGTTACTAACCTTGGACTACTAGCTAGATTGTTTGATAGTCAACTCCAAGTTTTCTAGTATTTTCTGTGTGACAAAATGGTTTGCTACGGAACTTTGAAACTAGAAAGTTGAGTGGTTATGCTATCCAATCTTTTGTAGGTTCTCTCAAATTCCTTTTCGAGCAATTACAACCGTTATGCTACCTGATTTCTGCTAGGAGCTCTAATGCATTTGCATTATCCTCTGTTTCAGATGCATTCTCGTCCTTCTCGTGAGCTGGTCCGTTTGATCAGGTGCATTGCCACACAACTATGTTAGTCAGAGTTATGATGGAGACTAGTTACCGCTGATACCCGGAGTACACAGTGGAGGAACAGTTCCATGACTTCAACTAGAGCTAGTATCTGTGTACTATTAGGATATGGCCGTCGCATCGTGGAGCTGCAGAGCCTTTTCATTGGACATGTGGACTAGGTGCTACCATAACATGGCAGTTCAGGAGGCCGCCTACACGATGTTGACCATCATGAGAGCTAACTATGGACTGCTACAGAACACTAAGTTCTGCTATGTTCCAACGACACTAGGAGGATAGGATGGATATCTTAGTGCAGCCTACTATGATAACTCCCGTGACAATCCCAGACTACAGGTCACTGCTCAGTTGTTGGAGAATAGGGATCATGATGCTCATGCACTTCGTATCGAGCCTTATGCCACCCGCGCACGTCTTTGGACAACACTGGCACTACTTGCACCTGTCAACCAGAAGGTTGTGGAGATTTGGAGATGTTGAACCCATCACGCACTCATCTGCGAGCTTGCGTAGACTAGACCGATGTTGGACGCATCACCCCTCTTTGAGGACCGTTGTTACCACCAGCTAGGGGATCTAGGCCACATCTGTGTCCTTATGGTTCACAGGGATCTCAGGCTAGGGTGTTTCCCGACCCTCAGGTTCAGCTCCCAGGTCACAGGGGTAACTTGCTTGAGTGCGTGTGAGCTAGTAGTAGTATTATAGAGGTTGTATTGCCACAGTCCTGCATGTCTTGTGGAATATAACTGAGGTGTGAGTTGAGTTCCAGAGGTGTAGATAGATAATGTATAGGAAGCTTGTAATGCCTCCGAGGAGTTGTATCATCTTCTCAGTAGTTTGTACGTCATCCTAGGCTTGTAGTGAACTATATCATGGTGTGTAGGAATCATGGTGTATATATGACAGTTTGCTTGTTACCATGTTGTTCGAGTGTATTACCCATGCATTCCATGTTGTCCAGTACATTTCGCATCTCTTATCTTAGAGTTGATGTCTTCCTTGTCTAAGATGTGGGTTTTATTTTCCCTAGGATGTTTCCACTAGGAACAACCCCGCTCCTGCTTATGAGCAGGGCAAGGGCAGCCAAGCAAGACAGGAGAACCTGCCTAACCTTCCCTCTCTGGCGGAAGTGATGCTTGAGGCAGAGAGAAACAAAAGAGAGACCAACCGACTGCTGGAGCGTATTTAGTAGAACACTGCCCGACAACAGTGTAATGACATAGTGTCCCTCAATGACTTTGTGAAGTTTTACCCGCCAAAGTTTCATCATTCTGTCGATCCGCTCGACGCAGACGATTGGCTGTCAAGCATGTCTTGCAAGATCCGTTTTGCTAATGTAGCTGAAGCTGACAAGGTGACTTTTGGCGCCTACTTCCTTGAAGGACCCGCCAATCTGTAGTGGGAGAACTATGAGGCCATGCGTCTTGCTGGCCCAACAGCAACTTGGGCTGACTTTAGTGAAGCCTTCCGCACCCACCATATTCCATAAGGTCTTGTGTATCGAAAGAGGGAGGAATTATGTGCCTTCACTCAGGGTAAGCTAACAATGGATGCATACAGCCGTGAGTTTGTCCACCTCGCACGCTATGCACCAGACAAGGCATCAACTAACACCAAGAAGCAAGCTAGGTTCCGCAAGAGACTCAGCCTCGAGATCCATCGTGATCTATGCCTGCATGAGTGTGCTTCCTTCCAGGCCCTTGTCAACAAGGTTATCAATGCCGAGACTGGACAGACTGACTACGAGGCAACCAAGAAGCACTCTCGTGACTTCAGACCCTCATCCGGCTCAGGATTCCATAAGCGCTAGGTGTGGGTGCCCAACACTGCCCTGCTGCCAAGATACACCACGAGGCCATCCTATGAGGCGCCTCGTCCAACTCAGACCAACCCTCTAGCCAAGACATATGGAGGTCCTACTGCCAATGTTGATCCATAGTCCGCTATTGTCATATGTTACAAATGTGGAGAGCCAGGGCACTACTCTCGTGAGTGCCCACAGAACAACACCAAGCCTGCTAAACGTGGGAAGCCGGGTAGGTATATTATGCGAAGCCAACTCCTGCTCGTGGACATGTGAATCACGTCTCTGCTGAAGAAGCTCTTGAAGATCCTGATGTTATTCTAGGTAGGCTCCTTCTTAATAGTCACCCAACATCTATTCTTTTTGATACTGGAGCATCTCATTCATTCATTTCAGAAAGTTACGCATAGTTGCATAACATGTCTTTTTGTGATATGCCCACTCCATTAGTAGTTCAGACTCCTGGATCAAAATGGCAACTTCTAGAGTGAGCCATGACAATGAATTCCTTGTGGATAGGCTAGTCTTCCTAGCTTCTTTTATAGCCCTCAAGTCTTCAGACATCAATATCATCTTGGGTATGGACTGGATGAAATCCCATTATGCTAAGATTGATACTCATACTAGGAATGTTCAGCTTATACATCCATCGGGTGAGATAGTTAATGTATCAATTCGAGATGCCAAGCGCCAACTCTATTCCCTCAATCCTAGTCCTCTTACAGAGATTGAAGATATTACAGTCGTCTGTGACTTTCCGGATGTCTTTCTAGAAGAACAGCCAGGTATTCCATGTGAGAGGGATGTAGAGTTTGTGATAGATCTTGTCCTAGGGACCGTCCCAATAGCCAGAAGACCCTATATGATGGAACCCTTAGAACTAGCCAAACTAAAGAAACAACTTGATAAGGCCTGGAAGAAAGGTTTCATCCATCCTAGTTCTTCTCCTTGGTCTTGCTCTGTCCTCTTTGCCAAGAAGAATGATGGAACGGACCGGATGGTTGTAGATTATCGACTAGTGAACCTGGTCACCATAAAGAACAAGTATTTGCTCCCTAGGATCAATGACTTGTATGATCAACTCATTGGATCCTCAGTCTTTTCCAAGATGGATTTGTGGTTGGGATACTGTCGAATCAAAATCAAGAACGAGGACATTTCAAAAACGGCTTTTGTTACTCGTTATGGCCAATACGAGTACACTGTCATGTCCTTCGGTTTAACCATTGCCCCAGCCACCTTATCTCGCTTGATGAATTCGATCTTCATGGAGTATCTGGATAAATTCGTCATGGTTTACCTCAACGATATACTCATTTACTTGAAGACCGAACAGGAACATGCTAAGCATCTAAGGCTGGTATTGACGAAACTTCGAGAGCACCGCCTTTATGCCAAATTCTCCAAGTTTGAATTTTGGTTACGAGAAGTGACCTATATAGGCCACGTAATCTCTGGCAAGGGTATTGCTTTCAATCTTGAGCGAGTTCAAGCCGTCCTTGATTGGACTCAACCTGATCGGTTAAGCAAGTTTGGAGTTTCCTTGGCTTAGCGAGCTACTGTCGCTGCTTTGTCGAGAACTTATCCAAGGTTGCGAAACCTCTGACTGAACTCCTTGAGAAAGATAAAACATTCAAGTGGACCCCACAATGCGAGCATATTTTTCAGGAACTGAAAAGACGCCTGACTTCTTCTCCCATATTGGTGCCACTAGATCTCTCTAAGGACTTTGTTATCTATTGCGACTCCTCGCGACAAGGATAGGTTGCATTCTCATGCAAGATCGACATGTGATTGCATACACATCTCGATAGTTGCGTCCACATGAGGATAATTATCCAACACATGATCTTGAGATTGCAGTTGTAGTACATGCACTGAAAACCTGGCAACATTACCTTCTGGGTAATCGTTGCGAAATATACACCGATCACCAAAGTCTGAAATATATTTTTGCGCAGCCGGATTTGAATTTCAGGCAAAGACGATGGGTTGAGTTGGTTATAGATTACGACTTAGGGATAACTTCTACCCTGGGGAAAGCCAGTATCATGGTTGATGCACTAAGTCGTAGGTCTTATTGTAACAACTCAATGTTACAACAAAGTCAACCATTTCTCTACGAGGAATTTAAGAAGCTAAACCTCCACATTCTTCATCAAGGATTCATTTCCAACTTGGTGGCGAAACCTACTCTTAGGGATCAAATCATAGCTGGCCAAAAGCGTGATAAGGGTATATCCCGAATCAAGGAGAACAACGCTAGAGGAAACACTAATGATTTCTCCATTAATGATGAGGTTGTTGTGTTCTTCCAGAACTGCTTGGTGGTTCCCAAGAACCAACATCTTCGGCAGCTGATCCTTAAGGAGGTTCATGACACCCCCTTCTTGATTCATCCTGGTAGTACCAAAATGTATCAGGACCTATGCCAGAGGTTCTGGTGGACTAGAATGAAGAGAGAAATTGCTGAGTTCATTGCTAATTGTGATGTTTGTCGGCGCGTTAAAGCAGAACATCAAAGGCCTGCTGGCACCCTTCAACCTTTAGCTATTCCTGAATGGAAATGGGATAAGGTCGGTATGGATTTCATGACCGATTTTACCATGACCAAGAGAGGGAATAATGCTATCTTTGTGGTCATTGACCGCATTTCCAAAGTGTCTCATTTTCTTCCTGTTCGCGAAAGTATAACTGCTAGCCAACTAGCGGAGTTATGTTTTCTCGAATAGTGTTTGTTCCTGGTGTTCCATTGGATATTAACTCATGCCGTGGAAGTATCTTTACTTACTGATTGGCGAAAGGTTCCAAAATATTATGGGGACTCATCTATCCTTAAGCACTTCTTTCCATCCGCAGTCAAGTGGTCAAGTAGAGCGGGTCAATCATATTCTGGAAGACATGCTTAGATATTGTGTTATCTCTTATGGTAAGAATGGGGAGAAATGTCTTCCTTTCGGTGAATTTGCTTATAACAATAGTTATCAGTCAAGCTTGGGTAAAGCCCCTTTTGAAGTTATCTATGGATGGAGGTGTCGAACACCTCTTAACTGGCCAGGAACCAGAGAGAGGCAACTCTTTGGCCCGAATAAGCTCCAGGATGCAGAATAGAAAGTTCACATTATTCATGAAAAGTTGAAAATAGCCCAATCTCGTCAAAAGAGCCAATATGATCGCCATCATAAGACTGTGACCTATGAAGTTGATGAAAAGGCTTACCTTCGGGTTACCCCTCTGAAGGGTACCCAATGACACGTCTCCAACATATCGATAATTCATGAACTATTCATGCCATATTCACCTATGTTTACAATACTTTTATATGGTTTTGATGCACTTTATATGATTTATTTAGAACTGACCCGGACTGATGCTGTTTCAACACAATCACCGTGGTCTTGTTTTTTTGTGCAAAAAATGAAAGTTCTCAAAATCTCCCAACACTTTTTGATGTTTTTTTGGAACAAAAGAGGCATCCGACACTTCGTGGGAGGGCCAGAAGAGTCACGAGGTGGCCACGCTCCACTAGGGCGCGCCAGGCCCCCAAACCGTGCCCTGGTAGAGGGTGCTCACCTCGTGACCCATCTTCGCGTGAAACCAACGCCAAAAATTCCTATAAATATAGAAACCATCATAAATAAAGCTATAATCCGCGTTCCACCACCGCAAGTCCTCTGTATCGATGAAAAACCAATCTGGAGAGAAAACAATTGTCGGTGCACTAGAGTTTTGAGCTCTCAAGTGCCCCTTACTCGTGCACGGGAAGTAGTAGCCACCTTGGCGAAGAGGCTCGGCAGGGAGCTGCCAGATACAAGCATAGAAGAATCAAGATCCCCGGCAAGACCTTGCTGGGATGGCTATCAAACCCTTAGGCAAGACAAAGCCCCGGCAAGGCGAAGCCTCGACAAGGCCCCGCCAGCGCACAAGCCAGGTGTCGCCCTGCCTGGGCACATGTCGCGGCATCGGCGATGGAGGGACTAAGTGGTGCCGATGGGACGGGCTCCTGTCCCGTCCCATGGACAGACAGAGATGCCTGACGGTGCATTAAATGTGCATGTCCTACTTCGTCAGTATTAGATATGATAGCACTATAGCTCTGTACATCTCGTGTACACACTGTACGCCACTATTGGGATCCCCTTTAGAGTATAAAAGGAGGCCCAGGGCGATATGGTAGAGGACCTTTGGTCCTTTGGATTTTTGTACTTTGGACCTTCTAGCTCATACACGTGGTAGCTTCTCACAGTGCTCCTATAGCTAGAGCCCTAAGAACATCCACAATACAACCAAGAAGGAGTAGGGTTTTACACATCTTTGCGGCCCGAACCTGGGTAAAATCCCATGTGTTGTTCACCAAACCTGCTCTTTATGCGAGCCTTCTCCCCCGCCGAACTGAAAGGGGTCCCTCCGATCCCATAGGTGTTCGTTCCCCACGACATCTTTGGCACGCCAGGTAGGGGGACGAGGTCATGTGAACCTGTTTTGGTGATAAGCGTGTCAGTTCCTTCATACTCATCATCACCATTGCCCCCAAGAAGAAGGGCCTGACGGTGGTTGGCCCGTCCGCGTCCGTTATCCCTGTATCTATGCAAATAGGCAACGGTGTAGACATGGGTGGAGGAGTAGGTGGAGGTTCAGAACTTCCACGACGCTCCGGTGATCAAGGCCAAGCAAACAGCGATGCCCGCCGCGGAGACGCCCAGGCCGACGATGGGAACCCCCGTGCCGCTGGGTCTCAAGACGGAGTTGAACCGCCTGCGGGTGGTACGGTGAACTCTAGGGACGGAAGGGTATCTTCCAAGATGCCCATGCCGGCGCCTACGCTGCGCCCTTCCCAGGATGTGCGCGAAGAGCCGCGCCACGGCGCCCGCAGTTCTCAACGTCCCCACGGAAAAGCTCCTGCACATCACTCCTAAGGTGCAAAGGACTAGCATTCTCGCCCACACGCTAGTGGGAGTGGCGTGCCATCGCGGGACCACGGCAGAGCTCCTTCTAACATAGTTATAAGTCAGAGCACCTCGCGTTCCTCGCACCGTTCGTTGCCGACCATGTTGGAAGAAGCAATGGCGCAAGCACAACTACTCCTAAACTTCCCTCCTGCCGCGGAGAAGCTCGACGAATGGAGAGCCACCATTCAGAGCCTCCTCAGCCTCGCAGATAAGTTTCGGACCACTGAGCCAGCCCACCCAGTGGTGAGAAGGCCGGAGGCGGTGCGACCATGATACACTCTCCTCCACAGCAAGAGCGCCGGTCACCGAGTTGACGGACCTATGCTTACGATGGCTATTCGATGGTGTCGTCCAATCCACGGACTCTTCGCGACCAGCGTCAAGTTCTTTGGGAGCGAAGCAAGGAAGACGCTCAGACTATAACCGAGCGACGGCTGGAAGCGCGCCATCAATCTGATAAGCGCATGGGGCCCACTATAGACAAGCCCACGCGAGGGTATCCTGCCAGCCTACCTTACGAGGTGGATTGTCCAGCGTTTACCCATGATCTGCGGCAAGTCTAGTGGCCCAATTCCCGCACGTTCAATCCGGAGGTCCCGGATAAGTATGACGGCAAGACTCACCCGTCAGATTTCTTGAGCATCTACACCATTGCGGTGCAGGCTGCCTGGGCTCGTGATGACAAGATACTAGCCAATCCCTTCTCGTTGGTGCTTAAGCCCAATGTCAGGTCGTGGTTGATGCACCTGCCCGAGGATCCATCACTTCCTAGGCAGACCTGTGCCACGAGTTTGTTGGCACCTTTACCAGAGGCCACCAAGCTCCTGGTCAAGAGAGTGATTTGCACATCATCCCTCGGAAGGAGGGTGAGACTTTGCGCAAGTACATCCAAAGATTCAGTCACGTGCACCACAACATACCAAATGTTCATCCTGCTGTTGTTATCAGCGCGTTCCATCAAAGCATGCGCAACCACAGGATGCGGGAAGAGCTGGCGATGAACAAGGACAGGGATGTTGCCAAGCTTTATGATCTGGCAGGCAGATGTGCTCGGGCTGAAGAAGGGAGGTGGCTCCCCGGCGAAGACGCTGGTACAGGGGTCGACTCTGAGGATGAAGACACCGCCACCCCGGCAAGGAAGGGCCGGTGGCATAACAAGAAGCGCGAGGGAAAGGCCGTGCTTGCCGTCGAGGGATCCGACAACCCCAGTACCGCCAAAAAGGGCAAGGTTGACGACCCGGGCAAAGATGCTGCAGGGTGCGCCTCCTGCCAGGCAATGGCGGCTGCCGACAAGCCGGAAGGCTCCGTCAAGCAGTATGGTAAGATTCACCGCACCAAGGGCCACGATCCCCAAGACTGCCGTCAAGTTGAGTAGCTTGCCGAGAAGCAAAAAGCCGAATATGAGAGGCAATACAAGGAGAAATGCTAGGATGGTGCTGAGGGGTCCGGCAAGAAGCGCGTCGGCCGAGGAGGTCGCCGTGGCAAGCCCAAGCAATAAAAAGACCGGCCCGCCCATGGCCGCGACAAGCAAGAGGGTGATGATGATGACATCGGAGAGGACGACGAGTCCAACAAGCATGAGTTCTAGAAGGCTACGGAGATGATGTTCATCAAGGGAGGTGCCTCATCGCATTCCTCTCACCACCAACTTAAACAGTGGGCGTGCGAGGTTAACGCGGCGGAGCCCTCTATCGGTGCCCAGAGACCTCTAAAATGGTCCAACACTCATATCATCTTTGACACCGAGGATCACCCTGATCGCATAACTGCGTTCGCGTGCCTGCCATTGTTGCTTTCGCCAACAATTCGCAACCTCAAGGTGACGAAGATGCTAGTCGACAGTGGGGCTAGCCTGAACCTGATCTCGCCTGATGTCATCCAGAGGCTACAAATTCCTGATGAAGATCTCGAGCCAAGAGGCGCTTTCCAATGGGTCAATTCAGGAAGAACTCAGCCGAAGGGCAAGATCACGCTGCCGGTGAATTTTGGTAGTGATATCAATTTCAGAACAGAGAAGATCGTCTTTGACGTCGCCAAAATCTCGTTGCCGTACAACGGCATCCTTGGACGCCCAGCACTGGCCAAGTTCATGGCGGCCACCCACTTCACTTACAATGTGCTGAAGATGCCCGGGCCAATGAGCGTCATCACGATTAACTCCGACAAGAAAGGCGCACTTATCTGCGCCGATCAACTCTACTGGGAGGTAGTTGCAGCACCTGCTGCAAAGGCACTTGCTCCTGCCGCTAAATCTCCTGAGGGTAAGAAGACCGGCAAGGCCTTTGGCAAACATTCCGACAAGCGCACCTCCTTAGGATGCTGCGCTCCTGTTGACGATGTGCCAGAGAGCTCCACCGGCAAGAGCAAGAAGTCCAAGGAAGCTCCGCCAGAGACCAAGAATGTGCCCGCCAAGGAGGATGGTACAAGAGGAACTTTCACCATAAGTTCCACCCTTGACGACAAATAGGAAAGCGCGCTCGTCGCCTTCCTGCGGGCGAATGTCGGTGTGTTTGCATGGCAACCATCTGATATCCCCGATGTTCCCAGGAAGGTAATTGAGCACCACCTTGCCATCTGCCCACTCGCGAGGCCCGTCAAGCAGAAGGACCGGAAGCCAGCTTTGGAGCGGCAACTGTTTATTGCCGAAGAGATCAAGAAATTAGAAGTGGCTGGCTTGCTCAGAGGAGTACTCCATCCAACATGGTTGGCCAATCCAGTTGTAGTGCGCAAGGCTACTGGAAAACGGAGGTTTTGCATTGACTTCACAGACATCAACAAAGCCTGCCCCAAAGATCCTTTTCCCTTGCTGCGCATCGACCAGATTGTGGACTCCACCGCCGGCTGCAACTTGTTGTCTTTCCTTGATGCCTATTTAGGCTATCATCAGATTTTCATGGCCAAGGAAGACGAGGAGAAGATCGCATTTATCACCCCATGTGGTAGGTATTGCTTTTTGTGTATGCCTTTCGGGTTGAAAAGTGTTGGTTCTACATTTGCAAGAGCAGTCCAGGTTGGTTTTGAGCCACAACTACATAGAAATATGGAGGTTTATATGGATGACATAGTGGTAAAAACCAAGGACAAGGCTAAGCTCATATCAGACCTAGAAGAGACATTTGCAAATCTGCGCAGGATCAACATGAAGCTCAACCCTGAGAAGTGCGTGTTCGGCGTCCCATCCGGCAAGCTCCTCGGGTTATTTGTATGTCAGTGTGGAATTGAAGCAAATCCCGACAAGATCAAAGCAATTGAGCAAATAGAAGCACCAAGACGTGTCAAAGATGTGTGTCGTCTTGCCGGCTGTGTTGCTACTCTGAGTAGGTTCATCTCAAAATCTGCTGAGCGTGCCCTGCCATTTTTCAAAATCTTGAAGAAGGCAAGTCCAATGAAATGGACTTCAAAAGCGGAGGCAGCGCTGCAGGATTTGAAGAAGTACCTCTCCTCTCCGCCAATCCTAGTTGCGCCAAAACCACAAGAGCCACTGCTGCTATATATAGCGGCAACAAATCATGTGGTGCACTAGTGGCTGAAAGAGAAGTTGATGAATAAGTAGCGGCAGCGGCGGGACCGCCAAGCGACAAGCCAGGACATTCCCCAGCAGGGTCAGGTGCCGGCAAGGAAGGATCTGCGCAGTTAAAGGAGACAATACAGAAGAAGAAGGTGGTGCAACGCCAATCTATTTTGTCAGCTCCCTTTTGAAGGGGCCTAGGTCAAGATATTCTAGCATGCAAAAGTTGCTCTTCGGCCTCCTTATGGCTCGAGGAAGCTGCGCCATTACTTCCAAGCACATGAGATCACCGTTGTCACTCGCTTCCCGCTGCAGCGGATCTTGCGAAACCCAGAAGCTACCGGCAGGATTGTGGAGTGGGATTTGGAACTATCAAGCTTTGGTCTCAAGTTTGAAAGCACTTCGACCATCCATAGGAGAGCCTTGGCGGATTTCATTGCAGAATGGACCCCAACACTGGATGAAAAAGTTCCAAAGTCAATTCTCCACGGCATGGAAACAGATCAAGAGTGGGTCATGTATTTTGATGGGGCTTTCTCGATGCAAGGCGCCGGTGCTGGAGTGCTACTTGTCGCACCCACCGGAGAGCACCTCAAATATGTGATTCAGATGCACTTTCCCCGGGAGAGATCAACGAACAATACCGCTGAGTACGAAGGGCTGCTTGTCGATCTCAGGATCGCGGCAGACCTTGGGATTAAGAAACTTATTGTCAGGGATGATTTTCAGCTTGTCGTCAGGCAAGTGAACAAAGACTACCAAAGTCCGTTGATGGAAGCTTATGTCGATGAAGTGAGGAAGTTGGAAGAATGTTTTGACGGCCTGCAAATGGAGCATGTTCCGCATGCAGAGAACAACGTTGCTGATGGCCTATCAAAGTGTGTTGCCCTTAAGTTGCCTGTGGAACCAGGGACTTTCGTGCTTCGACTGACTAAACCCTCCATGATACCATCAACTGGACAAGAGAAAATAAGGAAGTTGAGTTCCAGCAAGTATTTCCCAACAAAACTCCCAGAAGCCGCCGGCAAGGAGGTTGTCGGGGACAACGTCAGGCTTGTCGGTGAGCGCCGTGCTCCGGCGGAGCCTCGGGCTCTTGCTTGGAAGCACGCGCTCCCGCCAGGCTTGCCGGGAAGTAGCAGGCCCCGACAGGGCCTCAGGCCCTTGCCGTTGAGACAAATGCCTCCCCGGTAGAGGATATGCCTTTAGTCCTTGTTGTCGAGCCCCAGGCTCCAACATGGGCACAACACATCGTCCATTTCCTTCAAACAGGAGAACTCTCTGAGGGACAAGAAGAAGCAGAGGAAGTAGCCCGTCGGTCTAATATGTACCAGTTCGTAGACAACGTCGTGTACAGAAAGAGACCAAATGGCTAGAAGCACAATTGCATTTCTCGGGAGGATGGACTGGAGCTGTTGGCAGAGATACATGGAGGCACATGTGGCTCCCACATTGGATCAAGAGCACTTCCCAGAAAGGCATTCTGGCAAGGTTTTTTGGCCCACTACCCTCCAGGATGCAACTGCATTAGTAACCAAGTGTGAAGCATGCCAGTTTCATTCGAAGAAATTACATCAACCAGCTCAAGCCCTTCAAACAATCCCTCTCTCCTGGCCATTTTCTGTCTGGGGTCTTGACATCTTGGGCCCCTTCCCCCGCGTTGCCGGGGGCTTTGAGTTCTTGTATGTTGCAATTGACAAGTTCACAAAGTGGCCGGAAGTGGAAGTAGTGAGAAAAGTGACAGCACAATCAGCCGTCAAGTTCTTCAAAGGACTAGTCTGCTGCTTTGGTGTTCCCAACAGGATCATCACTGACAATGGCACACAATTCACGAGCCGTACCTTCATGCAGTATGTCCTAAGACCTTGGCAGCAAAATCTGTTTTGCTTTCGTTGCCCACCCAAGGAGCAATAGCCAAGCGAAAAGGGCTAATGCTGAAGTGCTGCGAGGCCTCAAGACAAGAACTTTCGATAATCTGCACAAGTGCGGAAGGCACTAGATTGATGAGTTGCCGGTGGTTCTTTGGTCAATCGGGACGACAACAAATCGAGCTACCGGCCAGACACTCTTCTCCCTTGTCTATGGGGCGGAGGCAGTTCTCCCCATGGAAATCATATACGGGTCACCTCGAGTGCTTGCTTATGATGAGCTTGAGCAAGAGCAGTTGCGGCAAGATGACACGACACTCCTTGAGGAAGACCATCTTCAGGCTGCTGTGAGAGCTGCACGCTACCAGCAAGCTTTGTGCCGCTATCATAGCCGCAAAGTTAATGCCAGAAGTCTTGAGGAAGGTGACCTTGTTCTTCGGCGATTTCAGTCCGCCAAGAATTCCAAAAAGTTCACGCCAAAGTGGGAAGGCCCTTATCGGGTAGTACGAGTCACCAGGCTTGGCGCAGTCTGCCTGGAGACTGAAGATGGCATCCCAGTGAGCAACTCCTAGAATATCGAACACCTTCGCAAGTTATACCCATTAGGTGCGGTTGCCGGGCCTCCCGACAACCACCTTTTGTACAAGTCTTGCCACTGAAGCATGTAATCCTTGGTACAAAGCCAGGCGCAGACCCTGTGCGTAGTTGAATAAAGCTAAGTGTTTCACAAAACTTGATTGATTATCATGTTTACTTATATGCATGTTTGTCTGAGATATTGCATTACACTTACTCTCGGCAAGAGCTAACGGACCGCCAAGGTTCCACATCCATATTTTCTCTTCTTTCTTTTTCTCAAAGAACAGAAGGTTACCTCGCATGCAGCTTTGCGCGCAGGGGGGGGATGGTGGTATGGATACCTACGAGCGGCATTCAAAAAAAAATTCTTGCCGAAAGGAGTACGACAACGAAAAGATAAGTTGCAAAACCCAAGTGAATTCTTGCTATGGAGTTATTTTTTCTTGGGCGATTTCGACTTCTGTAAAGTGTCTACCGATGCGATGCAAGTGGTCAAACCCACTAACTCGACATCATATGTGAACTCCGGTAAGGAGGGGGCTAGTGATGACAAGGATAATCATTCTCAAAGAGTTAATGGGTCAGGGAGCTTTGCCTCAGTCCCCCCCGGTGGTCTATGGAGGACCGGTGCACCCACCTCATATAGTTAATCTTGGTCTTCCTCCTAAACTTGTTAAGAATGATTTTGCTAACTGGGTTTACAGTATCAAGTCTCATTTAGATCACAGATCAATTCATCTCATGAGAGTCATTGAATAAGGATACTATCCTCATGATCCATGCAATCTTACTCTAAGAGAACAATCGGATAAACAACTAAATTCTTCCACCTTGTTCATACTCCAAGATGCTATTCCTACTGAAGACCTACCTCACCTGCGGCCCTTCACTGTTGCTAAAGAGTGTTGGGAACACATCATCTCCATGTACAAGGGCAGTTCAAGCATTCAACGGTCAAACTATGAAGTTGTCCTTGATGAGTCAGATGAGTTTGTGATGATAGAGGATGAGGAACCGCGTGAGCTCTATAGAAGGGTGACCGCTCTTACTGTTTCCCTCAAGAATCATGGTAGCAAAGATGTGGATGATACTTGGATCAAGCGTAAGTTTTTGAAGGCCATCATGCCCTACAACAAGGCCATGTCTGTTATCATCCGTCAAAGGCCGGACTTTCACACCTTGTCTTCTGGTGATGTGTTGGATGAATTTATTACAATGAACATCCTGAACATGATAGCTGACAATGCTCTCGCTTGCATTGAACGGTCAAAGAAATCCTCTCCCAATATTGCTTTGAAGGCCAAGGTCAGTCAAGAGGAAGAAGAAGAAGAAGAGGGTTGCCCCGAGGACACCAAATATGCTTAACATGAGCACATGGCTCTTGCGACTAGACAATTTTGGGCAACAAGAGAAACACAAGCCCCAACTTCTCCAAGAACAACTCAAATGGGTCAAAGGGAAAGCAATGTGTGAGAACATGCTACAACTATGGTAATGTGAGTCACTTTGTGGTGGATTGCCTATATGAGAAGAGGGAAGACAATGGTGGCAAGCTCATTCGCAAAGATAAGGCCACGTCCTTCCCCAACAAAACCAACTTCATCAAGAAGGCTCCTCACAAAGTATTGGTGGCTCAAGAAGAGTATGCCTCGGATGATGATGTTGATGACGAAGACACAAGCGGTGAAAGAATGGGAATGACATCCGTGGGATTGCTTCCTCTACCCCAACAAAGGTGTCACTCTTTGTAACATCCCAAAATTTCATTTTGGAATGTTATGATATATAGCTATGCATCATCATCACTTGTTTGAATGTAATGAATTTGTTGAAGTGTTTCTTTTGAAATTCTGAAAGGCCATTTCTATTTTTCCATGTATCTGTTTCATCTATTTGAAAACCTTTGGAAATGTTCATAGATAGAGAGGAGTAACATGACACTCCACACCAGGGGCATCTTGGTGAAATATTTGAGCAATTAAACCAGGGGGTCATTTGAAAAATTATCTCAAAAGGATTTAAAATCAATTAGGCATTTTCTAAAAATAAAATTTTAAAAGATATTCAATATGACAGAGGAAAAATGTTCATTAAATAGCAATAATTCTCCTGATCATTTTGATATATATAGTTCCTATGTTTGAAATTGTTTTGAATACATTAAAAGAGTTTTTACACCACTGGAAATAGAAAAGGAAGGTTTTTAAAACGAATCGGGCCGGCCCACAGGCTTTAACTCCCAAATTCAATTCAAATTGGTCAACCGACGCGCTAACCTCGCCTTTTCCCTCACTGGCAAGCGGGACCCACTGACCGACGGCATCATCCGCGCACGCGTCTCCTTCCTCGCGTGCGCCGCCATCGCCGGAGATCTCTCTCTCCGGATCTCCCTCCTCTCTCCCTCCCCCGACCCCGCACCTGGCCTATAAAAGCCACAGCCCTCGCCGTGCTCCATTCCACCCCGAGCCCCCACTCTACCTTGCCAGAACGCCACGCACAACCTCGCCGTAGTTCGGACTCCAACTGAACCCTCCTGAGCTCGAGGCCGTCGCCTCCGTCGTCCCCAGCCCCGTCCGACGCCGCCAAGAGATGCCGGAGCTTCGCCGTCGTCGCCTGAGCATTTCAAACGTCGCCCCTGACCACCGCACCGTTGCCCCCGACCACCTTCGACCTCCGGCCGCCGTCGACCTTGCCGGAATCTCCTCCTCCCCTCTGTAAGCCACCGGACCCCCCTGGACCGTTAGATGTAGATCCAACGCTCCCGATTATAAGATTTAATCAGTGAAACGTTTTCCTTTACGCTTCGGTCGTCCGCTCGTTAGCTCTGACGTGCACGCCCTCACGGCCAATCACAACCTGACACGTAGCCCCTAACTGATCGATACTAGTTTTTCTTTTTCTTTTCTGTTTTAGAAAACAGAATGTATTCTGTTTTTGTTTTTATCATATCTTTTAAAATATTTGGTGTTTTTAGTTGATTCATTTTTCATTAGTTCAAAATTTGATGTAGTTAATGTTTGTATGCTTAGATTTCAAAATTGAACTTTAAATTTTGAATCTAATCAAATTTGTTTAAATTACTAAAATATGTATAACTAGAGTTTAAAAATATATTCTTGAGTGAAACTTTTTGCCACTGTTTGGTATTAGTTAAACCTATCATTCTACATAGTTTGAGAATTTTTAGAATGAATTTGGTTACTATTTTTAACAAAAACAGAATCTGTTTAGTTCTTAATAGATTTTAACTAAATTGATTTTTATTCAATTTGAACCTAAATTAGTTTAACTTTTGTTTTTAGATTTCATTAGGTTCTGGTGATTCAACTTTAGGTGTATTTTTTTCTGTTAATAAAATATGTTTTTTCAAATTGTTTTGTGCTCTAGTTTGAATAGGTTCATCTTGTTTTCACCATGTATATTGTTTAGAAGAAGTTTTGTAGTACTTCTTTTAGCACAATACTTTTATATTGAAATACTTTCTGTTTTCAAATACAATTTTATATTTACTTTTTTGTTATCTAAAATGTCTAGTTGTTCAAAACCAATTTTTTTGACTTGTATGTCTTAGTAGGGATTTTGACCCCAATAATTTTATAGTCTTATACTTTAAGTGATTCTTCTTTTGATTGTGATTTTGTTTGTTGAAGCATTTGTTTACCTTGTTGTTGAATGAATTGTATTGTGTTTATGCTTATGGTGTGCTCTTGTTTGATTCGTTAGATCATCCGGAGTGCGAAGCTTGTTATCTAGAGTCACTTGATTACGAGGATCGTCAGCAAGGCAAGTCACTTTGACCATGTATACCTATGTTTTATTGCATTAGTTCTTCCATCTCCCCAATTGCATGCAAAGTAGGTAAATTGGAAACTTGGTTACTTGTTGTAGTATCATGTGGTAGGTACCGCTCAACCCTTGACACATTGGCCCCGGGAAACGTTGATTTACATTTTGCTATGCTATTAGTAGACGGGGTTGGTTGTGTGATTCATGAGAGTTGTGAGTTAATAATTTCAAGACCTACATGATGATCAAGTCTTCAAGACTCCGAGTTTTCAACATACCTCTGGGTGGATGATGGTTGAACGGTGCCCTGGAGAAACCAGTGGTTAGCCTAGATGATGCTGGAGAAGTGCCAGTATTCATGCGGAAAGGTCCACCCAGGCACAAAGAGATGGATGGATGCTTCAAGACCCAAGGCTTACCTACACAGCCACAAGCCATTATGGGATCTGGCTTGGTTGGATATCGTGGTGACCCTGGACAGGCGGTGCTACGAGATGTAGAAGAACGGTAGGAAAGGATGGGCACCGACAGAGTCTCGGGGAAACCCTTTAGAAGACTCATGTTTTGGTCATCTGTTTCTCAAACACCATGAAGTGCGAGAAGTCCAACGGAGGCGATCAAATCTTGTGGGGAACATGTGCAAAACTCTGCAGAGTACCCAAACCTAATCGATTAGCCGTGTCCATGGTCATGGACAGTTTGAGCCAAAGGAACTGAAATTATCTGGAACTCTCAACACAATTAATTATTGAAGTGGGTTATTAATGTCAACTTGGGTACGAGAATTGGCTGGTGGAACCATCTCATTAATCAACCAACATTGTAGTAATTATGCCTTTGCCCTCTCTTGTTGTAGGAAATTTTTGGCTTTATGCAAAAACTTACTACCCCACCTGCCATATTTGCATATAGACTAGATGATTATTTTACCCCCTCTCTTGTGACTTTGCCAGTATATTCAATATGCTGACCTATACGGCTGCAATGTATCATGTTGCAGAGTACTTTTCCGACCAGGAGTGAGGATACGCTCTACGCTCGGTGAGATGCCTTTGGAGTCAGATGGACTCAACTACCTTTGGAGCTTATGCAAGTTTTGGTTTAGTTTATCTCATGAGTTGTCCTTCGTCCACTTTATTGTAATCCTTATTGTAATAAAAGACTCGATATGAGATTTCGATTAATTAATGTTGTGTGATTTCCCTTTGATATATACATTGATGTACCGCGTGTGTACCAGCATGATCTTGGGATGGTACAGAAACACCGGAGATTCGACCTTTCAGGTCGGGTCGCTACACTCTTCGACGCCCCCAATGAAAACATCGTCGCGAGGTGGCTCATGGCTAAAGGTATCACCAAGGTAACCTCCAATGCCAAAACCTCAAACATTAAGACTTCTATTTCTTCCACTCCGTCTCTAGAATGTGTGGATGAACACAAGGAGGCAAAAGAGGATAAAAACAAGTTTGACAAATTCATGTGTAAACTCAAGGGAGAGTCCAAGAAGCACTTCGTTGCTCTTTTGGAACAACTTGGTGAGGCCCTGACACTATTGAGTCTCAAGAAGAATTTCTTGAGGAATTGAGAGGCCATAGTCGTGATTATGCCGACGAGATTGAGGATCTATCTATTGCTCTTGAGGAAGAGCGAGGTCTTCGTATGACTCTTGAGGAGTCACAAAATGATGACGTTGCTTAATTACGTAAATATTATGATCATGCTATTATTCTTAACCGTGTGCTCAAGTCTAAAAAGGTTGCACTTGGGGTTGACCATGATCGACTCAAGGATGAGCTTGACACACTTGACAATGCTCACAAGGCATTGAAGTGTGCTCATGTCTCTCTTAAGGAGTAGCATGATAAACTCCAAGTGAAACTCACTAAGGAGATTGCCACGTGTCTCCCTCTTGTTCTAATTGATAATGCATCTGCTACTAACCCGTGTTGTGAGCATGCACATCTTGTGGAGGAAAATGCTAAGCTAAAAGAGCAGCTTGAAAAGGGCTTGCTGATGTGTATCCAAGGTGAGAAGACACTCAATGACCTTTTGAGTAATCATAAGGAAGTTGTGGCAAACGAAGGAGTGGGGTTTGCACCTAAAAATAATAATAAGAAGAAGGTGAACACCAAGGAAGTTCCACCGCTCAAGAAAACCTTTGTAAGAGCAGGAGAAGGTCCTCATGAGAAGACGAAAGACAAAGTTATAGTTGGGAATGCCAAGAAGGGCAATAACACCCACCCCAACAAGACTGGCGACTTTAACCCCTCTTATGTTTTATGTCGTGCTAGTGATGGGCATGTTTATGCCAAATATGTTGGTTCTTCTTATGAGTACATTGAATGGTTTATTTGGGTTCCTAAGACCCTTGTTGCTAACATGAAAGGACCCATTAAAGAATGGGTACCTAAAACCAAACATTGATCTCTTCTAGGGGTTTGCTTCCAGAGGAATGTCATGGTTGCTTGATAGTGGAGCGACAAATCATATGATCGGAAGCAAGGACTTGGTGGTGGACGTTCATCCTGACACATATGTGGCCACCCAAGTCTCATTTGGTGATGATGCAGTTTCAAAGGTATTGGGTCTTGGCAAGGTGATAATCTCCCCGGAACTCTCCATAGAGAATGTTATGCTTGTTGAGACCCTCGGATACAATTTACTTTCTGTTCATCAACTCGCAATCATGGGTTTTAGTACCTTGTTTGGTATTGACTCTGTGACCCTTTTGTGGAGCAAGACTCTCAAACTAGCTTTTGTTGGGCATGTCGAGAACGGTCTCTATGTGGTGAACTTCTCGGAGTGACTCAACTACCTTTGGAGCTTCCGCAAGTTTTGGTTTAGTTTATCTCATGAGTTGGCCTTCGGCCACTTTATTGTAATCCTTATTGTAATAAAGGACTCGATATGAGATTTCGATTAATTAATGCTGTGTGATTTCCCTTTGATATATACATTGATGTACCGTGTGTGTACCAGCATGATCTTGGGATGGTACAGAAACACCGGAGATTCGACCTTTCAGGTCGGGTCGCTACAGAAATGGTATCAGAGCACACGCTAACCGTAGGACATAACCTCTAGGATTGGAAAAGCCTTAGGTTTTATTTCTCTTTTGTCTTTAAAATTTTTTATACTCTCATCTACTCATTTCTGACTTCCCTCCAATTTATTTCAAAATTTATAGATGGCCACCTTTATCCCAGTTTTGATCACGGAGTTTTGTCAGCCTGACGCAACGATGCCCTTTGGCAAGGAGCTGATGAGGATCGTCAGGGACGTGAGGATTGCTTTGCCGAGCATCACCGGGACTCCGATCATGTCTTTTCCACAAGACGGATGCTACAGGATCGAGGTGCACATCCCCGGGAAGACCTTTGGAAATCGTAAGGAACCCATCGACTTCAAGTTTGTGGCACCCAGCTGGATACTTGGGAGAGACATGGCCATTCATCGTGCCCTTGGACGTATTCAGGAGGAATACAGAGGTGGAACCATTTCACCAGGACTCAGCGTGGTTTGTCGCAGGGATGCCAATGGAAATATCATAACCACTCCCACTGAAGACACCACCATTTCCTATATCCAGACTTTGGAGACGCACGTCAGGACCTTGGAGCTTCGGGTACATGCCGACACGAAGACGATCAAGAGGCTGATGAACCGTGAGATTTACCTCAAAGATGACTTACGGGAAGCCGAGTACGAGCATGAGTATGAGGTGAAGGATTTCTTAGAGAGGATCGATAAGCTGAACACTCGCATTGCAACTCTGGAGGAACAGATGGACATGGGTGAAAATCTTCATCCAGAAGGAGACATGGCTCCTTTGATCAGCAATGATGATGACTATGAGGAGAGCACCACCGGAGAAGGCCCCTTCACCATGTACTTTTGAGGAGAACTTTAGTTAAGCCCCCATGTATCTTCATTTTTCGTCGTTAAAACATAGGTCGATGTTTAGTTTGATTGGAGATTTGTATCTCGATGTTTGAACCTTGAGTTGAATAAATGAATGAGTGTTTGGTATGATATGTTTGTTGCATTGCATATGGGTCGTGAATTTACCTTTTAGGTGATTGTTCTATTCTAATTCTCACCCCTCTGAAAACAGCAAGATGCCTCCGCGACGTGAGCCTGACTTCACTTTCCCGCCAGAGCTCACACAACTCCTCCAGCAGCAGAACGCCCTGATGCAGCTGTTGATTCAAAATCAGACCAACAACCAGAACAACCACCCTCCACCTCAAGGCGACAACCTCACCCGTTTTCTGAGACTGAATCCCCCAACTTTCTCTAGCAGCACTGAGCCCATTGTGGCAGATGATTGGCTCCGCAAGATGGAGAGGGAACTCACCACCGCAGGTTGCATTGAGGCTGAAAAAGTGCGCTTTGCCGCCCATCAACTGGAGGGACCAGCAGCTTCATGGTGGGAGAACTACACCACCACGTACCCCATTACTGGTGTGACTTGGAGCAGTTCAAGCAAGCTTTCCGCACCGAACATGTCTCAGCTGGAGCCATGAGTCTGAAGAAGCGTGAGTTTCGCAACTTACGCCAGGGGAACCGTTCCGTGGCCGAGTACGTGGATGACTTCAGCACGTTGGCTCGTTATGCACCAGGAGATATGGCCGATGATGCAGCCAAGCAGGAGAAGTTCTTGGAAGGACTCAATGATGAGTTGAGCGTGCAGCTGATGGTGGCTACCTTCAGCAACTACCAGGAGCTTGTAGACAAGGCCCTGATCTTGGAGGGGAAGCAGCAGCAAATCGAGAACCACAAGAGGAAGTATGCACAGGGGAAGTCTACCTCTGGAGCTCATCAAAAGCCCCGCTACTCCTCGTACTCAGGAAATACCGGATCAGGGACCAGTAAGTATGGAGGACACACTCATCCCATGCACAACCATGGAGGCCATAACCATGGAGGAAATGGGAATAATCGTCCCAACAATGGCAGCTTCAAGAATGGTAATGGAAGTGGGAATGGCAACCAACATCGTCCCGCTCCAGCTCAGAAGGATCTGAACCATATCACCTGTTTCAAGTGTCAGAAGACAGGGCACTATGCCACTGAATGCCATTAGAACAAGCAAGGAAATGGAAACGACAACAACAACGACAACTCAGCAGCCAAGAAGCCCAACCCTTTTCCCCGTGCTCAGGTGAACCACCTCGATGTGGAAGAAGTCTATGATCAGCCCGAGACTATGGTTGATAAGTTTTTATTGCATTCACGTCCAGTTATGGTACTTTTTGATTCTTGTGCAACTCATTCATTCATATCAAGAGTAGTTGTGGAAAAGTATGGTTTACCCACCAGAACCCTTAGTCAGCCCATTAAGGCAATTCCCCAGGAGGTATGATGATGGCAGGGATAAGATGCCACGCCCTGAAACTCCACATAGGAAACCATGTTTTTCCTACAGACCTCATCGTCTTAGGATCCTAGGGATTGGATGTAATCCTAGGCATGGATTGGATGAGCAAGTATGAAGGAAACATTGATTGCCCGAGCAAGTCTATTTCACTCACCACTCCGGAGAACAAGAGGATTAAGTATGTATCCCGATGCACACAGATGAGTGCTCAGTTAAATTCCCTCACAGGAGTTGTTCAGGAGGAAGTGCCGGTTGTACAAGACTTTCCAGATGTATTCCTGGAG
Organism: Hordeum marinum; assembly: GCA_022496015.1. Taxonomy (NCBI): domain Eukaryota; kingdom Viridiplantae; phylum Streptophyta; class Magnoliopsida; order Poales; family Poaceae; genus Hordeum; species Hordeum marinum. Next base: position 248,257,768 of record CM039675.1, on the reverse strand, counting down.
GAATTACCAGGCATGCCACCAGATAGGGAGATTGAGTTTCTAATAGAGCTACTACCAGGGACAACCCCAATTTCCAAGAGACCCTATCGGATGCCCGCAAATGATTTAGTAGAAATCAAGAAGCAGATTAAGGAGCTATTGGGTAAGGGATATATTCGCCCAAGTTCATCACCTTGGGGAGCCCCAGTTCTTTTGGTGGAGAAGAAAGACAAAACCTTGAGGATGGTGGTCGATTATCGTTCATTGAACGAGGTGACTATCAAGAATAAGTACCATCTGCCGATGATTAATGACTTGTTTGACCAGCTAGTAGGTGCCAAAGTATTCTCCAAGATCGATCTTCGATCAGGGTATCACCAACTGAAGATTCGCGAACAGGATATACCCAAAATAGCTTTCACCACCAGGTATGGCTTATATGAGTATACAGTCATGTCCTTTGGTTTGACTAATGCTCCTGCCTACTTCATGAATTTGATGAAAAAAGTGTTTATGGAATATTTGGACAAGTTTGTCGTGGTGTTCATCGATGACATTTTGATATTCTCCAAGAGCGAGGAAGAACACAAGGAACACTTGCGTTTAGTTCTGGAGAAGCTTAGAGAGCATCAGTTATATGCCAAGTTCAGTAAATGTGAATTCTGGCTGACGAAAGTCGGATTCCTTGGACATGTTATTTCTAGAGAAGGAATAGCAGTAGACCCCGCTAAGGTTGAAGCAGTCACTGAGTGGAAGTCACCCACCTCAGTTAAGGAGATCCGCAGTTTTCTCGGACTTGCCAGATATTACTGGAGATTCATTGAGAATTTCTCAAAGATTGGCAAGCCCATGACAGAGCTGTTGAAGAAAGACTCTAAGTATATCTGGACTGAGGAATGTGAGGCCAGTTTCCAGGAGTTGAAGAAATGTTTGGTCACAGCCCCAGTGTTAATACTGCCAAACATTCGGAAGGACTTCCAGGTTTATTGTGACGCATCCCGTCAAGGACTTGGAGGAGTACTCATACAGGAGGGAAAAGTTGTAGCGTATGCATCCAGACAGCTACGACCCCATGAGTTGAATTATGCCACCCATGATTTGGAGCCAGCAGCCGTAGTGCACGCACTCAAGACCTAGAGAAATTTCCTTATCGGAAATAGTTGTGACGTGTACACTGATCATAAGAGCCTAAAGTATATCTTCACGCAGAAGGAGTTGAACCTCAGACAGAGGAGATGGTTAGAGTTAATCAAGGACTATGACATGAGATTACATTACCATCCAGGAAAGGCAAATGTTGTGGCAGATGCTTTGAGTCGGAAGAGTTATGTGAACACACTCATAGCCGGAGGATTACCCCAGGAGTTAACCAAAGATCTCAGAGAGCTTCGGTTAGAGATAGTTCCACAAGGATATGTTGCCACACTAGAGATTCAGTCCACCTTGACCAAAAGAATTCGAGAAGTCCAGAAATCGGACAAGGAGATAGCTGAGATAAAGCAGAGAATGAAGGAAGGCAAGGCTAAAGGCTTTCGTGAAGATGAACAGGGTACTCTATGGTTTGAGAACCGAATCTATGTGCCCAATGACCCAGAGCTCAGGAAGTTGATACTTCAGGAAGCCCATGATTCACCATACTCGATACACCCAGGCAACACCAAGATGTATGTGGATTTGAAGGAAAGTTACTGGTGGACAGGTATGAAGAAAGATATTGCTGAACATGTTGCGGTATGTGATGTTTGTCAGCGAGTAAAGGCGGAACATCAGAAACCAGCAGGGTTACTCCAACCTTTTCCGATACTCGAGTGGAAATGGGATAAGCTTGGTATGGACTTCATCACAGGACTACCTAGGACCCGTTCAGGATATGATTCCATCTGGGTAGTGGTCGATCGTTTGACCAAGGTGGCTCATTTCATTCCAGTGAAGACCACCTATACTAGCGCTAAGTTAGCCAAGATCTATATGACCAGGATCGTATGTCTGCATGGAGTTCCGAGGAGTATCGTGTCAGATAGAGGAACACAGTTTACCTCAAAGTTTTGGCATCAGCTACATGAAACTTTGGGTACAAGGCTGGAGTTTAGTACAACTTTTCATCCACAGACCGATGGATAGACTGAGAGAGTCAACTAGATTCCGGAGGACATGTTGAGAGCCTGTGCGCTAGATTATGGGTCCAGTTGGGATGACAACTTACCTTACGCAGAGTTCTCGTACAACAACAGTTCTTAGACCAGTCTGAAGATGGCCCCTTTTGAAGCTTTATACAGAAGGAGGTGCAGAACACCATTGACGTGGGATGGTGTTGGAGACCGAAAACTTTTTGGTCCCGATCTTATCAGAGATTCTGTAGAGAAAGTCAAACTGATTCGAGACCGACTCTGAAGAGAAAGTCAAACTGATTCGAGACCGACTCAAGATAGCTCAATCCCGGCAGAAGAGCTATGCTGATACCAAACGCAAGGAGGTGACATATGAAGTGGGAGATCGAGAATATCTTCGTGTGTCCCCACTTTGAGGAATCAAGAGGTTTGGTGTTAAAGGAAAGTTAGCACCCAGATTCATAGGCCCCTACAAAATTCTGGAACGTAGAGGCGAAGTTGCATACAAGCTGGAATTGCCGAAAGGACTGTCCGGAGTTCATGATGTTTTCCATGTTTCCCAGCTAAAGAAATGCCATGCTGAGATGGCTGATATTCCTTTGAGAGACACAGTGCCCCTAGAGGCCATACAACTTGACAGTGACCTGACCTACGAGGAGAAGCCTGTAAGGATCCTCGAGACTACCAACAGAGTTACCCGAAGCAAGACCATCCCCGACGTCCCCAGCCCCGTCCGACGCCGCCAAGAGATGCCGGAGCTTCGCCGTCGTCGCCTGAGCATTTGAAACGTCGCCCCTGACCACCGCACCGTTGCCCCCGACCACCTTCGACCTCCGGCCGCCGTCGACCTTGCCGGAATCTCCTCCTCCCCTCTGTAAGCCACCGGACCCCCTGGACCGTTAGATGTAGATCCAACGCTCCCGATTATAAGATTTAATCAGTGAAACGTTTTCCTCTACGCTTCGGTCGTCTGCTCGTTAGCTCTGACGTGCACGCCCTCACGGCCAATCACAACCTGACACGTAGCCCCTAACTGATCGATACTAGTTTTTCTTTTTCTTTTCTGTTTTAGAAAACAGAATGTATTCTGTTTTTGTTTTTATCATATCTTTTAAAATATTTGGTGTTTTTAGTTGATTCATTTTTCATTAGTTCAAAATTTGATGTAGTTAATGTTTGTATGCTTAGATTTCAAAATTGAACTTTAAATTTTGAATCTAATCAAATTTGTTTAAATTACTAAAATATGTATAACTAGAGTTTAAAAATATATTCTTGAGTGAAACTTTTTGCCACTGTTTGGTATTAGTTAAACCTATCATTCTACATAGTTTGAGAATTTTTAGAATGAATTTGGTTACTGTTTTTAACAAAAACAGAATCTGTTTAGTTCTTAATAGATTTTAACTAAATTGATTTTTATTCAATTTGAACCTAAATTAGTTTAACTTTTGTTTTTAGATTTCATTAGGTTCTGTTGATTCAACTTTAGGTGTATTTTTCTGTTAATAAAATATGTTTTTTTCAAACTGTTTTGTGCTCTAGTTTGAATAGGTTCGTCTTGTTTTCACCATGTATATTGTTTAGAAGAAGTTTTGTAGTACTTCTTTTAGCACAATACTTTTATATTGAAATACTTTCTGTTTTCAAATAAAATTTTATATTTACTTTTCTGTTATCTAAAATGTCTAGTTGTTCAAAACCATTTTTTTTGACTTGTGTGTCTTAGTAGGGATTTTGACCCCAATAATTTTATAGTCTTATACTTTAAGTGATTCTTCTTTTGATTGTGATTTTGTTTGTTGAAGCATTTGTTTACCTTGTTGTTGAATGAATTGTATTGTGTTTATGCTTATGGTGTGCTCTTGTTTGATTCGTTAGATCATCCGGAGTGCGAAGCTTGTTATCTAGAGTCACTTGATTACGAGGATCGTCAGCAAGGCAAGTCACTTTGACCATGTATACCTATGTTTTATTGCATTAGTTCTTCCATCTCCCCAATTGCATGCAAAGTAGGTAAATTGGAAACTTGGTTACTTGTTGTAGTATCATGTGGTAGGTACCCCTCAACCCTTGACACATTGGCCCCGGGAAACGTTGATTTACATTTTGCTATGCTATTAGTAGACGGGGTTGGTTGTGTGATTCATGAGAGTTGTGAGTTAATAATTTCAAGACCTACATGATTATCAAGTCTTCAAGACTCCGAGTTTTCAACATACCTCTGGGTGGATGATGGTTGAACGACGCCCTGGAGAAACCAGTGGTTAGCCTAGATGATGCTGGAGAAGTGCCAGTATTCATGCGGAAAGGTCCACCCAGGCACAAAGAGATGGATGTATGCTTCAAGACCCAAGGCTTACCTACACAGCCACAAGCCATTATGGGCTCTGGCTTGGTTGGATATCGTGGTGACCCTGGACAGGCGATGCTACGAGATGTAGACGAACAGTAGGAAAGGATGGGCACCGACAGAGTCTCGGGGAAACCCTTTAGAAGACCATGTTTTGGTCATCTGTTTCTCAAACACCATGAAGTGCGAGAAGTCCAACGGAGGCGATCAAATCTTGTGGGGAACATGTGCAAAACTCTGCAGAGTACCCAAACCTAATCGATTAGCCGTGTCCACGGTCATGGACAGTTTGAGCCAAAGGAACTGAAATTATCTGGAACTCTCAACATAATTAATTATTGAAGTGGGTTATTAATGTCAACTTGGGTACGAGAATTGGTTGGTGGAACCATCTCATTAATCAACCAACATTGTAGTAATTATGCCTTTGCCCTCTCTTGTTGTAGGAAAATTTTGGCTTTATGCAAAAACTTACTAACCCACCTGCCATATTTGCATATAGACTAGATGATTATTTTACCCCCTCTCTTGTGACTTTGCCAATATATTCAATATGCTGACCTATACGGCTGCAATATATCATGTTGCAGAGTACTTTTCCGACCAGGAGTGAGGATACGCTCTACGCTTGGTGAGATGCCTTTGGAGTCAGATGGACTCAACTACCTTTGGAGCTTCCGCAAGTTTTGGTTTAGTTTATCTCATGAGTTGGCCTTCGGCCACTTTATTGTAATCCTTATTGTAATAAAGGACTCGATATGAGATTTCAATTAATTAATGCTGTGTGATTTCCCTTTGATATATACATTGATGTACCGCGTGTGTACCAGCGTGATCTTGGGATGGTACAGAAACACCGGAGATTCGACCTTTCAGGTCGGGTCGCTACACTCTTCGACGCCCCCAATGAAAACATCGTCGCGAGGTGGCTCATGGCTAAAGGTATCACCAAGGTAACCTCCAATGCCAAAACCTCAAACATTAAGACTTCTATTTCTTCCACTCCGTCTCTAGAATGTGTGGATGAACACGAGGAGGCAAAAGAGGATAAAAACGAGTTTGACAAATTCATGTGTAAACTCAAGGGAGAGTCCAAGAAGCACTTCGTTGCTCTTTTGGAACAACTTGGTGAGGCCCTGACACTATTGAGTCTCAAGAAGAATTTCTTGAGGAATTGAGAGGCCATAGTCGTGATTATGCCGACGAGATTGAGGATCTATCTATTGCTCTTGAGGAAGAGCGAGGTCTTCGTATGACTCTTGAGGAGTCACAAAATGATGACATTGCTAAATTACGTAAATATTATGATTATGCTATTATTCTTAACCATGTGCTCAAGTATGAAAAGGTTGCACTTGGGGTTGACCATGATCGACTCAAGGATGAGCTTGACACACTTTACAATGCTCACAAGGCATTGAAGTGTGCTCATGTCTCTCTTAAGGAGTATCATGATCAACTCCAAGTGAAACTCACTAAGGAGATTGCCACGTGTCTCCCTTTTGTTCTAATTGATAATGCATCTGCTACTAACCCGTGTTGTGAGCATGCACATCTTGTGGAGGAAAATGCTAAGCTAAAAGAGCAGCTTGAAAAGGGCTTGCTGATGTGTATCCAAGGTGAGAAGACACTCAATGACCTTTTGAGTAATCATAAGGAAGTTGTGGCAAACGAAGGAGTGGGGTTTGCACCTAAAAATAATAATAAGAAGAAGGTGAACACCAAGGAAGTTCCACCGCTCAAGAAAACCTTTGTAAGAGCAGAAGAAGGTCCTCATGAGAAGAAGAAAGACAAAGTTATAGTTGGGAATGCCAAGAAGGGCAATAACACCCACCCCAACAAGACTGGCGACTTTAACCCCTCTTATGTTTTATGTCGTGCTAGTGATGGGCATGTTTATGCCGAATATGTTGGTTCTTCTTATGAGTACATTGAATGGTTTATTTGGGTTCCTAAGACCCTTGTTGCTAACATGAAAGGACCGATTAAAGAATGGGTACCTAAAACCAAACATTGATCTCTTGTAGGGGTTTGCTTCCAGAGGAATGTCATGGTTGCTTGATAGTGACGACAAATCATATGACCGGAAGCAAGGACTTGGTGGTGGATGTTCATCCTGACACATATGTGGCCACCCAAGTCTCATTTGGTGATGATGCGGTTTCAAAGGTATTGGGTCTTGGCAAGGTGATAATCTCCCCGGAACTCTCCATAGAGAATGTTATGCTTGTTGAGACCCTCGCATACAATTTACTTTCTGTTCATCAACTCGCAATCATGGGTTTTAGTACCTTGTTTGGTATTGACTCTGTGACCCTTTTGTGGAGCAAGACTCTCAAACTAGCTTTTGTTGGGCATGTCGAGAACGGTCTCTATGTGGTGAACTTCTCGGAGTGACCCACTAAGACGGCGACTTGCTTAATGGCTAAAGTTGATGTGGGATGGCTATGGCATCGTCGGCTAGCCCATGTCAATATGATATCTTTGCAAAGCCTCGTCAAAGGGGATCACATTCTTGGACTAACAAACGTGAGTTTTGCCAAAGGTCGTGCTTGCAGTGCTTGTATCGAAGGAAAGCTACATGAAAAGGCTCATCGTCCAACTACTACAATCTACTCAAAGAGGACCTTAGAGCTCCTTCACATGGATCTCTTCGGGCCTCCATCTTTTGACAGTCTTGGTGGAAGAAGATATTGCTTGGTGATTGTGGATGATTACTCGAGATATACTTGGGTATATTTCTTCAAGAGGAAGAGTGAGACCCAACAGACCATCATCAACTTTGCAAATGAAGTCCAATGTCAACATGATGCAAAGATTCTAATGATTAGAAGTGACAATAGCACTGAGTTCAAGAACTACACCCTAAATGAGTTTCTCGGTGATAAAGGAATAAAGCAACAATATTCCACACCTTACACCCCTCAACAAAAGGGTGTTGCAGAGAGGAAGAACCAGACGTTGATGGATGCGGCAGGAACCATGATGGTGGAGTTTAAATCTCCGTACAACTTTTGGGCCGAAGCCATCAACACAACGTGTCATGCATCAAATCGGCTCTATCTCTACAAAGGCTTGAACAAGACTCCTTATGAGATTCTTACTGGGAACAAGCCCAACCTTAAATAATTTTGGGTGTTCGGTTGTAAGTGTTTCATTCTCAAGAAAGGTGTTCGGTTGTCTAAATTTGAATCTAGAGCCCATGAGGGCATATTTGTTGGTTCTCCTGCAAACTCTCATGCTTACCGTGTCCTCAACAAGTCCACGGGGCTCATTGAAGAGACGATAACATAGAGTTTGATGAAAATAATGACTCCCAAGTGGAGCAAAGTGGTCTTTGTGATGTAGGTGATGAAATTCCTCCCCAAGCCGTAAGAAGAATGGGTGTGGGATACTTCCTACCCGTTGAGGAACCCCTTGTGGCCGAAGGAGAAGGACAATGTCCACTCAAGTGGAACCATGTGACAGCCCAAGTGCTGTCCCTACCTTTTATGGCATGTAATCTCTTGTATGAACCTTGTTGTCATGCCATGTCTTGTTCTTGCATTCATGCATCATGCATCCATCATGCCATGTCTTTGCTTTTGTAGTGACCTTGTTTGTGAGTGTGGCCTTGTGTTGTGTGATGTGGTTGGTTTATGTGTGGTGCACCTCCTTCTCTCCCCCTCTCTTTTTCTTTTCAACAAAACCCAACCCAATGCCATTTATTTCCCATGTTACTTTATCAACAGATTTAACTTGCTTCAAAAATTGTGTAAAGATGTTCAAGTGTTAGCCTAAAATATTTTGAGCATGTGAGTGCTGGTCTTTTGTTGTTTGAGCTTTTATGTTTTGGAGGTTTTAAATAACAGGGGGCTGTCTATTTTAAAAGGTATTTAAATTACTTGTCCTAAAAATCATCTTGATATTTTTAGTAAATAGTGCAGTTTATTTCCAATGTAAGAAATATTTTTTTGTTTTGCAAAGTCCTTTTATTTTCATCTGGGAGGTTTTATTGAGTGTAGTTTTTCTTTAAAAATATATAAGCTCCTATGTTTTATTGGTTTGGTGAGTGTGTGTGCCAGTGGGCCTTGCTTCCCCCGCTGCCCAGCCCGCTCGAGGGAACAGCCACCTGCCTCGTCGTTCTCCGTCAATGAGCGTGTAGGAGAGTAGAGAGAGCGCCTCCGCCGTCCCCTTTTTCGCCGTCCGTCGCCATCAACCCCGAGGGTATTTAAACCACCTCGGCATGCGTGCCCCCTCCGCTAGGGTTCCTCTTCCCCCTCCAGCCACTGCAGCTCCCTTCTCCCCATCCATCTCCCTCCTTCCTCTCCTCTTTTCCTCTGTCAGGTAGTGTTTGTGAGAGGTTCAGACGGTTTAGAGTAGTTCGCTAGTGTTCGCTCATCGTATCCGTCGACCTCGCCATCGACCATGGCGTCCAGGAGCTCGGGGATCCTCCCCGAGTTCAATTCCCGCCGCTAGGAGCCCCGGAGAGGCTCTGCAGCGACGACCCCTTCTTAGTCTTCGCCGGAGACGTTCTGCTCCGTTGTCTTCTTCCCCTGCTTCGACTCCGGTGCGCGTCTCCGACCCCTCCCTTCGCCGTCGTCTTCTCCATCGGCAACCCCGTGGTGAGCAACCGATCCTCTGCCGTGCCCCTCTGCCCCGAGGCGTGCGCGAGATTGTCGTGCCCGACGAGCCCATGCTCGTGTCCGCCGTGGCTCCGCCATAGTTGTAGGTGATGTTGTCATGTGTTCTTGTAGGTGTTAGAGGTAGGGATGCAGCCGCTGTAGGTGCTGCTTCCCCCTGCTCCATTTCCCCTTGCCGATGAGGCCGTGTGCTCGTCGGAATTGCGTGTCGTCATGCTCTGTCGCCGTAGGTGTCGATTCCGTCAGTTTCGTCAGGTTAGGCGCGTGTATGTGTATATTAGTGAGCCTGTGCCCCTCCTCTGTTAAGTGCCGCGTCGATGGAAGAGTGGCAACCGGCTCGGGAAAATGACCTGAGGTCGTGGGTTCGAGCCGAACCCCTCCCCTTTTTTGTTGTTTCATTTTCTTTTGTTTTATTTTGTTTTTCCCTTTGCTATATATATATGTGCATGTGCCATTTGCATTATGCATATATGGTGCATGAATGTGTGTGTGTGTGGATGAACACCCCCTCATAGGTGGTATGTTCATGAGTGAGATGTGCTCATATGCCCTTAGGCATATGGAGCATGTGTATGCATGCTTGTGTAGTGTGTGTGTGTAGTGAGTGTATGGGTGTAGGTGGCCAGTGGGTTTTCCCCACTTGGCATACCTTTGTTTGTGGCATATGCATGTTGTGTAGGAATTGATAGCTCATTTCAATTGTTAGCTCAATTTCCAAATGAGGTTATGTCCATTTATGCTCATGTCCATTTAGAGTAAGTTTTAACTTATAAGATTAGGTGGTGGTTTTGCTAGTATATTTGTGCCATGTTGCTTCACATGAACATATGAGTATGACACATGTTTTTGGGGTAGAAAGAGCCAAGGAATCCAGTGGTACTTTCAGATTTAACTTTTGAACAAGTTTATAAAACTGTCATTTTTTGCTAAGATGCTACTTTGTCATTTTGCATGAATTAATCCATGCTTGCGTTGGGGCATGTGCCAACATGGAAGTGCTAGTGTTTTATTTCTATTATGCCATGGTATTTTTGTTTGACATGAGAATCACCATAAGTGGGAAACTTGCTGCAAAGTAGCTAACTTGATGTTACTGTTTTCACCATGCTAAATATTTCTAAGTCTGAGAATCTGTTGTTATTTTTATGCCATGAAGAGTGGTTGGCATCCTGTGATATGTTGAGAATTAGCTCATGCTCAGTGCTAGTGTTTTGAAGTAGATGTTGTCTACTACCTTCCTGTTAGTTATCATGCCAAGAGGTGGTCTCTAACATCTTTAAGTTCTGCTGTCAACATGCTACCAGATTAACTCAGATTCCAGAAAACTGTTATTTTCACTAAGTCCCAGAAAACTGTTTCATCATGCCAACTTGATAGTTTCATGCTTATGGATCTGTGCCTACTTTCCAGATTGTGTAGTTGGATAATTTGATAAGCATGTTGTGTAGTTTCTGCCAATACCTTGTTTGTGGCTGTAGGATTCCTGTAGCTCAAGTTGTGGGCTGTGTAAGTTGCTATGTTGCTGTTTTGTGGCAGATTGTTTGTTTTGTTGTTTTGTCACTTGTGGGAGCTATACTCCATGGAATTGCTTGATCTTTGGGTCTATTGTGGTTGGTATTTCATTGCCTAACCAGTGTCTACCTTGGAATGCCAAGAATTAGCCCATGGCCTTTTTGTTCTGTGTTTGCCTCCATATCTTGTCGTGAGCGTATCGTGAGAACCGTAACTCCGTTTCTTACGTTCTTCATATGCATTTTCATCGTTTTCACATGATGCATCCATATTTTCCATGTGCATGCATGTCTAAATAACTTAACATAAGGTTCTGCCAGATTCATTAATATCTAATTCTTGCATGTGAAACATGACTAGTTAGGATTGCCATGTTAAAACTCTTCACCTAAGCATGCATCATTCTTGCTTGTGCATTGCACCATGGTTGTTTGTTTATTCTTGCTGTTTCCTTTGGGTAGACTCGAGCGTTGAACCTGAGTACGAAGAGCCAGGCGAGAACAACTACGAGGATCCCGTTACTTGTTCCTCTGAAGAACCAACAGGCAAGATGATCGTACCCGGATCCCGATACTATTTTCACTTGCTAGTTTATCGCTCTTATAATTAAAATTGCGCTACCTACCACTTGAATATCAGCCTCCTAATTGCCATGATAGCCTCTAACCCTCCACATCCTAGCAAACCTTTGATCGGCTAAGTTACCGCTGCTCAGCCCCTCTTATAGCATTCTTAGTTGCAGGTTCAGGTTGTTCCATGTGATAACATGGATTTCGATATCACAATATTATCTATTATTAATTTAATGCACATATATATCTTGGTATTGGTGGAAGGCTTGGCCTTTTGCTAGGTGTTTTGTTCTACTGTTACCGCCATAGTTTCTTGTTACCGGTGTTATGTTTTCCATACTTTGCGCTCCTAACATGCTCGGGGTTGTTATGGGGACCCCCTTGTTTATTCGGTTGAGATTAAAACTTGTCTGGCAAGTCCCAACATTGGTACTACATTTGCTTAATAACTTAATAAAATTTGCATAGGGCTTTGCAACCTCATGGATAATTAATCAACCCCCGTGCAAGTGCTCCTCATGAGTGTTTGTCCAACCCAAAGTAGCTTATTAACGCTGCTCGGGGAAACTCAGTGATTGGCGTGGTAACCATCGCCCATCCGTCGTGTCCTGAGAAGGAGATATGTGGCACTTATCGGGTTCATCGACACGTCGGGAGGTCTTGCTGGATTTGTTTTACCTTTATCGAGTGTCTTGCATGTGGAGTCTGACTTTCTTCGGGTTGTCTCGAGGTGTTGGAATTCCTTTGGAGTTACCTATGATGATCACGAGATCCATGGTCGAGGCTATTCCCGCGGAGTGTGGTTAATTTGTGACGGACTAGTTGGAGCACCCCTGCAGGGTTAAATCTTTTCAAGAAGCCGTGCACGCGGTTATGTGGCAACTTGGATATTTGTTGAACACCCGGTTATAGTTAACTTGAAGTAAACTCTAAATAAAATACACCAACTGTGTGTGTAACCATGATCATCTCTACTCGTGAACATGATCCGAGAGAGAACACGGTGGGGTTATGATTGACGTAAGTAAGTGTTCAGGATCTCATAGAGGACATACTAGATTCGATCGTTCATCATAGTCCACTCCTATTTATTTTCATGTTACGTAAGTTTAGCCACCATATATGCTTAGTGTTGCTGCAAACTAAACACATACCCCTTTCCACCCTTAAGCTTGAATAGTCTCGGTACCCGGGCGCTTGATTGTTGAGTCCTTGTGGCTCACAGATTACTACAACACGTGTAGGTACAGATGAGTACATGCAGGATGAACTGACGCAGCTCCAGTGGGAATATGACGAGGAAAGAGGCAGGATGTACATGACTTATCTAGACGAGTAGGGGACCATGGTCATGATCTTTGGGATAGCGAGATAGTATCATTTGCATCTGTTTTTTTATCGTTTGATTTCGTCCGTAGTCGGACCCTGTCTTCATCTTGATGATTTGAACTTTGTGTGGAATTGTTATTTAGTATGTGGCGAGCGTAAGCCAACTTGTATTCTCATCTCTTCTGTAATGTATGATGCGATGATTCTATACTTGTGAATGGCAAGATGCGCCTCTATCCCTTGCGAGGCCCTCGTGCTTTAAAATGGATAGGCACGCATCTTGGGTGTGACAAGTTGGTATTCAGTGCCATACGACCATAGGAGCCTTTGCTTGATCGTATTTGGCCGAGTCGAGTCTAGTAAAAATTATTTTGAGTCTAGTTATATCGGAGAGTAGGATTCTTTTTACTCCTCTTCTATGCTCTAGTGAGGTATTCGACTTAGTAATTTTGATTCTACTCCTCTTCTCGCTCAAAAAAATTTTAGGATCACGCGGGTATTTTGGAGTCTATATGATACCGATGTGACAGGGTTCTGTCTTGGTGCCTCCTGTCTGACTTGATTTCTTTCGGGGAGTCGAGCTCCAAGGAATGTTGGCACATCGTTATCATTCAGCTTCCTTGATATCTCAGGACGGAGAATGTTCGGAATTACTTCAATACTTGTCGTGGTGAGATAAGGTCGGAGTCACCCAATACTAGGGAGGCGTCCGGGGTACCACCATGGTTTAGTATCATTGTGAGTTCGAGGATTCGAGTTAGATGAATTTGCGAAAGCCTCTGATTATGTGTTGAAGGATGGATACATTTGGGGTGTAGGATTGCTAGTTGTGTGAGATATTTCCTCCTTGTATCCCCCACACCAGATTGCATAACCAGAAAGTTTTCGGAAGTTCTTAGGTGGGAAATCTTGTAGTTATCTAGGATCATCTTTTTTAGATGTATGTGGGCATATACATTTGTTCCGAGCACTTAGCTCAATACTTTTGGTTATTGCAAGTGGCTTCTTATATCTGATGATGTTATCATAAACCGAAGAAGCATTCTTACTAATTTTTCAGTAGGAAGGCTGTGATGTTTTTGTTCAATTTCTTTCAAGCATTTGATTCAGCTTTGAATTCATCTTTTCAATGCGGTGCTTATGTGTTTTGTCCATCTTCAGGATGGCTCCATCAACTCGCAACAATCCGGGTCATGATGAGGAGCAGGCTGATGTTCCACCTCCACCACCGCCACCTCCTCCTCCAGAAGCTTGGCAAGCTGTGATGGTCACAAACAATGCAAACACTCAGATGTTGCTCAGGCTGTTGCAAGAAAGGGAGCAGGGTCAGCAAGCCTTTCAAGGGAATTTTCAGAATCAACCTCAGTTTGCGACGCTCAATCAGTTCCTTGCCAACCAGACCAAGTCTTTCACCTGTTGTGAGCAGCCTTTTGATGCTAATGATTGGCTTCGTGATATGAGTAAGCATTTTGAGTGCAGCAATGTCAGGCCAGAGGACTTTGTCAGATTTGCATCATTCCATCTCAAGGGTCAAGCAGCTGATTGGTGGCAGCAGTACAAGGATTCCAGGGGCGATCGTGTTGTTACTTGGGACGATTTCTGTCGTGACTTCAGGGCTCATTACATTCCGACAAGCTTTGTTGAGGAGATGCGTGAGAAGTTCAGGCACCTGAAGTAGGGAAGTAAGTCTATCTATCAGTACAACATCGAGTTCCAGAATCTAGCCCGCTATGCTAAGCAAGATGTTCCAGATGACAAGGCTATGATCTATCAGTTCAGAGGTGGTCTCAAGGATGAGCTTCTGCCAGGCCTAGTTCTTCAAGAGCCTCGTGAGTTTGATCAGTTCTACAACATGGCTTTGAAGGTCGAGGCAACTCAGCTCAAGTTGGAGAACTCAAGGAAGCGTTCAAGGGTTTCATATTCATCTTCTTCCAGCTCTCAGATGGTTCCTAAGCAGCAGAAGTATTGGGTACCAAATCCTCCTCCATTGCGTCCTCCTCAGCAGCAGAAGTAGTTCGGTGGTCGTGGTTCTTCCCACCCAACCAACTCAGGATTTCAGCAGAGACCCCAGGCGTCCAAGGCAGTTCTTGTTCCTCCTCTAGGCAATGTTCGTCCGCTTTCTGAGGTGACTTGTCACAAGTGTGGCCAGAAGGGTCACTATGCAAACAAGTGCAACCAGCGGCGTCTTCCGCCTCCTCCTCCAGTCAGGCCTCCAGGCAATGCTATGGTGAAGCATAATCCCAAGATCGCAAGAGTGAATATGGTGAATGTAGCTGAAGCAAGGCAGTCTCATGATGTGATTATGGGTAATCTCTTAGTTAATTCTATTCCTGCAAAAGTGTTATTTTATTCTGGTGCATCACATTCATTCATATCTAAGCCTTTTGTCGCTATGCATGAGTTTTCGTGTGGAGCATTTAGCTAGTCCTTTTCGTGTGGTCTCTCCGGGCATGCGCATGAGTTCGCATATGATTGTTCCAGATGCTTTTATCAAGATGGGCAATTATTCTTTTCTGCCTTCTCCAATTGTTCTCGGTAATTCCGACATTGATCTCATTCTAGGCATGGACTTCCTGACTATGAATAAGGCTTATATTGATTGCAAAGCAAAAGAAGTCAAGCTGACTCATCCTTCAGAAGATGTGATTATTTTCGTGGCTCGCGATGACACAATCCGTCTCTTTGCTCTTAATGAGAAGGGTGAAATCTCGGTGATTTCTCAAATTCTGGTGGTGAAAGAGTATGAAGATGTCTTTCCAGAAGAATTGCCAGGAATGCCTCTGCACCGACCAGTCGAGTTCGTGATTGATCTCGAGCCCGGAACTGAACTGGTTTGCAAGTGCCCTTATAAACTTGGCCCCGAAGAGCTGAAAGAGTTGAAGAAGCAGCTAGATGAGCAAGAACGTTTGGGTCTGATCAGACCAAGTTCTTCTCCATGGGGTTGTGGTGTTTTGTTTGTCAAGAAGAAAGATGGCATGGATCGTCTTTGTGTCGACTACCGTCCATTGAACAAGAAGACAATCAGAAACAAGTACCCACTTCCCAACAGCAACGAGTTGTTTGAGCAACTGAAAGGTGCCAAGGTTTTCTCGAAGCTTGATCTTCGCGTGGGTTATCATCAGATTCGCATTCGTGAAGAAGGCATTCCTAAGACCGCTTTCAGGACGAGTTTTGGCTCTTATGAGTACACCGTCATGTCGTTTGGTCTTGCTAATGCTCCTCCAACCTTCTCAAGAATGATGAATTTCATTTTCTCTCCTTTCAAGAATGAATTCGTCTTGGTCTATCTGGATGATATCCTTGTGTTCTCGGAGACAAAGGAAGAGCATGCAGAGCATCTCCGCCTTATGCTTGACAAGTTAAGGGAGCATCGATTCTATGCCAAGTTTTCCAAGTGTGAGTTTTGGCTCAATGAAGTGGGACCTTGGGCATGTCATCTCTGCCGAGGGAATTAAAGTGCACCCTAAGAAAGTTGAGGCAATCTTGAAGTGGGAACCTCCTTAGAATGTGAAGCAGCTTCGGAGTTTCCTCGGGCTTGCTAGTTATTGCAGAAGATTCATGGAGAACTTCTCTCAAATTGCCAAGCCTTTGTCCAATCTCCTCCAGAAGAGTGTCAAGTATGTTTGGTCTCCTGAGTGTGATGTGGCGTTCAATACGCTCAAGCAGAGACTGACTTCAGCTCTAGTTCTTGTTCCTCCTGAGCAGTCCAAGCCTTTACAAGTTTTTTGTGATGCTTCTATCCAAGGTCTTGGTGGTGTTCTCATGCAAGATAAGAATATTGTTGCTTATACCTCGCGTCAGTTGAAGCCTGCCGAGAAGAACTACCCCACTCATGATCTCGAGTTGGTGGCAGTTGTGCATTCTCTAATGACTTGGAGGCATTTGTTGTTGGGTAGACCAGTTGAGGTGTACACCGATCACAAGAGCTTGAAGTACATTTTCACTCAACCCAATCTTAATCTTCGGCAGTCTCGTTGGGTGGAAATGCTTGAGGACTTCAATCCAAGCATTGAGTATACTCCTGGGAAAGCAAATGTCATTGCAGACATGCTCAGCCGTAAGGTGTACTGCAATAGTATCATCTTGAAGCCTCTTCAACTCGAGATTTGTGAAGCCTTCCGCAAGCTCAACCTTCAGATGATTCTACAAGGATTTCTTGCCAATCTTCAAGTTTCTTCGACTCTAGAAGATCAGGTTCACCAAGCGCAGCTTCTTATGCTATGGTGAAGAAAGTGAAGAAAGGGGTGGCTAAGAGCATTCTGAAGTATAAGTGATTTCGAGTTGATGGCAAAGACACCTGGTTCTTTGAGGACCGTCTTGTGGTTCCAAAAGGTGATCTCAGAAAGGTTATCATGGACGAAGCACACAATTCTCTTCTATCCATTCATCCATACAGTTCCAAGATGTATCAAGATCTCAAGCAAACCTTCCGGTCGACTCGCATGAAACATGAATGAGTGTGATGTTTGTCGCAGAGTGAAGGCGGAGCATCAACGTCCAGCAGGTCTTCTTCAGCCTTTGCCTATCCCAGAGTGGAAATTCGATCATGTGGAGATGGATTTTGTCATTGGGTTTCCCATGTCCAAGAGAGGCAACGATGCCATCTTTGTGGTTATCGACAAGCTGTCAAAAGTTGCTCATTTCCTACCAGTCAAAGAATCTATCTCGGTAGCTCAGCTTGCAGAGTTCTATACATCAAGGATAGTGTCTTTGCATGGTATTCCTCAACTCATCTCTTCTAACCGTGGAAGCCTCTTTAATTCCAAGTTTTGGGAGTCCTTCCAGACTGCTATGGGTACCAAGATCCGTTTCAGCACTGCGTTCCATCCGCAGACAAGTGGTCAACTTGAGAGAGTCAATCAGATCCTTGAAGATATGCTCAGACCCTGTGTGATTTCATTCGGCATGAAGTGGGAAGACTTCCTTCCATATGCTGAATTCTCATACAACAATAGCTTTCAAGCTAGTTCAGGCAAGGCCCCTTTCGAGATTCTCTACGACAGAAAGTGTCGTACCCCGCTTAACTGGTTTGAAACCAGTGAGCGTCAGATATTGGGCAACGACATGATCACTGGAGCAGAAGAAATGTGCCGTGTCATTCGTGAGAACCTCAAAGCAGCTCAGTCCCGACAGAAGAGTTATTACGATAACAAACATCGGGATGTTTCCTTTCAAGTGGATGATCTAGTCTATCTCAAAGTCTCTCCCATGAAGGGCACTCAGCGGTTTGGAATTAAAGGGAAGCTAGCTCCTCGTTTTGTTGGTCCTTTCAAAGTTGTTGGAAAGAGAGGTGGACTTGCATATCAACTAGAGCTTCCTCCAAATTTGGCAAATGTGCACGATGTCTTCCATGTTTCTCAGCTCCGGAGATGCTTCAAGACTCCAGAGCGTACCATTGACCTCCAAGACATTGATCTCCAAGAAGACCTCTCTTATCGTGAGCATCCAGTTGCAATTCTCAAAGAAACTGAGCGTAATACTCGCAACAAGTCTATCGAGTTCCTCAAGGTGAAGTGGTCTCATCATTCTGACAAAGAAGCTACTTGGGAACGTGAGGACCTTCTCCGTTCCGAATTTCCAGACTTCTTTCATTCCTAGATCTCGGGTCGAGATCCTCTTGTAGTGTGGGAGAGTTGTGACAGCCCAAGTTCTGTCCCTACCTTTTATGGCATGTAATCTCTTGTATGAACCTTGTTGTCATGAGAGTAATGAAATGATTTTTTCACCTTGTCATGCCATGTCTTGTTCTTGCATTCATGCATCATGCATCCATCATGCCATGTCTTTGCTTTTGTAGTGACCTTGTTTGTGAGTGTGGCCTTGTGTTGTGTGATGTGGTTGGTTTATGTGTGGTGCACCTCCTTCTCTCCCCCTCTCTTTTTCTTTTCAACAAAACCCAACTCAATGCCCTTTATTTCCCATGTTATTTTATCAACAGTTTTAACTTGCTTTAAAAATTGTTTAAAGATGTTCAAGTGTTAGCCTAAAATATTTAGAGCATGTGAGTGTTGGTCTTTTGTTGTTTGAGCTTTTATGTTTTGGAGGTTTTAAATGACAGGGGGCTGTCTATTTTAAAAGGTATTTAGATTACTTTCCCTAAAAATCATCTTGATATTTTTAGTAAATAGTGCAGTTTATTTCTAATGTAAGAAATAATTTTTTGTTTTGCAAAGTCCTTTTATTTTCATCTGGGAGGTTTTCTTGAGTGTAGTTTTTCTTTAAAAATATATAAGCTCCTCTGTTTTATTTGTTTGGTGAGTGTGTGTGCCAGTGGGCCTTGCTTCCCCCGCGGCCCAGCCCGCTCGAGGGAACAGCCACCTGCCCCGTCGTTCTCCGTCAGTGAGCGTGTGAGAGAGCAAAGAGAGCACGCCTCCGCCGTCCCCTTTTTCACCGTCCGTCGCCGTCAGCCCCGAGGGTATTTAAACCCCCTCGGCGTGCGTGCCCCCTCCGCTAGGGTTCCTCTTCCCCCTCCAGCCGCCACAGCTCCCTTCTCCCCCTCCATCTCCCTCCTTCCTCTCCTCTTTTCCTCTGTCAGGTAGTGTCTGTGAGAGGTTCAGAGGGTTCAGAGTAGTTCGCCAGTGTTCGCTCGTCGTCTCCGTCGACTTCGTCGTCGACCATGGAATCCAGGAGCTCGGGGATCCTCCCCGTGTTCAATTCCCGCCGCTAGGAGGCCTGGAGAGGCTCTGCAGCGACGGCCCCTTCTTCGTCTTCGCCGGAGATGTTCTGCTCCGTCGTCTTATTCCCCTGCTTTGACTCTGGCGCGCGTCTCCGACCCCTCCCTATGTCGTCGTCTTCTCCATCGGCAACCCCGTGCTGAGCAGCCGATCCTCTGCCATGCCCCTTTGTCCCGAGGTGTGCGCGAGCTCGTCGTGCCCGACGAGCCCGTGCTCGTGTCCGCCGTGGCTCCGTCGTAGTTGTAGGTGATGTTGCCGTGCGTTCTCGTCGACGTTAGAGGTAGGGATGCGCCCCCCGTAGGTGCAGCTTCCCCCTGCTCCATTTCCCCTCGCCGGTGAGGCCGTGTGCTCGCCGGAATTGCGCGTCATCGTGCTCTGTTACCGTAGGTGTCGATTCCGTCAGTTTTGTCAGGTTAGGCGTGTGTATGTGTGTATTAGTGAGCCTGTGCCCCTCCTCTGTTAAGTGTCACTGCCACCGGCTTGGGAAAACGACCTGAGGTCGTGGGTTCTAGCCGAACCCCTCCCCTTTTTTGTTGTTTTGTTTTGTTTTGTTTTGTTTTGTTTTTCCCATTCCTATATACATGTGTATGTGCCATTTACATTATGCATATATGGTGCATGCATCTGTGTGTGTGGATCAACACCCCCTCATAGGTGGTATATTCATGAGTGAGATGTGCTCATATGCCCTTAGGCATATGGAGCATGTGTATGCATGCTTGTGTAGTGTGTGTGTGTAGTGAGTGTATGGGTGTAGGTGGCTAGTGGGTTTTCCCCACTTGGCATACCTTTGTTTGTGGCATATGCATGTTGTGTAGGAATTGATAGCTCATTTACATTGTTAGCTCAATTTCCAAATCTGGTTATGTCCATTTATGCTCATGTCCATTTAGAGTAAGTTTTAACTTATAAGATTAGGTGGTGGTTTTTCTAGTATATTTGTGCCATGTTGCTTCACATGAACATATGAGTATGAAACATGTTTTTGGGGTAGAAAGAGCCAAGGAATCCATTGGTGCTTTCAAATTTCACTTTTGAGCAAGTTTATAAAACTGTCATTTTCTGCTGAGATGCTACTTTGTCATTTTGCATGAATTAATCCATGCTTGTGTTGGGGCATGTGCCCACATGGAAGTGCTAGTGTTTTATTTCTATTATGCCATGATATTTTTGTTTGACATGAGAATCACCCATATAAGTGGGAAACTTGCTACAAAGTAGCTAACTTGATGTTACTGTTTTCACCATGCTAAATATTTCTGTCTGAGAATCTGCTGTTATTTTTATGCCATGAAGAGTGGTTGGCATCCTGTGATATGTTGAGAATTAGCTCATGCTCAGTGCTAGTGTTTTGAAGTAGATGTTGTCCAATACCTTACTGTTAATTTTCATGCCAATAGGTGGTCTCTAACACCTTTAACTTCTGCTGTCAACATGCTACCAGATTAACTCAGATTCCAGAAAAGTGTTATTTTCACTAAGTCCCAGAAAACTGTTTCATCATGCCAACTTGATAGCTTCATGCTTATGGATGTGCGCCTCCTTTCCAGATTGTGTAGTTGGATAATTTGATAAGCATGTTGTGTAGTTTCTGTCAATACCTTGTTTGTGGCTGTAGGATTACTGTAGCTCAAGTTGCGGGCTGTGTAAGTTGCTATGTTGCTGTTTTGTGGCAGATTGTTTGTTTTGTTGTTTTGTGACTTGTGGGAGCTATACTCCATGGAATTGCTTTATATTTGGGTCTATTGTGGTTGGTTTTTAATTTCCTAACTAGTGGCTACCTTGGAATGCCAAGAATTAGCCCATGGCCTTCTTGTTCTGTGTTTTGCCTTCGTATCTTGTCGTGAGCGTATCGTGAGAACCATAACTCCGTTTCTTACGTTCTTCATATGCATTTTCATCATTTTCACATGATGTATCCATATTTTCCATGTTCATGCATGTATAAATAACTTAACATAAGGTTCTATCCAGATTCATTAATATCCAATTCTTCCATGTGAAACATGACTAGTTAGGATTGTCATGTTAAAACTCTTCACCTAAGCATGCATCATTCTTGCTTGTGCATTGCACCATGGTTATTTGTATATTCTTGATGTTTCTTTTGGGTAGATGCGAGCGTTGAACCTAAGTACGAAGAGCTAGGCGAGAACAACTACGAGGATCCTGTTACTTGTTCCTCTGAAGAACCAACATGCAAGATGATCGTACCCGGATCCCGATACTATTTTCGCTTGCTAGTTTCTCACTCTTATCATTATAATTGCGCTACCTACCACTTGAATATCAGCCTCCTAATTGCCATGATAGCCTCTAACCCTCCACATCCTAGCAAACCTTTGATTGGCTAAGTTACCGCTGCTCAGCCCCTCTTATAGCGTTCTTAGTTGCAGGTTCAGGTTGTTCCATGTGATAACATGGATTTGGATATCACAATATTATCTGTTATTAATTTAATGCACATATATATCTTGGTATTGGTGGAAGGCTTGGCCTTTTGCTAGGTGTTTTGTTCCACTATTACCGCCATAGTTTCTTGTTACCGGTGTTATGTTTTCCATACTTTGCGCTCCTAACATGCTCGGGGTTGTTATGGGGAACCCCTTGTTTATTCGGTTGAGATTAAAACTTGTCTGGCAAGACCCAACATTGGTACTACATTTGCTTAATAACTTAATAAAATTTGCATAGGGCTTTGCAACCCCGTGGATAATTAATCAACCCCCGGGCCAGTGCTCCTCATGAGTGTTCGTCCAACCCAGAGCAGCTTATTAATGCAGCCCGGGGCAACTTGGTGATTGGCATGGTAACCATCGCTCATCCGTCGTGTCCTGAGAACGAGATACACGGCTCTTATCGGGTTCGTCGACACGTCGGGAGGTCTTGCTGGATTTGTTTTACCTTTATCGAGTGTCTTGCATGTGGAGTCTGACTTTCTTCGGGTTGTCTCGAGGTGTTGGGATTCCTTTGGAGTTACCTATGATGATCACGAGATCCGTGGTCGAGGCTATTCCCATGGAGTGTGGTTAATTTGTGATGGACTAGTTGGAGCACCCCTGCAGGGTTAAATCTTTTCAAGAAGCCGTGCCCGCAGTTATGTGGCAACTTGGATATTTGTTTAACACCCGGTTATAGTTAACTTGAAGTAAACTCTAAATAAAATACACCAACCATGTGTGTAACCGTGATCGTCTCTACTCGTGAACATGATCCGAGAGAGAACACGGTGGGGTTATGATTGACGTAAGTAAGTGTTCAGGGTCTCATAGAGGACATACTAGATTCGATCGTTCATCGTAGGTCACTCATATTTATTTTCATGTTACGTAAGTTTAGCCACCATATATGCTTAGTGATGCTGCAAACTAAACACATACCCCTTTCCAACCTTAAGCTTGAATAGTCTTGGTACCCGGGCGCTTGATTGCTGAGTCCTTGTGGCTCACAAATTACTACAACACTCCACGTGCAGGTACAGATGAGTACGTGCAGGATGAACTGACATAGCTCCAGTGGGAATATGACGAGGAAAGAGGCAGGATGTACATGACTTATCCAGATGAGTAGGGGACCATGGTAGTGATCTTTGGGATAGCGAGATAGTATCATTTGCATCTGTTTTTTTATCATTTGATTTCGTCCGTAGTCGGACCCTGTCTTCATCTTGATGATTTGAACTTTGTGTGGAATTGTAATTTAGTATGTGGCGAGTGTAAGCCAACTTGTATTCTCATCTCTTCTGTAATGTATGATGCAATGATTCTATACTTGCGAACAACAAGATGCGCCTCTATCCCTTGCGAGGCCCTCGTGCTTTCAAATGGATAGGCGTGGATCTTGGGCGTGACAAACCATCACCGACGCAAGACCCACATGCTTTCGAAGAACAAAATGAAGGTCCTCTACCACATGGACAAGATCAAGGGCAAAATCAATCTACTGATGATGGTGTTTCACCAAGTGATGCCCAAGATCAAGTTCCCGTCTCCGAGCAAGCTCAAGATCAAGATCTTCTTCAAGATCAAGAGCAAGCTCACGAAGGCGCTCAAGATCATCAAGATGATGACTCTGAGAATGTTGTCCCTCAACCTTCCATGGAGGAAATCTTAGAGAGATGAGCCGCCAAGAATGCTGCCAAACTCAAACTTAGACAACATCTATTGGAGAACGTCTACGGCGACTTGCAAAAAGGGGTATCCACTCGTAAACAATTAACAAATTTTTGTGAACATGACACATTTGTTTCTTGCATAGAGACCCTTAAGGTTCAAGATGCGCTTGAGGATATGGAGTGGGTTGAAGCTATGCATGATGAACTCAACAACTTCGAGCGCAACCAAGTGTGGCGATTGGTGCCAAGACCTAAGGAGAACCACAATGTTATTGGAACTAAATGGATCTTCAAAAACAAGCAAGATGCAAATGGTATCGTCATTGGCAACAAGGCAAGATTGGTGGCACAAGGATACTCCAAGTCAAGGGTATCGACTATGGTGAAAATTTTGCTCCTATTGCTCGCCTTGAATCTATTTGCATGTTGCTTGTGTATGCCTCTCATCATAACTTTAAATTATATCAAATGGATGTCAAGAGTTCTTTTCTTAATGATCCTCTTAAGGAGTTGGTATATGTCAAGCAACCCCTGGGGTTCGAGGATCCCAGGTTCCCCAATCATGTATACGTTCTCGATAAGGCTCTCTATGGACTTAAGCAAGCCCCACACGCGTGGTATGAGAACCTTACCGAGATGTTGCAAGACCGTGGGTTTGAAATTGGGAAAATCGAGCTTTTAATGAAGAATTTTCCACTTTGATGACAAACAAGTTTGAGATGTCTACGATGGGATAGTGAAGTTCTTCCTTGGTTTCAAAGTCAAGCAACAAAGTCAAGGTACCTTCATCAATCAAGCTAAATACACTCAAGACATGCTCAAGAGGTTCAAGATGGATGATCTCAATCCTCCCAAGGCCAACACTCCCATGCCACTCAAATGCCATCTTGACAGTGATCCCAATGGTAACGCGATGGATCAAAAGGTATATCGCTCCATGATTGGATCCTTGCTTTACCTTTGTGCATCTAGACCGGATATCATGTTAAGTGTGGGTATTTGTGCGTGATTTCAATCCGCACCTAAGGAGAGTCACCATGTG
Source organism: Hordeum marinum (assembly GCA_022496015.1). Taxonomy (NCBI): domain Eukaryota; kingdom Viridiplantae; phylum Streptophyta; class Magnoliopsida; order Poales; family Poaceae; genus Hordeum; species Hordeum marinum. The sequence continues at coordinate 248,233,463 of CM039675.1, read as the reverse complement.
GTTGTCAAGTGAATCTTTCGATATTTGGCTCATACCCCAAACTTTAGCTTATGGTATCCCAATGGGGCTTCATTTGATCTCGTTGGATATATTGACTCGGATTGGGCGGGAGACCGTGTGGATAGAAAGTCCACTTCGGGAGGCTGCCAATTTCTTGGTCGGTCTTTGGTAAGTTGGTATTCAAAGAAACAAAATTGTGTTTCTCACTCATCCATCGAGGCCGGGTATGTAGCTGCTGCCAGTTGCTGTGCATAGATTCTTTGGATGAGGCAAATTTGAAGGATTGCGGTGTAAATTGTAACAAAGTGCCTCTTTACTGTGATAATGAAAGAGCCATTATGATCTCTAGCAACCCAGTTCAACATTGCAAAATGAATCATATTGATATTCGTCATCACTTCCTTCAGGAACACATCAAGCAAGGAGACATCAATCTTATCCATCTGAGCACTATCGAACAACTTGCAGATATATTTATGAAGCCATTGGATGAAGCAAGATTTCGCGAGTTAAGGCATGAGCTAAATATCATTGATTCGAGCAATGTGGATTGACTTAGTGCACACCTCACCACACTCATCATTTTGTCTTGTCTAGGTGTAGGCATGGATTTAGGGGGAGTCTAGTTCTCTCGGTGAACTATCCCTCCTCTTATTATGCATAAACTATTCAAAGTCTTTCACGTTCGCCATTTTTGATGGTTACTGTGCTTCAAAATATGAGTCTTGGTCATGGGCCCAAGGATAATTCTTCGTAGTGCCATACCATTTGACTCAAATATAGGTGGCTCTAGGGCCACCGCCCTCTCTTCATGCGAAGTAGTGGCTCACTGTTTGGTCCTAATTTATCGTTCTACTCCGTTGGACCATGCTCATGTTTTGACTTGCATCTTTTTCTTATCGTGTCTCTCGTTTTTGTGCAAAAAGAAAACCTTTCTTTATCTTCTTCTCTTTTCTATCTGAAAACTTGCACTTTGTGGGCAGCATGGTACTACCGTGGCAATCCACGGTACTATCGCTGGAGTTGGACTGCCCCTGTGCTTGCACAGGTGCATTCCCGGCATGATACTACCACCCCAAAACATGGAAGTAAAAAATTACTTCCGCTCCCAGAGCGGTACTACCGCTTATCGCGCAGAAGTAAAAAATTACTTCTGCTCATTGAGCGGTACTACCGCGATGACCGCGGAACTATCGTGTCATCGAGTGGGCGTGGGGATTAAGAGCCGATAGGGGGGGTTCAAACTCCCCATACCCATTATCTCTTCCCCTCACGTCTCTCTCTCTCCTCCTCACAACCGGCGCTGGAGCACCTCGCCGGATCTTCATCTCCGGTCACCCTCCTCTCATTCCCTTCGGTGGGATTGTTCCCCACCTCGTCCTCTTGCCATGGACCCTGATATTTCCCTGAACTCTTCTCGTTTTGCTTATCTATTTTTGAATCTAGGTTTAGGGGAAATATGAGTTGGTCTAGTGTTCTTTGATCCAATCTGTGCATGAGGGGATGTTTTGAGTGTGTTAGTGCGGTAGAAGTGCGTATTGATAGGATACGGTGGGATAACTTTCGATCTATGGTAGTACCAATCTGGTCTTTGATCTGTGTTCATGCGAAATCCGCCCCCGTGTGGTACTACCGCATCTAGTGCGGTACTACCGCTCGTCGGGCAGAAGTAAAATTTTACTTCCGCTCCTTCCATGGTACTACCGCTCGCCTCGGTACTACCGCATCCGGAGCGGTAGTAATTTTTTACTTCCGCTCGTTTGGCGGCAGTAAAATTTTACTTCCGCTCCCGCCATGGTACTACCACTCACAGCGCTACTACCGCATGCGGAGAGGTAGAATTTTTTTACTTCCGCATGAACCACCGGTACTACCACTTGATCAGAAGCTACCTCATTTTGTCCTGTTCATTCTCACCTCTACATGGTTTTCGTGTCTGCTTTCGTCTTTGCCTTACCTTTTTCGTTTCTCTCTTGTGTTTGCGTTGTGTGTCATAGGTGGTGGCTCTGGTTTCGGCTCTGGTCCAAGACGCTCAAATCCCTCTCGTGACACTAGCTCAAAGCGTCTTCACAATCCATATGCTCCTGAGGGATCCAATGCCCCGCACGCCATTTCAGGAGGATCGCATCCAAGCTAAAGGAGCCAGTTGACAATTATGAGGACATGCCTCAAGCTGAGTTTCTGTCTCATCGGTTGATCGACCCCTATGTCAAACCAAGGGAACATTCCAGGGCCAATGAGTTGTTTTGGATCAAGCAGGAGTTTCTCATCAACATTGATGTGATCAAGGGCAAGAAGAATCTATATGTTCCTGTCCAATGGATTGAGATGGCTCATATGAGGAAGCACCCGACATACTTTGGTGAGGCTCTGAGTTTGGTGGAGCAGTTTGCTATCAAGGACATCATCTTGTTCCACCTTGACTTTGATCCCGAGATTGTGGGTCGGTTCTTTGCCTCTGTCCACTTCCACTCTGATGAGCAGCGGACCATGACTTGGATTTCCAAAGGAGAGAGGTTGGCTACCACATGGAAGGAGTTCATGGATCTGTTGCACGTTCCTGATGCGAGGCTTGAGGTGCTCGTTGGACTACGCCCTCACGGCAACCCCCACCCAGCATGTAAGGAGCAGCTCGTGCCATACTATATTTTGAAGACTTTACCCTCTGGTGAGCAAGTTTTTGTGCTCAACCCATTCCTTGATGTCATGCACCGGATCTTTTGCAACACCCTGTTTCCTCGCATGGGAGACAAGGACAAGGTGCACTCCTATCTGGTGGATATGTTGCTACTATGTGAGAAAGGAAGAACTGAAGAACTTGACCCCCTTGATGTGTCTCACAATATGTGGACTGAGCTTCGCACTGCTGTGTTTCATCGTAAGGTCCCCATTTATGGGCCCTACTTGTTCCTCCTGATTCGTGCTACTTGGGAGAAGACCCTTCCGGATGAGGACTTTCAAGAGCACTTGTTTCTTCATGAGACCATTCGTCTGCGTATGAAGGACAAGTGGGCCAACACCACCACTAAGCCAGCTCCTGCTCATACGGAGGTTGATGAGGATGAGATCAAAGAGGAGGAAGATGACAGTTCTGAGTCGTATGTGCCACCGCCATTTGAGCCATCTTGGGCCAAGAAGCTCTCTCACAAGATGAAGACCTTGTTCTGCATGCAGGCCAAGGGACAGTATCAGACTCACGTTGCTCAGAAGGAGAGTCGCCAGCATGACAAGCGAATTCTGAGGAAGCTTGGCGAGGCCATATCGAGTGGGTCTGAGAAGGATATCACTCCTGAGGCTACTTGGATGGCGAAGCAGCAGTTCCAGTGGCTGATTCAGATGAGGAGTCCATCCCAGATGCATCAGAGGAGGAGCCAGATGACTGATCTTTCTGCATGGGAGCTACCACATATGTGTTAGGTGTCCTCTCTGCCTTTTTTGCATCTCGATGCCAAAGGGGGAGAGAGAGTAGGATTTGCGATTATTTGCGTTGTTGTTTTCGTCGTCCCTTTGCTTTCGTTGAACTTTGGTTTATGTCGTTTGTGTGTGAGACCAGGAAACTTCCTCTATCATATGGTGTGAGACATATGCTATCACTCTTATCTTATTATTATCCAATATGATTCGTAGCTTGTGAGTTTGTCTCATATGTACCCTTATCTTCATGCTCACATGCTATGCCTTGTTTCCATACTTAGTGTTATTCATTATGTTACAAGGATTGTATTGTTTATAAAATATAGGGGGAGTGTTGATCCTAGTGTGTGTGCCTTGCAGTCCAAAGCATATCTATAGAATGCACACATCTAGGGGGAGCCTGTCTATATTTTATAGATCTTGGGTTTGCATATGCTCATTTTATATCTTTTGTGTTAATCTCGTATTGTCATAAATCCACCAAAAAGGGGGAGATTGTAAGGGCATATTTCTCCTTAAATGGTTTTGTTGATTGATGACAATGCCTTTGCGGACTAATCGTGTGCATTGAGCATTTCAAATATCTCATGTCTAGGCACAAGACGATTCGGTGCCCCTCGGAGCTTATTGAAGACGGTTGTTCTCTATGTTTCCTTTCGGTGGATTTGAGTCGTAGGAAAGCCGTACTATTAAGAGGGGGTCCACTTCGTAAAGGTTTGGGAGGAATCAACACATACACATCTATCCTGTTTGCACCACCTTTCCTTTACTTTGATGAAGCACTAGCTGTTTTCCTCGTCTGTGCAAAGTGAAGCCTGCGAGGGTACTTGTGTTCAGTGGCCAGCGATAGTACCGCCCAAGGGAGCGGTAGTACCGCAGGAATCTGCGGTAGTACCGCTCAGTGGAGCGGTAGTACTGCTGACCCCTTGCCTAATACGTACGCCTGCGGTACTAGGCGCGGATGTAATTTTTTACATCCGCCCTAGTGCGGTAGTACCGTGATGCAGTTCCGGTACTACCGTGCCGGACTTTTTCGAAGTTTCGTCCTCAACGAATGTAGGTACGGAAGTAATTTTTTACTTCCATGCACCTCCAAGTGCCTGTCTCTACTGACCATGTGATAGTACCACATGGGCTCGCGGTAGTACCGCTCCAGCGGTTCTACCACTAGCTGCCTAGTGCAATCGGCCTGAGATTGATACTCCCATGCGAGCGGTAGTACCGCAGGTCGTAGAGGTAGTACCGCGGGTCGTAGCGGTAGTACCGCAAGCACTTGCGGTAGTACCGTGGTCTGTTGTGGTAGTACCGCGTTGCATGGGGCTGAGGGTGGGGATAACGGTTGGATCTTATCCCCCACTATAAAAGGGAGGTCTTCTTCCTCAAGAAGACTACCTCTTCCTTCCCCAAATTCCATTGTTGCTCAAAGCTCCATTTTAGCCCGATCTCTCTCCCTAGCCAATCAAACTTGTTGATTTTCTAGGGATTGGTTGAGAAGGCCTCGATCTACACTTCCACCAAGAGAAATTTGATTCCCCCCACTAATCCCTTGCGGATCATGTTACTCTTGGGTGTTTGAGCACCCTAGACGGTTGAGGTCACCTCGGAGCCACATTCCATTGTGGTGAAGCTTTGTGGTGTCGTTGGGAGCCTCCAATTCAGTTGTGGACATTACCCCAACCTTGTTTGTAAAGGTTTGGTCGCTGCCTTCAAGGGCACCAATAGTGGAATCACGGCATCTCGCATTGTGTGAGGGCATGAGGAGAATACGGTGGCCCCAGTGGCTTCTTGGGAGGATTGTGCCTCCACACCGCTCCAATGGAGACGTACTTCCTCACAAGGGAAGGAACTCCGGTAACACATCCTTGTCTCCATCGGCTTCACTTTTGGTTATCTTGTACCTTTACTTCTTGCATGCTGGTATTGTGTTGTATCCCTTGCTTGCTTGTGTACTTGTTGTGTTTAGCATCATACAGGTTATTCATTTAGTTGCACATCTAGCCAACTTATTTGATGCTAAGCCTAAATTGTTAAGGAATAGTTAAAAAGTGTTAGTTGCCTATTCACCCCCCTCTAGTCAGCCATATCGATCCTTTCATGATGCCTTTTGCCGATTTGCCACTATCGTTTTGGGGTTATGCATTAGCGACAATTGCATTCACTTTAAATAGGGCACCATCGAAATCCGTTGGGATGACGCCATATGAATTGTGGTTTGTTAAGAAGCCAAAGTTGTCATTTCTTAAAGTTTGGGGATGTGATGCTTATGTCAAAAAGCTTCAGCCTGAAAAAGTTGGAACCCAAAGCAGAGAAATGCGTCTTCATAGGATACCCAAAAGAGAAAGATGGGTATACCTTCTATCTCAGATCCGAAGGCAAAGTGTTTGTCGCTAAAAACGGAACATTTCTTGAGAAAGAGTTTCTCTTGAAATAATTGAGTGGGAGGAAGATAGAACTTAATGAGGTTATTGAACATTTGTTTCAACCAGAGAGTAGCACAGCGCAGAAAGATGTTTCTGTGGGGCCTACATGAGTTGAAGAGGAAGTTAATGATGATGGTCATGAAGCTTCGGATCAAGTTACTATCGAACCTCGTAGGCCAACAAGGAGGCGTACTACTCCTGAGTGGTACGGCAACCCTGTCTTAGAGGTCATGTTGTTGGACAACGATGAACCTACGAGCTATGGAGAAGCGATGATAGGCCCGAATTCCGAGAAATGGTTAGAGGCCATGAAAAACTAGATGGGATCCATGTATCAAAACAAAGTATGGACTTTGGAAGTATTACCTGAAGGGCAAAAGGCCATTCAGAACAAATGGATCTTTAAGAGGAAGACGGACGCGGACGATAATGTCACCATCTATAAAGCTCAACTTGTGGCAAAGGGTTTTTCACAAGTTCAAGGAGTTGACTATGATGAGACCTTCTCATCCGTAGCGATGCTTAAGTCTGTCAGAATCATGTTAGCAATAGCTGCATTTTTCGATTATGAAATCTAGCAGATGGATGTCAAAACAACGTTCCTTAACGGTTTCCTTAAGGAAGAGCTGTATATGAAACAACCAGAAGGTTTTGTCGATCCAGAGAATGCTGACAAAGTTTGCAAACTCCAGCGATCCATTTATGGGCTAGTACAACCATCTCAGAGTTGGAATCTTCGCTTTGATGAGGTGATCAAAGCGTTTGGGTTTATACAAGTTTATGGAGAAGCTTGTATTCACAAGAAAGTGAGTGGGAGCTCTATAGCATTTCTAATATTATATGTGGATGACATATTGCTGGGTGGAAACAATATAAGAAATGTTGGAAAGCATGAAGGAATATTTGAACAAGAGTTTTTCAATGAAGGACCTAGGAGAAGCTGCTTTCATATTAGTCATCAAGATCTATAGAGATAGATCTAGACGTTTAATAGGACTTTGATAGAGTTTTGAAGAAGTTCAAAATGGACCAGTCCAAGAAGGGGTTCTTGCTTGTATTGCAAGGTGTGAAGTTGAGTAAGACTCAATGCCCAGTGACTGCAGAAGATAGAGAAAAGATGAGTGTCATCCCCTATGCTTCAGCCATAGGCTCTATGATGTATGCAATGCTATGCACAAGACCCGATGTCAGCCTTGCCAAAAGTATGGCCGGAAGGTTTCAAAGTGATCCAGGAATGGAACATTGTACGACAGTCAAGAGTATCCTTAAGTACCTGAAAAAGACTAAGGAAATGTTTCTCATTTATGGAGGTGATCAAGAGATCGTTGTAAAGGGTTACGTCGATACAAGCTTTGACACTGATCAGGATGACTCTAAGTCTCAAACCGGATACATATTTATTCTCAATGGGGGGTGGTAAGCTGGTGCAGTTCGAAGCAGAGCATGGTAGCTGATTCTACATGTGAAGCGGAAAACATCGCTGCCTCGGAGGCGGCGAAGGAAGGTGTCTGGATTAAGGAGTTCATGACAGATCTTGGAGTAGTGCCTAGTGCACTAAACCCAATGACTTTGTTCTGTGACAACACTGGTGCCATTGCTCTGGCCAACGAACCAAGGTTTCACAAGAGGACCAGACACATAAAGAGGCGCTTCAATTCCATCTGTGATTACATCAAGTAGGAGGACATAAATATTTGCAAAGTGCACACAGATCTGAATGTCGTAGACCCGTTGCCTAAACCTCTTCCAAGGGCTAAACATGATCAACACCAGAGCTATATCGATGTTAGATTCATTACAATGTAAATCACATAGTGATGTGAGCTAGATTATTGACTCTAATGCAAGTGGGAGACTGTTATAAATATTCCCTAGAGGCAATAATAAAGTGGTTATTATTATATCCTCGTTCATGATAATCATTTATTATCCATGCTATAATTGTATTGATCGGAAACACAAATACATGTGTAGGTACATAGACAACATTGTGTCCCTAGTATGCCTCTAGTAGACTAGCTCGTTGATCAAAGATGGCCAAGGTTTCCGAGCCATATACAAGAGATATCATTTGATAATAGGATCACATCATTGGGAGAATGATGTGATGGACAAGACCCAAACTATAAACATAGCATATGATCGTGTGAGTTTGTTGCTATAGTTTTCTGCATGTCAAGTATCTGTTCCTATGACCATGAGATCATGCAACTCACTGACACCAGAGGAATACCTTGTGTGTGTAAAACGTCACAACGTAACTGGGTGACAATAAAGATTCTCTATAGGTATCTCCGAGAGTGTCTGTTGAGTGGGCATCGATCAAGACTCGAATTTGTTGCTCCGTGTGACGAAGAGGTATCTCAGGGCCCACTCAGTAATACAACATCACAATGAGGCTTGCAAGCAAAGTGACTAAAGAGTTAGCCACATGATCTTGTATTACGGAACGAGTAAAGAGATTTGCCGATAACGAGATTGAACTAGGTATAGAGATACCGACGATCGAATCTCGGGCAAGTGACATACCGAAGAACAAAGGGAACAGCATACGGGATTAAGTGAATCCTTTACATAGAGGTTCAACCGATAAAGATCTTCGTAGAATATGTAGGAACCAATATGGACATCCAGGTCCCGCTATTGGTTATTGACCTTAGAGGTGTCACGGTCATGTCTACATAGTTCTCGAACCAGCAGGGCCTGCACACTTAACGTTCGATGAAGTTTCGGTGGTATTGAGTTATGTATGTTGGTGACCGAAGGTTCTTCGGAGTCCTGGATGAGATCCCGGACATCATGAGGAGTTCTGTAATGGTCCGGAGGTAAAGATTGATATATAGGAAGTCTCGTTTTGGTCACCGGAAAAGTTTCGGACATTTCCGATAGTGTACTGGGAGTGCCGGGAGGGTTCCGAGGGTCCACCGGGAGGGGCCCACTCACCCCAAGGGATACATGGGCCTAGGAGGTGGTGCACAAGACCCTGGTCGGCTTGTAAACTAGCCTCTAAGGACCAATGGGCAAGGATGAGCAGTAGGGGCCAAGTAGGGAGGAGTCCTACTAGGAGTCCACCTCCCACAAGGGAGGTGGACTCCTCCCCTTGCCTTTGGCCGAAGCCCTCCTTGGAGGACGGGCTAGGGCTGCCTCCTCTCCCCTTACACCTATATATGTGGACGGATTTTTAGGGCAGACCCTTACCTGAAAGCCACGTGCTTCCCTCTTCTTCCTCTAGATCGTTTCTCCTCTGGATTAGTTCAGCGGAGCTCGGCAAAGCGCTGTCAGATTAGTTCACCACCACCGCCACCACGTCATTGTGATGTCGGAGAACTCATCTACCTCTCCGCTCCCTCTTGATGGATAAATAAGGCGGATATCATCATCAAGCTGTACGTGTGCTGAACGTGGAGGTGTCGTCCGTTCGACTCTAGATCGGGACGGATCATGATTGGATCGCGGGACGGCTAGTGATTTGGATTGCGAAGACATTCGACTACATCAACCCCGTTTCTTAACGACTCCCACTTAGTGACCTACAAGGGTATGTAGATCCACTCTCCCTATCATGGATGCTCATCATCATCGATAGATCTTGTATGTGTGTAGGAAATTTTTTGTTTCCCATGCATCGTTCCCCAATAGTTTGGTCGTCTTCTGTACAAGGTGTAATCGACAAACAGGTACATACTTGACAGACGGGCTACTTTTTCGGCCTCATCTTGTCTTCCGGGGAGTTATCCTGTTTGAAGGATATGGACTATTTGTTGCACCCAGGTTGGAGCCTGTGGCTCGACAACAAGGACCAAAGGTGTCTCCTCGCTCATGGGAGCGCATACCTCGACTGCATGAACCTGGAGTTCTATAGGAGGGAGCTGCTCACCAACAGAAATGGGATTCCCCCCGGTGGCTTCGAGAAGCTCCACCAGGAAATGCTTGCCGGAGTTTAGCTTTCTTCTCTTCTTGGCCATTGCTGACGGGGATATTGATGGTTGAGTGAGGTGGGGGACAAAAGTCCCTGGTTCCACAGGAAGCTTCTGCACAACACACTTCGATAGATGATCAACAATACTATTTTCCATTCGTGGCACATGTTCTGTCTGCAATCCATCGAAGTGTTCCTCCAGTTTCCTTACATCCTCTACGTATGCTTCCATCAACTGGCTCTAATAATATTTTTTGATTTGCTTCACCACTTGCTGAGAATCTCCCCTGACGATCAGTTTCTTGATTCCCAACTCTACCGCAATTCTGAGTCCGGCAAGGAGCACCTCGTACTCTGCAGTGTTATTGGTGGACTCCTCCCCGGGAAAGTGCATTTGAATCACATACTTGAGGTACTCTCTAGTGGGGGCGACGAGGAGCACGCCTGCTCCAGCGCCCTTGAGTGAGAAAGCACCCTCAAAGTACATGATCCAATCCTTCGGTGCCTCCTTGCCGGGGAGAGTTGTCTCTGGAACCTCTTCGTCTGGCGTGGGTGTGCATTCTGCAACGAAATCTGCCAATGCCCGGCTCTGTATCATGGAAGTGCTCTCATATTTCAACCCGAAGCTCGACAGCTCTAGTGCCCACTCAACTATCCTGCCGGTGGCTTCGGGGTTCCTCAACATAAGTTGCAGCGCATGGCGGGTGACAACTATGATCTCATGGGCTTGGAAGTAGTGGTGCAGTTTCCTCGAGGCCATGATGAGGCCGAAGATTATCTTTTGTACTCCAGAGTACCTTGATCTAGCCCCTGCAATAGGGAGCTGACAAAGTACACGACTCGCTGCAACATTTTTTTCTTCACCACTTCCTTAGAACTACTTTCGCTTGCTTGCTGAGGTCCCCCTTGCTCTGTATTGGGTCTTGTCGCGAATGCTTCAGTCTTGCCCCTGGCAGAATCAGTTGCAACAGCCGCGTCTTCATCCACTTCTTAGTGTGCCACTAGTGCTGCACTAACCACTTGATTCGTTGCTGCCAAGTATAGCAGCAACGGTTCTTGCGGTTTAGGAGCAACCAAGGTGGGAGCAAAGGAAAGGTAAGTTTTCAGATCTTGCAGCGCTACTTCTTCTTACGGGGTCCACTTCATCGGGCCAGCCTTCTTCAGGATCTTAAAGAACGTCAGGGCATGTTCAATGGATTTGAAGATGAATCTTCTCAACGCGGCAACACGTCCGATCAAATGTCCGATGTCCTTGATGGTCTTGGGTGCTTGTATCTTCTCGATCGCCTTGATCTTGTCGGGATTGGCTTCTATTCACCGCTGAGACACAAAGAATCCAAGCAGCTTTCCGGAGGGAACGCCAAACACACACTTCTCAGGGTTGAGCTTCAAATTTATCTTGCGTCAGTTTGCAAAAGTTTCTTCTAAGTCTTCTACGAGAGTTGCTTCGTCCTTGGTCTTGACCACTATGTCATCCATGTATGCTTCCACATTTCTGTGCAACTGGGGTCCAAATCCAATCTGAACGGCCCTAGCAAAGGTAGACCCGGTGCTCCTTAACCCGAAGGGCATACGCACAAAGCAGTACGTGTCACATGGAGTTATGAATGCAGTCTTTTCTTCATCTTCCTTAGCCATGAATATCTAGTGGTATCCGGAGTAGGTGTCCAAGAAGGAGAGCAAATCACACCCGGAAGTGGAATCAACGATCCAATCAATGCGCGGCAAGGGAAAAGGGTCCTTCGGGCATGACTTGTTCAAGTCAGTGAAGTCTATACAAAGCCTCCATTACCCATTCGCCTTGCGCACCACTACCGGGTTATCTAACCAAGTTGGATGCAGTACTCCTCTGACCAAACCAGCTGCTTCAAGTTTCTTGATCTCTTCGGCAATGAATTGTTGCCATTCCAAAGCTTGCTTCCTAACCTTTTGCTTGACGAGTCTGACATGAGGGCAAACAATAAGGTGGTGCTCAGTTACCTCCCTCGGAACACCAGGGATGTCGGATGGTTGCCAAGAATACACATGAACATTCGCCAGCAGGAAGGCAATGAGTGTGCTTTCTTATTTGTCAGTAAGGGTGGCACTGATGGTGAATGTACCATCTATGCCATCCAACCTCGTCGAGACCTTTTTTGTCTCAGGATAGGTGAGCTTGGTCTTCTTGCTGGTGGAAGTCTCCGGCAGGTCATCATCAGGTGTAGCGCACTCCCAAGAGGCACGCTTCCCAGAGTCCTTGTCGATGTTCGCACAAGATTTCATTGCTTTCTTCGAACTCTTGGCGGGAGCTAGGATTTCTACTTCTCCAGCTGCTACCGCGTCTCTATGCATCCTGTCTACGCATATGACTGTATCCTTCTTGTCAGATGGAATTGACATGATTCCAATGGGCCCTGGCATCTTCAGGGTGTTGTAAGCATAGTGGGACGTTGCCATGAATTTTGCGAGAGTTGGGCGACCAAGAATTCCATTGTAGGGCAGGGGGAAATCAACCACATCGAATAACACCTTCTCAGTCCGATAGTTCAACTCCCCGCCAAACGTCATAGGCAAAATGATCTTTCCCTTGGGTCAGCTATTGCCAGGATTGACACCTTGGAAAGTACCTATTGCCTTGAGCTCTCTGTCAGGGATTTGCAGCCTCTCAACCACCTTAGGGGAAATCAAGTTCAATCCTGCCGCGCCGTCAACTAACATCTTGGTGACTTTGAGGTTGTGGATTGTCAGGGATACCAACAATAGCAAACATCCGACCACAGTAGTATGGCTAGGATGATCCTCTTCATCAAAGATGATAGGCATGCGGGGCCACTTAAGTGGTTTCATGTAGCAGGTTCCACGGTGTTAACTTCATGCGCCCACTGCTTGAGCTGGCGGTGAGAAGAATGCAAAGATGCACCCCCGTCAACACACAAAGCCTCGGTTGCCTTCTGAAATTCTCGATCACTGGAATCCTCCTCTTCATCCTCATCCTCACTCGTGTCATCTATCTCTTTCTTCTCGCGGCCTCTGGCTGGATTTTCCTTCTGCTGCGGGGTCTTGCCGCGGCGGCCTCCTCTGCCACCACGACCCTGTTGGGGAACTGCGCATGGGAAACAAATATTTTCCTACGCACACGCAAACCTATCCATGGTGATGAGCATCTAAGAGAGGGAGAGTGGATCTACGTACCCTTGTAGATCGCTAAGCGGGAAGCGTTAAGAAACGCGGTTGGTGTAGTCAAACATCTTCGCGATCCAAATCGCCGAGCGTCCCGCGATCTCATCACGATCCGTCCCGCAATCCAATCACGATCCGTCCCGTGAACTCGTCACGATCCGTATCACGATCTTGATCACGATCTGTCCCGCGAACTCATCACGATCCGTTCCGTGATCTCATCACGACCCGTCTCGTGATCTCGATCACGGTCCTTCCGATCTAGCGCCGAACGGACGGCACCTCCGTGTTCAGCACACGTGCAGCTTGATGACGATCTCCACCATCTCGATCCAGCGAGAGGAGGTGGAGAGGAGAGAGAGTTCACCGGCAGCATGACGGCACTCCGGTGATGGTGGTGGAGCAATTCCGGCAGGGCTTTGCCTAAGCGCTGCAGAAAACCGATCTAGAGGAGAAACTATGCACCGGTGTAACGGGTAGCACGTGGCCGGAAATTCTGTCCAAAAACTACCCAATCCACTAGTATATATAGGAGGAGAGGAGAGGAGAGGCAGCCAAGGCCTTTGGGTCGGACGAAATAGGAGGTGGGAGCAATCCTACTTCACCTCCAATCCTAGTTGGAGTAGGATTGCCTCCTATTGGCTGATTTTCCACTTTTTGCTTTAGGACTTTCTCTCCTGCGCCATGGGCCTTTGTGGCTGTTTTCCCAGCCCGCTAAGGGCTGGTTATTATTCTCCCACAGCCCATGGACCTCTTGGGGTCTAAGTACCCCTCCCGGAGGTCTCCCGGTACACTACCGGCACTCCCGGTACACTACCGATGAGCCCGAAACTTTTTCGGAAACCAAACTGGGACTTCCTATATATGAATCTTTACCTCCAGACCATTCCGGAGCTCCTCGTGACGTCCGGGATCTCATCCGAGACTCCGAACAAACTTCGGTCACCACCATACATAACTCTACACTACCGAAACGTCACCGAACCTTAAGTGTGCAGACCCTGCGGGTTCGAGAACTATGTAGACATGACCGAGACACCTCTACGGTCAATAACCAATGGCGGGACCTGGACGTCCACATTGGTTCCTACATATTCTACGAAGATCTTTATCGGTCGAACCTGTATGTCAAGGATTCAGTTAATCCCGTATAACGTTCCCTTTGTTCTTCGGTATGTTACTTGCCCGAGATTCGATCGTCGGTATCTCCATACCTAGTTCAACCTCGTTACCGGCAAGTCTCTTTACTCGTTCTGTAATACAAGATCCCGCAACTAACAATTAGTCACATTGCTTGCAAGGCTTATTTTGATGTTGCATTACCGAGTGGGCCCCGAGATACCTCTCCGTCACACGGAGTAACAAATCCCAGTCTCGATCCATGCCAACTCAACAGACACCATCGAAGATACCTGTAGAGCACCTTTATAGTCACTCAGTTACGTTGCGACGTTTGATACACACAAGGCACTCCTCCAATATCTATGAGTTGCATGATCTCATGGTCATAGGAACATATACTTGACATGCAGAAAACAGTAGCAATAAACTGACACGATCATATGCTATGTTTGTAGTTTGGGTCTTATCCATCACATCATTCTCCTAATGATGTGATCCCGTTATCAAATGACATCTCATGTCCATGGCTAGGAAACCTTAACCATCCTTTGATCAACGAGCTAGTCCATTAGAGGCATACTAGGGACATGGTTTTGTTGATGTATCCACGCATGCATTTAAGTCTCCGATCAATACAATTATAGCATGGATAATAAACAATTATCATGAACAAGGAAATATGATAATAACTAATTTATTATTGCCTCTAGGGCATATTTCCAATAGTCTCCCACTTGCACTAGAGTCAATAATCTAGTTCACATCACCATGTGATTCGCATTGTTATGAATCTAACACCCAATGAGTTTTGGGGCTCGATCATGCTTTGCATGTGAGAGAGGTCTTATAGTCAACGGGTCTGCGATATTTAGATCCGTGTGTACTTTGCAAATCTCTATGTCAAACCGTAAACACTGCTACCACACTCCACTTGGTACTATTTCCAAATGGCTGCTCCACTATACGTATCTAGATTGCTACTAGTAGTCATCCGGATAGGTGTTAAAGCTTGCATCGACGTAACTCTTTACGACGAACTCTTTATCACCTCCATAATCAAGAAACATTTCCTTAGTCCTCTAGTTACTAAGGATAATTCTGACCGTTGTCCAGTGATCCACTCCTGGACCACTCTTGTACCCCTTGACAAACTCATGGCAAGGCACACATAGGTGCGGTACACAGCACGGCATAATATAGAGCCTATGGCTAAGGCATAGGGGACGACGTTCGTCCTTTCTCTTTCTTCTGCCGTTGTCGAGCTTTGAGTCTCACTCAACTTCACACCTTACAAATCAGACAAGAACTATTTCTTTGGCTGATCCATTTTGAACTCTTTCAAAATCTTGTCAAGGTATACACTCATTGAAAGTCTCATCAAGCATCTTGATCTATCTCTATAGATTTTGATGCTCAACAATTAGGTAGCTTTATCCAGGTCTTCCTTTGAAAATCACTTTCCAAATGACCGTTTTATGCTTTCCAGAAACTCTACATTATTTCTGATCAACAATATGTCATCCACATATACTTATCAGAAATTCTATAGTGCTCCCACTCACTTTATTGCAAATACAAGTTTCTCGTAAACTTTGTATAAACATCAAAACTTTGATCACCTCATCAAAGCGTATATTCCAACTCCGAGATGCTTGCTTCAGTCCATGGAAGGATCACCGAAGCTTGCACACCTTTTAGCATCCTTAGGCCTGACAAAACCTTCTGGTTGTATCACATACAACCTTTCCTCAAGTAAACCGTTAAGGAAATGATGTTTTGACATCCATCTGCCAGATTTCATAATTGAAAACACAACAACTGCTAACATAATTCCAACAGACTTTAGCACCACTACGAGTGAGAAAGTCTCATCGTAGTCAACTCCTTGAACTTGTCACAAACATCTTTGCAACAAGTCGAGCTTTACAAATAGTGACATTCACCATCAGTGTCTGTCTTCATTTTAAAGATCCATTTGTACTCAACGACCTGCCGTCCAACGAGCAAGTCTACCAAAGTCTACACTTGGTTTTCATACATGGATCCTATCTCGGATTTCATGGCCTCTAACCATTTGTCGGAATCCGGGCCCATCATCACTTCTCCATAGCTCGTAGGTTCATCGTTGTCCAACAACATGATCTCCAAGACAGAGTTGTCGTACCAGTTAGGAGCAGTACACATCCTTGTCGACCTACGAAGTTCGATAGTAACTTGATCCTGAAGCTTCGTGATCATCATCATTAACTTCCTCTTCAACTAACGTAGGCTTCACAGAAACATCTTTCTGCGCTGCGCTACTCTCTGGTTGAACAAAGGTTCAACAACCTCATCAAGTTCTATCTTCCTCCCACTCAATTCTTTCGAGAGAAACATTTCCTCGAGAAAGGATCCGTTTAAGCAACAAACATTTTGCACTAGGATCTGAGATTGAAGGTTCACCCAACTGATCTTAGGGTATTCTATGAAGATGCAATTTGTCCGCCTTGGGTTCGACCTCATTAGGTGAAAACATTTTCCACACAAGTGTCACATCCCAAAATATTAAGAAATGACAGCTTAGGTTTCTATCAAACCATAATTCACACGGTGTCATCTCAACGGATTTAGATGATGCCCTATTTAAAGTGAATGTAGTTGTCTCTAATGCATAACCCCAAAAATTATAGTAGTAAAACGATAAGAGACATCACAGTATGCACTATATCAATAGAGCATGACTATGATGTTCGGACACACCATCACACCATGGTGTTCCAGGTAGCGTTAGTTGTGAAACAAATTTCACATTGTCTTAAGTTGTATGCCAAACTCGTAACTCAGATATTCACCTCCACGATCATATCGTGGTCATTTTTATCTTCTTGTCACGATGATCTTTAAACTTCACTCTGAATTTGCTTGAACCTTTCAAACGATTCAGACTTGTGTTTCATTAAGTAAATATACACTATATCTACTCAAATCATCAGTGAAGGTAAGAAAATAACGATATCCACTGCACGCTACAAGACTCACTAGATTGCATACATCAATATGTATCATTTCCAATGAATCACTTGCCCGCTCCATCCAACGGGGTCTTTTAGTCATCTTGCCCAAGAGGCATGGTTCGCATGTCTCAACCGATTCGAAATCGGATGAGTCCAAATATCCATCAGCATGGAGTTTCTACATGCGCTTTATACCAATATGACATTTAGCGGCAGTGCCACAAGTATGTGGTACTATCATTATTAACTTTGTATCTTTTGACATCAATGTTATGAACATGTGTACCACTACGATCAAGATTTCAACAAACCATTCTCATTGGGTGCATGACCATTGAAGGTATTATTCATGTAAACAGAATAACCATTATTCTCTAACTTAAATGAATAACCGTATTGCAATAAACATGATCTAATCATGTTCAAGCTCAACGCAAAACACCAAATAACATTTAGGTTCGTCACTAATCCTGAAGGTAGAGAGAGCGTGCGATGTTGATCACATCAACCTTGGAAACATTTCCAACACATATCGTCACCTCACCCTTAGCTAGTTCTCCGTTTATTCCGTAGCTTTTATTTCGAGTTACTAACATTTAGCAACCGAACCGGTATCCAATACCCAGGTTCTACTAAGAGTACTAGCAAGGTACACATCAATAACTCGTATATCAAATATACTTCTGTCGATGTTGCCAGCCTTCTTATCTACCAAGTATCTAGGGTTGTTCTGCTTCAGCGACCTCTCACCTCATAATAGAAGCACTTAGTCTCGGGTTTGAGTTCAACTTTGGGTTGCTTCACTGGAGCAGCAACTGACTTGCTATCCATGAAGTTTCCCTCCTTGCTCTTGCCCTTTTCGAAACTAGTGGTTTGATTAACCATCAACACTTGACGCTCCTTCTTGATTTCTACCTTCGCGGTGTCAAACATCGCGAACAGCTCAGGGATCAATACTTCTATCCCTGGTGTATTATAGTTCATCACTAAGTTCTAGTAGCTTTAGTGACAGTGACTTGGAGAACTATATCAATCACTATCTTATCTGGAAGATCAACTCCCACTTGATTCAAGCGATTGTAGTACCCAGACAATCTGAGTACATGTTCAACGATTGAGCTATTCTCCTTCATCTTACAGGCAAAGAATCTTGTTGGATATCTCATATCTCGCAACACAGGCACGAGCCTGAGATCACAATCTCTGCTCCTAGAACATCTCATATGTTCCGTGACGTTCAAAACGTTTCCGAGCCTCAATTCTAAGCCGTAATGCATGACGCACTAAACTATCAAGTAGTCATCGAAACGTGCCTGTCAGATGTTCACAACATCTATAGACGACGCTAGAGGGGGTGGCGCACCGAGCGGTGCATTAAGGACATAAGCCTTCTGTGCGGCAATGAGGACAATCCTCAGATCACGGACCCAGTCCGCAATATTGCTACCAACATCTTTCAACTCTATTTCTCTAGGAACATATAAAAATACAAGGGAGCTACAGCGCGAGCTAGTAATCTACAACATAATTTGCAAATACACTTTGACTATGTTCATGATAATGAGTTCAATTAATCATATTACTTAAGAACTCCCACTCAAATTGACATCCCTCGGGTCATTCGAGTGATACATGATCCAAATTCACCAACTCAAGTCCGATCATCACGTGAGTTAAGGTGGCTTCAATGGTGAACATCATTATGTTGATCATATCCACTATATGACTCATGCTCGACCTTTCGGTCTCTTGTGTTCCGAGGCCATGTCTGTACATGCTAGGCTCGTCAAGTTTAACCCGAGTGTTCTGCGCGTGCAAATCTGGCTTGCACCCGTTGTATGTGAACGTAGAGTCTATCACACCCGATCATCACGTGGTGTCTCAACACGACGAACTTTCGCAACGGTGCACACTCGGGGAGAACACAATTTATCTTGAAATTAAGTGAGGGATCACCTTATAATGCTACCGTCATCCTAAGCAAAACAAGGCGCATAAAAGGATTAACATCACATGCAAATCATAAGTGGCATGATATGGCCATTATCTTGTGCTTTTGATCTCCATCATGAAAGCACCGGCATGATCTCCATCGTCACCGGCATGACACCATGATCTCCATCATCTTGATCTCCATCAACGTGTCTCCATCGGGGTTGTCACGCCCTGCATGCTTCTACTACTATTGCTACAGTAGCGATAAAGTAAAGCATTACATAGCGCTTAATGATTGACACGCGGGTCATACAATAATTAAAGACAACCCTATGGCTCCTGCCGGTTGCCATATTCATCGACATGCAAGTCGTGATAATCTATACATCACATGATCATCTCATACATCACATATATCACATCATGTAATTGGCCATATCATATCACAACATACCCTGCAAAAACAAGTTAGACGTCCTCTAATTATTGTTGCATGTTTTACGTGGCTGCTACGGCTATCTAGCAAGAACAATTCTCACCTACGCATAAACCACAATGGTGATACATAGATTGCTTTTCAACCTTCTCAAGGACCGCCTTTGTCGAATCCGATCCAACTAAAGTGAGAGAAACTGTCACCCGCAAGCCATCTAGGCAACAAGTTGCGTCGAGGGAACCGGTCTCTCGTAAGCGTACGAGTAATGTTGGTCCGGGCCGCTTCATCTCACAATCCCGCTGAACCAAAATACGACCAAGGGAGGAAGCAATCTAAGCATCAACGCCCACAAACCTTTTGTGTTCTACTCGAGATCTCATCGAACCATCAACCTAGCTCATGATGCCACTGTTGGGGAACTGCGCATGGGAAACAAAAAAAATCCTACGCACACGCAAACCTATCCATGGTGATGAGCATCTACGAGAGGGAGAGTGGATCTACGTACCCTTGTAGATCGCTAAGCGGGAAGCGTTAAGAAACGCGGTTGGTGTAGTCGAACATCTTCGCGATCCAAATCGCCGAGCGTCCCGCGATCTCATCACGATCCGTCCCGCGATCCAATCACGATCCGTCCCGTGAACTCGTCACGATCCGTCTCACGATCTTGATCACGATCTGTCCCGCGAACTCATCACGATCCGTTCCGTGATCTCATCACGACCCGTCTCGTGATCTCGATCACGGTCCTTCCGATCTAGCGCCGAACGGACGGCACCTCTACGTTCAGCACACGTGCAGCTTGATGACGATCTCCACCGTCTCTATCCAGCGAGAGGAGGTGGAGAGGAGAGAGAGTTCACCGGCAGCGTGACGGCGCTCCGGTGATGGTGGTGGAGCAATTCCGGCAGGGCTTCGCCTAAGCGCTGCAGAAAACCGATCTAGAGGAGAAACTATGCACCGGTGTAACGGGTAGCACGTGGCCGGAAATTCTGTCCAAAAACCACCCAATCCACTAGTATATATAGGAGGAGAGGAGAGGAGAGGCAGCCAAGGCCTTTGGGTCGGCCGAAATAGGAGGTGGGAGCAATCCTACTTCACCTCCAATCCTAGTTGGAGTAGGATTGCCTCCTATTGGCTGATTTTCCACTTTTTGCTTTAGGACTTTCTCTCCTGCGCCATGGGCCTTTGTGGCTGTTTTCCCAGCCCACTAAGGGCTGGTAATTATTATCCCACATCCCATGGACCTCTTGGGGTCGAAGTACCCCTCCCGGAGGTCTCCCGGTACACTACCGGCACTCCCGGTACACTACCGATGAGCCCGAAACTTTTTCGGAAACCAAACTGGGACTTCCTATATATGAATCTTTACCTCCGGACCATTCCGGAGCTCCTCGTGACGTCCAGGATCTCATCCGGGACTCCGAACAAACTTCGGTCACCACCATACATAACTCTACACTACCGAAACGTCACCGAACCTTAAGTGTGCAGACCCTGCGGGTTCGAGAACTATGTAGACATGACCGAGACACCTCTACGGTCAATAACCAATGGCGGGACCTGGACGTCCACATTGGTTCCTACATATTCTACAAAGATCTTTATCGGTCGAACCTGTATGTCAAGGATTCAGTTAATCCCGTATAACGTTCCCTTTGTTCTTCGGTATGTTACTTGCCCGAGATTCGATCATCGGTATCTCCATACCTAGTTCAACCTCGTTACCGGCAAGTCTCTTTACTCGTTCTGTAATACAAGATCCCGCAACTAACAATTAGTCACATTGCTTGCAAGGCTTATTGTGATGTTGCATTACCAAGTGGGCCCCGAGATACCTCTCCGTCACACGGAGTAACAAATCCCAGTCTCGATCCATGCCAACTCAACAGACACCATCGAAGATACCTGTAGAGCACCTTTATAGTCACCCAGTTACGTTGCGACGTTTGATACACACAAGGCACTCCTCCGATATCTGTGAGTTGCATGATCTCATGGTCATAGGAACATATACTTGACATGCAGAAAACAGTAGCAATAAACTGACACGATCATATGCTATGTTTGTAGTTTGGGTCTTATCCATCACATCATTCTCCTAATGATGTGATCCCGTTATCAAATGACATCTCATGTCCATGGCTAGGAAACCTTAACCATCCTTTGATCAACGAGCTAGTCCATTAGAGGCATACTAGGGACATGGTTTTGTCTATGTATCCACACATGCATTTAAGTCTCCGATCAATACAATTATAGCATGGATAATAAACGATTATCATGAACAAGGAAATATGATAATAACTAATTTATTATTGCCTCTAGGGAATATTTCCAACAGACCCTTCCCGGTAGCATTGTCTTGGCCCTTCTCCTTGTCGCGTTTCTCGTATTCAGCCATCTGTTTCTTAGCTAGCTGTTCAAATTGGCAGGATTCTTGGAGATCGTGGCCTTTGGTGCGGTGGATCTTGCAGTATGGCTCGTCGGTTTTCTCGGTTTTCTCCATGACAGCAGCCTCCCGGCAATCAGCACACGTGGCAGCTCCCTTGTGAGGGGTCTTGGCTTTTGCCTTCTTGTCGGCGCTGAGATCTCCAGAGCTCTCAACGGCCAACACCGCTTTTCCCTTGTGCTTCTTGTTGCCTTTTCAGTTCTTCCCCTTCGAGCCGGGGGCATCGACGCCGTCATCTGAGTCAACTCCGATGCCAGCCTCCTCTCCGGGCAATCGTCTTTCCTCTTCATCATGGGCACACTTGTCTGCCAATGTGTATATCTCATTGACGGTCTTTGGGAGTTTGACATTCATCTTAGCCCGCATCCTCCTGTTGAGCACATTCGAGTGGAACGCGACAATCACAGCTACAGGGTGTATCGTGAGAATGTTGCGGTGTGCTCGACTGAATCTCTGGATGTGCTTCCGCAGAGTCCCTCCCACTTTATGCAGAAGGACTTGCAAGTAGTTGGGTTGTCCAGGCTCTTGGTGGTCGCCGGTGAATGCGCCGACAAACTCGTTGCATAGGTTAGCCCATGACAAAATGGAGTTTTTCAGCAGGTGCATCAGCCACGACCTCAAATTTGGCTTGAGTGCCAAAGGAAAATAGTTGGCGAGCACCTTCTCATCCCTTCCTCTTGTAGCTTGAACGGGTATTGTGTAGATGTCCAGGAACTTTGTCGGGTTCAATTTTCCGTCGTACTTCTCCGTTAGCTCTGGTTTAAAGGCTCGGGTCGATGGCCAGCGGACCTGTCGTAGCTCGCGAGTGAAGGTAGGACATCCAACCTCGTAAGGCACGTACCCGCCAACACTGGGCGCGGGGTTGCTAGCACATGAATCGTTGCACTTGTCAGGCTGACGGTATACTTCTTAACGCCGCTCGATGGTGATGCACGCGTCTTCCCTCCGCTGATCCTCCAGGACACGTCTCTGGTCCCGACGATCGCATCGGTCGGATGAAGCCATAGATGCTTCATCGAGCTCGCTGGCATGCGAAGCTTGTGATGGTTGTCTTTGGGTCTGCTGTCGCGAGGGGACTGCATCGTGGGTGTGGCCCCCTCGACGCGATCGCCGATCCAGGCCGCCATCGCCGTCCACGTACGTCATGAAGCTTCTGCATGTTGGGACATATTAGCTTCGACGAAAGAGATCAAGCTCTCGATCGTAGCCTTCCATTCGTCCATCTTGTCACCCGCCGGTGGGAAGTTCAGCAGCATCAAGACTCGCGCCATTGCCTTCGTCGTCGTATCTGGCATGGCGAAGGAGGTGGACTGCGATGTCGCATGGCTCCTGGTGGAACCAGGTGGCCGTCGTCGCGTTCCTAATGTCGTGCACCGCTTGCTGGGGCAGTCTTACTTGGAGGAGGCCGAGCTCATGGGTTTGCAACCCCGCTCGACGCTCCGTCTTTGTCCTGGACATGGTGTGCACTCAATGGCCGCACCGGTGATGCGCGCAGCCAAGGGGTCACGACTTGCTCCAGATTGTGCATCGCTGTGGCGGCCGTGGCCATCGGCACGAAGGGGAGGTGAAGACTAGTTGTTTCCTCCGCCTGTGGCACTGGGACCGTGCTCACGAGGGCGTTGCTATCGTTGCTCCTCTCCGGCATTCTCCGCCCCAACTTCAGCCACGGGGGACACGACGGTGGCGCCGCCTGCGCCGATCGCGTCGCCCATGACGCCCGCATCGCCTGTAGTTTTTGTAGCGCTGACGCCTTCCACAGCTGCATGCGTGGGAGCTTTTGAAGGGAAGGAAGTGTGGTCGTGCCAGATTTCTTCTTTGGAGCCATGGATCAAGAAGACGATGATCAAGATTGACTGGCCGCTCACGAACTCGGGTTCTCACAAATGACGCCCCCTACCTGGCATGCCAAAGATGTCGAGGCGGGATGCACTCGATCACCTATGGGTCCGCAAGACCCTTTGTGGTTCAGCCGGGGGCAAGGTCACTTGTACAAAGAGCGGAGATGGCAAGACGACGTGATGATCGTGACACGGGTGTTTTACCCATGTTCGGGCCCCTGTGAAGCGTAAAACCGTACTCCTGCTTTTAGTGGATTTATCAGAGGAACACGAGAGGCACGCAACGCTCTAGCCCGGCGAGGATTGCCTTCGAGGAAAGAGCTGCTACGCGAGTACAAGTGTCTAGAGATTCGAATCCTGATCTAGGTTGCCTTAGGCCTCCTTTTATAGCACAAGGGGCAACCACAGTGGCAAAACAGACATTGTTTTGGAAAAAACGTTTGTCCTGATCTAGGTTTAAGAGCAGTTTTGAAAACCGTTTTTCTTCATAAAAAAACATGAATCATATTTTTTTAGTCTATTTTTAAAACCATCGAAATGAGGCAAATGAGATAGCGTTGGATAGCTGGTGCAAATCCGCTTCTTTTTCATACAGAACGGTTTTTCCAATTTTAAATTATTTAAACATAATTTCGAAAATGGCCGAAGTCCCACCGAGTTTGTATTTTCACGTTATTTTCTTAATGGTTTATCGGAATGCAGCAAATGATATGGCATTGGTAAGCTTGAAGATATGCGAAACCTTTTTATTTAGATTTTTTGCAATTCTTTACAGTTTTAAGTCAATTTTGAAAATGGCGAAAAACCTTTTTAACCGTAGTTTCTACCAATTTTATCAGAACGGGGCAAATAATACGCCAGTGAAAAACTACGGAAAATGTGAAACTTTTTCATGTAGATGGTTTTCGCTGATTCCAAGCCGCTTTCAAGCAATTTTGAAAACACCGAGATCATGGTTGTGCCTTTTATCGTGAAACAGAGTCTTCGAAAATGCAACGCGTGAAGAACTTGAACTTCATCACCACGTCTACCTGAACTTCACTATGTTTCTTCACGTGTTGTTTTTTGCTCGAAACTCTCCATCCACTCACTGAAATTGAGAAAGTGATATACCGATGAAAAGCTGTTGAAAACACGTAACTTTTCCGTCTTGATTATTTTTTCATACTCGCGACGGTTTAAAAGATTTTCATCTGAAATTCATTCAGTGTAGTAACTAAACTTCCTTCCGTTTTCACGTTGAACTTCTGTCACGTATTTTCATTTGTAATTTCCCACCCATTCGTTGGTGTTACACAAATGATATTCCTTTTTTTACAAATCCCTCTCACAATAATTTTCTAACTTTCTCCGATCGAGTACTTGAACTTATAGCAACAAAAAAATTGGACCTTACCTTTTTGTTATCTTTCTCACATTAAACACGCACCATGTAGTATGTGAACTTTCTTTGTTTTTATAATTTGAATTTTTGATTTCCTTCTATGAAATAGAATTGCTCCCAAATAATAACTGAACTTCTTTGTGGATTGAGAGAATTATTTTAAAACACCAAAAGCAACAACTTGTTGTGTTTTCTGAACATGGAAATACAAGGTGCAACTCTCTCGTAAAAAAATTTGAACTTTCCCAAGCAGAGCACTCGAACTTCTTGCAACAAACCTTTTAAGATTTTATTTTTTATTTTTTTATTCTCATCTGAAACACATTTAATGTAGTACTTGAACTTTTCGTTGTATTCACTATGAACTTATGTCATGTTTTTGTGTATACATCGAATTACACGTAATTGAAGGTCGAGCGTCATTTTTTGCCATTTTAAAACATGTCACTCAAGGTCGGACGTCCCACAATATAAATTTTGAACCGTGCACCACGGTGGTGCACGTGAACTTGTTGTAACAAATCTAAGTTTTTTACATACTTCGAACTTCAATGTTATTTTAATTTGAAATTCTTAGTCTTATTCTTAGGAAGGATTTTTTTTAAATAAGCATCAAACATTTAAAAAAAAATTGAACTTCATAGTTTTATTTTCCTAGAAACGGAAAAAGAATAAGTTTTCCGTATATATCGAACTACTGTATTTTAATTTGAACTTCTTCATTTTTACTCCCTCCGTCCCAAAAATTTTGTCTTAGATTTGTCTAGATGTGAATATATCTAGTTACGTTTTAGTATTTAGATACATCCATTTCTAAACAAACCTAAGACAAGTATTTTGGTACTGAGGGAGTATTCTTTAGTAACAAGGAAAATCTGAGTTTTTTTATAAATATCCAATTTATCTATTTTTGTAATTTGGACTTCTTGGTTTATTTCTTTTATCATCGAAATATCCTAGTTTTGTAATAAATATTGGACCTCCTCCGCATTTTTTTAGATTTTGATTTATTTGTAGAGACGGAAAAATACCGATAATTTTGTACTCTTGGTTTTATTTTCTACAAACAAGAATTTTTCCTTTTTTAAGAACGTCGAACCTTTGTGTTATTTTAATTTGAACTTCTTGATTTTATTTTTTGAAAAGGCAAAATATCCAATTTTTAAAGTTCATTTTTTTATTTTGAACTTCCTGTTTTTTTATAAACATAAAAAATCCCATTTTTAGAACCCTGTATTTCTCTGTTACTTTAGTTTGACCTTCTTTGTTTTTGCTTTTTTGATACGTTTTTCTTAATTTGCCATTTAAAATGAAAAAATGAAACAGAATATCGAGCAACTCCTTTTATTGTGGAAACATGGAAAGTCCGTTTTTAATAAGTTTTGAACTTCTCTATTTTTTAATTTGGATTTCTTGGTTTTTCAATTTGATCTTCTTAGTTTTATAATTTTTTAAATGAAAAGAATATATTTTTTAGTCAATGTATTTTTGGTGTTTTGCATATACAGTTGGAGTTGCTGCTTTCTCAAATTTGAACTTCCTTGATTCTCCTGTAATATAGGCAGCATAATTGATGAAAAATCATTAGAGCTTGGTACTAGATATGCATTATTGATAAGCGCAGACAAATGTGTGGAATCAGCAATACATAGGAGGAGCAACATTTTCATCACCTAATTCTGCTGAAGGTACATAGTACAAATTGCAGTCTCTGAAGTCTGAACACACAAGATCTCAGAGCATCTGATATGTAAATAATAGAAGGTGGTATACATGAAAATGTAGCAGAGAGCTTATCCTTGGAAAATTTAGCATACACTCACTCCGTTCCAAAATATAAGACATTTTAGAGATTTCACTATAAACTACATATGGATGTATATAGACATATTTTAGAGTATAGATTCACTCATTTTGCTCCGTATGTAGTCCATAGTGAAATCTCTAAAAGATCTTATATTTAGAAATGGAGAGAGTAATTACTAGTGAACTTCAGCGGACGAATCACCCACTGACCCAGGCGAGCAGGAGAGAAGCACGCTGTATCCTCGTCGATCCACAGCAATGGGGAAACACGCTGCTGGGGAGTGTTGCTGGAGGAATTTCAGTTGGGTGGGAAAGCACCTAGCAGAAAAAGAAAAAAGAAGAACACATGCTCCGGTATAATCTGAGGCGCCAGCTTCTTAATCAAAACAATTAGTACTATTCCCATCTATTAACAACGGCCTGAGATGCTCATGTTTAGGCTAGTGCAAGATAATAGTACTAGGCATCCAGCGTGATTGGAACAAACAAGATGAACATGTGATTTCACGGAGAAACTACAGCCACGGGCATGAATATGAATAGCTCTATGTACCGGATACCGGCCACCAGCAGAACAGCAGCAAGCGACATATGCAGCAGCAGATTATTTTTGGGAAAGGACCTGCATTTTTACATCAGCAACATATCCATATGCAACCGGATAGCCGCAGTAGAACACTGTGTATAGCCGTAGTAGAACTTCACGGCCGCTCGTTAAAATATTGTCCACAGCCGTGGCACCTGATTCTTTGAAGGAAAAGGGAGGCTATATTGGAGGAGACTGAGGTGCAGAGCAATAGCTGCAGCGGAGAATAGCGCGCGACAGGTGCCGCTCTAGTGAATCTGTATTGCAACAAAGAGAAGAAAAATGCACAAGCGGTGGAGGTATCGAGCAGGCACATCTAAGCTGAACTTTTATTCGGTCTGAAGCTGAACTTATTTTTGTGAATCTGAAGATGTAGTTGATGAAGAGAAGCAGCAACCAGCTGATCTCTCCATAGTCCCTGCGGTGGAGGCAGCAAGCATGCACAGGAAGGTGTGCCAGGAGGGAGAGGGGCCGCAGGGGTGGCGCGTGCTGGGCCTTGAGCGGCGGATGCCGAAGCAGACTGGCACGGAGCGCCAGGGTAAATCCATAAGCGCACGTAGGTGTCCTGGTGGGATGGCTCGCGGGGAGCCGGCGGCTGCATGCGGTGTCGGGTAGCTAGCTGGGGATGTGCCCGCAAGTGGCCGGCGCTCGCGGCACGCAGTTGAACAAGGGGCGGCAGTGCGCGAGGAGCCGCGCCATCGCGCGTAGGTGGTCAGTGACGGTGACATAAGGGAGCCGACTAGTTGCGCGCAGGTGTCCGGGTCGACGGCGCGCAGGGAGTCTGGTGGCTGCACGCAGGTGGTCGGAGGGGCGGCGCGCGAGGAGTCGGGCGGCTGCGCGCAGGTCGCCGGGGAGGCAGTGCGCGGGGGGTCGAAGGGCTGCGTGCAGGTCGCTGAGGAGGCGGCGTGCCGGGGGTCGGCTGGTGCGCGCAGGTGGCCGGGGCGACGGTGCACGGGGGATCGGGGGGCTGCGCGCAGGTGGCCGGGACGGCGGCACGCGGGGAATCGGGGGGCTGCGCGCAGGTGGCCGGGGTGGCGGCGCACGGGGAATCGGGCGGGGGCGGCAAGTGGAGAAATTGGGGAAGAAGACTTGGCCGGATATTTCGAGACCTGGTTCGGGAGTTCGGTTGGATATCTGTAGGCCGGAGGAGTTATCACAAGGGTCTAAACTTAAAGCCCAGTTCCTTTTTAACAGATTATGAAGAATCTTAGTCCCGAAAATCCTGAATAAAAAGAACTCGATTGAAATCCAAAATTTTAACCAGATTCTGTAAAATCCTAGTGCAATCTTAAAATCTCAAAAAACCTGGGTTTTTTCACAATTTTAGGATTCTAGCAAGTCCCTTAAAAGAAAACTGTTCGGATTAAAAAACTGCCCCTATTGCAACAAATTATTACGGCAAGAATGCCACTCCGAACTCGACTGTTCGCTGCTGCGCTCGACCTTGGGTTCCAGCGCCGTCGGCCCGGACCACGCCTCCGCCCCGCCCCTCTCCTCCGCTTCCGTGACTAGGGTTGGTTGCGCCGCCACCGGCCAGGCCCTTTCCGTCATCGGTCCTCGCCGCTGCCGCGGGCCAAGTCCTCCCGTCGTCGGTCCTCGCCGCCGCCGCGGGCCAAGCCGTCGTCGTCAACGTCAGCCAGTTTTCCTTAGCTCCGCCCCGCCCCGTTCCTCTGCTTCGACCCGACCCACCCCTCTCCTCCGCCCCGCCCCGCCCCTCTGCTCCACTTTCACGGCTAGGGTTGGTTGCGCCGCCGTTAGCCAGGACCTTCCTGCTCCACCTCGACGGCCTCTCGATGTACCTCGACGGCCTCTTGTTGCTGCACCTCACAGCTAGACAATTGCAGGGTAGTATAGACATTTCATAACACACCACTTTCCAGAAAGTCAAACTACAATCTTCAAAAAAAACTCGACGACAGATTCTGCGAGAATTTTTCAGAATCTGAATTCTGTAGAATCATGAGTGAAAAGAAGGCCCTAAGTTCGCGAAGTCTAAGTCGGATGATGTCATCCATTTAGTTTTTTTTTCTATAACACATAGTCCGTTTGTTGTTTATTGTCCAGCCCATATCCCCATCGCTTGTTGCATTTTTGGGATTGGGCCAGAGTATTTTTTTTCCGGCGCTGCTGCTCATCGACTAGGCGCTAATGTAGGTAGGCCTCGAAATGAAAACACGTTGCAAGTGCAATTTTCTTAACGTGCAATTTCTATCACTTTGTCCGGTTTTCAGTTTTCATTTTTACTTACGTTTTTGTTATTCCATTTTTGTTTCCAAAATAGAAACAATTGTTGTCATATCTAGAAATAAATGTCTGTGTATTTTTTTAAATATTAATCGTGTATTATATAAATATCATGCGACTACAAAATTTTCAAAAAATATTATTTAAATTATTGCTTGTGCAATTAAAAAATGTTGGTTTTAGCTAGTATTTTATTTCTTTGGTTGCGTTAGGCCGAGCATTGTTTTACTCGTCCATTTGTAATTTCCCTATCATCCAAATATTAACAAATAGTATACTAACAAGATAAGGTGCTGACATGAGACTAGGTTGTTCTGGCATGTTTTTTTTTCTTTCCAAAAACCTCCTTATAGCGGTACAAATAAAATAAAATAAAAATAAAGAGTAGTAAATAGAAAAGGAAATGAAACAAAATTAATAATAGTGTGGATATGACATAGTCGATCGAGACTTAATTAAGTCTTAGTCAGCTGACAACATAATGAATGTAATTGTTGTATGGGGCAACACTTGTTGTTGCAGGCCTAGTAATAAACATGCAATTGTCTCTTTTCCATGACAAAATATTCCAGAGTTACAATCCGAAGACACTTGCAGTTGCATGCCTAGTGTGGGGCATGCAACTGCCCCCCTCTTTCCGTATGACAAAATGAAAGTCGAGTTGCGACCATGTTGGAAAGACATGCAATTGCGTGACTACGGTTGAGCATGCAATTGCCCCCACTCTCTCGACGCCGTCCCCTCCGACAAAACAGAGCCCGCAATTGCAACCAAGTTAGAAGGCATAGAGTTGCATGCCTAGTGTGGGACATGCACCTGGCCCCCTCTTCCCTTACGACAAAATGAAAGTCGAGTTGCAACCATGCTAGAAGACATGCAGTTGTGTGACTACTGTTGAGCCTGCAACTGGACCCTCTCTCTCGGTGTCGGCCCCTCTGACCAAACAAAGCCCCCAAATTGCAATCAAGTTAGAGGACGTGCAATTGCGTCACTAGTGTGGGACATGCAACTGGCCCCTCTCCCCGCACGACAAAACAAAAATCGAGTTGCAACCAAGTTAGAACACATGCAATTGCAAGCATATTGGAAGACATGCAACTACATGACTACAATTGAGCATGCAACTAGCCCCCTCTCTCTTGTCGTTGCCCCCTCCAACAAAACAAAAGCGCTCAGTTGCAACCAAGTTGAGAAGTCATGTAGTTGTGTGTTGTGGGACATGCAATGGCCCCCTCTCTCTTCTCGTCGCCCCCTCCGACAAACAAAGGCCCCTAGTTAGAACACAAGTTAGAAGGCATGCAGTTGCGGCCATGCTGGAAGACATGCAGTTGCGTGAGTACAATTGAGCATGCAACTGCCCCCCCCCCCCCCTCTCGTCGCCTTCCCCATCGACAAAACAAAGGCCCCCAGTTAGAACACAAGTTAGAAGACGTCCAGTTGTGACCATGACAGAAAAAGACATGTAGTTGTATGACTACAGTTGAGCATGCAACTGGCCCCCTCTCTCTCGTCGCCTTCCCCATCGACAAAACAAAGGCCCCTAGTTAGAACACAAGTTAGAAGACATTCAGTTGTGACCGTGACGGAAAAAGACGTGTAGTTGCATGACTACAGTTGAGCATGCAACTGGCCCTCTCTCTTTCTCGTCGCCGCCCCCTTCGACAAAACAAAGCCCCCAATTATGACCAAGTTATAAGACATACAATTGCGTGCCTAGTGTGCGACATGTAACTGGACCCCCTCTCCCTGTACGGCAAAATGGAAGTCGAGTTGCAACCATGCTGGAAGGCGTGCAGTTGCGTGACTACAGTTGAGCATGCAACTGACCCCCTCTCTTGTCGCCGCTCCCTATGAAAAAACGAAGCCACTTACAGTTGCAACCTAGTTAGAAGACATGCAATTGTGTGCCTAGTGTGGTACATGCAACTAGTCCCTCTCCTCGTCCAACAAAATAAAAGTCGGGTTGCAACCAAGTTAGAAGGCACGCACTTACGACCATGTTGTAAGACATGCAGTTGTGTGACTGCAGTTAAGCATGCAATTAGCCCTGCTCTCTCTTCACGCCGCTCCCTCCGACAAGAACAGAAGGGCCCCCATTTGCAACTATGTTGTGAGACAATGTAGTTGCCCCCCCGGTTGAGACATGGGTTACGACATATGTAATTACATGATACACGACATTCACAGACCTCACATTACACACACAAAAATGTTGTGCAACTAGACAAAAATAAGAAACAATAGAAAACAAGAAAAATAAAAACAAAAAATATCAAGAAAAAATAAAAATGAAAAGAGGAAGAAAAATAAATGAGAGGAAAGCACAAATAAAATGAGGGAACGAATAAATAAATAAAAGAAAGATATACAAAAGATTAAATGAAAAGAAAAACAAGAAAAAATTTGTAGCCCACCAAAAAACGCTGACAACGAAAAGACCAAATCCCAGGCCAGGGTACCATGCAAACCCCAACCCCGACATGAAAAAAAGACAAAACAAAGGCAGCCCAATCCCGATGGTCATACATGGGTTGTTTCCATGAAACATGAACGCTGAACCCATTTAAAGCATCGCACAAATCGAACGGACAAGACTTACTTTAAGCCTTAGTCGACTGAGATATAGCAAACCCCTTATCATAATAATATTCTGATCCTAGGATCATAATAGTATTACTCTCTCTATATATATAACTAGCACAAGGGCCTGAACGTTGCAACGGGGTATACAAATTTTAGTTGTTTTCTAGTGGTTTGTCATTTTGTAAAAGCACAAAAGACCATGTGTTACAGGAAAAACAAAATAAACAAGTGTGTGCTTAGAAACTTGAAAACATTTTACCAATCAAAAACCTGCAGTGAAATTGTATCCTAAGTCGGCGCGATCTATCGCAATATCCTATGATTTTGTACTGCATGAAAACTGGGAGTGATTGCGGCCTAATCGCACGCAATTTAAAATCGCTCTCATGATTAATATAACAACATACTTTTTGTGGAACAAATTATTTTGGTGGCTAAACAACAATTTTCACATAGCAGCAGGATTCGCACAGTAGTTGACCAGTTCTATGCTGAGCTGCTGGCACATTGTGGCTTCCAAAATGGACCATAGTTTTTTTCTTGAACATACCATCCTTATATGAAAGGAGGGATCCATGTGCTTACTTTGCTTTCCATGTAGCTTCAAAATAATGTACTGCCTGTCGTAACTTTTTACGTTCTCACTGCGATTCTACTAGCAATTCAATGAGGCAAATCTATGCCTTCTTCTTTCATAGCAGTGAATGCTGAACCTGGACCATCAAAGAGAAGATAATTTCTCATCAAATTTCCCAGCACTGTAATGAGAAGAGAAGCATCCATAAAGTCATAAACAAATCGAATCAGAATGTACCTCATCAAATGAAGGTGGCAGAAGTGTGGCGACCTAGCATAGATGTTTCACAGCCTCAAGGCTTGAAGAATCAGAGAAGTCAGAAGCGTGCTATGTATAATATGTAGGCATGTCTTCTTACTTCACGAGTCTCTTATCTACTTTCTAGTAGGCAAATTTTTGTAAGCAGGCTTATCTTACTTGAGAATCCTCGCTTCTTTCAGATTTATTGAGAAAAGTGACCCAATGGTAACTCTCAAGTTGATGAGTGCGCTAGGATGCTTAAAGATGCAGCTGAAAGCTCGATTTCATATTCTATTTAAAATAATAGTCACTGCTATTACTTCCTGGTAGTGACTGCCAAACATTTGAAATTTTCACTCTTAGCACAAAACACACCTACAGAAGAGTACTGGGGAAAGTGACACCAGGAACATTAAAAATTGTAGGACTACAGAGTAAAGAAGCCTTGTTTCTAGATATTAGCTTATGCTATTAAACGCAAAAATGAAATGGTAATTGCTGCTAACCAAGGCAAGCCTAGCATCTTCTCCCTTCTTTAAAGCTTCATCTATCTCTAGGTCACCAGAGTGATCATTTGCCCAATCCAGTATAGTTTATGGTCATTGGTGAGCATAACATCTACATTTTTGCGCTGTGTAATGAAAACAGAACTTGGTAAATTTACTCGAATACGTCTCACAAATATTTGTACGAAGGATGCACCAGCATGCGCTGCAGCTGCTGCTTATGCAAAACATAAGAAGACACACACAAGGCTTCAGTTATTACCTATCAGGTCACAGTTAAAAATTCTACAAAGAAAAAAGTATCTTTCCAAAATCCTTCTATTTCCTGTTGCTATTCCTCTCCTTTTTTCCATCACTTACCAATCAAATTCCTTGACCAGGAGGAATCTGCTAGTTAGTAATAAAATCGATCAGCAAATACGGTATATGTTCAGATCTTGGAGAAGTATGGACAAATAGTCTGTAGATAACTGATTTGTAGATTTCCTAGCTTATGCAGAATATATTTTTCAGGCATGTGTCTGGAATTGGTTAACATAGAGGCCTAGGCACATATTTAAAAAGACAAAACACAGAGCAAACATTACCACTAATAACTGATCATGTTTATGCCTCTCATTTTACTGATTTGGTTTCTAAGCATAAAACTGAATCAGTTTAACTGATCATGTATATGCCTCATTTAGCAAATATAATTCTTGTGGATTTGGTGCCTGAAACATCTACCAACTTTAAACTATTCTCTGAAGACAGTTTTGAGCTTCCATTTTTAGACGTAATACATAAGCTAAAGATTACAATAATTTCGATGCATATATTTGGTGCACTTAATTCATCTCAGAGAAACCCACCGATTCGTTGGAAAAAAAATGCCAAGCCCAATAGTACTGAGCCATACCATCCAGTTCGTGTTCTTTGTCTCACCCTGCCAGCATCGTTGCTCACGCCGAGCTCGCCATAGTAGTCCCTCACCAACGATCTCAAACACTACTGCCCAGGTTACTTCACCAACGATGCACATGCACACAAACAGAGAGAGAGAGACAACGGATCATTGTGTTCACAGATGAGATCAATCTGCAACTGAATTCAACTGAAAAAATAATGAAAACCTGACCAA
Source organism: Hordeum marinum (assembly GCA_022496015.1). NCBI lineage: Eukaryota > Viridiplantae > Streptophyta > Magnoliopsida > Poales > Poaceae > Hordeum > Hordeum marinum. Next base: position 248,198,729 of record CM039675.1, on the reverse strand, counting down.
AACTGAGCCAAAATAAAAATTAGAATAATGAAAATCTGAACGAAACTGAACCAAAATCAAAATGTAAGCCTTTCTGTGTGTGGCAATTGAGATGAGTTGGATGCATCAGCAACTGAGTTAAACTGAAAAATAATGGAAACCTGAACAAAAGGGATTAACCTATACAACTACATAATTTGAATCGTGAGTGGATCTGCTCACGTGGCTTGCTGACCGTTCTGCAACTATGTGCAGACCTTGGAGTTTCGGGTTGCTGCATGCGTGTGAGCTAGGATTGGGCTGGCACAACGACCATGGCGTCGTCAAGCTGCTCCGTCCAGATAGTACCCGTTGACGTCCGCATTGTCCCTCTGCAACTCGATCGAAATCAGACAAGGATCTCGCGCGCGAGCACGGCGCCGCCCACGCCCGCAGCCCCCTAAAGCAAGATGTTAACACCTGCATCGTCCTGCTGCAGCCGCCGTCGTTGGCTCCAGGAGAGCACCTCCTCCGCGTCGCCCGTCAAACCACCGCCCCGGCCGCGGTTCCATAGGCAACGGCCTGACGTGGTGCTGCCGCGCTCGAGCTCCGGCGAGGCGGCCTCCATCCTCCCAAGCGAGCACGCCGGCCGCCGCCCTCGCCAGAGCGCCACCTGCCGGCATCCTCTTGTGCCTCCTTGAACCCGCCTCCTCGTGACCACGTGCCGCTGCCTCGGCCTCGCCTCGCCTGTGACAGGCCCCCGTCGGATCTCCCCGAGCTCCCTCGCCTCCTTGCCCAAAGCCGCTGACGCCGCCGGGAATGGATTCGCCAACGCCAGTCGCGACGCCTCACCCCATTCCTGGGCTCGGTGTTGGAAGTCCACTACACGTACAGCGCAGGAGGGACAACGGCCTTGACCGATTCCTACGGGTCGATCACCAGCGCGTGCACTTCGTGCACACGTCCACCTCGCATGCACGGCATGCTCGGCCAAGGCCATTATACACGATCTCTCTCTCTCACCCCTTTGCCTCTGTTATATAAATACCCCATGAGACATAATATAAGGTGTGCGTTGAGTCCTGAAAACCAACTTGGTATCTGAGCCCCACGCTTCCGCCATGAATCGTCTGCTCCGCCGCTCCCGCTCAGCTGACCTTGACGCGGCAGCCAACCTCCGTCTACCATCGGCCGTGAGCTCGTCCCACGCCTCGACATCGTGGGTGCTCAGGCGTGGGCGCCGACACTGGCGCCGGCCGACGGTCTTCCTCCCACCATCACGCACTTCCTGCGGTTCAAGCTTGACCTTGCCGTTGGTAACTACTCAAAGTGGCGTCATCTCTTCTATTGTATTCTCTGCAAGTACAATGCCCAACAACATGTAGATGAAGACCGGGACCTTGCCCACGAGGACGTCGTGTGGAGAAACGACGATATAACCATCGTTTTGTGGATATCCTCCACGATTTCTGATGAGTTGTATGACGTTGTTGTCTCTCCTCCGAACATCCCCACGGCGTACCAGATATGGCAAACACTCCGGCTGTTCTTCCTCGACAATCAGGCTGGGCAAGCGATCCACCTCTCTGCCGAATTCCGCAGCATGGTGCAAGGCGACCTGCCTGTGGCCGAGTACGCCCGCCGTCTCCAAGCGCTGGCGGGCGCGCTCGCCGACGTCGAGGAGCCCGTCACCGACCGCACCCTGACGCTCCAGTTCATCCACGGCCTCAGTCGTCGCTTCCACGTGCTGGCGACGGTGCTTCCTCTACAGGTGTCGTTCCCCAACTTTGCCCAGGCCCGGTCGCGCCTGCTTCTCGAGGAGATCACCTAGAACAAACGCGCTCGGGCTGACGGACGCTCGGACGGCGCCACCGCACTTTTCATCGGCAACACCTCAGGCGGCCTCTCCGAGGGCGCACGCGCCGACCGCAGCAACGCCCCAATGGACAAGGGGAAAGCGCCGGCCGAGCCCTCCTCCGGTGGCGACCGTGGCCGTGGTCGGCGCGGACGTGGTCGCGGTCGCGGGCCCCCTGGCGCGGGCAGCAGCTCCCCCGCTCCAGTAGGACGCGACTCTCCACAGCAGTCGCTGGGCGCCCATCCATGGATGGGGTACTTCGCGCCGTACGGGAGCCCGTTCCCGCCTCCACAACAGCCTCGCGCATCCTGGACGGCGCCCAACTCCGCCGGCGTTCTCGGCCCCCGCCCGGGCCAGCACCACCAGGTGTACAACGCCGGCGCCTCCAGCTCCTCCAACCCCGCCACCTGGGACAACTACGCCGCCCTCCATGCTGCCCTCAACAACATCTCGCAGCAGCAACAGGAGCACGGCGCCGGCGAGTGGTTCTTCGACACCGGAGCAACATCCCACGTCACCGGTAAGACTGGTAACCTCTCTCAGTTGTATTCTGCTCTACCGCGTTCTTCCTCTAGCATAGTTGGTGACGGCTCTCGGATTCCCGTTGTTGCTGCCGGTTCCACTCACCTAGGCCCCTTCTCTCTCTCTGACGTTCTTGTCTCTCCCACAATCATCAAGAACTTAATTTCTGTTCGTCGTTTTACTCGCGAAAATTCTTGCACCATCGAGTTTAATCCTTTCGGTTTTGTTGTGAAGGACCTCAAAACTCGGCGCATCCTAATGACGTCCAGTAGCCATGGAGATTTGTACCCTTTCTTCAGCTCCGACCCCGTGCAACAGATCCTCTCCGTTTGTGGCAGCTTGTGGCACCAACGCCTCGGACATCTTAGCAGCAGTTCCCTTTCTACTTTAGCCAAAACTTTTCTTCAATCACCCTGTAATACGATTAGTTTGAATTCCCATATTTGTGAATCATGCCAATTCGGCAAGCAATCAAGATTACCATTTCCTTCCTCACGTACATGTACTACTGCTGCCTTTGACTTGATTCATTGCGATCTCTGGACGTCACCTGTGGCTAGTGCATCCGGCTACCTATTTTACCTGGTCATCCTTGATGACTTCACCCATTTTTCTTGGACGTTTCCATTACGAGCTAAACCCGACACGTCCATAACGTTGCTTCGCTTTTTCGCATATGTAGCCACCCAATTTCGTACGACCATCAAATGCATACAGTGCGATAACGGCGGGGAGTTTCTCACCGCCGGACTACGTGACTTCCTCTCCTCTCGTGGTTCCTCTCTCCGCCTCTCATGTCCATACACCTCACCGCAAAATGGCAAAGCTGAGCGCATGCTTCGCACTACGAACGACGTCGTCCGCACCCTTCTTCTCCATGCCCATCTTCCCCCAAATTTTTGGGTCGAAGCTCTTCATACGGCCACACACCTCCTTAACCGACGCCCTTCCTCCGCCATTCGCAACGACACGCCTTTCCTTCGACTCTACGGCAAAAATCCCACATACGATCACCTCAAGGTTTTTGGGTGTCTCTGTTTTCTCAATGTTTACCCTAGCACCGAACATAAACTCTCACCTCGCTCCGTTCGTTGCGTTTTCATCGGGTACCCGTTGGAGCATAAAGGATATCGTTGTCTCGATTTACATACCCATAAGGTCATCATCTCACGTCACGTTACCTTTGACGAGAGCGTTTTCCCTTCGTCGAAGGCCCCCCTCCCTCTCCACAAGCACCCATAGCCACAGATAATCCTAGCCACCTGATCCTCCCCGAGCGGCGTACGCACCTACCTCGTACTAGCCCCGTGCTGACCCTTCCTCCACTCCCGCAGCCGCCGCTTATCCACCGGGAACCACCCACGGAATCCGCACCCAACCATGCGCCCGCACACCACCTGCGGCCCGTGGAATCCGCGCCAGCTAGCCCACCCCCTAGCCCTCACTCGCCAGCTAGTCCCACGCGCTCGGACACACCGCCCGCACCTACCCCACACCCCATGCCCAGCAGCGCTAACGCAGCAGCCCAACCCAACAGCGCCGACGCAGCAGCCCAGCCCAGCGCCGCTAATGCATTTGTCCCCTGCATGCCGGCCAAAGCTGTGCCCGTTACTCCGCCAGCCAACATGCATACCATGCGCACGCGCGCAAAGTCAGGCTTTTGTCTTCCCAAGAACCAGCTGAGCCTTCACGCCACCACTTCCATGCTTAGCCCCATTCCCTCCTCCTACCGCGCGGCACTGAACGATCCGAACTGGCGCCATGCAATGTTAGAGGAATATAACGCGCTTTTGCAGAATAACACTTGGAATTTGGTTGCTCGTCCTGCAGGTTCCAACGTGGTCACCGGCAAATGGATCTACCGTCATAAGTTTCATCCCGATGGCTCGCTGGCGCGCTACAAAGCTCGTTGGGTGCTCCGCGGCTTCACGCAACAGGCTGGTGTTGACTACGGCGAGACGTTCAGTCCCGTCGTCAAACCGCCAACGATCCGCACCGTACTCAGCATCTCCGTCGGGCGTTCTTGGCCGATTCACCAGCTCGATGTCAAGAACGCCTTCTTGCACGGTCATCTCGCCGAGACTGTGTATGCTCAGCAGCCCTCCGGCTTCGTCGACGCCACCTCCCCCACGAGTGTGTGCCGCCTGAACCGCTCGCTCTACGGGCTCAAGCAAGCCCCGCGAGCTTGGTTCTCCCGGTTCACCACATATCTGCTCCAGCTCGGTTTTGTGGCATCCCGGTCCGAATCCTCCTTGTTCATCCTCCGCCGCGGCATGCAGCTTGCTTACCTGTTGTTGTATGTTGACGACATCATCCTTACCGCGAGCACCACCTCACTCCTCCAGTCCATCATCTCCTCGCTCCACCGTGAATTCTCCATGTCGGATCTTGGCCAGCTACACCATTTCCTTGGCATTAATGTCACCTCCACCACTACCGGCCTCTTCCTCTCACAGGAGCAGTATGCCCTAGAGATCCTTGATCGCGCAGGCATGCTTAATTGCACGCCCATACTCACACCTGTCGACACGCATGCCAAGCTCACAGCTGACACCGGCCCCTTATTTCATGATCCGTCTCTGTATCGGAGTCTCGCCGGTGCCCTCCAGTATATCACTCTTACTCGGCCGGAGTTGTCCTATGGTGTTCAGCAGTGTTGCCTCTTCATGCACGCTCCTCGTGACTCCCACTTCCGGCTGCTGAAGCGCATCTTGCGCTATCTCCGTGGCACCACGCATCTCGGCTTGCAGTTTCATCACTCCGCCTCCACCGAGCTCGTTGTGTATTCCGATGCTGACTGGACGGGGTGCCCTGACACCCGTCGCTCCACTTCCGGATATTGCGTGTTCCTGGGCGAGAACCTTGTGTCATGGTCCTCAAAACGACAGCACACCGTCTCGCGCTCTAGCGCGGAGGCTGAGTACCGTGTCGTCGCGCACGCCGTTGCAGAGACCGTTTGGTTGCGCCAACTCCTTGCCGAACTCCGCCAGGCTCCCGAGCGCGCCACGATGGTCTACTGCGACAATGTGAGTGCGATGTACATGTCGACAAACCCGGTGCAGCACCAACGCACGAAGCACGTGGAGATTGACCTGCACTTCGTCCGGGAGCATGTGTCGCTCGGCGAGGTGCGCGTTCTTCATGTTCCCACGAGCTCCCAGTTTGCCGACGTCTTCACCAAGGGGCTGCCGACAAGCATCTTCCTCGACTTCCGGTCCAACCTCAACGTCCGGGAACCCCACGTTTCGGCTACGGGGGGCTATTGGAAGTCCACTACACGTACAGCGCAGGAGGGACAACGGCCTTGACCGATTCCTACGGGTCGATCACCAGCGCGTGCACTTCGTGCGCACGTCCACCTCGCATGCACGGCATGCTCGGCCAAGGACATTGTACACGATCTCTCTCTCTCTCTCTCACCCCCTTGTACCTCTGTTGTATAAATACCCCATGAGACATAATACAAGGTGTGCGTTGAGTCCTGAAAACCAACTCTCGGGCGACGCCTACGCCCGCCTCCTTGGCTCCTACGGCGAGGAAGCCGACGGCAAATGGCGTCGCGTGGCGGCGCGTGCTCGGAGGTGGAGGATAGGAAAGGATAAGCCGCTGTGGTGAATCCGGTCAATTAAGCGGTCAGGGGCTTTTACGTAGAAATGAAAAGTTTTCTTAACTTGAAATAGGACTGCGGGTTGAATTCATAGAAACCGAGGGACCTTTTTGCAAATGTACTGACGACGTACAACCAGAAACGATATCTGCTTTACTTATTATATTATATACTAGTACAAATGCCCGTGCGTACGGACAATTTTTTCTTATCCCATCACATGTCATTTCTTATATCCGATTCCACTAAACATTAGTAATAAAGTTACCCCTAAAAAAAAATTAGTAATAAAGTTACACTCTTATTCTTATTCTAAGCATGAAGTGTGGAAAACAGCTTAACTACCTTCGTCTGTTGGAAGAGTGGTGGTGCACATGAAATAGACTGTCAATCAATTTTATGTTTTGCTTTTCCCAAAAACATGAATATTTATTTACTTTTTAAGAAACTATTCTTTAATCACAATTGGAACATGTTTTGAAGTCTAACATTTTATGAACACATACATTTTTATGTTTTGTAAATGATTTTTTGAAAAAAAATCGAATACAAATATTTTTTTGAAACTAAGAACAATTAGAAATCTCATTATCTTAAAAAAAGTGTCGATAATGAGAAAATAATTTTTGGTGTCCGAACCATGGAGTATCGAGTTAAGAAATTCCACCGGGTGGAAGAGGGATGGTGTATTTATTTTTAGTGGGACAAACAGACGTTAGAACGTTCTATAATATTCAAGATTTTAATAACCAATATATTTTTGTAGAATTTTTAAAACAGTTAATGTAAAAGGATTTTTATTATGTTGGATTTTTACATTTGTGAGTCTACGTTTGTACTGTGTTTTTCAAAAAAAGGTTTCCTTTAACCTTTGTATGCAACAGTTTAATGTGTCATGTTTCGTATCGAAAGGAAAATATTATCACATGTCGTTAGTGACAATTCATGTTGCCACTTTCCATGTTCGCCAACATTGTCTATGATGATACAATTTTTGGTGTCCACAATTCCAAAAAGTTGATGAACCCACATCCATGTCTTTCAACGTTTCCTCAATCAGCATCACACTATCACCGGATCCGGGAGTAGTGGTGTATTAAAATTGAATTGTTTATATACAATTATGTTTTAATATTTATAAGCAAAAAGGATTTTTCTATGCTCCTTTTTTTTAGAAAATGTTGTTTGTTTGGTTTGCAAGATTATATTATGTCGCTTTTCTTTTTGCACTTCTTGGACTTGGCCAAACACAAACTTCTCATGTAGATTGCAGGCTTTCTAAAATGCATACGTATCCCTTGGAGAGACGAGAACAACACCCATTCATCTCTTGCTGTCCCACATCACAATAAAAAAAGAAAAGTTCCATATCAGAAAATCTTAATGTGCATGTATCCCACGGCTTGGAAAGACCACTGAGACTCCGTTAATCTCAATCGACTGAAATTTAATTAATTCGTTTAAAATTAGTAGCTAAACTCATTTAAAAGGGTAGTTAGTTGTCTCCAAAAAGATAGCTTGTAAAAAGTAGGTAACACAATGGCCTGTGCATTGCTACAGGCGAAAGTCGATGATTGACTTCAAATACATATTTTCTAACTAGTGCATCTAATTTATTTTTTATAAATATCAATTTAGTCAAACATAGGTCTCTAGGACGCTTCACGTTTGACATTTTTTTCAGAAATCTTAGTCGAATCTTTTATACCATTACAATAGTTTTTTTGGATAAACTTATTGTGTCAATATTCACAAATACGAATCATATGCATAGCAAGCACAACTTCATCCATAGATCCATTCACCACACACAATTGGTCCAATCCATCATTACTGATTTAGTTAATCCACTCAATTATGAAAGCAAGGCAACATGCTTCTTTAAAGGAAGGTTTATATTTATTACTTGACTCGGATAATAAAAATACATAAGATCATATAGTTACATATATTCTTGAGTTTAAAAATTGTACTACTAAAAAACAAATCAAATTATTGCGACCATATTCACACACACACACACACACAAGACATACATTTGCAAGTGTTTCTTACCGCTCATATTACCCTTGAGCTAAAATGAGTGGACCCAACATAAAATTTCAAATGAGCATATGGCACAACAGATACCTATAAAGAGTTCATTGTGTACGTTAGACATGTATAGCAATACTCCTAGGCTGGACTCGTATACATCATTAGCCAATTTCCATTTTCTTTAGATACTCGAGTACACAAAATACTCGAGAACTTAGACTGCATCAGAGTCACCAGTCTATTCGAAACCCTTGCGAAAATCACCATGTCGTCTTGCCTCTGTAGCAAGATCCTGAGCCAGGCGTCATATCATGGTGAAAGGTTATCGTATCCTCGCTCTCTTCCTTGCCTTTGAAGAGTAGGCGCTCGAAACAACATCTAGTTTCTTATTTACTAAACACTTGATTCAAAACAGTTTTATTTCTATTAGTAAGAATATGGTGGTGATTTGAATTGTTCAGCAAAAAAGAAGTGTATGGCAAATTCACGAACTATCCATTAAATCAAATGATGGATACGTAGGAATAGAAAGAAAATAGAGAAATTAAAAAGGAAAACCAGGTGTAAAGCTCAGTATTGAAAAAAAATACATACATGTTGCTTGGAATAGGATGTAACCTACAGGAAAAGTAATAGCTTGATCAAAGCATAAGCAAAACGCAAACCCACTTGTCATTCAACCATGCCTCATACAAACATTTTCTAGATACAACCACGTGTCAATGTAGCTAAAGAGTAGTTAGCAAGCACCATTTCTCCACCACATTCCTCTTATCTCCTCACCCACTTCAGTATGGTTCCCATTTTTCTCTCTTATTTGTGCTCACCGCTCGTTTTTGGCTGATTTTGTTTTCTTTTGAGGTATGAGAAAAGCTGTCGATGGAGGAGCGTGTGTGTCAGGCATGTTCTTCCCAATCCCATTGTTTCACGCCAGCATGGATGGTGTTGTCTAAGTTCGTTGAGAAGGGATGCTGCTGCCTGGCGCCGGCACATGCCCAGCATAGCGACGGTGTGGCACCACCGCATCATGGCAAGTCGCTACGCGACTGCAACCCGAGCTCGCCGCCTTAGCGTTGTCTATTTACCTCATCCATGAGCTAGCGCTCCGGTGGTGATCTTGCCCCAGACACCTCCCTCTGCCCAACCTTGACTCTGGTCTTCAGCACCCATGTCGCTTTCCTGCCATTACCTCGTCCTCCCGCCATGAGCTTCTCGCCCTGCATCGTTCTCCGCTCTTGCTATTAGCCACTACCGAATCAGGCACCACCTCAGTCGCGCCATCTTCTGCACGCACAGACACACGACCTCCATCTGGCCACCCGTCATCGACACCGTCTTGTGCTGCGTAGCTGCAGGCTGTGGGGGTCTCATGGAGTACGTGGTCGTGGTTGGCCAGAGCAGCAACCCCCATCCGCCCCTGTCGGTGGGGAAGCAGAGGACGCGCCATGGTCTTATGAGATCCTTTGTCATGGCCAGATCTGGCCATTTACTCATGGAGTGCTCGACTGTGGTCGCTCCATTCGCCTCCCCATGTTCTGGATCCGGCCAGCAACCTCGCCTTCAACCCGATTCGGACGCCCACAGGCTCCGCCACCTGCATCGTGCCCTAAAGGTCTGGCCATGCTGCTCATCCTCATTACTTTATCTGCTTGTGGCTCGCGTTCACCGCGAGGAGGCCAGCGCCTCATCCAGACGCCACCCACCAACTGCGTTAGCTTAGTCGCCTCGCCTCGGCCTGCTCTGCCAAAGCCATCTTTAGCGGCAACGACGACCTCTCACTCCGGCGAGATGGCTTCCCTCCTCCCGTGCGAGCACGATGACCGCCTTCTCGTCATCACCGCGTCCGTGGCCATCTCCACTTCCCGCCCCTCACCTGAGCCCGAGCCCGAGCTAGGCAGGGCCCATCCTCTCGTGCAAGCACGGCAGGCGGCTTCTTCTCCTCTGTCGTGGACGTAGTCGCGTCCGCCGCCGACAAGGACCCGTTGTGCCGGACGGACGTCACGCTGGATACTGAAGAATGCAAGGTTTTTTTTGTAAAAACGAAATGTTTTCTTAGCTTAAAGAAGGTAGTGCGGGTTGAATACCCGAAAACATAAGGATTTTTTTGCAAAACGACTGACGATGTACAACCAAAGGGTATCGGCGGTTTATTATTACTAGCAAATACTCCCTCCGTCCAGAAATACTTGTCATAAAAATGGATGTATTTAGATGTGTTTTAGTTCTAGATATATCCATTTTTATCCATTTGTGCGACAAGTAATTTCGGACGGAGGGAGTAGCAAATATGCCCGTGCTCAATGTGAGAGAAAAAATATTATGCGCTAGCCAAATAAGCGTAACCATTTTTTTAGAGTTGACTCAATACCCTCACATATGAGCATCCTCTATTTTAACATGGTAGCTCATCATGTTGCCACTTAACTTTCTCTCCTACCCTCGCTGATGATGGTCGTGATGTTCACGTGATCACAATGCATTCAAAGTGCTAAATCACAAGGCTATGAGCTTGTCACTACACGCCACACTTGTCATTATATTGCGCAAGGAAATATTTTAAAACTTTAAAAACAAATCTTATCGACCACAAACTACTCCCAACATCTAGACACATAAAGACGTTTGAAAATCTAATCAAATCCTAGACATAAAAGACTTTGAATCGGTGAACAGCTTTTGAAATAACATTGTTTTGAATTTTTGTGTTTTCTCAAAAAAAATCACGAACATTAGTTTTTTGTACGAACATTTTCTGAAATGCATGGAAAGTTTTTGAATTCATGAGCATTTTTTGATTCAGCAAACATTTTTTGGATCGCTGAACTTTTTTAAAAATTGGGGAAAAAATTGAAATTTCTGTTTTTTTAACTTTTGTGAACATTTTCAAAAATTTGATGGGCACAATTTTTAGATTCCCGAATATGTTTTGAACACACGATCATTTTTTCAAAATCATGCACATGATTTTATTTCCCGACTATTTTTTTCAAACTGTGATTTTGTTTTATAACTTGCGAACAGTTTTACAAATACATCAATATATTTTTGAATCCATGAAACATTTATAATTCCGAAAAACATTCACGTACATTTTATAATTTCTTGAACATTTCTTGAAAACTCACCATATTTGAAATTTGGAAATCCTGAATTAATATAAAGAAGGAAAGGGACAAAATGGGGGAAAATTGAAATGAAAAAAAAAACAGAGAAATCTAGCCCCGCACATGGGCCGGCCCGGGTCATAACACACATAGGGAGCGAAGGGCGTTGCGTGAGAAAAAGAAAACGAAAAGTGTGCAAGATGGGGATCGAACTCTGCTCTCTTGGAGAGAATAGCTACGCCTCAGCCACTACGATGCTAGTCCATGTGTCCTACTATTGTATCATCTTTTTTAAATAAGGCAATAGGCGACGACTTTCGAAGAAAAAAATTGAAGCATTTTCTTTACTTATGGGTGGCATAGTGGTTAATTTATGTCAACTTTAAGGTTAATATTAATGATGGACGACCGGAAGCACTAATTGCTTTATTATTATAGGAATAGAAATAGCGAATATGCCCGTGCGTTACAAAGGGAGACAATAATATTACGCCGTAGTCAAATAAGTATGACTCAATACCCCGACATATGAATATTCTCTATTTTTCTATTTTAACACGATGGCTCATCATGTTGCCAGTTATCTTTTTCTCACCCTCGCTAATGATGGCCACGGTGTTCATGTGATCAAATTTTGTCAATTGATGTTTGCTTATCCCTTTTTTGCAATGCATGGACAGTTTTTTACTCAGTGAATATTTTTTTGAATCGATGTGTGTGTTTTTTAAATTGGGGAACACATTTTTAAATTTGCATTTTTTAGTTTTTGTGTACATTTTTTAATTTTCATAGATATTTTATTTGAATTCAAAAATATGTTTGAATACATGATCATTTTCAAAATCATGAACACGTAATATTTGCTGAATATATATTTTGACATCGTGAATTCTTTTATAATAATCGAGCAGTTTTTAAAATCATCAACATTATTTGAATCCGTAAACATTTTATGATTTCTTGAACCTATTTTTGTATTGACAAACATTTTTTTATTTAAAAACTCGAAACTTTAAATTTAAAATTTTGAAAAAAATATTGAATTAATTTAACGAAGGAAACAAACAAATTGAAATAATAAAATATGGGCCGGCCCATGAACCCTTGCTGCTGCTACTAAAGAGAGAAAAGGGGATGAAAAAGTTGAAGGAACCAGGATCAAACCTGGGTCTCCACTCTGCCTAGTGCATCTTTGTGTTTGTTCAGGGTCGCACCGCATAATAACTAACTGAACAACGATTTTGACAGAAATATTCGAATCGTTTTTTTTCACTTATGGATGACATAATGGATAATTTATGACAACATTAGGGGCTATTTTAATGACGTACGGGCAAAAGCAATAGCTCCTTTATTAATAGGTATAAATATTATATATTATATTATACTAGTACAATGCCCGTGCGTTGTAACGAAAGAAAAAAAATACACATGTCATTAAGCATTGTTCAAAACTTTCGTAGGCTCACATCTTCTATTTTAACACGGTGCCACACCTTTATGTAACATGTTATACGATAGTGGGATTGTTTTTCCAGCACCTTATAAAAAATTTCAAATGAGGAAATAGTGTGGAATTTTGAATTGCCCATGCATTTAAAAATACTTGTAGTTACCAGTCTTGAGCATAGTGGACCTAAATTTATTTTCATGATTTATTCTTAGCAATTTCTTTTAATTTAATTCTACCATGTAAATATTTGTCCATTGATGTAGTTATATTAGGTAAAATGCACCTGTGGTCCTGCAAGTTGGTAGAATGTCCACAAAAGTCCTGAAACACGTGAATGGCATCAATACGCCCCTGGAAGTTGGAAATGCAGCGGCAATACAATCCTCGAACTTGGGCAACAGGTCCTGGGATACATCTCCGCATACAACGCATGTCGGCAGATGCCTACAGTAAAACAAGTTGATCATTCTGGTAAAAATTCCCAATTGTAACCCCACGATGCAATCCCTAGCTCCAGCATACTTCGGCATCAAGCTCCATGGGCGGCGCCAGCTTGACGAACAACCATGTCTCTCGCTACTACGACATTCTTGTTGCCTCCCCACCTCATTGCCGGTGGCTCGAGCCACAGCCTCCTTTGCCCGGCGACAGGCCATGTCCTCACGCGGGTGCCTTCCATGAAGGCGCCGAAAACACATTACAGAGAGCACGTGCTGATGGCGTCGGCGTTCAGATATGGTGACCACGGCAACACTTCTGACCACCATCGAGAAGCGTTCGACGTCCTCCCCTCCGAGGTGGGCATCGAGGTCTTGTGCCCCTGCACGACCTGTGGCTGTCATTCTCGACGTCAAAGCAGTGCACCCATGTTCTAGAGGCGTCCATGAAGTTGGCGCCGCTCACCCCTGTTCTGCGCAAGGTTGGCTCTGGCTAGTTTGGTGATGTGTAGTGAATTTGTGACTCGTGTCTTGTTAGTTCGAGTGAACTTGGACGTGAGCTGCTGAATGTGTAGTGAGCTACATTCCTGAGTGAGCTCGTGGGTGTTGAAATTATGTGTAATTTGAAATTTTCTACCTAAGTTGATGTGTAGTGAACTTCAGTACAATTGAAGGGCAATGTGCTATCAATGTTGTTGTGGAATCACAGGGTGAAAGGTGGTTGAATACACAATATTTTGACAACATATTGAATTCTCAAAGAGGAACATATAAACTACTCTTCTAACTAAATTTGGGCACACATCTGCAAAATTTGGGCATATTGACAACATTTTGATAGAGAGGAACATATAGATGCAATTTGGGCACACATCTGACTAAATATGGGCACATTTTGACAACACTTCTCTGAATTTTCATAACTGAGACAACATATAACTGAAAATGCTTGAAAAATAACACCGGTTAACTGAAGATAACAGAAAATACATCTAACTGAATTTTGTTTGACTGAACAACATATATGTAAATCTGCATGAAACACAACACATATCGACTGAAATTAATGAAACACATCATATACCAGCAGAAGTACATATCGTACGTTGGTGCAGCTACTTCATCCGGCCATCGTATCGGGGCACTCATCGGCGCCACAAACTGCCACCGACGGTTGCATCTGGGGTCGATTCCTTCCTTCGCCGTTCCCAGGGCACTAAGCAACCTGGCCTGCTGGCGATGATCACACCACTGCCTTCATAGCGCAGCGGCTCTGCTCCAAGCACACACACAAACATAACTCCACCAACAGAGGGGCAGATGGCTCATGAGACAGCCTTTTAGAAATGCCAGGGGGCGAACGAAAAAAGACCATCCAGTCGCACGATCCGCACTGGTTGCCTGTCAATCTTATGTTTTTCCCTCTGCTGGCGTGGCGGTCCTGGTGTATGCTATTTGTACACGGAAACGTATCCCAGGACCTGTTGCCCAAGTTTGAGGATCGTATTGCTGCAGTATTTCCAGCTTCCACGACTGTATTGACGCCAGTCGCGAGTTCCAGGATGGTTGTGGACATTGCTACCAACTTGCAGGACGATACATGATTGTATTTCAACGCACGCATAAAATATTACAATGATTCCATTGGTTGGGTTTCTAGAGAAATAACGTTGCACTAATTAAATTCTGGTACAACAGTATGTGGTTATGGTAACATTTTGGAATACCATATTGATCCATTCAATAAACTACACTATAGACACTAAAGTCGAAGTCATTCAAATGTAAATCAAGCTATAAGCTTCAAATTTGTGTATAGATTATTATCATCCTTCAAGAAGTCTAATGGAAAAATTTGAAGGGGAAACAGAGAAGTCAAAATTATCCTCTGTTTCCTCCGTTTCCCCGCCTTCAGTCACCCGTGAGATAATTTTGATTGCAGAGGAAGCAGAGCATCTTTTTTGTAGATGGAAGGAGGAAATACCAAATCCAGTCTTTATTAAAATTGAGCATGCACTTTAAGTATTCAAAAACTAAATCAGAATATGTAAGCTAGCAAATCTCAGTTCCTAACACAAATATCCATTGGTAAAATATGAAAAAAGAACATAGAAGTAATACAACATAATCAACAGTGCACAAAGAGATATACTACAGATATGATGCTCGTCGGTCAAGTAGGAATAGTACTTGCCAGATTATAAGAGGATTCTCATTGTGGTTGTTTCCTCCTGTGAGCAACTGATAGGTTATGTCATCTGCATCATCCCAAACAAAAGGAAATGAGCAAGAAACTTCAAAGATCAAGCACAACGAGGGCATGAAAGCGGGGAACTTCAAAGGTCATGTCCTTATGTAAGAAGATCCTTGTAAATGTGTAAACAAACTGATGAGAGGTAAAAAGGAACAACGGCTTAAAAAAATTGGAAACCAAGTTCTTAGCCCCATTCCTCTTTATCTTGTTTTTACCTTGCTTCTGCAAATAAAAAGATTGTTTTCATGTAAATATATAGTTCAGATACACACTCTGCTCTTTTCCTGAACCATTTCGTAATGGCAAAAGAATTGCATTCAGAGAAATCACATTTACCTCAGCACAGCACCTTGATCAAATAGTCATCTCCATCATTGTAGACCAACCATCGTGCAAGGCACCTATAATTTACTCTGTTATCATCACAGCATAGAAAATCTGCTCGCGCAAAGAACATTATACTTGGATAATATAATCACCATGAGAACAATATTCTTTCGCAATCTCAGCATAAATTCAATTGCAATAGAATCAGAACCAACACATCACAGGGCAGATCAAACAATTCCATGGTAAAGTTATTTGGAGCGAGTGTTTTTTCAGTGGAATACATGAATCATTTGGAGTGGAATTTTGGGATGCTTGCACATTGTACTATTTTCTGATGTATTATATCATATTCTTAGAAGCTAAATGTAGTTTGGATATAAGATAAGCCCAATGAGGCTACCTGTCATTGGTGCTTTGCTTTCTCTACCCGCATCTCTGTTTTCACCTCAGATCTGTAAGGAAGAGTGGAGACAGAAAATTGTACAGAGAGAAAAGATTTTCAGACACACTTAGCTTATCACCAGACAATCCATCGAAGTATAAGCACAGAGTGTGGAACTACAAATCTCCATCTCCACTTCACCAGTAGTTCGAAATCTCTCAGGACTTTTAACCTGACACAACATATGCTAATATACCTATATATGTATCAGTTGTAATCTAATTTTAGATAGCTAGGAGCAGAGGTAATTAAGAAGCAAGCTTGGAAAAGCTGATACATATCTCTGGCGTAGCACATTCGGATGACAGGTGTTCCTCCTGCGGCGAACTCAGTGGAGGCGACATTGGATGGCTCGGTGGCGAACTCGGCGGAGGTGACATTGGATGGATCGACGGATGTTCTTCTTCCAGCGAACTCGGCGGCGACGACAATGGATGTTGCCAAAACCACCTTGTCTGATCATATATGATGTGTGGAAGTTGTTTGTCACATCAACATCTCTCAAGCTTACCAGTGAAAATCAAAACCTTCAGTGGGGCTTCCTATCCCAAAACCTCCACAAGTGCTCAAATCTCCTAGCCCTAGTAATCTATTGAAGTTGTGGTGTTGCATGCTTCAAAGGTAAAGTGGACCTGCAAACCAATATCACAATGGACAAGCATGTGAGCAACAGCACGCCTGCTAAAAGCGGCAATACAATTTTCATTGTGTTTCTCTCCTTCCTGCCTTGAGAGCAGATTGACGTTATCAGACAATGTTTGTGGTAGAAATTCCAACAATCTCACCATGATCGAATCTTTAGTTTGTGTGGTACCTGTAGTCGCCACGCCGGCGATACAGAGGTGTAGCGTGTCGCTGCCGGCGGCATTACCTCCCAACTTCTCGACGTCGATGAGGCCGCCAGCCAGACCACGCGCCTGGTTGCGCCCCCTTGGAGCTGCTGCTCAGGTTGGTGCCCGCGTACGCGAGCAGTTGCGAGAGCACTTTGCCTCGCACCCGGCTGCTCCCGTGTTCGCGACCACCACGAACCTGTCTGGCACCTTCATGTGCGCGTAGGCAAGCAGTTGCGAGCGCACTCTGCCGCGCACCCGGCAGCTCCATTGTCGATGTCGCACCGTAGCTCATCCATCCATCGGAACCCCTACGAGAAACTTCACAGCTTCACTACTAATTAGGAATAATTGTACCAGAGTTGTTGATTCGTCACCGTCCCAAGCAGCCGCCGCCGCTCGCTTGCAGGTCGCCCCCATCGACCGGATCCAACCCTCCGCCGCTAGAACCTGCCCCTCGCCGTGGATCCAGTCCACCCCGGACAGATGCACCAGATCCCGCCGTTTCCTTGCATCGCCTGGAGCCGCCGCGCGCTCTTCATCGTGCCCTGCGGCGTTGACTCGGCTGCATCACTGTGTCCTGCGCCTCCTCGCGCCCATGTGCCGCTCCCTCGGCCTCGCCTCACCGGAGACAAACCCACGCCGGAGCTCCCCGAACTCCTTCGTCTCCTCGCTGGAAGCCGGCCGGCCGACGGCGGCGCGTACCCGACATTAGAGGACGGGAATGGATAAGCTGCCCTGGTGCCCGGTGGTGAATGAGCCAGTAGGGATTGCCAGGGGGATTTACGTAAAAAAAGAAACGTTTTCTTGACTTAAAATAGGACCGCGGGTTGATTTGCGAACAACAGAGGGACTTGTCTGCAAATTTGCTGACGATACGACTAGCAGTAGCTGCTTTATTATTAGATAAAGATTAATTATTAGGTAATGATAAAGATATTTTCATATGATGCAAGGTTATTTATTTATGAGCATCCAAAGTTGTAAGGTCAATATAACTATTCGCACACTCGTGTGAGCATAATCCAGCTAAGCATTTTCAATCGCTGTTGAAAGTTACATTAACAGAAACACGATCAAATTCCGAGCATTTCACATGTATGATTTTTTTATTTGAACTAGAAATATAAAAGATATGATTACATAAATATGCTTGCAGTCTGCCAAAGTTGAAATATATAACAAAAGCAAGAAAAGAAAAGAGAGAACACACTGGGAAAAACACTCGACCGAATCGATGGACTTAGTGTGGGCATGTGGCCTAGCACTAATTCGATCCCATGTGGTTGTGTGTGCGCGCGCACAAATGGAACAAAACTTAGGGTAAAATAAAAATAAAATAAAAAGGTAGCTGGAATTTTATCCTTAGATCCCTAGGTGTTTTTTGTCGAATACGCAAAAAGCATATCATTTCCTTGATAGAAGGGGAGAATTACATGTGCTACACGAAGCCACGCGTTAGGTGGTTAGGCTAGCAATAACATGAACAGAAGAAGGTTCGATCAAGGCGGTTCAAAAATGAAAACACGTAGCCCTTTGGCTCTTGCCGTAGCCAGGAACCTAGCCTCGGCGAGGGCGGCCTGGGTGGCCTCGGCAATGGACGGTCGAGCATTGTCGAAGATGCAAGCGTTTCTATGCTTCCAAAGGGTCCAGGCGACGATGATCCCAAGAAAGGTGTTGCCTTTATGTAGGGAGGTCGGAGAAGACGAAGGGCCTCCTGCCACCAGTCGAAGAATGACTCATGTCCTATGGGCATGGTAGTGGTGAGCCTAAGCTTGGAGAAGATGTCGTGCCAGACAGTACGGGAGAAAGGGCAGCCGATCAGGAGATGTTGCATGGATTCGGAAGCTTGGTCACAGAATATGCACGCGGGGGTGTGTGGAAGGCCATGACGTGCCAGTCTCTTGTTGGTCCAACACCGGTCTTGTAGGGCGAGCCACATGAAGAATTTGACGCTAAGAGGGGCCCAAGTTTTCCAGGTGAGTGCTGCCTGCGGGGATGTGGTGGAGCCAAGAAAGAGTGCTTCATAGCAGGACTTGGCAGAATAGAGGCCATTGGCAGTCCATCGCCATCGAAGTTTGTCAGGCTGGTCCGTAAGAGTGATCGGGAGCACGCATCGCCAGAGCTCAATCTATTGCACCGTGGCAAGGGGGGCCAAGGTGCCCATTATGTCTTGGACCCAAGCTCGGCCCATGAGGCCATCATCGACCAGGCGAGTTCTACGGTGTTGCTTTGGCACCATATCGTAGATGGCGGGCGCGATTTCGGCAACTGGCTGCCCGTGGATCCAGTGGTCCGACAGAAATTTGCAGGAGCGCCCGTCACCAAGTTCCCACCGCGTGGAGGCACGGAAGATGGCCTAAACGTCAGGGTCGGAAGGGATAGAGAGATGTCTCCAAGGACGCGACTAGTCCGTGCGCCAAAGCCATAGCCAGCGGGTGCGGAGGGAGATTCTTGTGCGTCGTAGATTGTGGATACCAAGGCTGCCAAGCTCGAGAGGCATGCAAACGCGACGCCAGTTGACCGGGTAGTGGCCCGCTGTAGAGTCTCTCCTCCCGTGCCACAAGAACTCGCGGATGACCCGGTTAACCAGCTTTTGCACGTGGGCATTGAGGATGATAGCCGCGAGGAGGTGCCCGGGCATGGCACAGAGCACATGATACACCAGGGCAAGCCGCTCGCCTCAGGCTAGCAATAAAGCTCGCCAGGTGGATAGTTTCTTGCGGATCCAGTCCACGAGTGGCAGGAGGTGAGAGGAATGGATTCTCCTGATCGAGAGCAGCAACCCAAGGTAGGTAATGGGAAAGTGCTTGATCGGGCACTCCATCTCATGCGTGTTAGTCACCTCATGCGCGGGAGAGCATTCGATGAGAGTAGCAGAGCACTTGGGCGAAATTTGTGTGAAGGCCGGAGGTGCCACCGAACACGTGTAGCAGCTCTCGAAGTGCGGGGAGGTCCTGTCTATCCGGGTGGCAGAAGATCACCACATCATCAGCGTAGAGAGAGACGCTGAAGGCCATGTGAGTAGGAGTAAGTCGATGCAGAATCCAGGCTTGGACCGCACGCAGGATGAGAGAGTTGAGCACGTCCATCACGATAGTGAACAACATGGGTGACAGCGAGTCGCCCTAACGTAGCCCTTTGGCGTGAATGATCGGGAGGCCTGGCGATCCGTTGATGAGGATGTGAGTGCTTGCTTGGACAGGAGAATGGAGATCCATTCACGCCAGCGGGGGCCGAAGCCGCAATGGCGCAGAACTTGCAACAGGTAAGGCCATGAGACATAGTCGAATGCCCAAGCGATATCGAGCTTGAGAAGCACGCGGGAGAGCTTGCGACTGTGGAGGTTCTTGGTTGTTTGTTGAACCAGAAGAAAATTGTCGTGGATGCATCTGCTGGCAATGAACGGACCTTGGTTGATGGCGACAAGGTCGGGGAGCCTCGGAGCGAGCCGGAGAGAGAGAGAGCACTTTGGCGAACAGCTTGCCCAAAAGGTGGATAAGGATGATCGGCCTGTAGCCGGCGAGGGAGGAGGCGTCTTGTTTCTTGGGCAGCAAGGTGATCAACGCCTCGTTGAGCTTCCCAAAGCCCCTGCCATTGAGCGCATATAGCTTGTCGAAGGCCTCCTAGATGTCCTTTTTGATTACCGGCCATGCGGAGCACAAGAACATCGAGCCCGGGTGCTTTCCCATGAGGGAGCAGTTTGATCGGTCAAGATCTCGTCTTTGGAGAATGGCGCGTCGACCTCAGAGAGATCAAAAGTGTTGGCTCCAAGCATGTCAAGGTCTAGCGTGAAATCACACTCGTCCGTAGAGCCGAGGAGATCCCTGAAGTGAGTGAAGGCCGCCTCAGCTATAGCTTCATCCTTGGAGAGAAGCTACTCATTATGCTGCAAACCGAGGATCTTGTTCTTGTGGAGGCGCCAAGAGGCCTGGATCTTGAGGGAAGTCATGCTTGTCTCGCCATTGTGCAGCCAGGAGAATATAGATCGCTGGTGCAAGATCGTCCGCTCAAGCGAAGCGAGGCCGAGGTATGTGCACTTGAGACGGCGACGAAGCTAGGTCTCAGAGGTGGATAGCGGGCACCGGTCCCTAGGCCTCGTCGAGGCGCACAATCAGCTCACGCACAATGGCCATCTATAGCGAGATGCCAGACAAGCTCCTGGTGCCCCAGCTCCGCAGGCGGTGAGTGTGACCTTGAGGCGAGCATAAATGCACATGAACGGGTCGAGGTCGGGGTGGATGGAACTCCAAGCATCGGCGACCACGTCCAGGTAGCCTTCGAGCTTTGGCCAAAAATGCTCAAAGTGGAAGCATTTGGCGATTTTGCTATGAGCCGTGAAGTCGATGAAGAGGAGACAGCGGTCCGAGGCCGACGAGGAGAGACGGCGGAGAAAACAGTGTGGCTGCATCACGTCCCAGCTGGAGGTGCAAAGAGCCCGATCATTACGGAGCATCATGGGGTTATCTTGCTCATTAGAACAGGTGTAGCGGCGGCCGTGAAGATAGATGTCATGGAACTCCGAATTGGAAATGAAGTTTCCTGAAACGACTCATGGTCCTATGATTGAGCCGGTTATTATTGTTGTCCACCGCAGATGTGATCATGTTGAAGTCTCCTCCAATAAGCCAGGGGCCTGTGCAAGTGTCCTGGAAATCGTGTAGCTCACCAAGGAAAGCTATATTCTCTGTGTCCCCTTGGGGGGCCATAGACTATGGTCAACCACCAATGTTGACCACCCGCAATGGGGGAAATGAGGGTCGAGATGTGGTGGTCACCAATGGTTGGCCTGGACAACAATATCAACCCACTACACCACAAATAGAATGCCACCACGAGTGTCGTTGGTTGGGAGGAAGAAGAAGTACAGTAAAGGTGCACCAAGTGTTTCGAGGACCAGGGAGGCCTAAACGTCGGCGAGCTTCATCTCCTGGAGACAAAAAATATGCAGGGTAGCCGAGGAAATAACACTACGAACTGCAGAGTGTTTTGCGTGAGAATTGAGGCCTCTTACATTCCAGAAGATAATTTTGAGATTTGGATCCATAAAGCAAGCGAGAGGGGGGGGGGGGCAGAGGCCACGGGTATGATCAAATTTCCACGAGGCGTGGGCTCCTGGTGCGCTGCGGCGAGTCTCCACTTGCTCTATAATCGATTTGTGATCACATATGGGTTCAGGTGAATATGGGACAAACCCCTCGAGCTAACTGAGCTGAAGAACAAATAGAGTGGTTTGCTGAACCATAGCTCAATAAGGGAAGAAAAAATAAGTTTGCGAACCTGAATGAAAACATAGAAATAAGGCAACACAAAAATAGGGGTGCCTGGGATTCGACCACCAGATCCCTTGGATATGAGCCCGTGGGACTAACCAGTTGAGCTAGTTGGGTGTTTGTGAAAAAATTGGGGCACGACTTTAGATGAAGGAGAAACGGTGGCTGGATCTTTGTCAGGCAAAAAATTGTAGAAAGAAGGGTAAACAACAAGGATTTGATCTCTGGTCGTGTGCGTTGAAACCTATGCAACTAGTCAGTTGTGCTACTACTGTGCGTGTGCAAAGGTAGCACGCGACTTCCTTACGACTAGAATAAAAGCGAGGTTTTCTTCTACCTTACGTAGCAGAACTTCCTGACGACGCTGGTGAGCCAGGCTGCAAGATCCGCGGATGCGACGTGCCGACGGGGGTGTGAGATCACTCGGAGGTCCCATTCCCAGCCATGGCGTGGCTCAGTGACGAGGCTGAGTAGGGGGGCTCGAGCTCGAGCTCTGCTCGGCACGGGCATCGGCAAGCAGCACTACATAGGCGAAGCAAGGGGCTACGTGAGCAGGGTAGGTAGGGCGTGCGTGTGGCTACGTCCATGCATGATCTGGGATCTGGGCTAACAGCTAGGGGACGCCGGGACGGGGTACACGCGATGCTCCGAACACAAAATCTATAGGCTTTGGCCGAAGCACAAAGAGCGCGGCAACAACAAGATATGATCCTTGACTACGAGGCACTAGAGTATGCGAGGAATGACAGAGAAGAAGAGTGTGTTATTAACTCACCCAAGACATAAAGGTATGATAGGGGACGCGGAGGAGAGAGCTAGGCGAAGCGCTGAACTTGGTGGGGTTCTCTGTCCGTGAAGAAGAGAAGTCGACGACGAGGAAGGAGCTTTGGGTCCGTGTGGTCACGTTCATGGTCGGGGATGAAGAGCGGCTGTGTCGTGGTTCTCTCCATGGCGATAGGAGGGTCGGAGACGCGAGAGGAGCTACCCCGAGCTCGAGTTGTTGCTTGGCCGGGTCATGGTGGACAGGGCGACGACGAGCGTGGTTGCCCTTACCTGAGTAGGCGGTGACGGAGGTAGAAGGGGCAATGGCGAGGCTGGACACGCTATACAGGATCCTGGGGGTCTCTCGGTCTGTCAAATCACCCGGGAGGTCGACGTGGAGCACCTGGATGTGCTGTCGTACATGGGAGGAAGAAGATCTCGGAGATCGGTGGAGTTGGTCCAACTGGACTACCTCCAACAGGGGAACTAGGTGGGCTAAGGTAAGGTTTTGGTCTATTCCCTTTCTATTATTTTTGGTTTATGTAAATAAGAAGTAAAACAACAGGAAAAGGCTAGGGGTTTGGTTAAGGCTGGTTGTAATGGGGAGTATCATATACTAGTATCACGCATATGATACTAGTGTATGATACTACATTTGTAATGCATAGTATCATATGTTAGTATCATAGGATAGTTTATTTATTGTCATCCATGACACATAGTAGCACAACATTTAATATGATATGATATCATGATATGATACTCAACCCTCTCTTTCTTCATTTAGTTCTATGTCACCTCATAAAATATGACTAGTTGGCAGGCATGATACTATCTATGATACTCCCACTATGACCAACCGAAGAATCTGAGGGATATAATAGTATATATATATATACAAAGTCCCAGGATTAAGTGCTATTTAACAAAATTGCTTTAGAAAATTTTAGGGACTGCAAATTTATATAAGTTTGAAATATTTTCAAACTAGATAAATCCTGAGCCCGACCAAAACAATTCCAAAAGAGCTAAAATTTCAAAGAGAGGTATTTTGCATCGTTTAGAATTTATATAAAATAAGTGAACATTTTTCTGAGTCAAAAAAATGTCACTTGCAAAATGAGTAGAATTTGCAAGAAAGAAAACTAGTGAAGGGATTTTGCACTTGGTCAGGGTTTAGCATGGGAAGAGCAAGATGCAATAATGCAGATTGCAAGAGGAGAAGATGGAGTTCACACAGGATAACAACCGAATTAAATATGCCACAAACAAATCAATGATGAGTATGATGCATGATGCGGAACAAAATAAAAACAAACATACATCCCAAGCATTGCAAGCATGAAGGCAACATAAATAGTGGGGTCTTCATCTTGGGCTGTTACATCATAGTTGATGTAGATCATCTTGAGTTGGGAGTCACCCTTGTTGTTGTGTACTCTTCTCACCTACATGGGTTAGTCCCACACAAGGAACAAATACAAGGATATCTATGGACATGGAGTGAAGCACATGTGATATGATGTCCATTGATTCATTAATTACCTTGCTCCTTGCTTACCTATGAGGGAGTATTGACTCCTTGAACTATTGCATAAGGTTGGAGTTGATTGCAATAGTTCTTTCCAAAATGAATGTGAGTGAATTTTTTTGGCGGAGTCACCCCTCAAGAACTTCTCTAATTGTTCTTCTTAGGGACCCACCAACTTGATGGGGATCCTTGTAGTTGAAGGAGTGCTTGATGAAGTAGAGCTTGTAGTGTCCTTGTGAATCCACTTGACCAACACTTGGCTTTTTTCTTCAAATGAGTCAATCTCTTCTTGAAGTTTGTCCTTGCCCTTGAGCTTGTGGTCTTGTGGTGGTAGGTCATCTTAAAAATTTGTTCCCTTGGGGAGAGTAGGGCCATACTTCTCCTTTTGGGAATAAACTTCGTCTTGGGGTATTGGCCTTCTTCCAATTCAACTCCATTGGCATTGAAATAGCCAATGCCTTGGTTCTTCCGGTGCCATCCTTGCTTGCGTACAATCTCCTCAAATTGCTTACTTCCGGCAAGACTCTTGTATACACCTTTCTCTATAAATCCTTTCAATAAATCATTTTCTTGCTCAAGTTTAACTTGGCTAAGACAATCATTAGTGGAATGAATAGGACTACTAGAAGCAACATCATTAGATTTAGCATTTTTAATGTTGATGATCTATAAAATAAAAGTGGAGCTCCCCCTCATTGTGTGCAATAGATGATACCTGTGCAAGAATTGAAGCTCCCCCTTAATTTTATAGACCAACCAATGGGTAGAAATATAAGATGAAACATTAAGGAGCAATTTGAACAAGATAATAAGTAGTGCTTTAATAGCAAGGGTACGATTAATCTCAGACTCTACTGAAACACAAATAGTCTCCACACAAGATAGGTTGTTCATAACGCAAATAAAAGTTCAACTGGAAGACACAATAGAGAAAGCAATAAACAACCACGCAACACCCGTGCAAATCCCGTCATAATGTACTTTCTCCCCCTTTGGCATCAAGACACCCAAAAGGAAAAGAGTAATGCTAACACCCAGAACTCAGTGCATCTCCTCATTGGTATCATACTCCTAGGACTCATCATCATGAGATCCAGCCCCATCATCACCATCATGATCATCATCACCATCATCATCATCCTCGTCAGCATAAGCAGCAGCAGTAAAGGAGGAGGCAGCAGGCTGACCCGAGGTCTCATCATCGGTCCAAGTGCTATGTGCATAGATCCACTGCCCCTCGGGAGTGATGGCCCTCTCTGGACCACTAGAGGCCTTAAGATTGAGAGCCCACATAATCTGAATTTGTCTGCATCTGGCAAGCTTCTCGTTGACATGGGCTTTATAAAGCTTCTTCTGCACATGAGTCTGGAGGAAAAAGGTCTTCTTTAACTTGCCAGAGAGCTTGGAAAGCCAAGATGGCTTGGCGCCTGCAGGAAGCTCAAAATCACTGTCACTGGAAGTAGCAAAGACATCATCAGGGTTGTCAACTGGGACGAGTGGTGCAAGATGCTTCTTCTTCCGGAGTTTCTTGACCTCATGCTCAATGAGCTTGTCTAGGGAAGTGAGAGGCTCTCCAGGCCTACGAACTGCCCACACAAAGTTGAGGAAACACATGATGAAAGGTGCATAGATGGGAACTTTCCTGTAGAAGACGGTGGAGTACATCTCCTCCCACATCCATTTAGAGGCATCAAACGTGGACCCAAATCCAGCTTTCTTCTTCATGGCAACAAGCAGATCAACAAAGTATCCATGAATCTCATCTTGATTTCCAACCTTGGGCAGAAGAACATTCCGAAAGACATGGTGCAAAATATCATAGACTTGCAGCAAGTTCTTAGAGTCTCCAGGAATCCCATGCCCGGGAATGTACAAGGAGGCTAAATATACCTTATCCAGAGGAGTAGCCCAATCATGAGGACGGATGCTGCCATTCCCAGTGAGGCCGGTATCATCATAGCCAAGTGCATTGCAAAAGGCACGCCACGGGACTTGGAAGAGCTCATCACGACACATGAAGGTAAGGGTACGAGCCTCATTAGTTCCAAAGTGAAGAGTGGCATAAAACTGGTGGATGAGCTCCACATCCAAGGGACAGTTGATAGTCATGAGCTTGATCAAGTCAAACTCCCCACACAGTGCTAATGCCTCTCCAAAGTAATCCATGTTGTTCCTCCAGTATCAATGTCAATAGTCCATTGCTTGGCAAACTTGTTCTTGTGAAGGTCATAGAGCTCGTGCACAATCCACAATTGTAGCTCATGCCGGAACTGAGGAGTGGTCCACCCGGGAGCAATGGGAACCTCATAAGGATTTTGAAACCGAATCCGTTTCCAGTCTCCATGCTTCTAGGAGTGCACATGCTTGGCAGTTTTCTGCTTGGCAGCCAAAGACTTCTCACGGCGAGTGGGTTTGGTGGGGATCACCACTTCCTAAGTGTCAGACTCTTCAACGATTCTACACCTGCGAGCATGTTTCTTGGACTTCTTCCGAGGAGCAGAGCGAGAACTGGGACCACCTACAGACCTGCACACGAGGAACATAGAAGAGAAACCCAGAAGATGAGATGATTGTACGCAAAAGAAGGAATAAATCAGGTGCGAAGATGAGAAACAAAAAACAGGCGGCAGGAATCAGGGAGTCCGGTTGAAACGGTTACCAAAGCGGTAGTACCGCATCATCGGTTGTACCGCTAACTAGAGCGGTTGTACCACTGCTGGGAAACCGGTGGATCCGGATCTGAGAAATGCACCCCTCTTTCAGGTTTCTAATCATCTTGTCTAATTGGAAATATATACTACAATCTCATCCCCTCAAGAAATTTGACTAGAAAACGCGGGAACCGAGCAATGCCCTAACAAACAGTGGATTCAAAGGAAATCCAAGAACAAGGGAAAATGGGGCATTACCGGCATCCATGAGAGGAGATTGGGGGAAGGAAGGGCCTCCACAGAGTAGATCTAAGGGGACGCCATGGATCCGGGGCACCAAAGGCACTCTGGGGAGATGGTGCCGGCGGCCGGCGGCTAGGGCAGCAAGGAGGAGTCGGACACAGAGGGGAATAACTGACTACCCCTTTGGTCTGACCCTCCCAGTATAAGTACCGGACGTGCACCCAGTTGTACCGCTCTGAAGAGCGGTTGTGCCGGTCCAGATACAAGACCTGGGAATTAACGGTTGAACTGCTGCACCCCTAGTTGTATTGCTGGGGCGGAACAACTGGAGGATTAGCGGTTGAACTGCTTTCCACACTGGTTGTACCTCCTGGTCATAGACACCACTGCCAAGATATCAATGGGTACAATTGGAAAAGATGGGTTCTGA
Source organism: Hordeum marinum (assembly GCA_022496015.1). Classification (NCBI taxonomy): domain Eukaryota; kingdom Viridiplantae; phylum Streptophyta; class Magnoliopsida; order Poales; family Poaceae; genus Hordeum; species Hordeum marinum. Next base: position 248,171,010 of record CM039675.1, on the reverse strand, counting down.
GATGAGAAAATCTTGGGATAGAGAAAGAAGCAAGGGAGTATGTTGGGGAAAAACTCCATGGTTGGACGAAACAAAAACACAAATAGAATACCATGAAGAATGCCCACACCCAGGACTCAAAAACTGTTGGAAATATGCCCTAGAGGCAATAAATAAAGTGTTTATTATTATATTTCCTTGTTCATGATAATTGTTTATTATCCATGCTATAATTGTATTGATTGGAAACACATTGCATGCGTGGGTAAATAGACAACACTGTGTCCCTAGTATGCCTCTAGTGAACTAGCTCGTTGATCAAAGATGGTCAGGGTTTCCTAGCCATTGACATGTGATGTCATTTGATAACGGGATCACATCATTAGGAGAATGATGTGATGGACAAGACCCAAACTACAAACGTAGCGTATGATCGTGTCAGTTTATTGCTACTATTTTCTGCATGTCAATGTATATGTTCCTATGACCATGAGATCATGCAACTCACGAATATCGAAGGAGTGCCTTGTGTGTATCAAACGTCGCAACGTAACTGGGTGACTATAAAGGTGCTCTATAGGTTTATCCGATGGTGTCTATTGAGTTGGCATGGATCGAGACTGGGATTTGTTACTCCGTGTGACGGAGAGGTATCTCAGGGCCCACTCGGTAATGCAACATCACAACAAGCCTTGCAAGCAATGTGACTAATATGTTAGCCACAGGATCTTGCATTACGGAACGAGTAAAGAGACTTGCCGGTAACGAGGTTGAACTAGGTATGCAGATACCGACGATCGAATCTCGGGCAAGTAACATACCGAAGAACAAAGGGAACGTTATACGGGATTGACTGAATCCTTGACATAGAGGTTCGACCGATGAAGATCTTCGTAGAATATGTAGGAACCAATGTGGACATCCAGGTCCCGCCATTGGTTATTGGCCGGAGAGGTGTCTCGGTCATGTCTACATAGTTCTCGAACCCGCAGGGTCTGCACACTTAAGGTTCAGTGACGTTTCGGTAGTGTAGAGTTATGTATGGTGGTGACCAAAGATTGTTAGGAGTCCCGGATGAGATCCCGGACGTCACGAGGAGCTCCGGAATGGTCCGGAGGTAAAGATTCATATATAGGAAGTCCCAGTTTGGTCGCCGGAAAGGTTTTGGGCTCATCGGTAGTGTACCGGGAGTGCCGGTAGTGTACCGGGAGGTCTCCGGGAGAGGTATTTCGACCCTAGAGGATCCATGGGCTGTGGGAGAATAATAACCAGCCCTTAGTGGTCTGGTGGAACAGCCACAAAGGCCCATGGCGCCAGGAGGGAAAAATACCAAAAGGAAAAAGGTGGAAAAAGGCAAAAGGGGCTATATAAGGAAGGAGTCCTAATCCTACTTGGAGTAGAAGGAGGAGGACTCCTCCCTCCTAGCCGGCCGAACCAGCTAGCCTTGGAGGCCAAGGCTGCCTCTCCTCCTCCTCTCCTCCTATATATACTAGAGGGTTTCAAGGGTTTTGCACAAGTTCTTTCTTCCACGTGCAACCCTAACCTCCAGTGCATAGTTTCTCCTCTAGATCAGTTTTTCTGCGGTGCTTAGGCGAAGCCCTGCAGGAATAACTCCACCACCATCACCGGAGCGCCGTCACGCTGCCGGTGAACTCTTCCTCCTCTCCGCCTCCTCTTGCTGGATCAAGACGGTGGAGATCGTCATCAAGCTGCACGTGTGTTGAACGCAGAGGTGTCGTCTGTTCGGTACTAGATCGGAAGGATCGTGATCAAGGCCACGGGACGTTCGTGATCGGACCGCGGGACGGATCGTGACGAGATTGCGGGACAGTCCGTGATTAGATTGCGGGATGCTCAGTGATTTGGATCGCGAAGAAGTACGACTACACCAACCGCGTTTCTTAACGCTTTCCGCTTAGCGATCTACAAGGGTACGTAGATCCACTCTCCCTCTCGTAGATGCTCATCACCATGGATACGTTTGCGTGCGCGTAGGAAATTTTTTGTTTCCCATGCGACGTTCCCCAACAGTGGTATCAGAGCTAGATTGATGGTTCGATGAGATCTCGAGTAGAACACAAAAGGTTTGTGGGCGTTGATGCTTAGATTGCTTCCTCCCTTGGTCGTGTTTTGGTTCAGCGGTATTGTGGGATGAAGCGGCCCGGACCAACCTTACTCGTATGCTTACGAGAGACCGGTTCCCTCAACTGCACTTGTTGCAACAGATGGCTAGCGGGTGTCAGTTTCTCCTACTTTAGTTGGATCGGATTCGACAAAGGCGGTCCTTGAGAAGGTTGAAAAGCAACTTATGTATCACCGTTGTGGTTTATGCGTAGGTGAGAATCGTTCTTGCTAGATACCCGTAGCAGCCACGTAAAACTTGCAACAACAATTAGAGGACGTCTAACTTGTTTTTGCAGGGTATGTTGTGATGTGATATGGCCAATTACATGATGAGATATATGTGATGTATGAGATGATCATGTGATGTATAGAATTTCATGACTTGCATGTCGATGAGTACGGCAACCGGCAGGAGCCATAGGGTTGTCTTTAATTATTGTATGACCTGTGTGCCAATCATTAAGCGCTATGTAATGCTTTACTTTATCACTACGGTAGCAATAGTAGTAGAAGCATGCAGGGCGTGACAACCCCGATGGCGACACGTTGATGGAGATAAAGATGATGGAGATCATGGTGTCGTGCCGGTGACGATAGAAATCATGCCTATGTTTTGAAGATGGAGATCTTAAACACAAGTTCATGGCCATATCATGTCACTTATGAATTGCATGAGATGTTAATCCTTTTATGCACCTTGTTTTGCTTAGTACGACGGTAGCATTATAAGGTGATCCCTCACTTAAATTTCAAGATAAATTGTGTTCTCCCCGAGTGTGCACCGTTGCGAAAGTTTGTCGTGTCGAGACACCACGTGATGATCGGGTGTGATAGACTCTACGTTCACATACAATGGGTGCAAGCCAGATTTGCACGTGCAGAAGACTCGGGTTAAACTTGACGAGCCTAGCATGTACAGACATGGCCTCGGAACACAAGAGATCGAAAGGTCGAACATGAGTCATATAGTAGATATGATCAACATAATGATGTTCACCATTGAAGCCACCTTAACTCACGTGATGATCGGACTTGAGTTGGTGAATTTGGATCATGTGACACTCAGATGACCTGAGGGATGTTAATTTGAGTGGGAGCTTTAGTAATTTGATTAACTGAACTCATTATCTTGAGCAATAGTCTAAGTAACCTTTGCATATTTATGTTGTAGATCAATGGCTCGCGCAGTAGCACCCCTGAATTTTAATGCGTTCCTAGAGAAAGTTAAGTTGAAAGATGATGGAAGTAACTTTGTTGATTGGGCCCGTAATCTGAGGATTATCCTCACGTCTTCCCAGAAACAATATGTCCTTGATGCACCGCTTGGTGACCAACCAGAAGACATGACCTCCGAAGACGTTAAGAACGCTTGGGAGGCTCGTGCTGGAGACTACTCAATAGTTCAGTGTGCAATATTGTATGGCTTAGAACCGGGACTTCAAAGACGTTTTGAACGTCATGGAGCATATGAGATGTTCCAGGAGTTGAAGTTTATTTTTCAGAAGAATGCTCAGATCGAGAGGTATGAGACCTCCGATAAGTTCTATGCTTGCAAGATGGAGGAGAACGGGTCTATCAGTGAGCATATACTCAGAATGTCTAGGTATTCAAACCGTCTAGCTGAGTTGGGAATTACCCTTCCGCAAGAGGCGATCATTGACAGAGTTCTTCAATTACCGCCACTTAGTTACAAGAGCTTTGTGATGAACTATAACATGCACGGGATGAACAAGTCATCATCCGAGCTGTTTGCGATGCTGAAAGTCGCTGAGTCTGAAATCCAGAAAGAACATCAAGTGTTGATGGTCAATAAAACCACTAGTTTCAAGAAAAATGGCAAGGGCAAAGGCAAGAAGGGTAAAACCAAGAAGGATGGCAAAGCAGTTGCTACTCCTACAAAGAAGCCTAAGCATGGACCTAAGCCAGAAACTGAGTGCTTTCATTGCAAAGGAACTGGTCACTGGAAGTGGAACTGCCCCAAGTACCTGGCTGACAAGAAGGCGGCCAAAGACAAACAAGGTATATATGATATACATGTTGTTGATGTGTACCTTACTAGTTCTCGTAGTAGTGCCTGGATATTTGATACCAGTTCGGTTGCTCACATTTGCAACTCAAAACAGGAACTACGAAATAAACGAAGACTGGCAAAGGACGAAGTGACGATGCGCGTGGGAAATGGTTCCAAGGTTGATGTGATCGCCGTCGGCACGCTCTCTCTTCGATTACCATCAGGATTAGTGATGAACCTGAATAATTGTTATTTAGTGCTTGCGTTAAGCATGAACATTATATCTGGATCTTGTTTATTGCGAGACGGTTACTCATTTAAATCAGAGAATAAAGGTTGTTCTATTTATATGAGTGATATCTTTTATGGTCATGCACCCAATGTTAGGGGTTTATTCATATTGAATCTTGATAGTGATGACACACATGTTCATAACATTGATGCCAAAAGATGTAGAGTTGATAATGATAGTACCACTTTCTTGTGGCACTGCCGTTTAGGTCATATTGGTGTAAAACGCATGAGGAAGCTCCATACTAATGGACTTTTGGAGTCACTTGATTTTGAATCACAAGACACATGTGAACCATGCCTCATGGGCAAGATGACTAAAACGCCGTTCTCTGGAACAATGGAACGGGCAAGTGACTTATTGGAAATCATACATACTGATGTGTGCGGTCCAATGAATGTTGCAGCGCGCGGTGGATATCGTTACTTTCTCACCTTCACTGATGACTTGAGTAGATATGGGTATATTTACTTGATGAAACACAAGTCTGAAACGTTTGAAAAATTCAAGCAATTTCAGAGTGAAGTTGAGAATCATCGTAACAAGAAGATTAAATTTCTGCGATCTGATCGAGGAGGTGAATATCTGAGTTATGAGTTTGGCAGTCACTTAAGACAATGTGGAATTGTTTCACAGTTGACACCGCTCGGAACACCACAGCGTAATGGTGTGTCTGAACGTTGTAATCGAACCTTATTAGATATGGTGCGTTCTATGATGTCTCTTGCCGATTTGCCACTATCGTTTTGGGGTTATGCATTAGAGACAGCTGCATTCACTTTAAATAGGGCACCATCAAAATCCGTTGAGACGACGCCATATGAACTGTGGTTTGGCAAAAGGCCAAACTTGTCGTTTCTCAAAGTTTGGGGATGTGATGCTTATGTCAAAAAGCTTCAGCCTGAAAAGTTGGAACCCAAAGCAGAGAAATGCGTCTTCATAGGATACCCGAAAGAGACAGTCGGGTATACCTTCTATCTCAGATCTGAAGGCAAAGTGTTTGTCGCAAAGAACGGAACATTTCTTGAGAAAGAGTTTCTCTCGAAAGAATTGAGTGGGAGGAAAATAGAGCTTGATGAGGTTATTGAACCTTTACTTCAACCAGAAAGTAGTGCAGCGCAGAAAGATGTTTCTGTGGAACCTATGACGATAGAATAGGAAGTTAATGATGATGATCATGAAGCTTCGGATCAAGCTACTATTGAACCTCGTAGGTCGACAAGGACGCGTACTACGCCCGAGTGGTACGGCAACCCTATCTTGGAGGTCATGTTGTTAGACAACAATGAACCTACGAGCTATGGAGGAGCAGTGATGGGCCTGGATTCCGAGAAATGGTTAGAGGCCATGAAATCCGAGATGGGATCCATGTATGAAAACAAAGCATGGACTTTGAAAGTACTACCTGAAGGGCGAAAGGCCATTCAGAACAAATGGATCTTTAAGAAGAAGACGGACGCGGACGGTAATGTCACCGTCTATAAAGCTCGACTTGTGACAAAGGGTTTTTCACAAGTTCAAGGAGTTGACTACGATGAGACTTTCTCACCCGTAGCGATGCTTAAGTCTGTCAGAATCATGTTGGCAATAGCTGCTTATTTCGACTATGAAATTTGGCAGATGGATGTCAAAACGGCATTCCTCAACGGTTTCCTTGAGGAAGAGTTGTATATGATGCAACCCGAAGGTTTTGTCGATCCAGAGAATGCTGACAAAGTTTGCAAACTCCAGTGATCCATTTATGAACTGGTGCAAGCATCTCGAAGCTGGAATAAGCGCTTTCATGAAGTGATCAAAGCGTTTGGGTTTATACAAGTTTATGGAGAAGCTTGTATTTACAAGAAAGTGAGTGGGAGCTCTATAGCGTTTCTAGTGTTATATGTGGATGACATATTGCTGATTGGAAACAATATAGAAATGCTGGAAAGCGTGAAGGAATATTTGAATAAGAATTTTTCAATGAAGGACCTAGGAGAAGCTGCTTTCATATTAGGCATTAAGATCTATAGAGATAGATCGAGACGCTTAATAGCACTTTCACAGAGCACATACCTTGATAAAGTTTTGAAGAAGTTCAAAATGGAGCAGTCCAAGAAAGTGTTCTTGCCTGTGTTACAAGGTGTGAAGTTGAGTAAGACTCAATGCCTAGTGACTGTAGAAGATAAAAAAAATATGAGTGTCATCCCCTATGCTTCAGCCATAGGCTCTATCATGTATGCAATGCTATGCACAAGACCCGATGTCAGCCTTGCCATAAGTATGGCCGGAAGGTTTCAAAGTGATCCTAGAGTGGAGGACTGGCAAGCGGTCAAGAATATCCTCAAGTACCTAAAAAGGACAAAGGATATGTTTCTCGTTTATGGAGGTGATGAAGAGCTCGTCGTAAAGGGTTACGTCGATGCAAGCTTTGACACTGATCCGGACGACTCTAAGTCGCAAAACGGATATGTATTTATTCTTAACGGGGGAGCGGTAAGCTGGTGCAGTTCCAAGCAGAGCGTGGTAGCTGATTCTACGTGCGAAGCAGAGTACATCGCAGCCTCGGAGGCAGCGAAGGAAGGTGTCTGGATGAAGCAGTTCATGACAGATCTTGGAGTAGTGCCTAGTGCACTGAATCCAATAAACCTGTTCTGTGACAACACTGGTGCCATTGCTCTAGCCAAGGAACCAAGGTTTCACAAGAGGACCAGACACATAAAGCGACGCTTCAACTCCATCCGGTTCTACATCGAGGAGAAAGACATAAATATTTGCAAAGTGCACATGGATCTGAATGTTGCAGACCCGTTGACTAAACCTCTTCCAAGGGCTAAACATGATCAACACCAGAACTGTATGGGTGTTCGATTCATTACCATGTGAATCACGTAGTGATGTGAACTAGATTATTGACTCTAGTGCAAGTGGGAGACTGTTGGAAATATGCCCTAGAGGCAATAAATAAAGTGTTTATTATTATATTTCCTTGTTCATGATAATCGTTTATTATCCATGCTATAATTGTATTGATTGGAAACACATTGCATGTGTGGGTAAATAGACAACATTGTGTCCCTAGTATGCCTCTAGTGAACTAGATCGTTGATCAAAGATGGTCAGGATTTCCTAGCCATTGACATGTGATGTCATTTGATAACGGGATCACATCATTAGGAGAATGATGTGATGGACAAGACCCAAACTACAAACGTAGCGTATGATCGTGTCAGTTTATTGCTACTGTTTTCTGCATGTCAATGTATATGTTCCTATGACCATGAGATCATGCAACTCACGAATATCGAAGGAGTGCCTTGTGTGTATCAAACATCGCAACATAACTGGGTGACTATAAAGGTGCTCTACAGGTTTCTCCGATGGTGTCTATTGAGTTGGCATGGATCGAGACTGGGATTTGTTACTCCGTGTGACGGAGAGGTATCTCGGGCCCACTCGGTAATGCAACATCACAACAAGCCTTGCAAGCAGTGTGACTAATATGTTAGCCATAGGATCTTGCATTATGGAATGAGTAAAGAGACCTGCCGGTAACGAGGTTGAACTAGGTATGGACATACCGACGATCGAATCTCGGGCAAGTAACATACCGAAGAACAAAGGGAACGTTATACGGGATTGACTGAATCCTTGACACAGAGGTTCGACCAATGAAGATCTTCGTAGAATATGTAGGAACCAATGTGGACATCCAGGTCCTGCCATTGGTTATTGGCCGGAGAGGTGTCTCGGTCATGTCTACATAGTTCTCGAACCCGCAGGGTCTGCACACTTAAGGTTCAGTGACGTTTCAGTTGTGTAGAGTTATGTATGGTGGTGACCAAAGATTGTTCGAAGTCCCGGATGAGATCCCGGATGTCACGAGGAGCTCCGGAATGGTCCGGAGGTAAAGATTCATATATAGGAAGTCCCAGTTTGGTCGCCGGAAAGGTTTCGGGCTCATCGGTAGTGTACCGGGAGTGCCGGTAGTGTACCGGGAGGTCTCCGGGAGAGGTATTTCGACCCTAGAGGATCCATGGGCTGTGGGAGAATAATAACCAGCCCTTATTGGTCTGGTGGAACAGCCACAAAGGCCCATGGCGCCAGGAGGGGAAAATACCAAAAGGAAAAAGGTGGAAAAAGGCAAAAAGGGGCTATATAAGGAAGGAGTCCTAATCCTACTTGGAGTAGAAGGAGGAGGACTCCTCCCTCCTAGCCGGCCGAACCAGCTAGCCTTGGAGGCCAAGGCTGCCTCTCCTCCTCCTCTCCTCCTATATATACTAGAGGGTTTCAAGGGTTTTGCACAAGTTCTTTCTTCCACGTGCAACCCTAACCTCCAGTGCATAGTTTCTCCTCTAGATTAGTTTTTCTGCGGTGCTTAGGCGAAGCCCTGCAGGAATAACTCCACCACCATCACCGGAGCGCCGTCATGCTGCCAGTGAACTCTTCCTCCTCTCCGCCTCCTCTTGCTGGATCAAGATGGTGGAGATCGTCATCAAGCTGCACGTGTGTTGAACGCGGAGGTGCCGTCTGTTCGGTACTAGATCGGAAGGATCGTGATCAAGGCCACGGGACGTTCGTGATCGGATCGCGGGACGGATCATGACGAGATCGCGGGACGGTCCGTGATTAGATCGCGGGATGCTCGGCGATTTGGATCGCGAAGAAGTACGACTACACCAACCGCGTTTCTTAACGCTTCCCGCTTAGCGATCTACAAGGGTACGTAGATCCACTCTCCCTCTCGTAGATGCTCATCACCATGGATAGGTTTGCGTGCGCATAGGAATTTTTTGTTTCCCGTGTGACGTTCCCCAACAAAAACATCAAAAACACAAATGTAAGACCCAAAGAAGAGCAAAGGGGGTGGTGGTCAAGGCTACCTATGTTTGAGTCAATTGGTATGCCACCGCGAAGATCTGAACCTTGGGACCATGACCAAAACTTGTCTTTGAAGCACAAGTGTCATGAAGAATGACTAATGTGAAATACTTGATCGATGTAGGCATAATAGGACGAGGGATAGTTCATTGAGATAACTAGACTCCCCCTATGTCCATGCCTACACCTAAACAAGACATGATGATGAGTGTGGTGGGGTGTGCACTAAGTCAAGCCACATTGCTCAAATCAATGATATTTAGCTCATGCCTTAACTCACAAATTCTTGCTTCATCCAATGGCTTAGTGAAGATAACTGCAAGCTGTTCCTTAGTGTAGAGATGAATAAGATCAATGTCACCACGCTTGATGTGATCCCGGATGAAGTGATGACAAATCTCAATATGCTTTGTCTTGCAGTGTTTAACCGGGTTGTTGGCGATCTTGATCATGCTTTCAATGTCGCAGTAAAGAGGCACTTTGTCACAGATGACACCATAATCCTTTAAGGTTTGCCTCATCCAAAGAATCCGAACACAACTGCTTGCGGCGGCTACATACTCGGCCTCAATGGATGAGAGAGAAACACAGTTTTGTTTCTTTGAAGACCAACTTACCAAAGAGCGACCAAGAAATTGGCAGCCTCCGGAAGTGGACTTCCTTTCCACACGGTCTCTCGCCCAATCTGAGTCAGTATATCCAATGAGATCAAATGAAGCACCCTTGGGGTACCATAGGCCAAAGTTTGGGGTATGAGCCAAATATCGAAAGATTCGCTTGACAGCCACATAGTGACTCTCCTTAGGTGCTGAAAGTGCGTTATATTGACTAGAGGGGGGTGAATAGGCGATTTTTACAAATTCATCACTAAGGAATTTCAACTTGAGGAATTTGAAATGTGATGAATAACTAGCAGCGGAATAAGTACTCAATTGCATGAGAACATAGTAGTAGCATAGTCATCACGATGAAATAAAGCATGCACAGATTACATGTAGCGTGATACAGGATAAGCATGTGAGGAACAAGGTAATTTGAAGAATTTGAGGTGAGGAAATTGAGAAAGTCTTCAGTCAAATTCTTCAAACAGTAACGATCAATTTCATCAACAAGTATATGAGGAAATGGAAGGGTTGAGGAAATAGAACCAGGTAGCTCGATGAAGACAGTGGTTTGATGACCCAGTTCCAACTGTTGTCATAGTCGTACATCTGGTTTGGAGCGGCCTGGTATTTAAACCAGAGGACACACAGTCCCAGGACATATAGTCCTTACCATATTCTCCTTGAGCTAAGGTCACAAAGTCCTCGGCCAACACTCGCGGTAAGTCTTCAGGGTAGACTTCCAAAACCCTCACAAACTAGTCACCCAATGATCCACAATTGACTGTTGGATGCTCTAGACCAAGGTCACTCCGTGATCCCCAATTGACTGCAGGATGCACTAGACCATGATGCCTAACCGTGTGGTAGATACATAGTCTTCAAAGGTAACAAGCGTCGGTTCCACACATGGACAATCTCTTCAGTGATGCTCAATCTCTTTAGTGATGCTCAATCACTTTGGGTTTGGTGGTTTGGATTTGGGTTTTTCCTCACTAATGATTTTCTCTCAAAGTCCTTGGAGGATGGGTCGCTCTCAAATGACAAGTGTCAATTCTCTCTTGGAGCAGCCAACCAACTAGTGGTTGTGGGGGTGGCTATTTATAGCCAGGGTGCAACCTAACATGATAAGACATAAATGCCCCCAATGATATGATAGTTATGTGGATAGAATGATTGGGGACAACTGGCGCTAAGTACAACAACGGTCAGAATTTTGAACTATGAAAGTCCTCAGGCTTATCATATTCCTCACATGTAGGCAATTCGCACTGGCGAAATCCTAACTCCTTAGTCAGACCAATTTCCTCAGAGACCAAAAGAACTTCATCTCTGTCACGGAAGAACTTGACTGGACTGTAAGAGATTTCCAAAGGCTTCACTCGAAGGATTGGATAGGTTGAGGCTTTTGAGTTGAGCATCACTTGGAAATTTTCCTTAGTATTACCTCGGACCCCTTTAATAGTACGGTGTTTTCTATGACTCAAAGATAGGAAATGAAACTACGAAAACAAAAGTCTTCACGCTTCATAGTCCTCGTTCATATCTTCAAGGTCACACCAACTTCTTCATTTTCAAAGTCTTCAGGGAATACCAAAGTCTTCAGTTGAAGACATACATTTTAGGGGTCGATAATCTCCGAATATATCAAACTCCTCAGCGACTTATAGAGCCTATGTACACTTACAAACGCATCAGTCTCTTAACCTATAAGTCTTCAATACACCAAAATCACTAAGGGCACTAGATGTACTTACAATCTCCCCCTTTTTGGTAATTGATGACAAATAGGTTAAGTTTTCAAAGGGGGTAAAAATGTGAAGTGTAAGTACTGAGTTTGAGGAATTTATTGCAAGATATGGAAGAACTCCCCCTGAAGATGTGCATATATGAGGAATTTGCTTTGGACTGCAAATGCACATGGCAGGTTAAAAACATGGAGAACTCCCCCTATATCTTGTAATTCATACACGCATTTAACATATGATATGAAGAATTTGAAATGCATGATGAAAATGGTGTCTGACGAAATTCAGCATGCATGCATTAAGGTAATTTGAGGAAATAGCAATGTTGTGGGGAACGAACACCTATGGGATCGGAGGGACCCCTTTCGGTTCGGTGGGGGAGAAGGCTCGCACAAAGAGAAGGTCTAATGAACAACATGCGGGGATTTTACCCAGGTTCGGGCCGCAAAGATGTGTAAAACCCTACTCTTGCTTGGTTGTATTGTGGGTGTTCTTAGGGTTCTAGATATAGGAGCGCTATGCGCAGCTGCTACGCGTATGAGCTAGAAGGTCCAAAGTCCAAAAGCCAAAAAAGTCCTCTATCGTATCGCCCTAGGCCTCCTTTTATACTCTGAAGGGGATCCCAACAGTGGCGTACAGTGCGTACACGGGGTGTACAGCTACAATGTTGTCATACCTAACACTGACGGAGTAGGACATGCACATTTAATGCACCGTCAAGCATCTCTGACTGTCCACGGGACGGGACAGGAGCCTGTCCCATTGGCACCGCTTAGCCCCTCCATCGTCAGCGCCGCGACACGTGCCCAGGCAGGGCGACACCTGGCCTGTGCGCTGGCGGGGCCTTGGCGGGGCTTCGCCTTGCTGGGTCCTCGTATTGCTGGGTCTTGCCAGGGCTTTGTCTTGCCTGAGGGTTTGATGGCCATCCCGGCAAGGTCTTGCCGGGGGTCTTGATTCTTCTGTACTTGTATCTAGCATCTCCTTGCCGGGCCTCATCACCACGGTGGCTTACTACTTCCCATGCATGAGTAAGGGGGCACTGGGGAGCCCAAAACTCTAGTGCACCGGCAGGAGCCCCCGGGCCTGGGCCACACACGGTGCGAGGCATTGTTGGGCTAGGCCCAAACAGTGCATTGGCACGCGTGGCCGGGCCTTGGAGTCATGATCATTGCGCTTGTTGTGCCGCCCCACGACGCCCATTGAATGCGGGACGTGGGATACGTGCTCGACATGTCCGTCAAATTTTCAATTACTGTGTCAGGTCATTTCCGCCACGCGCGCCGCATGCATAGCAGGAAGCCAGCAACGGGCGCCCGTGACTTAAAGTCCTGGGAAAGGCAGTGATTGTAGCTCCATGGATTGGAGCAATGGGGCGGTTGCTGTTTGCCCTGTGATCGAGGGCGCCGCTATTGGAGGTGGGCGGCGACCCTTGGAGCGAGGGAGAGCTACCCCTCATGCTTTCCCCTATAAATTGAGGGGTAGCGAGGGCGGTGATCATCCATCCTTCCCTCCTCCTCCGAGCGTGAACTTCCATAGCTTGCCCTTCCACGTCTTCCCAACCTTCGAGTGGCGCTCGCCCTCAACCATGAATAGGGGGCGAGGGCGGCCACCGTCCTCAGCTCCAAGGAGGAGCTCTCGTCGAGATCATGCCACCGCTTCAGCCACAGAGGCGGAGGGCGGCCCGAGCGCGCGTGGTGGAGGAGGCGCGAGGGGTCGTGGCCATCATGGAGGCCGAGGTCGGGGGAGGCGGAACGCTGCCCCACCTCCTCCTCCGATGTCAGGCCCCTTCCTTGAGGAGACCCATGCCGAGGGGACGGCACTGGAGTTCGTCCTCAAACTGCCTGGTCCAGTCCGGAGCCATCTACGCCTCCCTCGCCCCTTCGCTAGGGCGATGGAGGTCGACGAGTCGTCCGTCCTGTGGTTACGGGCGCATGGTTGTCATAATGGCGCGACGCGGGTGGACGTCGAGTACCCGATGAGTCGTGTCATGTTCCCTAGGCGCGGCTGGAAGACCTTTGCCCGCGCCGACAACCTCCAAGAAGGGTACATCCTTCATTTTAAAATGACGGAGGTGTAGGATCGAGAGAGGCGTGTCTAGAGGGGGGGGGGTGAATAGACTACTAGCAGAAATTTAAAACCTAACCTTTTCCCAAGTTAATTGGTTGGCAGATTTTAATACTTTTAGCAAATCTAGATAGTCAAACAGCCCTACACATGCATGTCTACAAGTATGGTAGCGAAACGTAAAGACATTGCACATGTAAGTAAAGAGATGGGTTAGAAAGATCAAACACAATAGGAGACGCAAGGATTTTTCCCGTGGTTTCGATAGGTGGTGCTATTGTACGTCCACGTTCATGGAGTCTTTAACCCACAGAGGGTAACAGTCGCGAGAGTTCATGGAGGGTTCTACCCACGGAGGGTTCCACGAAGAAGCAACCTTGACTATTCCATGCGTCTTCCGTCCACGAAGGACTAGCCTCACTATGGGTAGATCTTCACGAAGTAGGCGATCTTCTTGCCCTTAAAAACTTCTTGGTTCACTCCACAACACGAAGTAGGAGGATCCCAAGCGACACCTAACCAATCTAGGAGGCACCACCCTCCAAAAGGTAATAGGCTCGGTAATGACGATGAACTCCTTGCTCTTGTGCTTCAAGATGTTAGACTCCTCAACACACAATCTCTCTCACACAGATTTGGCTTGGTAGAAGAGATGGGGCTGGTGGAAAGCAACTTGGGGAGGCTAGAAATCAAGATCCATATGGTTGGAGTGGAAGATCTTGACCTCAACACAAGGGTAGGTGGTTCTCTCTCAGAAAACTGAGTAGGATAGGTATGGAATAGTTCTGAGTTCTTCTATTTTGAGTGGGTGGTGGTGAAGTGGTATATATAGGCATCCCCAAAAATCCAACCGTTACACACAATAAGTCAGACTTGGTGACACCGAAGTGTAAAACTCGGTGGTACCGAAGTGACAAAAAGTGGAAACTTTTGAATCTCGGATGGACCGATATATAACTCTCGGTTGCACCAACAAGGTGACCAACGGTCAGAATTACCAAACTCGATGAGGCCGATTCACCATTCTCGGTTTGACCAAAAACGAGAATTTGCGTAATAGGAAGTTGGCAACCCAACTCGGTGGCTCCGAGTGCAGCGTCGGCTGCACCAAAGTGTTAGGGTTTGGTTGAGTCTATCTAGGGTTTGGAACTCGGTGGCACCGGGATAGGAAAGTTGGTTGCACTGATTTGGTATATTTGGCTTAGGACAGACTTTGGTGGGAGAGTATGTGGATGTTGTGGTGACTGTCACTTGTGCACGTTTGAGCATATTGTTGACCATTAAAACTTTACCCCCTTTTAATAGTATTGGCTTTCCTATAGACTCAAAGTGATTTCTCACAAATATAAAATATAGAGTCATCTTTCTTGAAGCTTGGCCAACCTATTTCCTTACATCTTGGGGTAATTCCACAATCTCCTTAACCTTTTTGCCAATACAGATCTTCGTGGACCATCATGTGAAATGTACTAGATAGAGGTGTTAGTCCAAGAGACAATGTATGTTGTCATGAATTATCAAAACCACCAAGGGAGCATATTGTGCTTTCAATCTCCCTCTTTTTGGTAATTGATGACAACATACAATCAAAGCTTCAAATAAAGATATGCACGGATGCAATGAAGACTTTGAGAAACACATGACTTAGATTTGCTCCCCCTAAGTGTGTGTAGTCCTTTAAAGCATATTTGCTTTGGAATGCATGGACACACGTATGGATGAAGGGATGTAAGGAGTCATGTGTATCTTGGCTATATGCATCGATATATGTGAATGAAATGTATATCCTTGATCAAGACCTCACTCTTGCGAACCATATGTGCAAGAAGCAAGAGATCATGTTAATCAAAGATATGATTCATATACTTACCTTGATCTCTTGAGCATTCTAGTAGTAGAGACACACTTGAGAAAACAATGTTAGAAACACAAGAATATTCTACTAAGCAGAAGCAATAGAACTCAAAGATGCCAAGATATGGAGAACATATAAAGTATGATAATCCTTAAGATTAATATGTCTCCCCCTTAGGCATAAATTCTTTAGAACTTTCTCCTCTTTAGATATGAAAGTAGTAGTTCATCCTCTCCCCCTGAATCTCAGCATGTAGATATTGGGATTTTATAGGGTGAGTAAAGTAAGATATCAAAAGATTACTTTTCAACAGTAGTTTTCTCTCCCTACATGTGTTCTTCTCCTTGATTATGTATTTTCCTCTCCCCCTAAATCATATCTTCCCTTTTGCATAAGCATGTGACTCTCCCTTTAGCATGAAGCTTTGATATTCTCCCCCTTTGGCATAAATTACCAGAAAGGTCAAACTTGGGAGTAGGGACAAGGATCATTGACAAGGTAGGGATCATGGAGATCAAAGGTCATTGAAGGTAGGGTCTCTCCTTTTAGCAAATGTGAGGTTTCTTCCCCTTGGAGCCAGGGATCCTTGAATAATGATTTTCTCCCCCGAAGTTGTTTGTTCTTCTCCCCCTAAAGTTTTTTTTGAAGGGATCATAGAAGGAACAAGATTGTCTCGGGAACAGAAAGCAAAGTAAACTAGATCAGGAAAAGATAAAATTTGAACTCCAAGAAAATCGGTGGCTCCGAGATGGATAAATCAGTGATACTGAGTTTGTGTAGTGCAGTTTAATTGCAAGTTCGGTAGAGCCGAGTTATCTAAGTCAGTGACTCTGAAAGATAAACCAAGTTTCTGTTTTCAGAGAGACAAACGAAACTATTTCAAAGAAAAATGTGAAACATTTACAAGGATCATCAAATAGATAAGATTTGAGTGGTTACGAGAAATCATGCAATAAGAAAGAAATCCACACAAGTTTCTTAACTAAATGATGGGCGGTGACTAGGTCACCTATATTAGAGTATATTGACTTAGGAGCCAAGCAAAAATACTTGATCATAGGTCATACTCATCGTTTAAGCTCAAAATAGGTTTACCATTTCCGATTAAGCATTTTGATGTCTTCATATCTCTTGAGTTGCTTTAGCCCATGACTTGGAGTAAAGCCTTTTCAAGGATATGAGTACATACCTTTGAATGATGTTGATGACGCTGCTCATAGGTATACTTTTGTTGAGGATGCTTGAGGTTGATGAAGATAATCTTGAGTTTGGAGCAATCCTTCTTGTTCTAGTACACTCATCACCTACAAAGGTTAGTCATGCAAGGAAGAACAATGGATATATCCTATGGACATGATACCATTTATAGATTTGCAACTAAGATCAAGTATATGTCAAGGATATTTTTGTTGTCTTCTTCCTTCCATCATCAAGAGGGGTTGTGGATACTTGGTAATGACAAGATTGATTATGATTGGAGTTGATAGCAATCTTTTGGAATGAAGTTCTTCCAAGTACCTACAAAAGGTTAGATGCAATACAAGGGAGCATAGAATTCCATGGCATATGATAATGAGTTATGAGATCAGGGAGACAATAATTAAGCTCATGCCCTTGCTTGCAACCGAGTGAGTCTAGCTCAAGTTTGAAACATCAATGATGTTCAACTCACTCCTCAAATGACAAAATGTCTTCTCATAAAGTGGCTTAGTAAAGATATCTACCAATTGCTTGTTAGTACGAACATGCTTAAGATTGATATCTTCTTTGGCAACATGATCACGAATGAGATGATGTCGAACTTGAATATGCTTGGTTCGAGAATGTTGCACAGGAATATGTCCAATTTTAATACCACTTTCATTGTCACAAAGTAATGGAACATTTTTAACATGAATACCATAATCTTTAAGCGTTTGTGTCATCCATAGTAATTGCGCACAACAAGATCCGTGTCACACCCAAGATGCGCGCCTATCCATATTAAGGCATGGGGGCCTCGACAGGGATAGAGGCGCATCTCGTCGTTCGCAAGTATAGTATCATTACATCATACATTTAGGAAGAGATGAGTATATGAGTTGGCTTACACTCGCCACATACTAAATTACAATTCCACATCAAAGTGTTCAAACATCAATCCAAGACAGGGTCCGGCTATGGACGAAAACAAACAATAAAATGAAGATGCAATGACACTGGCTTGCTAGCCCCGAACATCACGACCATTGTCCTCTACTCGTCTGGATAAGTCATGTACATCCTGCCACGCTCCTCATCATACTCCCACTGGAGCTGCGTCATATCATCTGGCACGACCTCATCTGTACCTGCACCTGGATTGTTGTAGTAATCTGTGAGCCACGAGGACTCAACAATCTCGCACCCAGGTACCGAAACTATTCAAGCTCATAGGTTGGGAAGGGGTATGTGTTTAGTTTGCAGCAGCACTAAGCATTTATGGTGGCTAATCTTACGAAAACATGAAAGTAAATATGTGGTCTACGATAAGCGATCGAATCTAGAATGACCTCTAAGAGATCCTGAACACCTACTTACGTCAATCATAACCCCACCGTGTTCTCTCTCGGTTCATGTTCACGAGCAGAGACGATCACGGTTACTCACACAGTTGGTGTATTTTCTTAGAGTTTACTTCAAGTTAACTAAAACCGAGTGTTAAGCAAATATCCAAGTTGCCACATAACTGCGGGCATGACTTTCCAAAAGTTTTAACCCTGCAGGGGTGTTCCAACTAGTCCATCATAAATTAACCACACTCCGCGGGAATAACCTCGACCACGGATCTCGTGATCATCCTAGGCAACTCCAAAGGAATCCCAACACCTCGAGATAACCTGAAGAAAGTCAGAGCCCCTCACACAAGACACTCGATAAAGGTAAAACAAGTCCAGCAAGACCTCCCGACGTATTGACGAACCCGATAAGAGCCGCGTATCTCATTCTCAGGAGACGATGGATGGGCTAAGTTTCCGGCTGACACACCCGTTGGTGGCCCCAGCTACTGCCATTTTGGACCAACACTCATGTGGAGCACTAGCCCGGGTTATTGATTAATCCACAGGGTAGCTAGTCCCTATGCAATTATATTAAGTTGTTAATCAAATGTAGTACAATTGTTGGGCCTTGCCATACAAGTTTTAATCTTAACCGAATAAACAAGGGGGTCCCCATAACAACCCCGAGCATGTTAGGAGCGCAAAGTATGGAAACATAACACCAGTAACAAGAAACTATGGTGGTAACAGCGGAACAAAACACCTAGCAAAAGTCCAAGCCTTCCACCAATAACAAGATATGTATGTGCATTAAATTAATTAACAGATAATATTGTGATAAGCCATCCATCCATGTTATCACATGGAGGCAACCTGCACCTGCAACTAGAACGCTATAAGAGGGGTTGAGCAGCGGTAACTTAGCCAATCAAAGGTTGCTAGTATGTGGAGGGGTTAGAGGCTATCATGGCAATGTAGGAGGCTTGACATTCAAGTGCTAGGTAGCGCAAAAGTAACGATAAGAGCGAGACAACTTGCAAGCAAAAATAGTATCGGGATCCAGGTTCGATCATCTTGCCTGTTGGTTTTTCAGTGGGACAAGTAGCGGAATCCTCGTAGTGGCACTCTCCTAGATCTTCGTACTCAGGTTCAACGTTCGCGTCTACCCAAAAGAAACAACAATAATAAACAAGCAACCAAGGTGCAATGCACAACCAAGAATGATGCATGGTTTGTGTGAAGAATTTAGCATGGCAATCTTAGCTAGTCAAGTTTCACATGCCATAGAATAGTTATTTATGAATCTGGACAGAACCTTATGTTAAGTTATTTAGACATGCATGAACATGGAAATAGGGATGCATCATGCAAAAATGATACAGATGCATATGTAGAACATAGGAAACGGAGTTACGGTTCTCACGCTACGCTCACGACAAGATACGAAGGAAAAAACACAAGACAAGAAGTACATGGGCTATTCCTTGGCATTCCAAGGTAGCCACTGGTTAGGCAATGAAAAAACCAACCACAATAGAGCCAAAGATCAAGAAATTCCATGGAGTATAGCTCCCACAAGTCACAAAACACTGAAACAACAATCTGCCACCAAACAACAACATAGAAACTTACACAACCCACATCTAGAGCTACAGGAAGTCTCCAATCACAAACAAGGCATTTACAGAAACTACATAACATGCTTATCAACTTATACAACTACACAATCTGGAATGGAGGCACACATCAATAAGCATGAAGCACACAAGTTGGCATGATGAAACAGATTTCTGGGACTTAGTGAAAATAACAGTTTTTCTGGAATATGAGTTAAGCTGATAGCAAATTGACAGCATAAACTAATGGTGATAGAGACCACCTCATGGCATGAAAATTAATAGGATGGTAGAGGGCAACCTCTACATCAAATCACTAGCACTGAGCTTGAGCTAATTCACAACACATCACAAGATAGCAACCACTCTTCATGGCATAAAAATAATACCAGATTCTCAGACTTAGAAATATTTAGCAAGTTTGAAAACAACAACATTTTAGTGACTACTTTAGAGCATGGTTCCCACTCATTGCAAGCTTAACATGACAAAGATAAATACCATGGAATTCTACTCATCAAAGACTACCATATTCATGTTGGCACAAACATCATAGCATGCAAGGATTAAATACAAAAAAAATGCCAAAATGGCACTTTGAGACAAAATGACATTTTGTCAGACTTGCTCAAATGCCCAAACAAGTCACACCAATGGATTCCTTGGGTGATTCTACCCTAAAATCATATGTCATACTCATATATTCACATGGAGCATCATGACAAAAACTACATAGCAAAATGCCCTCAATTCCTATAAGTGAAAAGTTACCTAAAATGCACATGAGCATAAATGATCATATCCAGATTGGAAACATTACTATAAATGTAAATACCCTAATAAAACAACTAAAACAATAAAACAAAAAGATATAGTTTATGTCAAGTGGGGCATGGGCCCACTTGTCACACACACACACAACACAAGCACACTCACACATACACCACACTGGATCTGCTGGCCACCAAAGATCCACACACACTCACACACTCAAGCACACATACACATCCCACGCAGCCACACCTGGATCCGGCTGTAGCCGCACGGGATCACACACACAGAGGAGATCCATCCAAACACCACACATCGCACACGGGATCCGGCACCACACCAGATCCCAACACAGAACACCACGGCCGGCCAATCGTAAAAAGGAAAACAACAACAAGGGGGAGCGGGATTCAAACCCTAGACCTCTTGGTCGTTTCCTCAAATCAAACACCACTACGCCATGACGCGACGTCTGCACAGAGAGGGGCCTCGTAGTA
The DNA here is from genome assembly GCA_022496015.1 of Hordeum marinum. Taxonomy (NCBI): domain Eukaryota; kingdom Viridiplantae; phylum Streptophyta; class Magnoliopsida; order Poales; family Poaceae; genus Hordeum; species Hordeum marinum. The sequence continues at coordinate 248,150,075 of CM039675.1, read as the reverse complement.
CAACTACTAACTCGCGTTGGCTAAGTGACGAAACTGAAGATCGAAGACACCGGCGATAGACGGCGACGACGCGAAATTCCGGCAACTATAGGGCAACTCCGGTGACGCGGACGGCAGAGGAGGAAGCGGGAAGATTTGGGAACCCGTTCCCGCGCTTGGGAGCCATGCACGCGGAAACAATCGAGCCGCACGAGCTCGAGCAGGAGTGTGGCGGCGATTCGCACGGCGACGACCTATGCACTACGCAACGGCAACGGCGAGGGGGAAGGATGGGCTGAGCGCTTATAAAGGAGGTCGATGAGGAGCCGGTCACTCCAAGGTCGAGGATGAGGAAGAAGACTCAAAGAAGGCCGGCGACGGAATTCCTCTGCTTGCAGCCGCCGACGACGATGGGGCGGCGTTGTAGGGGTTCTCTGACGAACATGCATAGGAGCGTCCCTGGACCGACTCACCATCGGCTCGACGAGGAAGAAGCAGCGACAGGACGGGAACGACGGTAATGAGGACCGGCGACCACGGATCTCTGAACTTCACCCCTCTCTGAACCTTGCCTCTCTCTGAACCTCACCTGAGGGGAAGAAGGAGGAGGAGGGAGAAGGCGGTGGCAAGGAGGAAAGAGGGAACCCTAGGCGCGGCGACGCACTTATATGAGGGAGGGGAGCTCACGGCATTGCTCGACGTTCGTGCCAGCTTGACGTTCGCACTCTCTCTCTCACGCGTTCTGTGACGAAAAGGAGCAAACGGCTTGACGGGGGCAGGTTGCCGTCTGCGCTGGGTTGCTGGGTTGCAGCTATGCTAGCTGGGCCGGTGCAAGGGAAAAGGCCCAGCTCCTGCTCTCTCACACAGGAGAAACAAAAAGGAAAGGGTTTCCTATTTAGATAAAAATAAACAAGACAAAAAGCCCCAGAGGAAAATAAAAGGGTTTTGACCAAAACAAAAATACTTTAGCAAGAAATAAAATGTGAGCTATCTAATAAAATTAGCAAGAGGATTTTTGAAGCAAGTATATTTTAATACAATAATAAAACAGCCCCCCGTTATTTTAAAACCCCAACATCATATGGTTCAACACCTCAAAAGAACAACACACATAAGCTTGAAATAATATAGGCTACCTCTTGAACATATTTAATAGATTTATAAAACAAGTTATTTCTGTTGATTAATGGCAATGTGAATAAAAGAGTATAAGTAGGGTTTGTTTGAAGTAATAAGAGAGGGGGTGAGAAGTTGATCCCACACAATCACAAACATCCACAAGACCACTCAATCACAACAAGGTCAAGAAGCACACCATATTCAAATCATGACAAGATGATGAATGATATGATGCATGACGCATGAATGCATGAGACAAGACATGGCAAGGAGAAACTCAAATACATTCATCACATGACACAAGATCCACATAGGTTACAATGCCATAAAAGGTAGGGGCACCACTTGGGCTGTCACAACTCTCCCACACTACAAGAGGATATCGACCCGAGATCTAGGAACGAAAGAACTCTGGATATTCAAAACGGAGAAGGTTCTCACGTTCCCAAGTAGCTTCCTTGTCAGAATGATGATACCACTTCACCTTGAGGAACTTGATTAATTTGTTGCGAGTCTTATGCTCAGTTTCTTCGAGAATATCCACTAGATGCTCACGATAAGATATGTCTTCTTGGAGATCAATGTCTTGGAGGTCAATGGTACGCTCGGGAGTCTTGAAGCATCTCTAGAGCTGAGAGACATGGAAGACATCGTGCACATTTGCGAAGTTTGGAGGAAGCTCTAGTTCATATGCAAGTTCACCTCTCTTGCCAACAACTCTGAAAGGACCAACAAAGCGAGGAGCTAGCTTCCCTTTAATTCCAAACCGCTGATTGCCCTTCATGGGAGAGACTTTGAGATAGACTAGATCATCAATTTGAAAGGAAACATCCCGATGTTTGTTATCGTAAAAACTCTTCTGTCGGGATTGAGCTGCTTTGAGGTTCTCACGAATGACACGGCACATCTCTTCTGCTTCGGTGATCATGTCATTGCCCAAGATCTGACGCTCACCGGTTTCAGACCAGTTAAGCGGGGTACGACACTTCCCGCCGTAGAGAATCTCGAAAGGGGCCTTGCCTGAGCTAGCGTGAAAGCTATTGTTGTATGAGAATTCAGCATATGGAAGGCAGTCTCCCATTTCATGCCGAAGAAAATCACATAGGCTCTGAGCATATCTTCAAGGATCTGATTGACTCTCTCAACTTGACCACTTGTCTGCGGATGGAATGCAGTGCTGAAACGGATCTTGGTACCCATAGCAGTTTGGAAGGACTCCCAAAACTTGGAAGTAAAGAGGCTTCCACGGTCAGATGAGATGACCTGAGGAATACCATGCAAAGAAACTATCCTTGACATATACAACTCTGCTAGCTGAACTGCCGAGATAGATTCTTTGACTGGAAGGAAATGAGCAACTTTGGTCAGCTTGTCGATAACCCCAAAGATGGCATCATTGCCTCTCTTGGACTTGGGAAACCCAGTGACGAAATCCATCTCCACATGATCGAATTTCCACTCTGGGATAGGCAAAGACTGAAGAAGACCTGCTGGATGTTGATGCTCCGCCTTCACTCTGCGACAATCATCACACTCGTTCACGAACTCAACAATTTCACGTTTCATGCGAGTCCACCAGAAGGTTTGCTTGAGATCCTGATACATCTTGGAACTCCCTGGATGAATGGATAGAAGAGAATTGTGTGCTTCGTCCATGATAACCTTTCTGAGATCACCTTTTGGAACCACCAGACGGTCCTCAAAGAACAAAGTGTCTTTGTCATCAACGCGAAAGCACTTATACTTCGGAATGCCCTTGGCCACACCTTTCTTCACTTTCTTCACCATAGCGTCAAGAAGTTGAGCTTGGTGAACCTGATCTTCCAGAGTCAGAGAGACTTAAAGATTGTCAAGAAATCCTTGCGGAATCATTTGAAGGTTGAGCTTGCGAAAGGCTTCACAAAGCTCGGGTTGAAGAGGCTTCAGAATGAGACTGTTGTAGTACGCCTTACGGCTGAGCGCGTCTGCAATGACATTTGCTTTTCCAGGAGTATACTCAATGCTTGGATTGAAGTCCTCAAGCATTTCCACCCAACGAGATTGGCGAAGATTAAGATTGGGTTGAGTGAAAATGTACTTCAAGCTCTTATGATCGGTGTACACCTCAACTGGTCTACCCAACAACAAATGCCTCCAAGTCATTAGAGCATGCACAACTGCCACCAACTCGAGATCATGAGTGGGGTAGTTCTTCTCGGCAGGCTTCAACTAACGCAAGGTATAAGCAACAATCTTCTTATCTTGCATGAGAACACCACCAAGACCTTGGAGAGAAGCATCACAGAAAACTTGGAAAGGCTTTGACTGCTCAGGAGGAACAAGAACTGGAGCTGAAGTCAATCTCTGCTTGAGCGTATTGAACGCCACATCACACTCAGGAGACCAAACATACTTGACATTCTTCTGGAGGAGATTAGACAGAGGCTTAGAAATTTGAGAGAAGTTCTCCACGAATCTTCTGCAATAACTAGCAAGCCCGAGGAAGCTACGAAGCTGCTTCACATTCTGAGCAGGCTCCCACTTCAAGATTGCCTCAACTTTCTCGGGGTGCACTTTAATGCCCTCGGCAGAGATCACATGCCCAAGGTACACCACTTCATTGAGACAAAACTCACACTTGGAAAACTTGGCATAGAATCGATGTTCCCGTAACTTGTCAAGCACAAGGCGGAGATGCTCTGCATGCTCTTCTTCTGTCTCCGAGAACAGAAGGATATCATCCAAATAGACCAAGACGAACTCATTCTTGAAAGGAGAGAAAATGAAGTTCATCATTCTTGAGAAGGTTGGAGGAGCATTTGCAAGACCAAACGACATGACGGTGTACTCATAAGAGCCAAAACTCATCCTAAAAGCGGTCTTAGGAATGTATTCTTCGCGAATGCGAATCTGATGATAACCCATGCGAAGATCAAGCTTCGAGAAAACCTTGGCACCTTTCAGTTGTTCAAACATCTCATTAATGTTGGGGAGTGGGTACTTGTTTCTGATTGTCTTCTTGTTCAATGGATGGTAATTGACACAAAGCCAGTCCATGCCATCCTTCTTCTTGACAAACAGAACACCACAACCCCATGGAGAAGAGCTTGGTCTGATCAAACCGAGACGTTCTTGTTCATCTAGCTGCTTCTTCAACTCTTTCAGCTCTTAGGGGCTAAGTTTATAATGGCGCTTGCAAACTGGTTCAGTACCGGGCTCGAGGTCAATCACGAACTCGACTGGCTGGTGCGGAGGCATTCCTGGCAATTCTTCTGGAAAGACATCCTCATACTCATTAACCACCGGAATTTGAGAAATAGCCGAGATTTCACCCTTCTCATTAAGAGCAAAGAGACGGATTGTGTCATCGCGAGACACGAAAATAATCACATCTTCTGAAGGATGAGTCATCTTGACTTCTTTGGCTTTGCAATCAACATAAGCCTTGTTCATAGCCAGGAAGTCCATGCCCAGAATAAGATCAATGTTGGAATTATCGAGAACAATTGGAGAAGCCAGAAAAGAATAATTGCCCATCTTGATAGAAACATCCGAAACAACCAAACGAGAATTCATCATCTTCCCGAGAGAAGCTATAGTCATAGGCCTAGGCAACTCATTCAAGAAGAATTCATGCTTAGCAACAAAAGGCCTAGATATGAATGAATGCGATGCACCAGTATTAAACAAACTTTTGCAGGAATAGAATTGACTTCGAGATTACACATGCTCACTTGAGAAGAATCCTCTACCTCTGCTACGTTCACCATATTCACTCTTGCTGTCTTGGGGCTGTGTCTCACCATAGCATTGCCTGGAGGTCTGACTAGAGGAGGAGGCGGAAGACGCCGCTGGTTGCACTTGTTGGAGTAGTGACCCTTTTGACCACACTTGTGACAAGTAACCTTAGATAGCGGACGAAGTTGACTAGAGGAGGAACAAAATCTACCTTGGATGCCTGGGGTCTCTACTGATATCCTCGGTTGGTTGGGTGGGAAGAACCACGACCATCGAACTACTTCTGTTGCTGAGGAGGACAAAACAGAGGAGGATTAGGTACCCAATACTTCTGCTGATTAGGAACCATCTAAGAGATGGAAGAAGAAGAATATGAATCCCTTGAACGCTTCCTTGAGTTCTCCAACTTGAGATAAGTTGCCTCGACCTTCAAAGCCATGTTGTAGAACTGATCAAACTCACGAGGCTCTTGAAGGACTAGACCTGGCAGAAGCTCATCCTTGAGACCACCTCTGAACTGATAGATCATCGCCTTGTCATCTGGAACATCTTGCCTAGCATAGCGGGCTAGATTTTGGAACTCGATGTTGTACTGATAGAGAAACTTGCTCCCTTGCTTCAGGTGTCTGAACTTCTCACGCATCTCCTCGACAAAGCTTGTCGGAATGTAATGGGCCCTGAAGTCATGATAGAAATCGTCCCAAGTAACAACACGATCGCCCCTGGAATCCTTGTACTGCTGCCACCAATCTGCTGCCTGACCCTTGAGCTGGAACGATGCAAATTTGACAAAGTCATGTGGTCTGACATTGCTGCACTCAAAATGCTTACTCATGTCACGGAGCCAATCATCAACATCAAAAGGCTACTCACAACAGGTGAAAGACTTGGGCTGGTTGGCAAGGAACTGGTTGAGCGTTGCAAACTGAGGTTGATTCTGGAAATTCCCTTGAAAGCCTTGCTGACCCTGATCTCTTTCTTGCAACAGCCTAAGAAACATCTGAGTGTTCGCATTGGTTGCGGCCATCACAGCTTGCCAAGCTTCTGGCGGAGGAGGCAGAGGCACGGGTGGTGGAACATCAGCCTGCTCCTCACCACGACCCGGATTCCCGCGAGTTGGTGGAGCCATCCTAAAGATGGACAAGAACATCAGCACCTCATTAATAAGATGAATTCAATAGCTGAATCAAATGCTTGAAATAATTTGAACAAATAACAACATAGCCTTCCTACTAAAAAATTAGTAAGAATGCTTTCTTCGGTTTGCGACAACATCACCAGATATTAGAAGACACTTGCAATAACACCAAAGTATTGAGCTAATGTTGCTCGGAACAAATGTATATGCCCACATACATCTTAAGAAGATGATCCTAGATAACTACATGAGTTCCCACCTAAGAACTTCCGGAAATCTTTCTGGTTATGCAATCTGGTGTGGGGGATACAAGGAGGAAATATCTCACACAACTAGCAAACCTACACCCCAACTGTATCCATCCTTCAACACATAACCAGAGGCTTTCGCAAATCCATCTATTCTCGAATCCTCAAAAGCACAACAATACTAAACCATGGTGGTGCCCTGGACGCCTCCCCAGTACTGGGTGACTCCGACCTTATCTCATCACGACAAGTATTGAAGTAATTCCGAACACTCTCCGTCCTAAGATATCAAGGAAGCCGAATGATAACGATGTGCCAAAATTCCCTGGAGCTTGACTCCCCAAAGAAATCAAGTCAGACAGGAGGCACCAAGACAGAACTCCGTCACATCGGTATCATATATACTCCAAAATACCCGCGTGATCCTAAAATTTTTTTTGAGCGAGAAGAGGAGTAGAAACAAAAATTCCTAAGTCGAATACCTCACCAGAGCATAGAAGAGGAGTAAAAGAATCCTACTCTCCGATATAACTAGACTCAAAATAGTTTTTACTAGACTCGACTCGGCCAAGTTTGATCAAGCAAAGGGCTCCTATGGTCGTATGGCTCTGAATACCAACTTGTCACGGCCAAGATGCGCGCCTATCCATATTAAAGCACGGGGGCCTCGACAGGGATAGAGGCGCATCTCGTCGTTTGCAAGTACAGTATCATTACATCATACATTTAGGAAGAGATGAGTATATGAGTTGGCTTACACTCACCACATACTAAATTACAATTCCACATCAAGGAGTTCTAGCATCAATCCAAGATAGGGTCTGTCTACGGACGAAAACAAACGATAAAATGAAGATGCAATGACACTAGCTTGCTCGCCCCGAAGATCACGACCATGGTCCTCTACACGTCTGGATAAGTCACGTACATCCTGCCACGCTCCTCGTCATACTCGCACTAGAGCTGCATCATGTCATCTGGCATGACCTCATCTGTACCTGCACCTGGATTGTTGTAGTAATTTGTGAGCCACGAGGACTTAGCAATCTCGCGCCCGGGTATCGAAACTATTCAAGCTCATAGGTTGGGAAGGGGTATGTGTTTAGTTTGCATCAACACTAAGCATTTATGGTGGCTAATCTTACGAAAACATGAAAGTAAATATGTGGTCTACGATAAGCGATCGAATCTAGAATGACCTCTAAGAGATCCTGAACACCTACTTACGTCAATCATAACCCCACCGTGTTCTCTCTCGGTTCATGTTCACGAGCAGAGACGATCACGGTTACTCACAAAGTTGGTTTATTTTATTAGAGTTTACTTCAAGTTAACTAAAACCGGGTGTTAAACAAATATCCAAGTTGCCACATAACCGCGGGCATGGCTTTCTGAAAGTTTTAACCCTACAGGGGTGCTCCAACTAGTCCATCATAAATTAACCACACTCCGTGGGAATAACCTTGACCACGGATCTCGTGCTCATACTAGGCAACTCCAAAGGAATCCCAACACCTCGAGATAACCAGAAGAAAGTCAGAGCCCCTCACGCAAGACACTCGATAAAGGTAAAACAAGTCCAGCAAGACCTCTCGACGTGTCGACGAACCAGATAAGAGCCACGTATCTCGTTCTCGGGACACGACGGATGGGCTAAGTTTCCGGCTGACACACCCGTTGGTGGCCCCGGCTACTGCCATTTTGGACCAACACTCATATGGAGCACTGGCCCGGGTTGTTGATTAATCCATGGGGTAGCTAGTCCCTATGCAATTTTATTAAGTTTTTAAGCAAATGTAGTACCAATGTTTGGCCTCACCAAACAAGTTTTAATCTTAACCGAATAAACACGGGGGTCCCCATAACAACCCCGAGCATATTAGGAGCGCAAAGTATGGAAACATAACACTGGTAACAAGAAACTATGGCGGTAATAGCGGAACAAAATACCTAGCAAACGGCCAAGCCTTCCAACAATACCAAGATATATATGTGCATTAAATTAATTAACATATAATATTGTGATAATCTAGCTATCCATGTTATCACATGGAGGCAATTTGCACCTGCAACTAGAATGCTATACGAGGGGCTGAGCAGCGTAACTTAGCCAATAAAAGGTTGCTAGTATGTGGAGGGGGTTAGAGGCTATCATGGCAATGTAGGAGGCTTAACATTCAAGTGGTAGGTAACGCTAAAGTAACGATAAGAGCGAGACAACTAGCAAGCAAAAATAGTATCGGGATCCAGGTTCAATCATCTTGCATGTTGGTTCTTTAGTGGGACAAGTAGCGGAATCCTCGTAGTGGTAGTCTCCTGGATCTTCGTACTCAGGTTCAACGTTCGTGCCTACCCAAAAGAAACATCAAGAACAAACAAGCAACCAAGGTGCAATGCACAACCAAGAATGATGCATGGTTAATGTCAAGAATTTAGCATGGCAATCTTAGCTTGTCAAGTTTCACATGCCGTAGAATAGTTATTTATGAATCTCGACAGAACCTTATGTTAAGTTATTTAGACATGCATGAACATGGAAAATAGGGATGCATCATGCAAAAATGATACAAATGCATATGTAGAACGTAGGAAACAGAGTTACGGTTCTCACGCTACGCTCACGACAGATACGAAGGAAAAACACAAGACAAGAAGTACATGGGCTATTCCTTGGCATTCCAAGGTAGCCACTGGTTAGGCAATGGAAAAACCAACCACAATAGAGCCAAATATCAAGAAATTCCATGGATTATATCTCCCACAAGTCACAAAACACTAAAACAACGATCTGCCACCAAACAACAACATAGCAACTTACACTGCCCACATCTAGAGCTACAGAAAGTCTCCAACCACAAACAAGGCATTGGCAGAAACTACATAACATGCTTATCAACTTATACAACTACACAATCTGTAATGGAGGCACACATCAATAAGCATGAAGCACACAAGTTGGCATGATGAAACAAATTTCTGGGACTTAGTGAAAATAACAGTTTTTCTGGAATCTGAGTTAAGCTGATAGCAAATTGATAGCAGACACTAATGGTGATAGAGACCACCTCATGGCATGGAAATTAAGAGGATGGTAGAGGGCAACCTCTACATAAAATCACTAGAACTGAGCTTGAGCTAATTCACAACACATCACAAGTTAGGAACCACTCTTCATGGCATAAAAATAATACCAGATTCTCAGACTTAGAAATATTTAGCAAGTTTGAAAATAGCAACATTTTAGTGACTACTTTAGAGCATGGTTCCCACTCATTGCAAGCTTAACATGACAAAGATAAATACCATGGCATTCTACTCATCAAAGACTACCATATTCATGTTGGCACAAACATCATAGCATGCAAGGATTAAATACAAAAAAATGCCAAAATGGCACTTTGAGACAAAATGACATTTTGTCAAACTTGCTCAAATGCCCAAACAAGTCACACCAATGGATTCCTTGGGTAATTCTACCCCAAAATCATATGTCATGCTCATATATTCACATGGAGCATCATGACAAAAACTACATAGCAAAATGCCCTCAATTCCTGTAAGTGAAAAGTTACCTAAAATGCACATGAGCATAAATGATCATATCCAGATTGGAAACATTACTATAAATGGAAATACCCTAATAAAACAAATAAAACAATAAAACAAAAAAGATATAGTTTATGACAAGTGGGGCATGGGCGCACTTGTCACACACACACACTCAACACACACACACACAACACAAGCACACACACACACATACACCGCACTGGATCTGCTGCCACAGCAGATCCACACATAGACTCACACACTCAAGCACACATACACATCCCACGCAGCCACACCTGGATCTTGCTGTAGCCGCACGGGATCACACACACATATCAGATCCATCCAAACACCACACACCGCACATGGGATCTAGCACCACACCAGATCCCAACACAGAACACCACGGCCGGCCAATCGTAAAAAGAAAAAAACAAGGGGGGAGCGGGATTCTAAACCCAGACCTCTCGGTCGTTTCCCCGAATCGAACACCACTCCGCCACGGCACGACGTCTGCATAGAGAGGGGCCTCATAGTACATCTACTAACTCGCGCTGGCTAACTGACGAAACTGAAGATCGAAGATACCAGCAAGAGACGACGGCGACACAAAATTCCGGAGACTACAGGGCAACTCCGGCGATGCGGACGGTAGAGGAGGAGGCGGGAAGATTTGGGAACCTGTTCCCATGCTTGGAGCTCGAGAAGGAGCGCGGCGGTGATTCGCACGGCGGCGACCTATGCGCTACGCGACGGCAACAGCTAGGGGGGAGGATGGGCTGAGCACTTATAGAGGGGGTCGACGAGCAACCGGTCACTCTGAGGTCGAGGACGAGGAAGAAGACTCCAAGAAGGCCGACGACAGAATTCCTCTGCGGCAAGGAGGAAATAGGGAACCCTAGGCGCGACGACGGACTTATATGAGGGATGGTAGCTCATGGCGTTGCTCGATGTTCGTGCCAGCTCGACGTTTGTGCTCTCTCTCTCACGCGTTTTGTGACGAAAAGGAGCAAATGGCTTGACGGGGGAGGTTGCCATCTGCGCTGGGCTGCTGGGCTACGGCTATGCTAGCTGGGCCGGCGTGAGGGAAAAGGCCCAGCTCCTTCTCTGTCACACAGAAGAAACAAAAAGGAAAGGGTTCCCTATTTAGATAAAAAGAAACAAGACGAAAAGCCCCACAGGAAAATAAAAGGGTTTTGACCAAAACAAAAATACTTTAGCAAGAAATAAAATGTGAGCTATTTAATAAAATTAGCAAGAGGATTTTTGAAGCAAGTATATTTTAATACAATAATAAAACAGCCCCCCTGTTATTTTAAAACCCCAACATCATATGGTTCAACACCTCAAAAGAACAACACACATAAGCTTGAAATAATATAGGCTACCTCCTGAACATTTTTAATAGATTTATAAAACAAGTTATATCTATTGATTAGTGGCAAGGGGAATAAAAGAGTATAGGTAGGGTTTGTTTGAAGTAATAAGAGAGGGGGGATAAGTTGATCCCACACAATCACAAAGATCCACAAGACCACTCAATCACAACAAGGTCAAGAAGCACACCATATTCAAAGCATGACATGGTGATGAATGATATGATGCATGATGCATGAATGCATGATACAAGACATGGCAAGGAGAAACTCAAAAACATTCATCACATGACGCAAGATCCACATTGATTACAATGCCATAAAAGGTAGGGGCAGCACTTGGGCTGTCACAATCCGACAGCAATATACTCAGCTTTGGCAGTAGATAGAGATACCGAGTTTTGTTTCTTGGAGGACCAAGACACAAGAGATCTACCTAAAAATTTACAAGTACCCGAGGTGGATTTTCTATCAACCTTGTCACCGGCATAGTCCGAATCGGAGTAGCCAACAAGATTAAAAGAAGATCCCTTGGGATACCAAATGCCAAAGTTTGGTGTTTGTACCAAGTATCTCACAATACGTTTCACAGCCAAAAGATGACACTCCTTAGGTGCGTCTTGATATATAGCACAGATGCAAACACTAAGCATAATATCAGGACGAGATGCACATAGATATAACAAAGAACCTCTCATAGATCAATACACTTTTTGATCAATCGGTTCATCCTCCTTGGTAAGGTCAACATGTCCACTAGTGGGCATAGGGGTTTTCATACCTTTGCAATCTTGCATGTTGAACTTCTTGATTAAGTCCTTGGTATACTTAGTTTGAGAGACGAAAGTTCCTTCTCTTGATTGCTTGATTTGCAATTCAAGAAAGAATTTCAGCTCACACATCATAGACATCTCATACTTCTCGGGCATTAACCTTCCAAATCTTTCACTAAATTGAGGGTTAGTGGAACCAAAGATAATATCATCCACATAAATTTGGCATACAAATAATTCTCCATTAACTCTCTTAGTGAACAAGGTTGCATCAATTTTACCAATTTCAAAACCTTCTTCGATGAGAAACTTCGTTAAGCATTTATACCAAGCACGAGGGGCTTGCTTAAGACCATAAAGAGCTTTGCGAAGCTTGTAAACATGATTAGGTTTCTTAGGATTCACAAAACCAGGTGGTTGCTTAACATAAACTTCTTCCTCTATTTCACCAGTTAAAAATGCACTTTTAATATCCATTTGATAGAGTGTGATGTCATGGTGATTAGCATAAGCAAGAAGAATACGAATAGGTTCAAGTCTAGCAACGAGGGCGTAAGTCTCACCGTATTCCATACCTTTGACTTGCGTATGTCCTTGTGCTACGAGACGAGCCTTGTTGCATACGACTTGACCATCTTCATCGTGTTTATTCCGAAACACCCATTTGGTTCCGATGATGTTGTGCTCATCTTCGGGTTTCTCCACGAGTGTCCACACTTCATTCCTCTTGAAGTTGTGTAGCTCTTCATGAATTGCATTCACCCAATCCGCGTCTTCAAGAGCTTGTTCTACCTTTAAGTGCTCAATGCTAGAGATGAAAGAATAATGCTCATAGAAGTTAGCTAGTCGGGTTTTAGAGCGAGTGATTCTCCCTGTTTGTATATCACCAACGATTTGGTTTAGGGGATGGTTCTTGGTCACTTGAGCTCGAACACGGATTAGCTTCTGATTGTTGGATGGTGGAGCTTCTTCTTCTTCATTATCATCTCATTCATCTTCGTTGTTGTTGAAGGTGTCATTCCCTTGAGGTGGTGGTGAAGGTGGTTGTGGTGGATCTTCATGATGTACTTCCTCTTCTTCTTCATCTTGTCATGTAACACTTGTGGATGCCTCCATGTCATATTGAGGTTCACCTTGACATGAGGTGGGGGCTTCCACTTGAGTTGATGAAGTACTCTCCTTCACCTCCATGAGACTAATCTTGCCGATAGGTAGATCTAGTATGGCTTCCGAAGGATCCTTATCACCTACATAATTTGGCAATTGTTCGACTTGCGAACCATTAGATTCATCAAACTTCACATCTACCATCTCTTCAACTTTTTGAGTGAAGTTGGTGTAGACACGATAAGTGTGAGAGTGCGATCCATAACCAAGTAGGAATCCTTCATGAGATTTAGGAGCAAATTAGTACGATGATGCTTATGAAGAATGTAGCACTTGGAGGCAAATACCCGAAAGTATTCGACTTGGGGTTTGTTACCGGTGAGTAGCTCGTATGCCGTTTTACCGAGAAGCTTGTGCAAGTAAAGTAGGTTTGTGGCATGACATGATGTTTCAACGGCTTCTGCCCAAAAGTGTCTTGGCATCCTGTATTCGTCAAGCATCGTTCTTGCCATCTTAATGAGCGTCCAGTTCTTCCTCTCAACAACTCATTTTGTTGAGGTGTGTACGTAGCTGAGAACTCATGTGAGACACCTTCTTCGTCAAGAAAGGCATCCACATGGGTGTTCTTGAACTCCGACCCGTTATCGCTTCGAACCTTCTTGATCTTCACTTCAAACTGATTTTGTGCTTCGCGAGCAAAGTTCTTGAAGATCTTTTGAACCTGTGACTTATCATCAAGAAAGAATACCCACGTAAATCTGGAAAAATCATCAACTATAACTAGACCATAGGAATTTCCACCGAGACTCTTGTAAGCATTGGGACAAAAAAGATCCATGTGAAGTAACTCGAGTGGTCTCCTAGTAGTCATGATATTCTTAATGGGATGACTTCCACCTACTTGCTTTCCAGCTTGACAAGCACTACAAAGTCTATCTTTGTCAAAGATAACATCTTTAACTCCAAGTATATGATCACCTTTGATTAGCTTATCTAGATTTCGCATGCCTACATGTCCAAGTCTTCTATGCCAAAGCCAACCTTTAGAAGATTTTGAAATTACACAAGTGAGAGGCTTGGATGTTTTAGTGAAATCAACAATGTATAGATCACCTCTATGGAAACCGGTAAAGACCATTTTATGATTATCTTGACGAAACACTTGGCAATCAACTTTCGTAAATAAAACATTGAAACCAAGTCGGCAAGTCTAGATACGGAAAGAAGATTATAGCCAAGGGATTCAACAAGCATGACATTTTGAATAGAGCTATCATGAGATATGGCCACCTTACCAAGGCCAAGTACCTTACCCTTAGAGTTGTCTCCAAAGCTCACGTATCGTCGAGGACCTTGATTAGGCGTGATCTGTTGGAACATGTCTCTATCACCAGTCATATGATCCGTACATCCACTATCAAGAATCCACTCTTTTCCTCCGGAAATGTAATCTCTAAAGTTTGCCATAAGACTCAGATTCTTCATGATCTTCTCATACTCGATGTCGAACAACTCATCTTCTTCATAATAGCCATGTTCCACATTGTCATCATCAAGTGAGAAATCCTCGTCATAAAGAACAAGGGATTTGTTAGAATAGTGATTATGACAATTCTCAAGTTTATGAATGTGAATGGCTTCAAAGATGATGTTGTCAATAGTGGTGACATCTCCTTTAGCACGTATGAGATCACAGAGCTCAAATGGGCATTTATCAAAGTTTGGATCACTAGGCTTCATTTTGTGAAAAGCAACAGTTTTATGAAGAATTTCATCAAGATTTCCTAAGGAAAGATTTGGATATCGTTTCTCCAAATCAGTCCATAAGGTATGGGCACATGCAAAGTTCTTCATTTGAGAAAGCACGAATCTTGGTAAACCTCTAACAATAAGATTGACAACTCTTAGGTTACCAAGCATGTTAATTTCCTCTTCGTGTGTGGGATGCATTTCATCAATGGGGAGCACATAGGGTTGTTCAATATATTTAGTCAAATGGAATCTATTAAATAGATCAATCATGGTATTCTTCCATTGACTATAGTACTCTCCATCAAGAATGGGCACTCTACAACTCAAACTCTCTACACTAGACACATCCATCTTCCTCCACGATGATTAAACCGAAGCAATGGAGACCAATGCTCTGATACCACTTGTAGGATCGAGAGAGACGTCTCTAGAGGGGGGTGAATAGACTATTAGCAGAAATTTAAAACCTAACCTTTTCCCAAGTTAATTGGTTGGTAGATTTTAATACTTTTAGCAAATATAGATGGTCAAACAACCCTACACATGCATGTCTACAAGTATGGCAGCGGAAAGTAAAGACATTGCACATGTAAGTAAAGAGATGGGTTAGAAAGATCAAACACAATAGGAGACACAATGATTTTCCCCATGGTTCCGATAGGTGGTGCTATCGTACGTCCATGTTCATGGAGTCTTCAACCCATAGAGGGTAACGGTCGTGAGAGTCCACGGAGGGCTCTACCCATGGGGGGTTCCACGAAGAAGCAACCTTGACTATTCCATGCGCCTTCCGTCCACGAAGGATTAGCCTCACTATGGGTAGATCTTCACGAAGTAGGCGATCTCCTTGCCCTTACAAACTTCTTGGTTCACTCCACAACACGAAGTAGGAGGCTCCCAAGCGACACCTAACCAATCTAGGAGGCACCACCCTCCAAAAGGTAATAGGCTCGGTAATGACGATGAACTCCTTGCTCTTGTGCTTCAAGATGATAGACTCCTCAACACACAATCTCTCTCACACAGATTTGGCTTGGTAGAAGAGATGGGACTGGTGGAAAGCAACTTGGGGAGGCTAGAAATCAAGATCCATATGGTTGGAGTGGAAGATCTTGACCTCAACACAAGGTCGGTTGGTCTCTCTCAAAAAACTGAGTAGGATAGGTATGGAATAGTTTTGAGTGTTTCTCTTTTGAGTGGGTGGTGGTGAAGGGGTATATATAGGAATCCCCAAAAATCCAACCGTTACACACAATAAGTCAGACTCGGTGACACCAAAGTGTAAAACTCGGTGGTACCGAAGTGACAAAAAGTGGCAACTTTTGAATCTCGGATGGATCGATATATAACTCTCGGTTGCACTGACAAGGTGACCAATGGTCAGAATTACTAAACTCGGTGACGTCAATTCATCATTCTCGGTCGGACCAAAAACAAGAATTTGCGTAAGAGGAAGTTGGCAACCCAACTCGATGGCACCGAGTGCAGTGTCGGCTGCATCGAAGTGTTAGGGTTTGGCTGAGTCTGTCTAGGGTTTGGAACTCGGTGGCACTGGGATAGGAAAGTTGGTTGCACCAATTTGGTATATTTGGCTTAGGACAGACTTTGGTGGGAGAGTATGTGGATGTTTTGGTGACTGTCACTTGTGCACATTTGAGCATATTGTTGACCATTAAAACTTTACCCCCTTTTAATAGTATTGGCTTTCCTATAGACTCAAAGTGATTTCTCACAAATATAAAATGTAGAGTCCTCTTGCTTGAAGCTTGGCCAACCTATTTCCTTGCATCTTGGGGTAATTCCACAATCTCCTCAACCTTTTTGCCAATACAGATCTGCATGGACCATCATGTGAAATGTACTAGATAGAGGTGTTAGTCCAAGAGAGAATGTATGTTGCCATGAATTATCAAAACCACCAAGGGAGCATATTGTGCTTTCAGGAGGCCAATCTGCTCTCCGTCAAGATTTATGGGCGCTCAGGCATCCATCTTAGCTGCTGCGAAGAGAGCTCGAGCGGCGCCAAAAGCTCCTCCTTGAGTGAGAGTGATAGGAGGACAACGGCGAAGATGACAACGATGAGTCTGGTCTTCGAGCCATCAAGTCGAAGCCCGACGACCTGAGATCGGACTAACCGTCAGCCGCACCATCACTGCCAGCCTCACGCCTCTCCCCTTCCTATCAAGACGATCTTGTTGGGGGCCATTGTCCCGGGCGCTGCCTCATCTTCCAGCTGGACCTTCCGACAGGCCCATGGACTTCGGCTTCTGGGGTCCATCCTCCTTTTCACCCGCGCTGGCCCTCTCCTCCGTGCAATGCTGGTCCAGGAGGGGCCAGGATCTTGTCTACCCATCTGGAAGCCTTGCCCCTCCGCGTAGTGCTGGTCTAGAGGGGTCAGGCTGGGCTTCTGTCGGGGGCCTCTCGCCATCTTTTTCTTCTTGTAGCCTGCCTCCCCTTTCCATCTTTTTCTTCTTGTAATCTCCCCTAGGGGAGAAAGTCAAATAAAGATGTACTTAGGAAAAGGCGACATCTCACGCAAATTTCATCCTATTTTGAATAACTGTATATTATCTTCCTTGTTAGACTGTTTCTTTGCATGGAACTTTCCCTAAGCCCTCTCCGAAGAATCTTGCCGGCGTGTGTAGCCCTACCGCGAGCGCTTTGAGGAACGGGTCCTTAGCATCCTGCTAGTGGTGCCACCGCTGGTAAGATACCTCAGCGTTCTTGGCGCAGCCACTTAAGCTATTGATCGTGCTCGAAACAGAATAAGGGCACGAGCGCAATCCCTTGAGTCATTGAGCAGACTCGAAATGAAACGGGAGTGCTGGCGCAGCCACTTAAGCTGTTGAGCGGACCCAAAATAGAGTAAGGGCGCAGCCAATCATGGCAAGGTTCCCGTGCGTGCAGGTTTTGCATACAGAAATCGAAATCGTCCAAGGAAAATAATTTTACAGCAAGAATTCACTTGGGGTTTTCCAGCTTATCTTTTCGTTGTCGTACTCCTTCCGGCAAGATTTTTTTGAACGTCGCCCATAGGTATCCATACCACCATTCCCCCTCCTGGCAAAGCTGCACGAGAGGTAACCTTCTGTCCTTTGAGACAAAGAAAGAAGAGAAATTATGGATGTGGAACCTTGGCTGTCTGTTTGCTCTTACCGGGAGTAAGTGCAATGCAATATCTCAGACAAACATGCACATGAGAATCAACAAGATTTGCAGAACACTTATCTTTATTTAACTATGAACAAGGTGTGCGCCTGGCTTTGTACCAAGGATTACGTGCTTCAGCGTCAAGACTTGTACAAAAGGTGGTTGCTGGGAGGCCCGACAACTGCACCTTACGGGTAGAACTTACGAAGATGTTTGATATTCCAGGAGTTTCTCACTGGGATGCCATCTTTGGTCTCCAGGCGAATTGCGCCAGGCATGGTGACTCGTACTACCCGATAAGGGCCTTCCCACTTCGGGGTCAACTTGTTGGAATTCTTGGCGGACTGAACTCGCTGAAGAACAAGTTCGCCTTCCTCAATACTTCGGGCATTAACTTTGCGGCTATGATAGCGGCGCAAAGCTTGCTGGTAGCGTGAAGCTCTCACAGCAGCCTGAAGATGGTCTTTCTCAAGGAGCGTCGCATCATCTTGACACAACTACTCTTGCTCAAGCTCATCATAAGCGAGCACTCGAGGTGACCCATATATGAGTTCCATGGGGAGAACTGCTTCCGGCCCATATAAGAGGGACAAGGGTGTCCGGCCGGTAGTTCGATTTGGTGTCGTTATGATTGACCAAAGAACCACCGGCAACTCATCAATCCAGTGCCTTCTACACTTGTGCAGCTTGTCAAAAGTTCTTGTCTTGAGGCCTCGCAGCACTTCAGCATTAGCCCTTTCCACTTGGCCATTTCTCCTTGGGTGGGCAACGGAAGCAAAACAGATTATGTTGCCAAGGTCTTGGACATACTGCATGAAGGTGCGGCTCGTGAGCTGTGTGCCATGTCAGTGATAATCCTGTTGGGAACATCAAAGCGGCAGACTAGTCCTTTGAAGAACTTGACGTCTGACTGTGTTGTCACCTTTCTCACTGCTTCCACTTCCGTCCACTTTGTGAACTTGTCGATTGCAACGTACAAGTACTCAAAGCCCCTGGTAGCACGGGGAAAGGGGCCCAAGATGTCGAGCCCCCGATCGAAAATGGCCAGGAGAGAGGGATTTCCTGAAGGGCTTGAGCTGGTTGATGTAATTTCTTTGAATGAAACTAGCATGCTTCACACTTGGTTACTGGCGTAGTTGCATCCTGGAGGTCAGTGGGCCAAAAGAAACCTTGTCGGAATGCCTTACCCACAAGTTCTCTTGATCCTATGTGGGAGACACATATGCCTCCATGTATCTCTGCCAATAGTTCCAGTCCATCCCCCCCGAGAGATGCATTTGAGTTTCACACCATTTGGTCTATTTCTGTACAGGACGTTGTCCATGAACTGGTACATATTAGACCGGCGAGCTACTTCCTCTGCTTCCTCTTGTTCCTCATGGAGTTCTCCTGTTTGAAGGAAACGAATGATGTGTTGTGCCCATACTGGAGCCTGGGGCTCAACAACAAGGACTAAAGGCATATACTCTACCGGGGAAGCATTTGTCTCAATGGCAAGGGCCTGAGGCCCTGTCGGAGCCTACTGCCTCCCGGCAAGCCTGGCGGGAGCGTGTGCTTCCACGGCAAGAGCCGGAGGCTTCACCGGAGCACGGCGCTCACCGGCAAGCCTGATGTTGTCCCTGGCAACCTCCTCGCCGGCGGCTTCTGGGAGCTCTGCCGGGAAATACTTGCCGGAACTCAACTTCCTTCTTTTCTCTTGTCCAGTCGATGGAGTCACAGATGGTTGAGTCATACGGACCACGAAAGTTCTTGCTTCCACAAGCAACTTAAGGGCAGCACACTTTGACAGGCCATCGGCAACGCTGTTTTCTACACGCGGAACGTGCTCCATTTCCAGGTCGTCAAAACGTTCTTCCAACTTCCTCACTTAATCTACATAAGCTTCCATTAACGGACTCTTATAATCCTTATTCACTTGCCTGACGACAAGCTGAGAATCACCCCTGACAATAAGTTTCTTGATCCCCAGGTCTGTCGCGATCCTGAGACCGGCAAGCAGCCCTTCGTACTCAGCAGTATTGTTTGTTGATATCTCTCGGGGAAAGTGCATCTAAACCACATATTTGTGGTGCTCTCCGGTGGGTGCAACAAGCAACACTCCGACACCGGCGCCTTCCAGCGAGAAAGCCCCATCAAAATACATGATCCACTCTTGATCGGTTTCCTTGCCGGGAAGGGTTGACTCTGGAACTTCTTCATCTCGCGTTGGGGTCCATTCAACTATGAACTCTGCCAAGGCTCTGCTCTGGATGGTCGAAGTGCTTTCAAACTTGAGACAAAGCTTGACAGTTCCAAAGCCAACTCCGCAATCCTGCCGGTAGCTTCTGGGTTCCGCAAGATCCACTCCAGCGGGAAGCGAGTGACAACGGTGATCTCATGTGCTTGGAAGTAATGGCCTAGCTTCCTCAAGGCCATAAGGAGGTCGAAGAACAACTTTTGCATGCCAGAATATATTGACCTAGCCCCCTGCAAAAGGGAGCTGACAAAATAGACTGGGCGCTGCACCACCTTCTTCTTCCGGATTGTCTCATTCAACTGCGCACATCCTTCCTTGCTGGCACCAGACCGTGTAGGCGAATGTCGTGGCTCGTCACTTGGCGGTCCTGATGCTCCCATTGCTTCTTCATCAACTTCTCTTTCGGCCACTAGTGCAACACTCACCACCTGATTTGTTGCCGCTAGATACTGCAGCGACGACTCTTGTGGCTTTGGGGCGACTAGGACTGGCGGTGAGAAGAGGTACTTCTTTAAATCCTATAGCGTTGCCTGTGCTTCCGGAGTCCATTTCATTGGACCTGCCTTCTTCAAGATTTTGAAAAAGGCCAGGGTGCTCTCAGCAGATTTTGAGATGAGCCTACTCAGAGCAGCAACACAGCTGGCAAGACGACGTACATCTTTGAGACTTTTTGGTGCTTCAATTTTCTCGATTGCTTTGATCTTGTCGGGATTTGCTTCAATTCCATGCTGAGATACAAATAACCCGAGAAGCTTGCCTGATGGGACGCCGAACACACACTTCTCAGGGTTGAGCTTCATGTTAATCTTGCGCAGGTTTGTAAATGTTTCTTCTAGGTCTGATATGAGTGTACCCTTGTCCTTGGTTTTGACCACTATGTCATCCATATAAGCCTCCATATTTCTATGTAGTTGGGGCTCAAAACCAATCTGGACCGCTCTTGCAAATATAGAACCAGCACTTTTCAACCCAAAAGGCATACGCAAAAAGCAATACGTACCACATGGGGTGATAAATGCGGTCTTCTCGTCTTCCATGGCCATGAAAATCTGATGATAGCCTGAATAGTCGTCAAGGAAAGACAACCAGTTGCAACCGATGGTGGAGTCCACTATCTGGTTGATGCACGGCAAGGGAAAAGGATCTTTGGGGCAGGCTTTATTGATGTCTGTGAAGTCAATGCACATCCTACATTTCCCATTCGCCTTGCGCACTACAACTAGATTGTCCAACCATGTTCGACGAAGTACTCCTCTGATCGGACCAGCCGCTTCTAGTTTCTTGATTTCTTTGGCAATAAACTGTTGCCGCTCCAAAGCTTGCTTCCTGACCTTCTGCTTGATGGGCCACGCGTGTGGACAGATAGCAAGGTGGTGCTCAATCACCTTCCTGGGAACAGCGGGGATATCAGATGGTTGCCATGCAAAGACATCGACATTCGCCCACAGGAAGGCGACAAGCGTGCTTTCCTATTTGTCATCAAGGGTGGAACTTATGGTGAAAGTTCCTCAGTTCCTCCCGTACCATCCTCCTTGGCGGGCACCTTCTTAGTCTCTGGTGGAGCTTCCTTGGACTTCTTGCTCTTGCCGGTGG
Organism: Hordeum marinum; assembly: GCA_022496015.1. NCBI lineage: Eukaryota > Viridiplantae > Streptophyta > Magnoliopsida > Poales > Poaceae > Hordeum > Hordeum marinum. The sequence goes on along the minus strand of CM039675.1, from coordinate 248,128,338 downwards.
AGCTCTCTGGCACATCGTCAATGGGAGCGCAGCACCCCGAGGAGGGGTGCTTGCCAGAATGTGCGCCAAAGGCCTTGCCGGTCTTCTACCCCCCCCCCCCGGGAGCTTCAGCGGCAGGAGCAAGTGCCTTGCCGGCAGGTGCTGCAACTGCCTCCCGATAGAATTGGTCGACGCAGATAAGTGTGCCTTTCTTATCGGAGTTGATCGTGATGACGCTCATTGGACAGGGCATCTTCAGCACATTGTAAGCAAAGTGGGTGGCTGCCATGAACTTGGCTAGCGCTGGGCGACCAAGGATACTGTTGTACAGAACGAGATCTTGGCGACATCAAAAATTTATATCACTGCCAAACATCACCGGCAGCGTGATCTTGCCCTTCGGTTGAGTCCTCCCTTTGACCCCTTGGAAAGCGCCTATTGGCTCGAGATCTTCATCAAGGATTTGCAGCCTTTGGATGACATTACATGAGATCAGGTTCAGGCTGGCCCCATTGTCGACTAGCATCTTCATCACCTTGAGGTTGCGAATTGTTGGTGAAACCAACAACGGCAGGCACCCGACCGTAGTCGTGCGGTCAGGGTGATCCTCGGCGTCGAAGATGATAGGAGTGTTGGACCACTTCAGAGGTCTCTGGGTACCGATAGAAGGCTCCGCCGCATTAACCTCGTGCACCCAATGTTTAAGTTGGTGGTGAGAGGAATGCTACGAGGCACCTCCATCAATGCACATCATCTTTGTAGCCTTCTGGGACTCATGCTCGCTGGACTCGTCGTCCTCTTCGACGTCATCATCATCACCTTCTTGCTTGTCGCGGCCACGAGCGGGGCGGTCTTTTTGTTGTTTGGGCTTGCCACGACGACCTCCTCGGCCAACGCGCTTCTTGTCAGACCCCTCTGCACCATCCTGGCCCTTCTCCTTGTCTCGCCTCTCGTATTCAGCTTTTCGTTTATCGGCAAGCTGCTCAACTTGCCGGCAGTCCTAGAGATCGTGGCCCTTGGTGCGATGTATCTTGCAATACTGCTTGGTGGAGCCTTCCGATTTTTCGGCGGCCGCCATCGCCTGGCAGGAGACACATCGGGCAACATCCTTGTTGGGGTCATCAACCTTGCCCTTCTTGGCAATACCGAGGTTGCCGGATCCCTCGACGGCAAGCACGGCCTTGCCCTTGTGCTTCTTGTTATGCCGCCAGCCCTTCCTTGCTCGGGTGGCAGTATCTTCATCCTCAGAGTCGACCCCTGCGCCAACATCTTCGCCGGGGAGCCTCCTCCCTTCTTCATCCCGAGCACATTTGCCTGCCACAACATAAAGCTCGGCAACATCCCTGACCTTGTTCATCGCCAGCTCTTCCCCATCCTGCGGTTGCGCACGTTCTAATGGAACGCGCTGGTAACAGTGGCAGGATGAACGTCTGGTATGTTGTGGTGCACGCGGCTGAACCTTTGGATGTACTTGCGCAAAGTCTCACCCTCCTTCTGAGGGATGATATGCAAATCACTCTCTTGACCAGTAGCTTGGTGGCCACCGGTAAAGGCGCCAACAAACTCGTGGCACAGGTCTACCCAGGAGGCGATGGATCCTTCTGGCAGGCGCATCAACCACGACCTGACGTTGGGCTTAAGCACCAACGGGAAGTAGTTGGCGAGTATCTTGTCATCATGAGCCCCAACAGCTTGCACCGTAATGGTGTAGATGCTCAAAAACTCTGACGGGTGAGTCTTGTCGTCGTTCTTCTCCGGGACCTCTGGCTTGAACATGCGGGAATTGGGCCACTGGACTTGCCACAGCTCAGGGGTAAACGCTGGACAACCCATCTCGTAAGGTAGGCAGGCACAATACCGTGGTGCGGGCTTGTCTACAGTGCCCCCCCCCCCCCGCGCTTATCAAATTGATGGCACACTTCCTGTCGTCGCTCGATTGTAGTTCGAGCACCTTCCTTGCTTCGTTCCCGAAGAACTTGACATTGGTCGCGGCAAGTTCGTGGATTGGACGAAGCCGTCGGGTAACCATCGTAAGCGTCGATCCGCCGAGTTGGTGACCGCTGTTGTTGCTATGGAGGAGAGTGCATCGTGGTTGCACCGCCTTCGGCCTTCTCACCACTGGCATGAGCCGGATCAGTGGATCGAAATTTGTCAGCGAGGCTGGGGAGGCTCTGAATAGTGGCTCTCCACTCGTCGAGCTTCTCCGCAACAGGAGGGAAGTTTAGGAGTAGTTGTGCCCGCGCCATTTCTTCTTCCGACATGGTCGGCAGCGAATGGCGTGAGGAACGTGAGGTGCTCTGACTCCTAACGGTGTTAGAAGGAGCTCCGCCGTGGTCCCGCGATGGCATGCCACTCCCACTAGCATGCTGGCGAGCATGCTGGTCCCGCGCACCTTGGGAGTGATGCGCAGGAGATTTTCCATGGGGGCGTTGGGAACCGTGGGCGTCGTGGCATTGCTCTTCGTGCGTGTCCTGGGAAGGTCGCGGCATAAGCGCCGGGGTGGGCGCCTTGGAAGATACCCTTCCGTCCTCGGTGTTCACCGTACCACCCACAGGCGGTACAGCTCTGTCCTGAGACACAATGGCGCGGGGGTTTCCGTTGCCGCCATGAGCGTCTCCGCGACGGGCGTCGCCACTTGCTTGGCCTTGATCACTAGAGCATCGTGGAAGTTCTGAACCTCCTCCTCCTCCTTCACCCGCGTCTACACCGTCGCCTGTCTATGTTGCTGCAGGGACAGCGGACGCGGATGGGCCAACCGCCGTCAGGCCCTTCTTCTTGGGGGCCATGGTGATGATGATTACGAAGGAACTGGCGTGCTGATCACCAGATCAGGTTCACGGGACCTATAACCCCCCTACCTGGCGCACCAAGGATGTCATGGGGAATGAACACCTATGGGATCGGAGGGACCCCTTTCGGTTCGGCGGGGGAGAAGGCTCGCACAAAGAGCAGGTCTGATGAACAACAGGCGGGGATTTTACCCAGGTTCGGGCCGCAAAGATGCGTAAAACCCTACTCCTGCTTGGTTGTATTGTGGGTGTTCTTAGGGTTCTAGCTACATGAGTGCTATGATCAGCTGCTATGCGTACGAGCTAGAAGTCCAAAGTCCAAAAGCCAAAAAAGTCCTCTACCGTATCGCTCTGAAGGGGATCCCAACAGTGGCATATAGTGCGTACACGGGGTGTATAGAGCTACAGTGCTATCATAACTAACACTGACGGAGTAGGACAGGCGCATTTAATGCACCGTCGGGCATCTCTGACTGTCCATGGGACGGGACAGGAGCACGTCCCATTGGCACCGCTTAGCCCCTCCATCATCGGCGCCGTGACACGTGCCTAGGCGGGGCGACACCTGGCATGTGCGCTGGCGGGGCCTTGTCGGGGCTTCGCCTTGTCGGGTCCTCGTCTTGTCGGGTCTTATTGGGGCTTTGTCTTGCCTGAGGGTTTGATGGCCATCCGGGCAAGGTCTTGTCGGGGGTCTTGATTCTTCTGTACTTGTATCTAGCAGCTCCCTGTTGGGCCTCGTTGCCAGGGTGGCTTGCTACTGCCCGTGCACGAGTAAGGGGCACTGGGGAGCCCAAAACTCTAGTGCACCGACAAGCATGCAGAAAGTGGTTCAAAAGAGTCAGACCACCATCGGACGTGAGTTTACAACTCAACCAACAAAAGCTTCAGAAGAGCGAGAGTTGTAACTAAAACAGCCCATATATAGAGACCCGCTTGAAGACTAACCTAAATTTTCTCCCCCTTTGCCATCAAAGACCAAAAGGATGAAAATTGAGGACTAACTCCCCTTGAAGAAATTCATCTTGAAGGTGATGGAGGAGTGCCAGGGTAGTCAGGGTCGTTTGTTGATGCAGGGCCCACCACAGTGTCGTCAATACCCTCAGCTTCATCCGCCATGCACGAAGAATATGAGCTTGTAACCAGCTGAGGAACTTGAACTTTCTTGAATTTCTTCGGAGGAGGACGAGCCTAGTCAAGGTTCTGCTCAAGGTTCATCTCCCTTAGTTCTTGACGAGTCTTAAGGTGAGACAGAATGGCTCAAATGCGGTTGAAGACTTCATGGAGGTAGTATTGGTTCTTCCTCACAGTGTTGTGCGTGACAGTCATGTCTCGAAGAAGTGAACCAAACTGGCGCTTGACCCATTTGTGGTTGCAATCAACCTTCTGATGAAGACTTATAAGCAGCTCACGATCAGTCATCACACGAGGAGCAGACTCTCGAGGCTTTTGCACTGAGGCTTTTGCAGCAGAGTCTTGGGTTGCAGTGTCACCATTGGTGGAATAAGATGCAGCTTTGCGAACCTGGCCATCCAATAGACGAGTACCTTCATCAATGATTGTCATGCCTTTTCCCTCAACTGAAGTGAGTGTGTGCTTGAGGACTTCAATAGGAGGCAGAAAGCCAAAGTGATTCTGAAAGTCAGCCTTGAAGGGAAATGAAGATCTTGATCTCATGAATGTCATGATCTAGGGAGCATAAGGCTTCAATTCAAATGGGGCTAATGCTGCATTGGCCAAGTTCCTCAGGAAGAAATCATGGAAGTTGATGGGAATCCCATGAATGATGTTGAATAGCATGTTCTTCATGATTCCCTCCACTTCTTCTTCTTCTTTAGAGTTGTGACCCTTCTGAGGACTCAGGGTTTTGGTCAGAATGCGATGGACAGTCCTGGGCACATAGAGCAAATCCTTCACAAGGAAGGCAGTCCTTTGAGGTTTTCCAGGAGCCAATGGCTTCATCAGCACTTGCATCATGTGGTTGGGCAGAGCAGGTTCATCAAATAGACATCTTGCACCTTCTGAGGGAATTGGAATTGGGACTAATCGAAGAAGTTCAGAGGCTAGAGAAGTGTAGTGAGTTGATCCAGTCATCCAGTCCAAGACCCAAGAGTTGATATCAGAGGCATCACCGTGATGTTCAAGGTGGCATAGAATTGAAGAATCGGCTCTTCATTCCAATCGCAGATGTCCACACAGAAGGGAAGAATTCCTGCATCATGAAGAACTACGAGCACCAATGTGAAGCATGGGATAGTTTCCATGTCCGCATGAGGAATTTGCTGGTGCTTGAAGACTTTCTCCTTGTCAAACTGTACTGATGCATAGTAGTTCATCTACGTGGGTGTCTAGAATCAGGTGCGACCGGCCCTTGCTGAGTCATAAGGATTTGGCCCAGTGAAGAACATGTGCTCGTTGAAGAAATTGGTCTTGAGGAATTTGGGGCGCTTTGAGCCTTTGAATGGCATCTTGGGTTTCGGCTGAAGGTTTGGTTTGAAGCGGCCCACAATTTCCTTAGGCGTTGGAGGAACTTCATCATACTGAGGAATTTGAAGAGCGGTTTCCTTAGTTGCATTTGGAACAACAATTTCTTCAGCTGTTGCAGATGGAATTTCTTCAGGGACAGGTGCAGCCAAGTCATCAGATCCTTTATGAATTTCTTTAGTCTGGGCTGGAGACTGAGGAATTTGTGATAGAGGAGTGGTCATTGGAGAATTTGGGTGTGCAGCTTCCCAATATTCATCATTGATTAGAGGATTTGTGTTTCCAATGTCCACATCATCTTCCATTTCTTCAACGCCGGCCTCTTCAGCAGTCAACTGAGGCTAGGGCGATGATATCAGTGGAGTTGAAGCATTTGCTTCCACTTCAATTTCTTCATCAATTCGCTCTGAGGAAGCGGTAGACTGATCCTTCTCATCTTGTTCATCATTTGGGATGACATAGTCAACACCAAATGATACCAATTGATAGGCTGGTATGGAGGTAATGGAAGTTTCATCAATCGGCTTGGTTGAGGAACTTGGTAGTGTCTTCACTTTCTTCACTGCTGAGGAATCTGAAGTTGATGCCTTTCTCTTTTGTGCCTTCTTCTCTGCAGCCTTAGTTTTCTTCACTTCTGATGCAGAAGAAAGGTTGATGTTCTTCACCCTTGAGGATTTTGCAGTTTGTGCAGAGGGTGAAGGAGGAGCATTTTCTTCAGGCACAACTGATGCAGTCGCCCTTGGGGTTTCAATTTCATCCGGCGCAGCAAAAGCTTCAGCTGGCCTAGCAATTTCTTCAAGCGCAACAGTGGAGGTTGCCCTGATAGGTTCTTCAGCAGCATGAATTTCTTCAGCTGCGGGAGCAGTTTCTTCAGTAGGCTCAGCAGATTCTTCATCCTGAGGAATTTTAGGTTGCGATCGAGCTACAACCCTCTGGTTGTGGTCCTTGATGGCTTTGTCAGCCACTTTGATGAACTGGACCTTGGCGCCTTGCCAATCAGCATAGTATCGGTTGAATTCATCACTGAGGCCTTTGATCTCAGTTTGCATAGGCACAAGTTGTTCTGGTGAAAGCTTCAGAACATTGTTCTTCAAGAAGTGTTCTTTCTTGTACTGAGATTTCTTGGTTTGTCTGGCCTTTTCATACTTCCACTTTTCTTCAGCCATGAAGGCAGTGAGAACATGATCTGGACTAGGAGGTAGCTTCAAATCATCAATTGGAGTGTTGGGATCCTTGTGCGAGATATCAATAAAGTTCAGCACCATTTTTGGATCCAGCCATAGAGGAATTTGAGTGCCCTTTGCTTTAGCCACTCGTTCTTGCTTGTTTCTGGTGATTGCTTCCAGTTCCTCATCATCAGCTTCATCATTTGAAGAATCTGATGGTATTTTGAACACCACCTTCTTCGGTTGAGGACTTGGTCAAGTGCCTCATCCAGCAGTAGCTTTCATCTTCAACAGAGAAGGACTGGTTGAGGACTGTGCTTGGGCAGAGGAACTTGCAAAGACCCTTGAAGCAATTGAGAAACCTGTAGTCCTCTAACATGTTGCTAGATGTATAGGTGTTGAGGACTTTGTGGCAGCATCTGATGATTGTGCAACTACTGAAGGCATTGCAGAGACCTTTGAAGAATTTTCTTGAGGATTCTGTAGTGAGGACTTTGAAGTTGAGGATTTTGGCTTCACAGCAGATTTCTTCACCATTGATTTCTTCGGAGCACTAGCAGAGGCTCCGGCAGAGGCAGCAGCAGCAGAGCCTTCATTGAATTTCCCCACAGCCTCTTTTGCCTTTTTTCCAGCTTGGCTTGTTGTCTTTCCCATTCTTGAGGAAAGTCATCACCAGTTTTGAGAATGGTGGGATCAGCGGGTTGGTTTGGAGCCAAGGGTGGCCTATTGCAAGGGGGTTTAACAACTAATTTCTTCATGTATTTCGGAGTGACATATCGATATTATTTCCACTCTCGTGTCCATCTCCTCTCAATTCTCTGTATGTGAATCTTTTGCTGCTTTTTGGTTTCCTTGCCATGAGTTTCTTCATCATGAGTGCAATATTCCTCATATAGTTCATTAGGTATCTCAAATGGAGTTTGCACTTCATGTTTCTTTCCACCTTTTTGTGCTTTTTCCCATCAGCCATTTTCTTCGGCTGAGGATTCTGAACTTTTGAGGATTCTGAGCAAGTGTGCAAATTATCTTCAAGGAACGCTGCAAATGAGTTAAGTTAATGAGAACCTAGTGATTCATCAGCAGACATTTTGTACCTATGAATAGAGTATAGGTGCGAGGAATTTGAAGAGGTCATATGTGCTCTCAGAAATTTTCAAAATACATCAAGTTGAGGAATTTTGACCAGAGATGCCTTGATGAATTTCACTAAGTGTTCTTGTCTTACGTTCTAGAGTTATGCAAATTTTGAGGATACACAACTGAGGAATCTTGAAGAAAATCATTAACTTAGGAAAAACATCAAGGGGATGAACATGTAAGGTGCTTTGGAATATGATTCTTGAAGAATACACACCTTTGAGGATTTTGTGGAATACATGAAGATCAAACAAGGGTAGAAAATTAGATTTTATTTACCCTGATAAAGAACACGATGAACAGTGAGATGAAATCGAGGACGTTCGTCCGTTCAGATCTCCCACGCCCTAGCTTGGTGGAGGGAGACAGCTATAGTGGTGGTGGAGTGAAGATTTCTGCGGCCGATGTGAGTACGGCAACGGCAAGGTCGAGGCAGTGAAGCTTGTCCACAGCGGTGGCGATGATTTTAGCGGTGGTGCTAGGTTTGAGCTCGGGGGGAGAGTGGGAGTGAGGAGTAACTAGCATAGTGAAAGGGAAGGGGTATTTATAGTGGAGGTGAAAACCAATCGGCCCGAAGATTTTGGACCAGATTGCCCCTGACCCTTTCTCTCCATGCGACATGTGTCACCCATGTTCTGAGTAGTGGAGATAGTGGGGGATCGTGGGTTATCCAGTCATGGGAATCGGAACGGTTTGAGCGGGAAGCGCCGAAAAAATTGATAGTGAAAATGTTAAAGTCTCTGTTCGCGAATTCTTCAGCTGTCAAGGACGTAGTGAAGACTTTGAACGAGTTTCAAAGCAGAACGCATATGAAGAATTTGTGAACACACTAGGTTGAGTTTAGCATAGAGGGGGAAAGGGTCCGATCACATTCACTTAGATGAAAATCAACTTGAAGAATTAGCAATAAGTGAATGTCGTTGAGGACATTGAAAACTCATATATATATATATATATATAGTCAATGAAGAACATCAGTTTCATAGTTTGAAGAATTTGACAAGTTGAGGAATTTGCAAACTTGAGTAATTTGAAAAATTGAAGAATTTTCAAAATGACAAAAAAACTCAACTTTGAAGAATTTCAACTATGGTTGATGGCGTGACCCACCGTATAAGAATGATGATTTCAGACACCGCGTACCATTGTCGTAGGGTTCTGAGAATCAAATTCTTCATTCATTTCTTCACACTTATAGGGTTATTCTTCATTGATTGAAGAAAAACGTTACTTCGTGTGTTGCACATCTAAGTCGTCAATTTTGCATAAGTGTTAGGATGTGCGTCTTTTTCAAAGAACATTCGAAGTTTCTAAGATATTTAGCTCACACCACAACTTGCAAAATCTCTTTTCATCCAAGGTCTTAGTGAAGATATCTTCTAGTTGTTCTTCAGTGGGAATGTGGTCGATGGAGATGTCGCCCTTGAGTACATGATCTCAAAGAAAATGATGATGAATCTGGATGTGCTTGGTCTTTGAGTGCTGAACTGGGTTGTAAGCAATCTTGATAGCTCTCCCGTTGTCGCGGTAGAGAGGCACATTATTCACCTTGATGCCATAGTCCTTGAGGGTTTGCTTCATCCACAACAACTGAGCGCAACATGAACCAGCAGGAATGTACTCAGCTTTAGCAGTGGATAGTGACACACAGTTCTGCTTCTTCGAGGACCAACAGACTAAGGATCGTCTGAGGAAATGACATGTGCCTGAGGTTGAATTGCGATCCACACGATCTCCAGCATAGTCAGCATCTGAGTATCCGAAGAGGTGAAGATTTGAGCCCTTGGTATACCATAATCCAAGCGTTGGTGTGTGAGCTAAGTATCGAAGAATATGTTTCACAGCCTTATGGTGTGATTCCTTCGGTGTTGCTTGGAATCGGGCACACATGCAAACAAGGTTGTCAGAATCGCGATTCTAAATCGGATCGGAACTCTGATGGTAGGATCGCAAATCATAGAATCTTCACTATCAGGATCATAGAAACGTAGATTCTATGAAGTAAAATCATAGAATCATAGGGGTTAATTTGGATCGTAAAGTCGTAGAATCGCATAACAGAATCGTGATTCTGACAACCTTGCATGCAAACACTCAGCATAATATCAGGCCTAGATGCACACAGATACAGTAGAGAGCCAATCATGCAGCGATATACCTTCTGATCGAAATCTTTACCATTTTCGTTAGTGCGGAGGTGGCCTTTTGAAGGCATTGGAGTTTTGATGCCTTTGCAGTCTTGCATGTTGAATTTCCTCAGAACATCCTTGAGGTATTTCTCTGGAGAGATGAAGATGCCATTGTCTTGCTGATGAATTTGAAGATCTAAGAAGAATTTTAGCTCTCCCATCATAGACATTTGATATTCTTCACTCATCATATAGGCAAATTCATCACTGTAACGTTTGTCAGTACAGCCAAAGATAATATCGTCTCCATATATTTGGCATATGAATAGTTCATTGTCATAGGATTTAGTGAAAAGAGTTGGGTCGAGTGAACCAGGTTTGAAGCCTTTCTTCATGAGGAATTCCTTTGGAGTGTCGTACCACGCCCGAGGGGCCTATTTGAGGCCATAGAGCGCCTTGTTGAGTCTGAAGACTTTGTCAGGATGCTTAGGGTGTTCAAAACCTGGGGGTTGAGCAACACATACTTCTTCCTCAAGCTTACCACTGAGGAATTCACTTTTCACATATATTTGATATAAGATGATATCATGATGGTTAGCATAAGCAAACAATATGCGAATAGCTTCAAGTATAGAAACAGGTGCAAAAGTTTCATCAAAGTCAATTCCTTCAACCTGTGTGTAGCCTTGAGCTACAAGACGAGCCTTATTTCTTACCACAAGGCCATTTTCATCTTGCTTGTTGTGGTAGATCCACTTAGTACCTATGATATTGTGCTTGCGAGGATATGGCTGCTTGACAAGTTCCCACACGTTGTTGAGCTTGAATTGATGTAATTCCTCTTACATAGCTTGAATCCACTCAAGCTCCTTAAATGTTCATCAACTTTGGTGAGCTCTATGATAGAGACAAAAGCAAAGTGCCCACAAAATTTAGTCAAATGTGAAGCTCTTGAGCGAGTGAGGGGACCTGGTGCATTGATGTCGTCGATGATTTTGTCAGTCTGCACTTCATTTGCAACTCTTGGATGAGCAGGTTGAGGTGGCTGAGGATTTTCTTTAGCACCGTTTTCTTCAGGTGTATTAGCATGAATGTCTTCATTGGTTGGAATGACTTCATCGGTAGGTTGAAGTTCTTAAGTGGGTATGACATCTTCAGTAGCCTTCAGCTTAATGGATTCCTCGGGAGACTTTTCATCTAGCACAGAAGGCAGGTGCTCTCTTTGCGAGCCGTCAGTTTCATTGAACCACACATCTAAAGTTTCAACAACCTTTTGGTGGTAGGTGTTGAAGACTCTATAGGTGTGCGAGTCCTTTCCGTAACCAAGCATAAAACCTTCATGTGCTTTCGTTGCAAATTTAGAACTATGGTGAGTATCTCGAATCTAGCATTTTATACCGAAGACTTTGAGATAACTTACATCGGGTTTCTTGCCAGTCATGAGTTCATATGAAGTATTCTTGAAGAATTTGTGAAGATATACCCTATTGATGATGTGGCATGCTGTATCAATTGCCTCGGGCCAGAAGCGACAAGGACTCTTGTATTCATCAAGCATGGCGCGAGCCATCTCAACAAGAGTCATGTTCTTGCGCTCCACGATGTTGTTCTGCTGAGGAGTATATGGGGCAGATAGCTCATGATTAATACCAAGTTCATCAAGATATTCATCAATATTGGTGTTCTTGAACTCAGTCCCATTATCACTCCTGATATGCTTGATCTTGACGCCGAAGTTCGTGGAGGCCCTTGAAGCAAATCGTCTGAAGACATCCTGCACTTCAGACTTGTACAGTATAATATGCACCCAAGTGTAACGGGAGTAATCATCAACAATGACAAAGCCATGCAAACTTGAAGAATTTGTTAGTGTGGAATAGTGAGTGGAGCCAAAGAGGTCCATGTGAAGCAATTCAAAAGGTCGAGTCGTGGTCATGATTGTCTTCGAGGAATGGTTGGATCTGGTCATCTTCCCAGACTCACATGCACCATAGAGGTGGTCCTTGAGGAATTTGACACCTTCAATGCCAATGATGTGCTTTTTCTTCACGAGTGTGTGCAAGTTCCTCATACCAGCGTGTCCAAGTCATCGATGCCATAGCCAGCCTTCTAAGGACTTTGGAAGTAGGCACGTGACAGGCTGAGGACCCATAGAGAAAGCAACAATATACAAGTCTCTTCTCCTAAAGCCTTCGAAATATTTGGAATGGTCAGATTCCATGATGACAACGCAAGATATTTTCCAAAGATGACAACCATATCAAGATCACCAAGCATTGAGATAGACATGAGGTTGAACCCGAGGGATTCGTAAAGTGTCACCTTATCCATGTGTCGGTCCTTTGAGATAGCAACCTTACCTAGACCCAATACCTTGCTTTTTCCTTTGTCAGCGTAGGTGATATGCTTCAGATGAGATGTGGCAAGTGGCAAATTCATCAGTAGATTCTTGTCACCAGTCATGTGGTTTGTGCATCCACTGTCGAGGACCTACTCAGTAGCTTTTGGAGGTTCATCCTGCAGATGAATTAGTACAACTTACGAACTCATATGCTTCAGAGTGAAGAATATGACATCAAATTCGTCAAGAAGAATTTCATCACACAATATGGTAAGTAAAGTAGTGTGAGGACGTGAGAAATGAGGAATTCATTTCTACATGATTAGCTTGCGTCCTTTGAAGCTAGTGCGCTTCGTTTCATGGGAGAGGGTTAGAGTGCTCATATGAATAAGCAGAGAAATTCTTTGAGGACTTATGAACATAATGATTTGAAGAATAATGCACATATTCAGAACTCTTAGACTTTCCCTGCGAAACAGATGCATTAGCACGAGAATGATATTTTTGACCATTTGAGGAATTTGGTCCAAGTGAAGATTTTGGTCCATATGAGGAATTTGATCTGGGGTTCCCTTTCTTCTTGAGTGGTGTCGTGAGGACATTCACTTGAAGATTTTCCAAGCAGCTCTTGGGAACCCAGATTTTGTTCATAGGTGAACCATTCCTGCAGTTAGTTCCAACAAATCTCGCAAATACTTCACCTTTCTGATTTTTGAAGAATTTGTAGTTGGAGTCAAGTGACTCATCAGAGGAATATGAAGTTTCACAAGTAAAGCCATATAAAGTGGATGGATCTACAGGGGGTCCTTTTGCAGCAACCCATGAGGTTTTGGGGTACTGCTCAGGTATCCAGTAGGATCCATCAGCATTGAGTTTCCTATCGAATGCAATACCCTCTTTCTTAGGGTTCCTGTTTAGAATCTGCTTTTTGAGCACATCACAAAGGGTTTGATGCCCTTTGAGACTTTTGTACATGCTTGTCACATACAATTCCTTCAACCCTACATTTTCGTCAGTGATACTTGTGGTATCCTCAGATGAGGAATTGGTGACCACGGGAATAGTTGAAGAATTTGAAGCAATAGAAGCATTTGAACATTCAGGTGAAGAATTAGCAGTTTCACGTTCAATACATTTCAAACAAGGTGGAACAAATTCTTCTTGAGCGGTACTGATCTATTGAGCCAATAAGGAATCATTTACCCTTTGGAGATCCTCATGAGACACTCTTAGTTTCTCAAGATCTTGCTTTCTTTGAATAAATTCATAAGAAATCTTCTCATGATCATCTAAGAGAGCATTATGATGACTCTGAAGGTTATCATACTTTGTATGAAGACTTTTGAGATCGTCAGACAGAGTTTGAGTCCGATCCACTTCCTCATTCAAGAAATCATCGCTTTTGTCTATCAGTTTCTGAAGCTTTTCAAGTGAACTTCGTTGCTTAGTGGCAATGTTAGCAAGTTTGGCATAACTAGGTTTCACATATTCATGAGATTCACCTTCACTTGATTCAAAAGAGGAGTGATGCTTGTGTACCTTGGAACCTTTTGCCATAAGACAAAGTGAAGAAGATGAAGCAGGATCTTCTTCCTGGGTTTTGAGGAATTTCTTGAGTTCGATGAACATGGGGTCTTGACGAGTGAGATAGCCTTCATTGATGTCCATGATCCTATCATAGATGAGCTTGGCATTTTGGAGATGACAGATGCCTCTGAACATGATGCTCGATAGGCTTGAGCAGATGATGTTCCTCGCCTGAGCATCAAGTTGAGTGTACTTGCGAATTTCCTTAGCATTTGCCATCTTACAGAGTCCAGTCAGTCCAAGTTCAGTAACAGTCCATAGCTCATTGTTCATTGATATGAGATTCATTAGAACTTTCCACTTAGGATATTCAATGTCATCAAGATTGGGACATTATGTGACCGACTTGACGCCTTTTGTCATGAAGCAGTAAGTAGGAGCACATTCATCGTTGTTGCCGTCAGAGTCATTGGAGTAGTCATTTTCTTCATCGGTGAAGATGGACTTGCTGACAAAAGCAGTGGCGAGAGCAAGGCTAGCAATACCAGATTCAGACTCCACCTCAGATTCTTCCTCTTCTTCATATTCTTCATATTCTTCTTCTGAGTCCATTTCCTTGTCAATGAAAGCCTGAGCCTTTCTAGAACCATTCTTCTTCTGCGTTGAGGATTTTCAAGATGAGGACTTTGAAGATTTCTTCTTTTTCTTTGAGTCATCAGAAATGTCATCCTTGTAGTTCTTCTTCTTTGATTCTTTTTCCAAGAGAGGACAGTCAGAGATAAAGTGACCAGATTTCTTGCATTTGTGACAAGTTATCTTATTGTACTCGCTTGAGGAATCTAATTTCCTCAAAATACTTTTTGATGACTTTCCAAATCTGCCTCTCCTTGAGAACCTATGGAATTTCATCACGAGCATTGCCAACTCCTGACTCAGTTCTTCAGGATCACCAAGGCTACTATCAGAATCTTCACCTTCAGATGAGGAAATTGCTTTTGCCTTCAGAGCACGAGATCTTCCATAGCTTGGCCCGTAGAGGTCTCTTTTCTCAGCTTGTTGTAATTCATGAGTATTGAGTCTCTCAAGAATATCAGTGGGATCAAGTCACTTGTAGTCTCCACGCTCTTGAATCATCAAAGCCAGTGTGTCAAATGAGGAATCAAGAGATCTTAGCAGTTTCTTCACCACTTCGTGATCGGTGATGTTAGTGGCACCCAGTGCTTGAAGCTCGTTGGAGATATCAGTGAGACGATCAAAAGTTTGCTGAACATTCTCATTGTCGAGTCTTTTGAAGCGGTTGAAGAGATTGCGAATAACATAAACACGAGAGTCACGTTGAGTGGAAACACCTTTGTTGACTTTGGACAGCATATCCCGGATAAGCTTAGCAGACTCCAAAGCACTCACTCTGCCATACTGTCCTTTACTCAGATGGCCACAGATGATATTCTTCGCTTGAGAATCGAGTTGCTTGAATTTCTTCGTATCAGCGCTAGTAATAGTCAGAGAAGTGCGGGGAACACCATTTTCCACAACGTACCAGAGATCGTTGTCAATAGCTTCAAGATGCATGCGCATCTTGTTCTTCCAGTAGGGGTAATCCATCCCATCGAAGGTAGGACAGCCTGTGGAAACCTTGATCATACCTGCAGTTGACATAACTAGAGCTCCATGTGGTTAAACCAAAATCACACAGAACAAGGGAGTACCTTGCTCCGATTCCAATTGAAAGTGCGTTATATCGACTAGAGGGGGTGAATAGGCGATTTTTACAAATTCATCACTGAGGAATTTCAACTTGAGGAATTTGAAATGTGATGAATAACTAGCAGCAGAATAAGTACTCAAGTGCATGAGAACATAGCAGTAGCATAGTCATCATGATGAAATAAAGCATGCACAAATTACAGGTAGCGTGATACAGGATAAGCAAGTGAGGAACAAAGTAACTTGAAGAATTTAAGGTGAGGAAATTGAGAAAGTCTTCAGTCAAATTCTTCAAACAGTAACGATCAATTTCACCAACAAGTATATGAGGGAATGGAAGGGTTGAGGAAATAGAACCAGGTAGCTCGATGAAGACAATGGTTTGATGACCCAGTTCCAACTGTTGTGACACTTGTACGTCTGGTTTGGAGCGTCCTGGTATTTAAACCAGAGGACACACAGTCCTTACCATATTCTCCTTGAGCTAAGGTCACAAAGTCCTTGCCCAACACTCACGGTAAGTCTTCAGGGTAGACTTCCAAAACCCTCACAAACTGGTCACCCGGCGATCCACAATTGACTGTTGTATGCTCTAGACCAAGGTCACTCTATGATCCCCAATTGACTGCAGGATGCACTAGACCATGACTCCTAACCGTCTAGAAGATACACGGTCTTCAAAGGTAACAAGCGTCGGTTTCACACACAAACAATTTCTTCAGTGATGCTCAATCACTTTGGGTTTGTTTGTTTGGATTTGGGTTTTCCCTCTCTGATGATTTTCTCTCAGAGTCCTCGGAGGATGGGTTGCTCTCAAATGACAAGTGTCAGTTCTCTCTCGGAGCAGCCAACCAACTAGTGGTTGTGGGGGTGGCTATTTATAGCCAGGGTACAACCTGACATGATAAAACATAAATGCCCCCAATGATATGACCGTTATGTGGATAGAATGATTGGAGACAGCTAGCACTAAGCACAACAACGGTCGGAATTTCGAACTATGAAAGTCCTCAGGCTTATCATATTCCTCACTTGTAGGAAATTCGCACTGGTGAAATCCTAACTCCTTAGTCAGACCAATTTCCTCAGAGACCAAAAGAACTTCGTTTCTGTCACTGAAGAACTTGACTGAACTGTAAGAGATTTCCAAAGGCTTCACTCAAAGGATTGGATAGGTTGAGGCTTTTGAGTTGAGCATCAATTGGAAATTTTCCTTAGTATTACCTTGGCCCCCTTTAACAGTACGGTGTTTCCTATGACTCAAAGACAGGAAAAGAAACTACAAAAACAAAAGTCTTCATGCTTCATAGTCCTCGTTCATATATTCAAGGTCACACCAACTTCTTCATTTTCAAAGTCTTCAGGGAATACCAAAGTCTTTGGCAAAGTCTTCACCAAAGTCTTCAGTTGAAGACATACATTTTTAGGGGTCGATAATCTCCGAATATATCAAACTCCTCAGCGACTTATAGAGCCTATGTACACTTACAAACGCATCAGTCTCTTAACCTATAAGTCTTCAATACACCAAAATCACTAAGGGGCACTAGATGCACTTAAAGGTGCGGATTGAAATCGTGCACAAATTCCCACACTCAACATGATATCCGGTCTAGATGCACAAAGATAAAGCAAGGATCCAATCATGGAGTGATATACCTTTTGAACCATAGCTTTACCATTGGGATCACTGTCAAGTTGGCATTTGAGTTGCATAGGAGTGTTGGCCTTGGGAGGATTGAGCTCATCCATCTTGAACCTCTTGAGCATGTCTTGAGTGTATTTAGCTTGGTTGATGAAGGTTCCTTGGCTTCATTGCTTGACTTTGAATCCAAGGAAGAACATCAACTCTCCCAACATAGACATCTCAAAATCTTTGGTAATTAGTGCAGTGAACTCATCATTAAAAGCTTTGTTAGAAGAACCAAAGATAATATCCTCTACATATAGTTGGCATACGAACAAGTTCCCGTTAACCCTCTTAGTAAAAAGAGTGGGATCGATTTTCCCAATTTCAAATCCACAATCTTCCAACATTTTGGTAAGGTGCTCATACCACGCACGTGGGGCCTGTTTAAGGCCGTAGAGTGCCTTATCGAGAACATATACATGATTGGGGAACTTGGGATCTTCAAACCCCGGGGGTTGCTTGACATACACCAACTCCTTAAGTGGACCATTAAGAAAAGCACTCTTCACATCCATTTGATATAATATGAAATCATGATGAGAGGCATAAGCAAGCAACATGTGAATAGATTCAAGGCGAGCAACAGGGGCAAAGGTTTCACCGTAGTCGATACCCTCGACTTGGGAGTAGCTTTGAGCCACCAGTCTTGCCTTGTTGCAAATAATGATACCATGTGCATCTTGCTTGTTCTTAAAGATCCATTTGGTTCCAATGACATTATGCGTCTCCTTTGGCCTTGGCACCAATCGCCACACTTTGTTGCACTCGAAGTTGTTGATTTATTCATGCATGGCTTCAAGCCATTCCTCATCTTCGAGCACATCTTGTACCTTGAGGGGTTCAAAGCAAGAAACAAACGCATGGTGTGCACAAAAGTTTGTTAATTGACGACGAGTGGTTACCCCTCTCTTCAAGCTTCCATAAACATTCTTCAAGAGGTGTTGCTTGACTCTTAGTTTGGAAGCAATCTTGGCAGTTCATCTTTCAAGAATTTCCTCCATGGAGAGTTGGGGCTTGGTAGCTTGATGAGCTTCGGTACTGGAACTGGCTTTCTCTTGAGTATGATCTTGATCTTTAGCTTGACCTTGATCTTGGTGTAGAGCTTCATCTTGATCTTGAGCATGCATGGGGGTGTGAGCAAGATCTCGAGCATCGTGTGATGAAGAATCATAATCATTAAGTTGATCTTGCTCTTGATCTTGAACACATGGTTGAGGGCCTTCACTTTGTTCTTCGGAAGCGTGTGGGTCGTGCGTCGGTGATGGTTCCACTTGAGTGGAACATTGTCCTTCTCCTTTAGCCACAAGGGGTTCCTCAATGGGCAGGAAGTATCCCACTCCCATTCTTCTTATGGCTTGGGGAGGAATTTCATCACCTATATCACAAAGACCACTTTGCTCCACTTGGGAGCCATTATTTTCATCAAAATCCACGTTACTCGTCTCCTCAATGAGTCCGGTGGACTTGTTGAGGACATAGTAAGCATGAGAGATTGCAGCATAACCAACAAATATGCCCTCATGAGCTCTAGATTAAAATTTTGACAAACGAACACCTTTCTTGAGAATAAAACACTTACAACCGAACACCCGGAAGTACTTGAGGTTGGGCTTGTTCCCGATAAGAATTTCATAAGGAGTCTTGTTCAAGCCTTTACGGAGATAGAGCTGATTTGATGCATGACACGCGGTGTTGATGGCTTCGGCCCAGAAGTTGTAAGGTGATTGGAACTCTACCATCATGGTTCTTGCCGCATACATCAAGGTCCGATTCTTTCTCTCCGCAACACCATTTTTTTGAGGGGTGTAAGGAGTGGAGTATTGGTGTTTTATCCCATCATCACTGAGAAACTCGTCAAGGGTGTAGTTCTTGAACTCAGTGCCATTGTCACTTATACTCATCAGGATCTTTGCTTCATGTTGACGTTGTACTTCGTTTGAAAAGTAGATGCCGGTTTGTTGGGTCTCACTCTTTTTCTTGAAGAAAAATAACCATGTGTACCTTGAGTAATCATCCACAATCACAAAGCAATACTTTCTACCGAAGAGGTCCATGTGAAGGAGCTCTAGGGTCCTTTTTGAGTAAATTGTAGTGGTAGGACGATGAGACTTTTCATGTAACTTTCCTTTGATACAAGCACTACAAGCACGATCTTTAGGAAAACTCACATTTGTTAGTACAAGGATGTGATCCCCTTTGAGGAGACTTCGCAAAGATCGCATATTGACATGGGCTAGTCGGCGATGCCAAAGCCACCCCACATCAAATTTAGCCGTTAGGCATGTCGCGGTCTTAGTGGGTCGCTCCAAGAAGTTAACCACATAGAGACCGTTTTTGACATGCCCAACAAAAGGCTACTTTAAGAGTCTTTCTCCACAAAAGGGTCACAATGTCAATGCCAAAGAAAGTACTAAAACCCATAAGTGCTAGTTGACGAACGGAAAGTAAATTGTATGCGAGGGTCTCGACAAGCATGACATTTTCAGTGGTTAAGGTTGGAGAGACAACCACCTTGCCAAAACCCAATACCTTTGAGATTGTGTCATCGCCAAAGGAGACTTGAGTGGCCACGGAATTATTAGGTCGAATGTCCACCACCAAGTCCTTGCTTCCGGTCATATGATTTGTTGCTCCACTATCGAGCAACCATGAGACTCCACCGGAAGCAAACTCCTACAATAGATCAATGCTTGATTTTAGGTACCCATTCTTTAATGGGTCCTTTCATGTTAGAGACAAGGGTCTTAGGAACCCAAATAGCCCACTCAATGTACTCATAAGAAGAGCAATAGAAAGATCTGCTATCTCATCGGCATAATCACGACTATGGCCTCTCAACTCCTCAAAGTACTCTTCTTGAGACTCGATAGTGTCATTGGAATCACCAAGTTGTTCCAAGAGAGCAACGAAGTGCTTCTTGGATTATCCCTTGAGTTTACACAAGAACTTGTCAAACTCATTCTCATCCTCTTTTGCCTCCTCATGTTCATCCACACAATCTAACAAAGACGAAGTGGAAAAATAGAAGTTTTAATGTTTGAGGTTTTGGCGTTGGAAGTACCTTGGTGATACCTTTTTCCATGAGGCACCTAGCTATGTGGTTCTCGTTGGGGACGTTGAAGAGAGACACCTTTGTTGGGGTAGAGGATGCAATTGCCATAGATGCCATTGCCATTCCTTCACCACTTGTGTCTTTGACATCACCATCATCATCCGAGGCATACTCTTCTTGCGACACCAACACTTTGTGAGGAGTCTCCTTGGTGAAGTTGGTCTTGTTGGGGAAGGACTTGGCCTTATCTTTGCGGATGAGCTTGCCACCAATGTCTTCCCTCTTATCATATGGACAATACACCACAAAGTGACTCACATTACCATAGTTGTAGCAGGTCCTCACACGTTGCTTGCCCTTTGACCCGCTTGAGTTGTTCTTGGAGAAGCTAGGCCTTGTGTTTCTCTTATTGCCCCAAAATTGCCTGGACGCTGGAGCCATATGCTCATGGTAAGCATATTTGGTGTCCTCAGGGCAACCCTCTTCTTCTTCTTCTTCTTCTTCTTGACTGACCTTGGCCTTCAAAGCAAGATTTGGAGATGATTTCTTTGACCATTGCACCCGAGCAAGGGCATTGTCTGCGGTCGTCTTCAAGATGTTGTTGGGTTCTACCGTAGGTGCATCGCATGCAAATTAAAATTTTCCTAAGCGTAGAACATCCAAGAAAATGCTACGGAGATGGATCATAGATTGTTACCACTAGACGCGTAGTGATGTGTAGCGGAAGTAGAGTTGGGGCAACACGTTCGCATGGTCCGTCTCCTCCTCGTCCGATCTCCCTCAAACGGCCGATCTGATTTCCCTCGCGCAGCCGATCGCCGGACCCCACGTACAGGTTCACTAGAGCAGCACAAGTGCACCACCTCTAACAGTATCCGCGTGTGCAGAAGGAACACCGTGCGGCAGACTGCTCAGTCCGATCACACAGGCGGCGGCAAGTGGAGGTGGCTAGTTGCAACACATGCAAAGCCCTAATGACGGCGCCGAAGCGATCAACCGGATGGGTGTGCCGCACTTCTAACATATAGGCGATGACCAATCAAATAGACATTGATGCTTGGGTTGTGGAAGGGCTTAGTTAACGGATCTGCAACATTTGCATCCGTATGAATCTTGCATAAATTTTTATCACCTTTCTCTACGAGTTTTCGTATCAGGTGATATTTTTTGTCTATGTGTCTGCTCTTGTGGTGTTGTCTCAGCTCCTTGGCCTATGCGATGGCACCCGAATTATCGCAGTAAAGGTCCAACGGTTTTGACCGGCCCGGGAACACATCAACATCTTCCAAGAACTTCTGAATCCAAACACCTTCCTTTGCGTCTTCACAAGCCACAATGTATTCGGCCTCTGTTGTGGAGTCGGCCACCGTAACTTGCTTGGAACTCCTCCAGCTCACTGCTCCTCCATTCATGACATATACGAATCCAGTTTGCGATCGACAATCATCCCTATCGGTTTGGAAACTAGCATCAACGTAACCCTCTACGCAGAGCTCCTCCTCACCTCCGTAAACTAGGAACATCTCTTTAGTCCTTTTTCAGGTACTTCAAGATAGTTTTCACCGCTACCTAGTGACTCTCACCTGGGTCGTCCTGGTATCTGCTTGTTAAGCTTATTGCATAGGCAACATCAGGCTGTGTAATTAGCATGGCATACATGATGGATCCAATTGTGAGGCATATGGAATGCTACTTGTCCGATTTTCCTCATTAGAAGTCGTAGGACTCTGAGTCTTGCTTAGCCTTATACCGTGTGAGACGGGCAAGAACCCTTTCTTGGTCTCACTCGTGTTGAACCTCTTCAACACTTTGTCTATGTACGTGCTCTGGCTTAAGCCGAGAAGCCTCCTCGATCTATCTCTATAGATCTTGATGCCTAAAATGTACACTACCTCTCCAAGGTCTTTCATCGAAAACTTGCCATTCAATGATTCCTTGACTGAGTTCAGCATCGAAACATCATTTCCGATCAGCAGTATGTCATCTACATACAAGATCAAAAATACTACCGAGCTCCCACTAGACTTCTTGTATAAACAATAGTCCTCTTCGTTCCTGATGAAACCAAAGTCAACGATGACTTCATCAAAACGAATGTTCCAACTTCGAGCTACTTGCTTCAATCCATAAATGGATCTCTTGAGCTTGCATATTTTACCTGCGTTAGTTGGAACGACAAAACCTTCGGGTTGTATCATGTATACATCCTCTTTTAAATTTCCATGAAGGAAAGCCGTTTAGACATCCATCTGCCATATCTCATAATCGAAATATGCAGCTATAGCTAGTATGATCCTCATCGACTTTAGCATCGCTACCGGCGAGTAGGTCTTGTTGTAGTCAATTCCTTGAAGTTGTCCATAACTTTTAGTGACAAGACGAGCTTTATGGATCCGAACATTTCCATCCACATTGGTTTTCTTCTTAAAGACCCATTTGCAACCAATGGCAACTACGTCAGGTGGCGGATCAACCAAGTCCTAGACTTGATTGTCATCCATGGACTTTAACTTGGATCTCATGGCCTCTAGCCATGCCTCAGAATCTGGGCTCACCATTGCTTCTGTGTACGTGGTCGGCTCGTCGCTTTCTAGCAACAAAACGTCGCACACTCTACGCAATCTTTCCGACCTTTGTGGCTCCGGTGCCGACTCCACTACGAGTTCTCTGACCGACTCCGGTGTGATCTCATCACCAACCGAGTTGTCCCCGAGTGGCTCTCAAATTTCTTCGAGTCGCACCGTTCTCCCATTAGCCTCCCGACTGAGAAACTCTTTCTCTAGGAAAACCCCATTCCGAGCAACAAACACTTTGTTCTCTCCTCGGTTGTAGAAGTTATATCTCAAGGTTTCCCTCGGATATCCCATGAATATGCATTTATCCGACTTGGGTGTAAGCTTGTCCGACATGAGTCGCATGACAAATGCTTCACAACCCCAAATCTTTAGAAAAGACAAACTAGGACTCTTCCCAGTCCACATCTCATGTGGTGTCTTGTCTATGGATTTTGATGGTACCCTATTAAGTGTGAAAGCTAAAGTTTCTAGAGTGTATCCCCGGAATGACAAGGGTAAATCGGATTTGCTCATCATCGACCATACCATGTCCAACAAGGTTCGATTTCTCCATTCTGACACACCGTTTATCCACGGCGTACCCGAAGGTGTGAGCTGAGGTACTATACCTCGGCTTTTCAGATGATTACCAAACTCCTGGCTCATGTACTCACCTCTGCGATCTAATCGTAGAAGTTTTATCGTCTTGTCGAGTTGATTTTCAACCTCGTTCTGAAACTCTTTGAACTTTTCACAAGTTTCCGACTTGTGCCTCATCAAATAGATATATCCATATCTACTCAAGTCATCGGTAAAATTCACGAAGTACTGATAGCCACCTCTGGCCGTTGTGCTCATTGGACCACACACATCACTGTGTATAAGCTCCAACAGCTCGGACGCCCTCTCGCAACTCTTTGCAAAAGGTGACTTAGTCATCTTGCCTAGAAAACATGATTTGCATGTCTCGAACGACCCAAAGTCAGACGAAGTTAGGAGTCCATCATCATGGAGCTTCTTCATGTGTTTCAGACTAATGTGTCCAAGACGGCAATGCCAGAAGTATGTCAGATTTATCTCATTAGTCTTATGCCTCTTGATATTCACATTATAGACTGGTTCCGTTTCTAGATTTAAAATAAATAGCTCATCTACTATGGGTGCATACCATGGAACATTCCATTCAAATAAAATGAACAGCCATTGTCCTTTATATTGAATTCATAGCCTTGACTCATCAAGCATGAGGCAGAAATAATGTTCCAACTAAGTGTGGGAATGTAATAACAATTATTCAATTCCAAAATAAATCTAGAAGGAAGCTTGAGCTACATCGTGCCGACCTCCAACGTAGCAACTCTTGCTTTGTTGCCGACCCTGATGTCAATCTCCCCTTGTGCCACACACCTAGTTCTTACCAGCCCCTGCATCGAGTTGCAAATATGAACAACCGATCCGGTATCAAATACCCAAGAGCTACTAGGTATGTCAGCAAGGTAAATGTCTATAACATATGTAACAAGTGTACCTTTGCCTGAAGAAGCATATCCAGCCTTCTTGTCGTGCTCAGCAAGCCACTTGCTATAGTTCCTCTTCCAGTGACCAGCTTCCTTGCAGTGAAAGCAAATGGTCTTTGAGTTTGGTCTGGACTTCGGCTCACCAGCGGAGACAACCTTCTCTGTGCCCTTTACCTTACCCTTTTTCTTGGACTAACTCTTCTTTAACTTAGTCGAGTTCTGCACCATCAACACTTGATGCGTGTCTTTCTTAATATCTTGCTCTGCCACCTTGAGAATCCCATGCAATTCAGTGAGCTTCTTATCCATGTCGTGCATATGATAGTTCGAGACGTATGTCCCATAGCTAGGTGGAAGAGAACCCAAAATTGCATCCGTGGACAGCTCGTCCCCAAGTGGGAAGCCTAACCGATCCAAAGCTTGCACGTACCTGATCATCTTGATCACGTGTGGGCTCGGTGGATCACCCTCTTTCATCTTACAATCCGTCAAGGATTGCCAGACGTTGAACCTCTCGGTCCTAGCCTGCACCTGAAAGATGCTCTTCAGACTCTCAATCATATCGAAAGCCTGAATGTTTTCGAAATGCTGTTGCAAATCGGACTCCATACAAGCCAGCATGAGGCAGCTGATCTCTTTTGATTCATCAACGAGTTTCTGGTGGGCATTCTTGGTTGTGGCACTAGCATTCTTGGCAGGTTCCTCTGGAAGTGGATCTTCTAGAACATGTTCCTTTTTATCGTGCTTGAGAACAATTCTCAAATTTCTATACTAGGTGGTAAAGTTTGTTCCTTTCAGTTTATCCTTTTCCAGAATTGATTTCAATGCAAAGTTGGGTTGAGCAGGTGGTGCCATTGATCTACAACAGAAAATATGCAATCACTAAGCAATGTGTTCATGCAGAGTAATTCAAGCCTTAAACAAAACTACTCCCACTATCTTTATTCATAAACACATAGGAAATATCATAAAACATGATTGCCTCTAGGGCATATCTCCAACAGATGTTCATTGCAATAAATTCATCCAACACATCGCCACATGACAAGGTGTGAAACTCCGGTCTTTGACGGATGATGACGGACATGGCCTTGTTGTAGGGCATGATGGCCTTCAGAAACTTACGCTTGGCCCAGGTGTCATCCACATCCTTGCTGCCATGATCTTGGAGGGCAACGGCAAGAGTAGTCACCCTCCTATAGAGCTCACGCGGTTCCTCATCTTCTGTCATTACAAACTCATCTGACTGATCAAGCACAACCTCATAGTTTGACCGCTGAATGCTTGAGCTGCCCTTGTACATGGTGACAATGTGTTCCCAACACTCTTTAGCAACAGTGAAGGGACGCAAGTGAGGTAGGTCTTCGATAGGAACAGCAGCTTGGAGTATGAACAAGGCGAAGGAATTTAGTTGTTTATCCGCCTATTCTCTTGGAGTGAGGTTGCGTGGATCACGAGGATAGTATCCAACTTCAATGACTCGCATGAGTTGAATTGAGCTGCGATCCAAATGAGACTTGATACAAAAAATCCAATTAGCAAAATCATTCTTAACAAGTTTAGGAGGAGGACCGAGATTAACTATATGAGGTGGGTGCACCGGTCCTTCATAGACCAAGGGAGGGGGAACCGAGGCAAAGGTCCCCGACCCATTAATTCCTTGAGAACGATTATATTTATCTACACTAGTCCCCTCCTTACCGGAGTTGACATCCGATGTCGAGTTAGTGGGATTAGCCACTAGCACCGCATCGGTGGAAAGTTTAAGAGTATCAAGGAAATCTTTAAACATGGATTTTACCTTGGTCATCATGGAGGATTTAAGCAAGGACATAGCCTCATTCAAATCCTCGCGAGAGACCATGTTCACTCCTACGGCCTTGGGAAGTTCTCCTGACCGCTCCCCGTCGCCAACCATACTCTTCGGGTGGTGAAACCCTTAATAAAGAGATGTTGCTCTGATACCATTTGAAAGGATCGATATGGTTGACTAGAGGGGGTGAATAGGCAACTAACACTTTTTAATATTTCTTTAACAATTAAGGCTTAGCAACATAAAGGTTGTCTAGATATGCAACTAGGTGAGCAACCTATATGATGCTAACAATAATAATAATAATACAAGAAAGGAGATAAACAAAACAAATAGCTTGCACAAAGTGAAGGTAAGAAGTAACCACATGTGGAACCAATGGAGACGAGGATGTGTTACCGGAGTTCCTTCCCGGTAAAGGGAAGTACGTCTCCTTTGGAGCGGTCTGGAGGCACAATGCTCCCCAAGAAGCCACTAGGGCCACCATATTCTCCTCACGCCCTCACACAATGCGAGATGTCGTGATTCCACTAGTGGTGCCCCTGAAGGCGGCACCGGACCTTTACAAACAAGGTTGGGGCTCTCTTCACAACTTAATTGGAGGCTCCCAATGATACCACGAAGCTTCACCACGATGGAATATGGCTTCGAGGTGACCTCTTCCGTCTAGGGTGCTCAAACACCCAAGAGTAACAAAATTCACATAAGAAAGTATGGGGGATCAATTTTCCTTTGGTGGAAGTGTAGATCTAGATCTCCTCCTTCAATCCCTAGCAAGACAACAAGTTTGGATGGCTAGAGAGAGAGATCGGGCAAGAAAGCTCGGTGGGCATCAATGGTGGAGAGAGAGAGGTAAGAGGTGAGATAGAGGTGGAAGAACCACCTCTTTATATAGCCCCCCCCCCCTTTTCAACCGTTACTGTCAGAATTGAATGGTAGCGGTACAACCGGGGTGGAGAGCGATACAACCGGTATAACCGATATGACCGGTACAACCGGCTTACAACCACCCTACCACCGGACCACAACAGAATGGTGGCCAGGATGCACCAGCCCGGCCAGAGCCCTGGACCAGGCAAAGTCCTAAGGGGTACAACCGCTCGGGACACCTGTAGTATCGGGCTATAAGAAAATAGTGGTACAACCGGTCTACCACCGCCCTACAACCGGATCACACCAGAAAGGTGGCTCGGATGCACCAACCCGGCCAGAGCCTTGGACCAGGCAAAGTACTAAGCGGTACAATTGCTCGGGACCCCGGTAGTACCGGGCTATACGAATATAGCGGTACAACCGGTCCTGGTCCGCCGAACAATCGGAGCTCAACAGGACCAAGTCCGGTTGTAGCCCGGTGCTAGGCCGGTTCAACCGCCGAGAGCTGCCACCTTGGGTCACCCAGCATCTGGCGGTACAATCGCCCCGAGGGCAGCATACAACTGCTAGGGAGTTCTCAATGGCAGCACCTCCAGGGTATCACCCCTGAAGTGGTGGTCAAACCGAAAGCTTAGAGCGAGGCGTGCAATTGGTCGGGACATCGGTACACCTGGCAGGCAAGGAAGGAAAGAGGGTCCTCTCTCACTATGATGCGGAGGAAACAGTTGGGTGTAAAAGGATGTGTTGCAGAACTGATTCACCCAAGACCTTCCAATGTGGATTCCCTCTTAATAGTACGATATCCCTATGACCAAAGAGAATAAACACATAGAGAACACCGTCTTCGATCTTTTTCGTTTGGAGGGACCACCTAACCGTCTTGTGTCCCACACACAATACCTGTATAACTTGACACACGGTTATTGATCATAGTGAGTTGTCATCATCACCAAAACACTAAGGTTAGAGAATGCCCTTACAAAGGCCTACTGGAAAGGCTATGGAGCAAGCAGGAGAGGGCTGATTCTTGGGAGTTCTTCTCATGGTGACAAGATTCCGGCTATTGGCACCGACATCAACAACAATGCCAAGGCCATGGACATCGTCAGGGTGGCCAAGGTTGTAAATGGTCTCACGGTCTCCGACAAGGGAGTTGCTGACCATACCTTGACGACTATCGCGGCGACGAGGGCGCCGGCCAATCCCATTCTCCCACCCGACCAGGAGGGCCGGGTTCAGGGGACGCCTATGGTCTTCTCCAACCCATTTGTCCTATTTGTTGAGAGGGCCTAGAAGACACGAAGCACATGTTCTTTCTCTGTATGAAAGCCAAGGAGGTTTGAAAAAGACTAGGGATGGTTGACATCATTGAGAAAGCGTGCAAGATTGATCATGCTGGAGAAGAGGTGCTGGCATACCTGCTACTCCTGCCAAACCAAGAACTGGAGTATTTTGGGTCATCATAATATGCATTAAATGATAGCTATCGCAGCATGGTATCTATGGTAGGAAAGACAAAATATGGTGTACAAAAAGACTGCACAAAATGCACAACAAATTTCAATGGGGATTCTATCTATCACACCAAACTACGTTAATGCTATCACAACAGGGGGCAGTTCTAAGAGATGACAAAGACAGGTTCATCGTTGGAGAAAATAGGAAGATAGACTATTGCACGAATGTTTTAATGGCAAAAGCTTAGCTCTCAAATTTGGTCAAAAAGTAACACAAAGAGCGGGATGTAATCGCCTAATTATTAACTCGACAACCTGAAGGTGATCGAAACTATGCAGAACGAAAGACGGTCGACGAAAGCGGCAACAGCAATTTTCAATGATTGTTTCTATTTTGCATGTGATTTTATTATTTCAAGATTTAAACGTTGTAATAGAGAAGCAAACAAAGTAGCTCATGAACTAGATTAGCTAGGTTTTCTTTGACCTCAAAATGGTTTGAGGAACGCTTATGTGAAATTGTAACGATGCTCACAAACGATGTATTGGTTATATCTAATGAATAAAGTTTACGGTTTCATTTCAAAAAATGCAACACCAATGTTCCAGCTGTCCTCTAGAATATCCATCTTAAGAGTTGGAGAAGTTATCATTGCAGAAACTTGTGTACATGCCTCCTGCATATAACCTGATGGAGGTTCAAACAAGGGACATTTGGAGGCATGTTCTTTTGACAGGGCCATACGTTTTTGCATGCCTTGGTTCGGCCTTCAGCGGCTGAATTTCCGTGTTACCCTGTGAGACAACACCCAGTTGCCCAAATCAAATATTTGAAGCAGACAAAGTCCGTGCATAAAAATGAAGATAGGGTCAACTATTCCAATCAGCCAGCGATTATATCAGGTCAATCTTGCTCCACACCCTTTTACATGGCATTTCCTTCGTCCATCTTGTCCTTGGCCACGTCAGCATTTACTTCCACTATGTTGTTCCCAATAGCCACTTCAGCAGTTGCTTCCACCATCATGTCCTTAGCCTCATCAGCACTTTCTTCCCCCATCTTGTCTTCTATAGTCACATTACCTTCATCCATCTTGTTTACTTCCTGCACCATATCATCTTTTGATTCAACAATATCTTCCTCTATCTTGTCCTTGTTCACAGCATCAGTTGCCTCACCATTTTCTTTCTCTGTGCCATCCTTCACATTATCCAAAACAATATCACCATTGCCAGTTCCAGGAGGGGCTGCATCAGCATTTGCATGGGGGGCGTAATATTGCATGGATTGCATCTGTTGCAGAGATGGAGGTTGGGTTGCCAGTTTTTAAATGTATCAAATATATGCCGCATAATTAAAATTTACCAAGCAAAGGCTCTACTAGAGAATGTAGAAATAAAGTACCTGGCGAAGATGTTCCAGTCTGAAGTTCACCAAGTGTCCAATATCTTCAACATCAGTAATATAATGAACATTTCCAGCTTCACCCAAAGGTCGCTCTGTACACGGAGTGCACTCTTCAAGATTCAAGGCAAGCTTATCAGGCCTTTGGAGTAGAAGCTGGAATGTTGGCTGCAATTCATAGCATTGTTCAAACAGAGAACGGCGACAGAACACATACAAACCCAAACGAGCACGGGACATTGCCACAACAAGCCTTCTGACATCACGAAGATGACCCACAAATCGGGTCCGGACAAGAGACAATAAAATAAAATCATTTTGTTGACCCTGGAATTTGTCCACCGTGGTAACCTAAATAATACATATTGAAGTTAAATTTCACCACAAAATAGCTGCAAACTGATCAATTATTTGATTGGAAAATTAGTTCAAACACTGAATTGCTCTAAATTACCTTGCAAGGTGGCTCAATATTCCATGGCTTGCATCGTCTGCTGATAACATCACGAATAAGAAGTTTCTGACCATTGTAAGTGGTTAATATTGAAATCTTATTGGCAGGGTATCCAATCAGACGCATGTAAATATAGACATTAACAATATACTCAGCCTCCCCTTCATTCTGGTAGAACCAAGGAGAAGGAGCAGACTCGCCTCTGCCACGATAATCAGGAACATCAACCAGCTGATACTCATAAGAGAACCCAGAATTAGCTTTATGGAATATAGCTTCCTCGTGTACATAAGGCAGATCTCCCAGTTCTCTGTATCTCCAATTATAAAGCTGAGCAATACTAGGTCTGGCACGACCCTGAGCGTTGAGTTCAATATAAGGGACACCAAGGCGAACAAACCTTGTGAAGAGACTCTGGTCCATGTGGCTGTACTTCTGAAAAGCCATGTTCTTCACGACAGGGGGTAACTGATGGTGATCACCAATTAAAATGCAACGTTTGAGACGAGCATAGCCATCTTCCTGCCGTTGCAGAAGAGTTGGTATAAAAGTCTCTATCTCCAATATCTGTGCACTTTCTTCCATCAGTAAATTGTCATATTTGAAACCCAATTGAAGAAAGTCTCTTCTTTTCAATGCTGCATGAGTACAAGTCATGGCAACAATCTTAGCTTGTTTAGTCATTAGATAATTTGCTCGCTCGGCTGTTGACTTCAGTAACTCAAAAGCCCTGCACTCTTCCAGCTCTTGGAATATCGAAGAAAGATGTTTGATACATCCTTTGGCTGCATGCATATCTTTCTCAAAGGACTCACCAGTAAACACAGGCTGCGGGGTATCCGAAAAGAACTCGGAAAATGGAAAACGGTCTTTAACAAAAGAGGGATTCTCCTTATTTGGCACACAGGCAGCCAAAAATTGTTCCCAGCGGGCATAAACATGTAATAACCAAAAATATGCAGCATTTTCACATGTGTAGCTCACATCTTCAGGAAGATGAAGTGATCTTGCCAGTTTTGCAACTTCACCAAGCAGCTCTAGTCGCCGAACCAGCATAGCATTCACACGACCTTGACGGCTAAAATCGAGATCAGTTGCCAGCTCTTGCTCACCTTGACCAAGACGAAGAAGGTACCTAGCAGGCACATCCCTCTGAAGAAAGAGTTTACATCAGACAATCAGACAAAAATAAACATGCAGCAAAACAAGCACACAGAGCATCCAGTATGTTTTGATACGTAGATTTGATATATTCATCATCATGAAGTGTAACTCAAACTCCAGCAGTCAGAACACTTGGAATAAGTCAAGAATCAACAGTAGCACAACACTGCATGGACATGAGGCATACATAATCGTTTCATCTAGAAGACCTCAAGGACCAAGAGATGATATCTATTCTTCTATTCAAATTCAGTTGATACAACATGTTCTATAGCAAGGTACAAAATTAGAATCTTGCACTTTAAAGTGATGGCTACTCAAGTAATTCCCAGTCATACATTGCAGCACCGATAGCTCATCCATATTAAAGAACATCATTTTCAGATAAAACCACTGATTCGCAGTATCTCTGCGAAAGTACAAATATATGACAAGAGTTGAGACAATATTTGGGGCAGTGGCAATACCTGCATTATCTTCTCGAACAAATCATTCAAAGCTTGATTTGAATGGGTTATAATAAGTGTTCTTTGTGAAGGACAGTTATGATATAGAACATTTAATATCTGCACAGCTGTATCTGTTTTTCCCGTTCCAGGAGGACCAACAACCATTGTCAACCCAGGTTGAATACCAGATATTATAGCGCCGACCTACAAATAGGTATAATTTATCAGCATCAAAAACTGAAGTCAAATAAGATATTCATTTATCTTCAAAGCAGATGTTGGAGTGTCATTGGCTGCGCCGCTTTCTGCAACTCATAGTTATAAAACCTTATTGTTTAAGTGATTTCTTGTCAACGGATCACTATTCATACCCCCCACCCCACCCCACCCCCACCCCCTTCCTGAGATATGTTCCACACTCTCAAGCACTCAGCCTTGAAGCTTAGCTGAATCACTAAGCCTCTCCCTCTCCCTCTCTGTTGCAGCTGAATGACTATCCTCTCTCACTTCTCTCTGTTGTTTCTCACAACATGCACAAGTAAACAAGCTGTTGCAGTGGTTTGCTGCCTCACACAGCTAAAGCCTTCTCTATTGTTGATGCACTACAAGCTTATATTATTCTACATATAGCATCCTCTTATATAGAGGTGCTAGGTCAGTACTACAGTAGCCGACCTAGACAGCTCATACCTAGCCAGATCTGGAAACTACAGCTATTACAGCTTACCTTTTCTAATCTTCCTCAACTACTAAGTCACCTAAGACTAAAATATCCTAAATGGCTGCTGCTACATGACACAAGGACTATCCTAAAATTCTCCCTCTAACCCTTGTGTATCTACTCTCTCCCCCTTAATCTTGTCATATGCACTCGCCAAAACCTTTATGCGGATCACCAGCAAACTCTTGCCTTGAATGACACCTTCGCAGCACCGAACTCCACATCATCATACCACATAGAACGACTTCATCCTGTGTGGATAACGCCTTCACAGCGTTGGTCACCATGCCATCATGCAGCACTTGCATCTTCTCAGCAGTATTATACAGCCGTCTCCTTATAACGGCATCCACAGCCTTGCGGCATCAGCATCACACCGTGCTTGCCAGCCTCACACTAACTTCATATATTGATGGCATCAAACCACCACCGACGGCTTCACACTGACTATCTATCGGCATCACACTAATACTTCTTGTGACAATGGCATCACACCACTAACGTCGGCATCCCACTGACCCTGCCTAAATGGCTTCACACCACCGCTTCTGTTGGCCTCACATCAGTGCTTCATATGACAATGGCATCACACTGCCATTTGTGCACAATCCCTAATGGCTTCACACCGCCAGGCCACTCACATCACTCCTCTCACAAGAGTGTTGGCTCATCATCTTCACAATGAGCCTTAGCAATGAGTGCTTTGTCTTTCTTCTCAGGACACTCATAAGCATAATGTCAAAAGTCATCAATCACTATACCTCGCTTTTATCTGTACATCCTCCGCCATGTCCATGACCTCATCCTCATGACAACTCACGTCCTCACGTCATGAGAAGCTGCCCTTCTGCACCTCTCATCTCCAACCCCTCAAGCAGCTCCTCATGCACCTTGAGTTACCCAATGGCCTCCTCCATGGACATATTGTTGACATCACTAAACAGATGAAGCAACATGGATGAATTTGTTGGAGACGGCTCGCAGCGGCTTCATCACGACATACTTCTCTATCGGGTCTCCAAGCTCACGTATATGCCCCACAGGCATCGTGAATTTCGCTGCAAAATCATCCACGGACTCTCCATATCAAACTCTGAGTGCAAGAACTGAAGCCTTGCCTCTCGAACACGCTCAACGCCCACATGCATGGAGTGTTGCAGCGCCCACACATCATAAGCAGTCTCCTTGTCTGCAACACACGGCAGCATTGTGTCGTCGATTGTCTGGGAGATGATTGTCAAGGGCAGCTCATCCTTGCTCTCATCAACCTCCTTGTGAGGGCTCTCGCGAGCAATGGCGCCCTATGCACCATTTGCACGCAGGAGGTACTTCATCCTCATCGCCCATGCTGCATAGTACGTCCTTGTCAGCTGTGGTAAAACCTTGCCTCTCAAACACGCTCGACGCCCACATGCATTGAGTGTTGCAGCGCCCACACAACATAAGCAGTCTCCTTGTCTGCAACACGCAGCAGCATTGTGTCGTCGGTTGCCTGGGAGATGATTGTCATGGGCAGCTCATCCTTGCTCTCATCAACCTCCTTGTGAGGGCTCTCACGAGCAATGGAGCCCTATGCAGCATTTGCGTGCAGGAGGTACTTTCATCCTCATCGCCCATGCTGCATAGTACTTCCTTGTCAGCTGCGGTAAAAGCTCCCCAGCTGCTGCTGCAGTGTCACACGGCATCATCATACTCCCCCCCCCCCCCCCTCTCCCACGAGCAATGACACCACGTGCACCATTTGCTCACAAGGGATTCTTCATCCTCATCGACCATGTTGCATGGTACGTCCTTGTCAGCTGCAGTAACTGAATCTCCCCAGCTGCTGCTGCGTCACACGGCATCATCATAACCTCACACACAACATGCACAAGTACACTTGCATCCTCACAAAGCCAAAGCCTTCTCCCCATTATTCTACATATGGTGCCTCTTCTTATAGAGGTGTTAGGTCTGTGCTATAGTAACCAACCTAGACAACTCTAGCTGGACCTGGAAACTACAGCTAGCTATTCCAGCTCACCTTATCTAATACTCCCTCCGTTCACAAATATAAGATGTTCTGGACATTTCAATATGGACTACATACCGACTGAAATGAGTGAACAAACACACAAACATGTCTATATACATCCGATTCAGAAAAAATAAATAGAACATCTTATATTTGTGAACGGAGGGAGTAACTACTAAGTCACATAAGACCAAAATATCCTAAAAAGGGCTGCTACTGCAGGACACAAGGATTATCCTAACAGGAGCATCATCCGATTACATTCCAAACTGGAAAGGTGCCTTTGATACAGGTACAAGAAACAAAAAAATGTAAGAACCAATAAATATAATTACCTTTTTCTAACCTGTTTGTTTGGGCTTATGCATCAGCTTTTGCAGCTTTTCGACTTTGGCTTAAAAGCCAAAAAAGCTCCTAAATAGGGGCTTTTGGCTTATGAATCACTGTTGTTATATGATGGTATAAGCCAAAAGCCAAAGCCGAAAGCCATATTGTTATATATGATGGTATAAGCCAAAAGCCCCTAAATAGGAGCTTTTTGGGCTTTTTAGCCTAATAAGTGGAAAAGCTGCAAAAGCTGATTAACCCAAACAAACAGGGCCTAAGTACCAAACCCAGGCATCCTAATGAGCAAACAAACACAGCATCAGATAACAGGCATTAAAATCGTACATAGTATGTATTATATTGGAATATTTTGAAGAAAATAGTATTGTGCATCCTGTCAATCATAGATTGTAAATCAATGTAGCAATGCTGACCAGGTAGGGTAATAGTAACTGAATCTGGAAATGTGAACTTTCATTGGTTCAATATAAAAGTAAAACATGTCCAAATCCATTTTTTTTTACTACATCAAGTCCAAATGTTCTCATCTTTCCAAAGGTAACACTACTAAGTGGCACGAACTACAAATGTTCTCCCCCAATGGCCATATATCTACAATGTTCAATTTGTTTCTACGAGGTGCATGCATGTGATAATGGCTAAAGACATTGTATTTCTCACAAGAAATGCTTTTAAGGTATCCTGATAAGTTCTGTTTCAAGGATATGCACCATCTGAAAATGATGGTTTAGCTTAAGTATCATCCTACCCTGAAGTGTTCAGATAAAAAAGTTTTTTGTTGAGGACCTAAGAAGTACCTGAGTGGGTGTAAACCTCACAGAGTTCTGGTTAGGTTTATCTTGAGGATATGGCACTGGGTCAGCAGGAACGTAAGTCTCCACCCTTAGTTTTTCTTTCTGAGACCCTTCATCATCAACCATATTGTTCTTGCTTGCAGTATCAGGGGCATTTACATTGCCGGGTAGAGCATGACTTATTTCCCTCATTTTCTTGGACAACTTTATCCTAAAGGGAGGGCTTGGATGCATGTTTTCTGTACCATCAGTGTTGATGAATGTGACCTTCAAATAATGTGGAGTTAGACCAAATATATAGAAAAGGACATCCACCTCGAGATAACTAGAATTGGATTACAGTAATTACCTGGAAATCTGGAAAGCTTTGCACAACATGGCTAGCATCAAGAAAAGTGTCCTTAAAATCTATAGTTTCCAGAAGATCAGGCATATTTATCCACTGTGCGGCAGAAGGATTTCCATAACCCAAGAAAATGTTATGCAACCATTCAGGAACTACACATGTTTCATTCATCAGATCACGTATGGATTCTAGGATTGCTTTGAAATTATTCTCCTTGGGTTTCCTTCTCATTAGAATATTAAATGTCCCATAAACATTTTCTGCCCCCTTCTCTGCTAACTCAGTAGCATCAATGTGATACTGTGCTGTGTCTAAGGCAATTTTAACTGTACGTATCTCACCCTTTGGAGGTTTCCACTCATCCCTCTTTACCCTTCCTGTATAGTCATTCATGAGTCCCCCTTCCTCATCACGAATTTCAATCACCTCACAACCACGTACATATTGCAATCCTAACCTTTCAGGCACAGTTGATTTTGCAGCCTCCTCGGGGCTAAGAGGTTCAAAAGATGGACGGATTGACAACAAAAATAACACATCATGCTCTTTCAGAGCATCCCACTCAGATTTTATATGTGGTCTGTAGCTTGATGAGCTAAAAGTAACATCAGCAGTTACAGCAGAAGGTTTAACCTCTCCAATGTTTGGTTGCTTCACTTGTGTGATCCTAAATTCTTTGATTGGAACAGCCATCCTGGACCATCCACGAAAGGCAGTGTCCCCCTCATTGTTGATGTAAGCATGTAGATGAGGAACAGCTTCCTGAATATCTTCACGAATTTCATATGTTGATTCAAGACGAAAGAGATTAAAATTCCTCAGCAAATAATCATGAAGTGTCAGAAATTGTAGATTTAGTTTTGGGAGGGCAAGACAGCCTTCTCCAGAATAATTGATGCTAGGAACAAGGCTCTCGTCCCACATGATCTGTTCATTTGGATAAAGAGGAAGTGCATTAACTGCATCTTTCTGGGATTGACGCTTCTCAAAAAAAGCAACTAGGACCTCGATAAGGAAATCACGCCTTCCACTGCATGGATCCTTCTCTGAAATTATTTTAAGCTGTTTATAGAAGATGTTAGTATGTCAAATGATTGTTTCGATAACATGTGTCTAGCACTGATAGGCAATGAGAAAATAAAGGAACTACAGAGTGGTTTTTACTTTTTAAACCTAAATATTTGTAAGCATCCACATTTTACTATGTCATTTAGTAGTGCATGCAAACAAGTAATGGTTGCTGCCATGACGATGACTTCTCTGATCTAGGTGTTCTTTACATTACGTTTACTTTATTGTAGTTGCCATTTAATCTGTAACACATGATGAGGAACATGTATAAGATGTTTTGTAGTTTCATCCGAGCAGTGGTCTATGCATTCCATCAGAACTTTCGCATTAACACTGAACAGCACAACTCAAAAAATAGACCTTGAGTGACAAATAGCAAAAGAGGAAATATATCAAGCTTAAAACCATGTACTGGGTGCTTGGAGAGGTGCTTACAAAAATAGACCAGTTTTTGTTTAAGCACCGGTGCTTATTTGTAGAGGTAGATGCTTAATTAGGCACCTCTGCTATAGAAATAAGCACTGGTGCTTAAGAAAAAAACAGTCTATTTTATTAAGCACCTTGCATTGTAGATGGTCTAATGTATTTGAAGGGAATAATACCCAGATAATATTTACAAGTAACAGTAGCAATCTGATAGTTATTTTAAAGAAACAAGCCGAGAGAAATGAAATGAACATATAAATTGCTCACCTTACTGCAAACAAGATCTTGCAGTTCCATATCTGAGAAGACAAGCAGCTTCTTTGTCAAATCAGCACGCTTATGGATTGAACCAATATTACACAAGGCAAGGTCTCGCAACTGCATCAATCGACAAATGAAGAGAAATTTTACTATTTGCCTTCAGCAATAACTAGTACCCACCGGCCACCCCTTCCCAAAATGTAGGTCTTATGTTTGTCATAAGTGAAACTATTTATGTTGTGTTAGAACTAATCTTGTCATATAACAAAGAGATGCATGCATGAGAAAGAAAAAGTCAAATTGAGTTGGATGTTGAGCGACATCATGAAACCTTAGCCAATAATATGATGTGCATATGTTATCACTCAATAGTTATCCTAACTATATATGAGTTGTCATCTACTTGGGTGCGAGTTGTGCAATAGGTGAACTAGCTATGAGCTGTACCACTAGCAATATCGGTTGATGTAGCCCTGTCCCTACAGCCTCTACATAATGAGAGGCACCCCATATGTAATTAGTAAGCTTGTAGCAATTGAGATATCTAATAAAACTTCCCACTAGTATAGCTCTTTGTGTGTGAAGCACATCTCTTTATAGAGTCCAGGGTGAGAGCTAGAGAGAAGCTAGTGATTCTAACAATTGGTATCATAGCTGGAGCTAGCAGTTCTAACATGTTGGACCAAGTGTATAGGAAAAAAAATCAGCATCCATAATACCAAACCAATACCAACAGATACATCATGAAATATATTCTCACAATGTATTCATTTGATATTATAGACATCAATATTTATTTCTACAAACTTCAAAAGTTACTTACGACACAACAAATAAGTCTTGCATTTTGGATGGAGGGAGTATTATCAAGGAAAATCAGTGTCAAAAATTTGTAACAGCATAAATAATAAGGCAGGAACCTTAGGCAGTTGTTTGAAAGCTAGCAGCTGAAAAGCTTGGAAACGGGAATAGTGAGCTTGCAAGACATCATCATCACTAAGCTGTGTCCCAGAATGATCATTAATCTCAAAGCCTTCGTAGAACTGAAGTAAGTCCACCAACTGTGCAAAAAGACGCCCCTTTTCATGAGCATAAAGCATGCTTAAGTGGCACTTGGCAACAACAGCAACATCAGCGATAAGCGGCCTTAAAAATCTGCATATTAAACAACATTAGTGGAGACCATATATACATAATTACAATATTACATACAGAATAGAAATCTGCATATTAAACAACATTAGTGGAGAGCATATATACATAATTACAATATTATATACAGAATACATTATACATGGACAATAAAATATGGGTAACACTGTCAGTTGCCAGCAAGGTTTAACAGAACCAAGATGTTTCACTTTATGAGTGCCGTTATGAGTACCTTCACAAGAATGTTAAAAGAAATACAAATGAGAACATGTTTATGTTATGTGCATGGGTAGAAAAGGGTGCAACGACCAAGGGGCCACCTGCCCTTGCTTGGCAGGGCTTGGAGCTCTTCCCCCATGCCACGCCTCAAGGCTCCAAGGCATGGATGAGAAGAGAGACTAGAGAACTTCTAACTATTATTTCTTTATGAGATGCACATGCATGAATCTCCCAATGAAGAAACTTACCAAACAATCTTGGCAACCCAAGAAAAGAACCTATTACTGAGATCTAATCAAATAACTAATGCAATTGTATCGCGAGTATGAAACCAAAAGGTGACACCGTGACAGTTCAATCTTATCTAATCTGCACAGCTGAACAGTACTGTAGTTTATAACAGTTTCATGGATATGAAAGGAGCAAATCACAAATGATATCTAGTTGTCATGATACATGGATAAAGAACAACAGGAAGATTGGCACCGTAGACAAGAGCAAAATATCAGGAGTTACAAATGCTCGTGGTGGAAGAATCATAACAACTTATGTGAATGAATTTATTTCATAAGCATGGGGACTTTGAAGCTGTATTTTCAAATGAGAGAGACAGTTATTTTCAAATAAATTGAACCTTAGTCTTAACTCAAATGTGACACCGATTTAGTAACTTGAGAAATGAAAATATCTAGGCCTCTAAAACATAGATTGCACCTTAGTCCTTAAACATAGATGCTATGTTTCATAAGGACCTGCAAGTCTGACCTGAATCAATCAGACCAAGTGAAGAGGGATGTTGAGTTCCCAGGTTCTTAGATCTAAATGGAACACCCTTGAAGGGCTGAATAACCTAGAGTGCAATTTGCTCACATATACTAGTCAAAGATGCAGCTTGATGCTACCATAGAAGTGACGAAAGTGTACGCATACCTTCTCGTAGGAAGCTGGCTCAACATATCAATCAGAAATTCCATGAATCTTTCACAATACAGGACACTAGAATCGTCAACCTGCCCACTATGTGATTCATTAAAGACCGATTCTTCTCCGCCATCTTGACTAGATAATATAACCTTTGAATCAAGAATCTACAGAAGTTCCATGGTGGGGGTTAAGCACAATCCATATGTAGCAACACCATATTAAATTGGAACAGTTTTCAAGGTGTACCTCCAGGAATTCTTCCATTAGGTTCCTAAGGAACTTATTCTTGAGCATTTCTGAAGGATTGCCAGTTTCCCCAGCCTTTTTTCCTTCTTTTGCTTCTTTTTTTTTAATTTTCGTCCACTTCTTAATCAATTCAGGATTAAGGCAAAGCTCCATCTGTAGATGTTTGAAACGTACATAAGGAACTACGAGAAGCACAAAACAAACTAGTTTGAGGGAGAAAAACTTTGAATTACCTGAAGTCGTCCAAAAGAAAGAGTATGCCACAACTTTAAGCTTACTACCTGGAGTATAGTTTCCCGGACAAGTTCATCCTCCAAACTCTGCAGTAAAGCACGAGTTAAGGGGGCACGGAGAGCATGCGCAAATGAAACAACAGTACACAAATAAGCAGCCTTCACACAGCCAATTTTGAAGTCATTAAGCCAGGGACTCGTAACCTTAA
Source organism: Hordeum marinum (assembly GCA_022496015.1). Classification (NCBI taxonomy): domain Eukaryota; kingdom Viridiplantae; phylum Streptophyta; class Magnoliopsida; order Poales; family Poaceae; genus Hordeum; species Hordeum marinum. The sequence continues at coordinate 248,087,689 of CM039675.1, read as the reverse complement.
ACAACCAGTGCATATAACAATTCGATAGAAAGTTATGAAGAAATACATGTCAAACAACATAGTAACCCACATTATGGTATTTGAAAGATAATCCTAATTTCCCTTCATTTTCGTAGAGGCGCCTACATGTGAGCGCATAGTAAGTACCTGAAATGCGTTTATCATAAACAAGAGGTAGTTTGTCTTCTCTGCCATACTAACATCCCTATCCTGCAGACAACATAAGGACAAGACAAAATTCAGAAAAAATGTGGGAAGATATCTACTTGTTCATTTGAAAAAACATAAACATAAGATTCAGCATGGAACTGAACATGCAATAAAACTGTTTGCCTCGCAGAACGCACAAATATGGAGAAGAAAAAGTAAACGGATACACAGACCAACCAACCATGGTTTACACTGAATTTACAAAAAAAAAAAAAAAAAGCATCAGGAAAAACTTCAGTGCACAACTAACAGGTGCCCAGGGGACAAACACATCATTCCGTACTACTAATTTCTCATGTTTTGTCAGGATATCCCACATTCCCAAGAACACTGAGAAAATACATTCTGGCCAGTGACTACTCACTAAATCTCATAAATCAAACACAATTCTGGTAGTTGCAGCACACAAAATTCAAGTTTGGTCGCACTGAGCCTATGACTCACTCTACTGGTTGCCACCAACCACTGAGCTCGTCCTAACAAAATCTCGCCCCGCAGCGATCTGCTGAACATCGACCAAAACCGCCTTTGCTGAAAAAGTTCCACCAAAAACTACTGAAAGTAGAGACACAAAGAAGAGAAACTAAATTCTGTATTGCTAATTATGCTTCTCCAGCCTACAGAGGCTCTGTTTTACTAAAATAAGTTCACACTACAGGCGAAGCACCTAGTGAGCAAATGGACAAGTGCATCAAATTGAACACACCTCTTCCTTTAGCTTGAGAACCCGCCATAAGAAGCCTTTGAAAGCGTCCTTCCGGCCATGGAAGCATGTCCATGCCGCCACATTCTCTCGAAACTGCACAAAAAATCCAAAACCATGTAAGAAACCTACAAATAGCAGACAAATAAGCTACCATTGATTGGTAAATTCGAGTGTATGTGGGGGTGGGGGACCTTCTCGTTCACCATAAGGATCATGGACATGACGTGCTCGAAGGACGCATCATCTGGGTCAAAGTGTGGCCAAAGGTAGCTCTCGAGGTACTGGCTGACCTCGAGGATCATGACACGGTGAAGCGGGACCGTCTTGCGACCGCGGCCCTCCACACGGAGCTCAGTGGCGTAGATCTCCTTCACGAGGTCAGCATCAAAGGCGGCGGCGGCTGCTGGCGAGCCCCAGTGCTCCGCGGCAGCGCGGGTGAGGCGGTCGCGCTGGATGTCGAGGAGTGTGATGGAGACGCCAGTGGAGGCGGGGGACTTGTCAGGTGCCGCTGAGGTGGAGACCTCGGCGAGGAGCGGGTACTCGGCGGCGCGGGGGTGCCGGAACTCGAAGACTCCGGTGCCGTAGACCTTCGGCATGGCCGCAGTTTGCGAGGTTTAGGGTTTCTGTGACTGGTTGGTGCGGGAGGAGGGGATGGGTGAGAGACAGAGAGATTTGAAGGCTAGGGCAACTCCAACACGGGGTTCTAGCACACCCGTATAATTCCGACGAGTATACACGTTTCACCAGTTTTTCTTGTTACAACAGACTCCGTATCCCAAGTCGATCCGTAAAAAGTTCATCGTGGCCCAAAAAAACTTTCCCGACCATTATTTATACGGTTTCACCGCTCGGATACGTGTCAAACTCTATCCGCCTCCGCCGCCGCTCCGTCGCGATTCCCCTCCCCTCCGCCTTAATTTCTCGCTGTCATCGCCTAAAAAATCCCTAGCGACCCTTCCCGACCCATGGAGGCTACGGAAGTGATGGAGATGACGCGGAGCGCCGCCGCCGCCGCATGTCCGGCGTCGCACGCAAGAGGGGGGCGCGGGAGTGGCTCAACTATGGGAGCCGACCGCCACAGGCGTTCGAACGTCGTGAGCTCGACAAGTACGAGCGCGAGCTCGCGGTCCGTCGCCGCGCCTCCTCCGGCTCCTCTGTCGCGAGGAGCTTGTCGGCGGATGCCTCGAGCTCGCGGCTCACTCCGGTCAAGAGAGAGCCGGAGGAGCTCAGTTTTGCTCGCCGTCAAGCTCGAGGCCGATGCGGACCCGCCGCCTCGATGCGTCATCGGACTCGAAGACTACCTCCTCCTGGGGCAGGAGGACCACCTCGAGCGTGCCATCATGGAGCGCTCGGCGAGGGAGGAGGAGGCCGACGCGAGCCACCGTCGTGAGCTCGAGATGAGATCTTCCTCGAGCAGGGTGTCGCGACGTCGCAGGCGCACGCGTCCAAGGAGGCGTACCTACCCGTCATGAAGGCTGAGCAGGCCAAGGTTTGGATCGTGTCGGAATCGGGGTTCCGCAAAACCCAACAAGGTTCGAACACTGGGGCGTGTGCGAAGATCTCAACCGGCTCGAAGTCCTAAGCTTGTCACCCTACGGCCTAGCTGCATCGAGTAAGTGTGAGCGGGAAGGAGATGGACTCGGAGGTTTACCCAGGTTCAGGCCACCTTGCGGTGTAAAACCTTACTCCTGCTTTGCGGTGGATTGGCCTCACGAGGAAGCTAAGGACGAACTAGTACAATGGTTGGGTGGCCTCACGAGGGCTCTTGGCAGTGATGAACTGGTGTGTCCAACTTGTCTTCTACGACGGGGGCTAATCCCTATTTATAGGGGTCACGGTCCTCTTCCCTTATCGCACAGGCGGGAAGGGATCCCAGAACAGCCAAATATGAAAGGGGACAAGAGGTACATCCTATCCTGACTAAAGGTGGTCTTCGCCTGCAAAGCTTCCGGGTGTGACGCGGTGGTGGGCTCGGTGATGACATCCATCCTGCCGAGCTCGTGGTCTCGGTCCCATTGCACTGTGAAGGAAACCTTTGGGGGGGTCCTTGGGAACCCGCGTACGTCCTTGTCTTCTTAGCACGAAAAAGGAAATTGTCCTTCCTCTGTGCCCGCTGGCGCCCACCTGGCTCTACCGTCAGAACCCACATCACCCCGGCCTCACGAGGTCGGGCACTTGCATAGGAATCTCCGCTCCTCAGGAGGTAGCCCGAGGGGATGTCACTCCTCCGGAGGTCTTGGCGTTATCCTCCTCGCGAGATAGGGTCTCTCGCGAGGGCCTTGACTTGAGAGGCTTGTTGATGGGCTGTACCGGGGCGTTGTGGTGGGCCGCAGGCACGTAGGTCTGGGTACCCCCGATCCCAGAATGCCGACAGTAGCCCCCGGTCCCAAGGCGTGCCAACCCTGGCTTCGAGATGAAGGCAAGGACCGGAGGGTGAAGCGTCGCGGGGCCCCCAATCGCCTGTGGGCCGGGCTCGACGCGTGGCGCGCGACAGGTAATGGACACCTCTATCCCCAATCACCTTGGCAACTGTTCAGGCTGACAAAAACCAGGCGCCCTCTGCAAAGCCATCATTGCTCTTCTTTCCTGCGTTTTGCTCTCTTACTCAGATCCCCTTTCCACCGCGAGAAACTCCTCTAGGTCTTGGCACAGCACCGTCCTTCCCTCTTGCTCTTCTGCTTTCAGGGTCCCTCGGATGGCGCCCGCCGGGAAGACGAAGCCGGAGGCTCAAGCCTCGGCCCCCTCTTCTCCCTCTCAAGTGCTCACGACATCCGCCATCACCAAGGAGGGGGATCTCGCCTCAGCGCTCCCGTTGACTGCGGGAAACTCCAATGAATGGGGGGAGACCTTGACCTGGTGCGGCTTCGCGGAGCGGCACACCCTGGCCAAGACGGTCTACCCCTTTTTCCTTCACAATGTCTTCTGTGGGCTCGTCCCGCCCTTCACGGGGTTCTTCTCCGCCATCCTCGCACACTACGGGATCCAAGCTCTCCACCTTCAGCCTAACTCCATCTTGCTCCTATCGATCTTTGCTTTCTACTGTGAGGCCTTCGTAGGTGTGAAGCCTTCTGTGGCCCTCTTCCGCCACTACTTCATCATGAGGCTCCACGACAGTGTGCAGCAGTCAGGGTGCGCCTCCTTCGTCGTGGTCTAGAGCGACAATGTTCTCCTGAAGGCCGGGAAGAAGGTGGAAGGCTACGGGCACCGCTGGGTCTTCTTGGATGTTCAGGGGGTCGATTCGCATCTGGAGCTCCCGACGAGGTTGCCCGAGAAGACTCTCGGGTGGGCCTCCGCAAAGCTCGCCGCCCCCCGGGCGACCGCCGTCTTGAAGAGAATCTCCTCGGACATGGATGCCAAGAAGCTGACCGGGGCGATGATGGTGAAGGAGTTCGTGACGAAGCACCTGGCGCCGCTCCAGCAGCACGCAAAGCCCATGTGGGAGTATGAGGGCATGGGAGATGGCATCAGGCTCAGATCCGCCAACCTGACAGGCGAGGAGCAGGACAAGGGCTTGAACACTCTGCTCTTCAACAATCCCAGGGATCTTCCCGAGGCCTACGCCCCGCTGTACCGCCGCAAGGACGGCAGGGCACTGGTTGCCACCATGCCCGACTTTGACGACCTGGGACTCATGCCATTGAGCACCCCAATCCCCCAGTGTTGGTGTCCTTCGGCGACACCAGCGACGGGGATGATTCAAAGGAGACTGTGGATGATAGGGAGGAGGCGTCCCCTTCACCACACAGCATGCTCCTCCAAGGCCTCGATGACGACGATGATGATACCAATGAGCCCCCGGCCGCTGGCTCCCAGCGCTTCGCCAGGGTGCTCAGGGGGTCGGGGCCTTCCGTCCAAACCGCTTGGATGTCCAGCTAGATGACCCCAAAAAAGCGCGCGACCGCGCCCACTCCGGAGGACTCCCCGTGCCCCAACAAGGTGGCCGAGACGCTGGCCTCGTCTCGGCCTGTGCCGCGGCCGAGAGGTGGGGCGGCTGCCGCTGAGGCAGACGTGGCTTTGCTCGCTACGGTTCCCAGGGCATCCTCCGCACCTCTTCGGGCGGCAACACCACACCGAGGGGCGGCGAGGAGCACCTCACTCACCCCCTGGGCGTGGCCAAGGCCGTGCCGAATGGAAGCGGGGGCGTTTCGACCAGCGCCGAGGTGGAGAAGAAGAGGAAGTGGTTCACGCGTGAGGAGTAAGTAACTTTCCTTGTCTCCGTTTGACCATGAATTGTGCATGTGCTCACGGCCCTCCTCCTCTCGCTGGCCAGGGTCGAGGTTGTGCCGAAGAGGAAGAAGGCGAGCGGTGAGCCGAAGGAGCCCCCTGTCCTAGGGAGCCATCGGCCTTGGGTCGCGATGGAAGCACGTCACGCCAGCCCAGCGTGCCGCTTGGAGGACCGGTCGCCGAGGGCGCGGGGGCTCACGAGGCAACGCTCCCCGACGCAGCCATGGTAGCCCCGACGGCGGTGGAGGGGGCGGCTCCCCACCCCCTTTTGGTGGGATCCGCTCCTGAGGGCGCAGTGATGCTGCCTCGGGAGGAGCCAGCCCCCGCGGGCCAGCTGGTTGTGGAGTCATTCGCACTCGCCGTGACGGAGGAGAAACTGGAGCCCCCGGCTCCCCAAGTTAGCCACGCTGCTGGACCCTTGGTCACGGAGCCCGCTGATGCGCCGTTGCCGCCTCCTGGTCCGGTTCTCGCTCTATGGTCCTCTGATCGAGTTTGGTGCCTTGGATGAGTCCTACACCATGCTTGGCCGGCTTCGGGCCGACATCCAAGATGTTGAAAGGCGCCTCGCGATGGGGCTCGTTTATGGGTGGTCCCAGGCCGAGGCGGCCACCCAAACGGTCTAGAGCCGAGCCGAGGCTGCCATCGCGAATAGCGAGAAGGAGGCCGCCGAAGCCAAGGCGGCCGGGGACGCGGCACTGGTCGAGGTGGAGTCTGCCAGGAAGTGCAATGGCGAGGCGGAGGGCAACCTGAAGGCCTTTCAAGATGAGCAAGCCGCGCTCGCGCAATGACTCTGTGAGCAGGAGGAGGTCCTCAAGGCCCACGAGGCGAAGATTGCCGATTGCAACTCCATGTTGTCCCGCGTGGCTGAAGGAGGAGGTGGAAGCCCAGCGCGTCTCCGAGACGACGACCTAGGTGGAGGCCAAGGAGAGGACCCTTGTGTTGCCGAGGAGAAGGCGTCCGTGGAGCGTGATGCCTTCCCCTCCCTCGAACTCAAGCTTCACAAGTCGTTGCGCTCCATCTGCATGGGGGGATTATAGGAGCCTTTGGCGACCCCCGAAGTTAGCTATGCAGGGCTCTCCTTCAAGCTTGTTGAGGTGCTCGAAGGCGCTTCCACCAGGGTAGACACCATTTTGCAGGACGAGTGTCACGATCTTCTTGCCACGGTCGCGACAAGGGTCTTCAGCCAGCTCTACCTTCACGAGCCCGGCTTCATCTTTGATGCGATGCTCTTCCTGATTGCTCCTGAGTCCCGCGCTGCTGCGGAAGCGGACGCGAAGGGTCTGGTGGACATGTTGGTGGAGAAGTTCACCTGCATCACCACTGCCAAGCCCCAAGTGCTGGAAGCAAGCGGGGGTGACGACGACGGCAACGACATTGACGATGAGCTTGTCGTGGCTGAGACAGTTGGCAACGACGACCATGGCGATGGCGTCCCCTCCTCCTAGTTTTACCCTGCAACATTTACCTTGCCTCGCGGAGGCGTAAGACCTTGAATTCGCAAGACATTCAGTGCCTATAATGAATGCTTGAATTTCGTGATTTCCTCCTGGGCCTTGTTTCATCCCTGATTGCTTTTGTGCTATGCGTTGGCAGGGCCCAATCCCGCGCATATCTCGACCGTCGTTGGAGTGTTCGGATCGTCAGGACGAGATCAAGGGACGAGGGGCTACATGTCAAGTGAGGCCCCTGAGTCGAGATGCTCAGGGGTATCCCTTGACGTGTGAGCAGCACTCACGAAGGAAACATGGCAATGCTAGGGTAGATTTGGAGCGCCTTAGTGCCCTACGCCCGCAAGCCCAATCTTGCGCATACCTCGACTGCCGTTGGGACGTCCGGATCACCAGGACGAGACCAGGGGGCGAGGGGATACGTGACCAGTGAGGCCCCTGAGTCGCGATGCTTAGGTGTCTCCCTTGACGTGCGAGCGGAGCCCATGAGGTGAGTTCGTACCTTTTCTCGCCAACTTTTACCTGGGAGGGACGCGAGAAGACCAGGTACCATAACCTGGTGAGGTGGCTCATGCTAGGCCTGTCCTGAGTGTAGCCCTCGGCCAGCCCCCTCGCGCGTGCATCCTAGGGGAACGCTGCGTGACGGGGCTATGCGATGAGCCGGGAGGCCATCCTGAGGTTGTTGCAACCGCTAGGGTGCCCTCGGTTCTTTATCCCCCAACGCGGAGCACGGGGCTTCCACTGGGCGTGGGCATAGTCGCTAAGCGACAGTGTCGTCTGCCAGCACGGAGCATGGGGCTTCCACTTGGGCGTGGGAAGGGAGCTCCGTGTTAGAGTCTTCGGGCGTGTACAACCCAATAAGTTCGCATGCGTGGCTGGCACGGCTGAATGAATCTCCGGAGGCCATCGCATGAAAAGGCCAAACACCAATGACCGTAGGAGATGACGTGTGTGGAGCCAGGCCGCCAGACAGAGCTCAGTCATTGGGTTTATGGATGTTGTAGGGACGGCCCCGAGCATAGACGTCGTGCCCATTCTTCTCATGTGACAAACCCAATGAAAGACACCCTCCGCACGGCTCCAGTGACGGCAAAGCGCTGAACAACGATTATTGAAACCGGGTCGCGCACCCTAACTCACCCACACTCGATTAGCTCATGCGAGGACAAGCACCAAGGGCCTCGACGAGGTGATATACACGGGCTGGCCCGCGAGACAGAGTTCAGCTGCTTGGATTTATCAACACTTCAGGGACAAACGAGAGCACAGGCGTCGTGCGAGCCCTTAATCATGAGGCGGTCGAAGCGCGGGGTTGTAAGGGCGTAGCGACATTCATGGTGACGAAGCACCGGGCATGCAGTTGGAATATTTAGGAAATTCATTAAATCTAGAATCAGTCTTGTGCATGCGCTAAACGATACAGCTACGAGGGCGAGTGTTGGAAATATGTCCTAGAGGCAATAATAAATTAGTTATTATCATATTTCCTTGTTCATGATAATCGTTTATTATCCATGCTATAATTGTATTGATCGGAGACTTAGATGCATGTGTGGATACATAGACAAAACCATGTCCCTAGTATGCCTCTAATAGACTAGCTCGTTGATCAAAGATGGTTAAGGTTTCCTAGCCATGGACATGAGATGTCATTTGATAACGGGATCACATCATTAGGAGAATGGTGTGATGGACAAGACCCAAACTACAAACGTAGCATATGATCGTGTCAGTTTACTGCTACCGTTTTCTGCATGTCAATTATATGTTCCTATGACCATGAAATCATGCAACTCACGGATACCGGAGGAGTGCCTTGTGTGTAGCTCCCTTGAATTTTTTATACGTTCGAGAAATAGAGTTGAAAGATGATGGTAGCAATATTGCGGACTGGCTCCGTGATTTGAGGATTGTCCTCATTGCTGCACAGAAGGCTTATGTCCTTAATGCACCGCTCGGTGCGCCAACCCCTCTAACGTCATTTGTAGATGTTGTGAACATCTGACAGGCATGTTCTAATGACTACTTGATAGTTTAGTGCGTCATGCATTACGGCTTAGAATTGAGGCTCCGAAACGTTTTGAACGTCACGGAACATATGAGATGTTCTAAGAGCTGAAATTAGGATCTCAGGCTCGTGCCCGTGTTGCGAGATATGAGATCTCCAACAAGATTCTTTGCATGCAAGATGAAGGAGAATAGCTCAATCATTGAGCATGTGCTCAGACTGTCTGGGTGCTACAATCGCTTGAATCGAGTGAAAGTTGATCTTCCGGATAAGATAGTGATATATATAGTTCTCCAAGTCAGTCACTAAGCTACTAAAACTTGGTGATGAACTATAAAGTGCCAGGGATAGAAATAATTATCCCTGAGCTGTTCGCGATGTTTGACACCGCGAAGGTAGAAATCGAGAAGGAGCGTCAAGTGTTGATGGTTAGTCAAAACCACTAGTTTCGAGAAGGGCAAGAGCAAGGAGGGAAATTTCATGGATAGCAAGTCAGTTGCAGCTCCAGTGAAGCAACCCAAAGTCTAACCCAAACCCGAGACTAAGTGCTTCGATTATGAGGAGAACGGTCGCTGAAGCGGAACAACCATGGATACTTGGTAGATAAGAAGGCTGGCAAAGTCGACAGAAGTATATTTGATATACATGTTATTGATGTGTACCTTGCTAGTACTCCTAGTAGCACCTGGGTACTGGATACCGGTTCGGTTGCTAAATGTTAGTAACTCGAAGTAAAAGCTACGGAATAAACGGATACTAGCTAAGTGTGAGGTGACGATGTGTGTTGGAAATGTTTCCAAGGTTGATGTGATCAACATCGCACGCTCTCTCTACCTTCGATATTAGTGACGAACCTAAATAAATGTTATTTGGTGTTTTTGCGTTGAGCATGAACGTGATTAGATCATGTTCATTGCAACACGGTTATTCATTTAAGTTAGAGAATAATGGTTATTCTATTTACATGAATGATACCTTCAATGGTCATGCACCCAGTAAGAATGGTTTGTTGAAACTTGATCGTAGTAATACACATGCTCATAACATTGATGCCAAAAATATACAAAGTTAATAATAATAGTACCACATACTTGTGGCACTGCCGCTAAATGTCATATTGGTATAAAACGCATGAAGAAACTCCATGCTGATGGATCTTTGGACTCATTCGATTTCGAATCGGTTGAGACATGCGAACCATGCCTCTTGGTCAAGATGACTAAGGAACCCGTTTTCTATTTTCATGGAGCGAGCAAGTGATTTATTGGAAATGATACATGTTGATGTATGCAATCCAATGAGTCTTATAGCGTGCGGTGGATATCGTTATTTTCTTACCTTCATTAATGATTTGAGTAGATATAGTGTATATTTACTTAATGAAACACAAGTCTGAATCGTTTGAAAAGTTCAAGCAAATTCAGAGTGAAGTTTAAGATCATCGTGACAAGAAGATAAAATGTCCGCGATATGATCGTGGAAGTAAATATCTGAGTTACGAGTTTGGTATACAACTTAAGACAATGTGAAAGTTGTTTCATAACTCACGCCACCTGGAACACCATAGTGTCATGGTGTGTCCGAACGTCATAGTCGTGCTCTATTGGATATGGTGCGAATTATGATGTCTCTTATCCTTTTACCACTATCGTTTTGGGGTTATGCATTAGAGACAACTACATTCACTTTAGATAGGGCACCATCTAAATCCGTTGAGATGACACCGTGTGAATTATGGTTTGATAGAAACCTAAGCTGTCATTTCTTAATGTTTGGGGTTGCAACACTTATGTGAAAAAGGTTTTCACCTAATGAGCTCGAACCCAAAGCAGACAAATGCATCTTCATAGAATACCCTAGAGACAGTTGGGTAAACCTTCTATCTCAGATCCAAGCATAAAGTGTTTGTTGCTAAAACTGGGTCCTTTCTCGGGAAAGAGTTTCTCTCGAAAGATTTGAGTGGGAGGAAGATAGAACTTGATGAGGTTGTTGAACCTTTGTTCAACCAGAGAGTAGCACAGCGCAGGAATTTGTTTTTGTGAAGCCTACGTTAGTTGAAGAGGAAGTTAATGATGATGATCATGAAGCTTCGGATCAAGTTACTGTCGAACCTCGTAGGTCGAAAAGGATGTGTACTGCTCCTGAGCGGTACGACAACCCTGTCTTGGAGGTCATGTTGTTGGACAACGATGAACCTACGAGCTATGGAGAAGCGATGATGGGCCCGGATTCCAACAAATGGTTAGAGGCCATGAAATCCGAGAAAGGATCCATATATGAAAACCAAGTATAGACTTTGGTAGACTTGCTTGTTGGACGGTAGGTCGTTGAGTACAAATGGATCTTTAAAATGAAGACAGACGCTGATGGTGAATGTCACCATTTATAAAGCTTGACTTGTCGCAAAGAAGTTTCCGGCAAGTTCAAGGAGTTGACTACAATGAGACTTTCTCACTCGTAGCGATGCTAAAGTCTGTTGGAATTATGTTAGCAGTTGCTGCATTTTTCAATTATGAAATCTGGTAGATGGATGCCAAAACATCGTTTCCTTCCTTAAGGAAAGGTTGTATGAGATACAACCGGAAGGTTTTGTCAGTCCTAAGGATGCTAAAAGGTGAGCAAGCTTCAACGATCCTTCTATGGACCGAAGCAAGCATCTCGGAGTTGGAATATACACTTTGATAAGGTGATCAATTTTTTTAAATCTATACAAAGTTTATGAGAAACTTGTATTTGCAATAAAGTGAGTGGGAGCACTATAGAGTTTCTGATAAGTATATGTGGATGACATATTGCTATTCGGAAATGATGTAGAATTTCTGGAAAGCATAAACGGTTGTTTGAAAAGAGTTTTTCAAAGGAAGACCGGGATAAAGCTAACTAATTGTTGAACATCAAGATCTATAGAGATAGATAAAGATGCTAGATGAGACTTTCAATGAGTACATACCTTGACAAGATTTTGAAAGAGTTCAAAATGGATCGGTCAGAGACAGAGTTCTCGCCTGATTTGTAAGCTGTGAAGATGAGTGAGACTCAAAGCTCGACAACGGCAGAAGAAAGAGAAAGGATGAACGTCGTCCCCTATGCCTTAGCCATAGGCTCTATATTATGCCATGCTGTGTACCGCACCTGGTGTGTGCCTTGCCATGAGTCAGTCAAGGGGTACAAAAGTGATCCAGGAGTGGATCACTGGACAGCGGTCAAGATTATCCTTAGTGACTAAAAGACTAAGGAGATGTTTCTCAATTATGGAGGTAATAAAGAGTTCGTCGTAAAGAGTTACGTTGATACAAGCTTTAACATGAATCCGGAAGACTCGTTGTAGCAATCTGGATCCGTATAGTGGAGCAGCCATTTGGAATAGTACCAACTGGAGTGTGGTAGCAGTGTTTACGGTTTGACATAGAGATTTGCAAAGTTCACTTGGATCTGAATGGCGCAGACCCGTTGACTATAAGACCTCTCTCACACACAAAGAATGATCGAGCCCGAGAACTCATTGGGTGTTAGATTCATAACAATGAGTATCACATGGTGATGTGAACTAGATTATTGACTCTAGTGCAAGTGGGAGACTGTTGGAAATATGCCCTAGAGGCAATAATAAATTAGTTATTATCATATTTCCTTGTTCATGATAATCGTTTATTATCCATGCTATAATTGTATTGATCGGAGACTTAGATGCATGTGTGGATACATAGACAAAACCATGTCCCTAGCATGCCTCTAATAAACTAGCTCGTTGATCAAAGATGGTTAAGGTTTCCTAGCCATGGACATGAGATGTCATTTGATAACGGGATCACATCATTAGGAGAATGGTGTGATGGACAAGACCCAAACTACAAACATAGCATATGATCGTGTCAGTTTATTGCTACTATTTTCTGCATGTCAAGTATATGTTCCTATGACCATGAAATCATGCAACTCACGGATACCGGAGGAGTGCCTTGTGTGTATCAAACGTCGCAATATAATTGGGTGGCTATAAAGGTGCTCTACAGGTATCTCCGAGGGTGTCTGTTGAGTTGGCATGGATCAAGACTGGAATTTGTTACTCCGTGTGACGGAGAGGTAAATCAGGGCCCACTCGGTAATACAACATCACAATAAGCCTTGCAAGCGATGTGACTAAGTGTTAGTCATGGGATCTTGTATTACGGAACGAGTAAAGAGACTTTCTGGTAACGAGGTTGAACTAGGTATGGAGATACCGACGATCGAATCTCGGGCAAGTAACATACCGAAGAACAAAAGGAACATCATACGGGATTAACTGAATCCTTGACATAGAGGTTCGACCGATAAAGATCTTCATAGAATATGTAGGAACTAATGTGGGCATCTAGGTCCGCTATTGGTTATTGACCGTAGAGGCATGTCGATCATGTCTACATAGTTCTCGAACCCGCAGGGTCTGCACACTTAAGGTTCGGTGACGTTTCGGTAGTATAGAGTTATGCATGGTGGTGACCGAAGGTTGTTCGGAGTCTCGGATGAGATCCCGTACATCACTAGGAGCTCTGGAATGTTCCGGAGGTAAAGATTGATATATAGGAAGTCCTATTTTGGTCGCCGGAAAAGTTTCGGGCTTATCGGTAGTGTACCGGGAGTGCCGGTAGTGTACCGGGAGACCATCGGGAGGGGTATTTCGACCCAAGAGGCTACATGGGCTGTGGGAGAGTAAATACCAGCCCTTAGTGGGCTGGTGGAAGTCCCACACAAGGCCCATGCGGTTGGGAAGAAAAGCCCAAAGAGAAAAAGGTGGAAAACGACAAAAAAGGCAAAAATAAGGAGGAGTCCTAGTGCTACTAGGATCGAGGAGGAATCCTCCAATCCCACTAGGTTCGGCCGACCCAAGGGATGCCTCTTTGGCAGCCAAGCCTCCTCCTCTCTTCCTCTTATATATACTGGAGGTTTTAGGGTTTTTGGCACTAGATTTTAGCCACGTGCTGCCCGTTCCTCTAGTACATAGTTTCTCCTGTAGATCGGATTTCTGCAGTGCTTAGGCGAAGCCTTGCCGGAATAGCTCCACCACCATCGCCGGAGCGCTATCACGTTACCGGAGAACTCTTCTACCTCTCCGCTCGCTCTTGATGGATCAAGAAGGTGGAGATCGTCATCAAGCTGTACGTGTGCTGAACGCGGAGGTGCCGTGCGTTTGGTGCTAGATCGGAAGGAGCGTGATCAAGATCGCGAGACGGATCGTGATGAGTTCGCGGGACGGATCGTGATGAGTTCACGGGACGGATCATGATCAAGATCGCGAGATAGATCGTGATGAGTTCGCGGGACGGATCGTGATGTGTTCACGGGACGGATCGTGATTGGATCGCGGGACAGATCGTGATGAGATCGCGGGACGCTCGGCGATTTGGATCGCGAAGACGTTCGACTACACCAACCGCGTTTCTTAACGCTTCCCGCTTAGCGATCTACAAGGGTATGTAGATCCACTCTCCCTCTCATTGATGATCATCACCATGGATAGATCTTGCGCGTGCGTAGGCAAATTTTTGTTTCCCATGCAACGTTCCCCAATAGCGAGCCATAGCAACTTGAGGATGGTGCAGCCCGAGGGGTGCCCTCAATTGAACAAACCAAAAGTCACCTGGCACAGGCGCTGCTGAAGCGTTGGGGTAGTTGTCGAAGCTGGATCTCACAAGCTTGAGTGGTTTGGAGGCTCGAGGGGCTCCTCAGGGTCTGGGACGTCCTGAAGAACCTCGCGGCTTCGGGCCTCATGAGACGCGTGGGCGGTCTGCATGAGGCGCTGGTACGTAGCGCCCGTGTTCATGAGGCCGAAGGGCGTGCGGATGTAGCTGCAGGGGAAGCCCCTACCGCGTATGGCCGCGATGGCCAGAACAGGCCCTGCGATGAGTCCCCGTTGAGGCCCGGAATGTTAACACAAACACGCAACCTGCTTTGGGGGCAGCTACCGCACCGGGCGATGCGGGGCGGTTCTCGCCACGCATGGCCTGCGCCTCCTGAAGCTCATTGACCACGTTGGTGATGAAATCTCTTGCTCCGAGCGCCGAGCGCCTTTCTTCTTGCTTGTGGGGGCGCGCGTCGAAGCACGCCTCCGAGTGGTGCCCAAGCACCTCCCCTGTCGCACCGGTCAGGTCAGAATCTCCCCAGGTGAAAGCCCTCGAGCCTTCCCTCAGGGAGGCGCTGGGCGCGCCTTCCTATGCGAGAGGGAGAGGCACCCCAGCGGCGGACGCAGGGCTTGAGACGCCAGTGGTGGAGGTCCCAACCCCCTGGCGGCTCTTGGGGAGGAGCTGCTGACGTGGCTTGAGACTGCGGCGATATTACCCAAGAGCAAGGGATGATGCAGCATAGCGACGGTAAGTATTTCCCTCAGTTATGAAACCAAGGTATCAATCCGTAGAGGAAAATCACGCACCCATGTGAATAGCACTTGCACACAAACAACAAATACTTGCAACCCGACGCGAAAGAGAGGTCGTCATGCTCTCTACAGTAATAAGATAGATTAGGTAATGATAGTTTTGGCAAATAGATCTCGCAAGCACACAAAGTAAAATAAATAAACAAAAAGTGCAGCAAGGTATTTTTGGTTTTTTGGATTAATAGATCTAAAAACAAAAGATGCAAATAGTAGATCAGAAAGTAATATGTTGGAAAAGTAGACCCGGGGGCCGTAGGTTTCACTAGTGGCTTCTCTCATGAGCATAGCACACGGTGGGTGAACAAATTATTGTTGGGCATTAATAGAAGATAAAATAATCATGATGATATATAGGCAATGATCATTATATAGGCATCACGTCCAAGATAAGTAGACCAAAATGATTTTGCATCTACGTCTATTACTCCACACATTGACCGCTATCCAGCATGCATGTAGTGTATTAAGTTCATGGAGAAACGAAGCAATGCAATAAGAACCATGACATAATGTAGAAAAGATCTATTAATGTAGGAATAGACCCCATCTTGTTATCCTTAATGGCAACGATACATGCGTGTCTTGCTGTCCTTCCTGTCACTGGGAAAGAACACCGCAAGATCGGACCCATCACAAAGCATCTCTTCCCATGGCAAGAAAAATCGATCTAGTTGGCCTAACTAAACAAAAGATTCGAAGAAGAAATACGACGCTATAAGTAATATGCAAATAAGAGATCAAAGAAGACTCAAATCATATTCATGGATAGAAACTGATCATGAACTCAAAATTCATCGGATCCCAACAAACACACCACAAAAGTCATTACATCAAATAGATCTCCAAGAGACCATTGTATTGAGAAACATAGAGAGAGATGAAGCCATCTAGCTACTGCCTACGGAGCCGTAGGTCTATGGTGGACTACTCACGCGTCATCGAAGAGGCACCTATGAAGAAGATGAAACCCTTTGTGATGGTGTTAGATTGGATCTCGAGATTCTGGAACCTGCGGCGGCTCGAATTATGTTTCGTCAACTCCCCTAGGGTTTTTGGATTTTCATGGAATTTATAGGCTCGATAGTCGTTTGAGGGGGTGCCTGAGGGCCCCACCCTCCACCAGGCCGCGCTAGGGGCCTATGGCGCGCCCTGGTGGAGGGTGGCCACCCTGGGCCCCCTCTCCTGGTGTTGTTTGGCCCATATTCCTCTGCTGGTCCAAAAGATCCACAAATATCCCCATAGTGTTTGGGCCCCGTTTGGTACTGATTTTCTGCGAAGTAAAAAGCAAGCAAAAAAACAACAACTGGCACTTTGGCACTATGTCAATATGTTAGTCCCAAAAAATGATATAAAGTTGCTATAAAATGATTGTAAAACATCCAAGATTGATAATATAACAGCATGGAACAAGCAAAAATTATAGATACGTTGGACACGTATCATCCTTCCCAAGCTTAATTCCTACTCGTCCTCGAGTAGGTAAATGATAAAAACATAATTTTTGATGTGGAATGTTGGCTATCATGTTCATCACATATTCTTTTCTTTATAGCATGGACATTTGGACTTTTCATATGGTTCAAAGCAATAGTCTAGTATTGACATGAATACTTTAATACTCAAGCATATCAACAAGCAGCCATGTCTTTCAAAATATCAACGCTAAAGCAAGTTATCCCTGGCCCATCATGCTCAATCATTGATCCATTCACAATACACACTCAAATATTAGTTACACCTAATGCTCAAGTACGATCATAGTGCCCCCTAGTTGGTGATTTATAAGAGAGGATGGAGACTCAAGTTGAAAAATAATAGTTGCATAAAGTAAATATAGGCACTTCGTAGAGGGAAGTAGGGATTTGTATAGGTGCCAAAGCTCAAGTGTTTAAATTGATAGAGAAAAATATTTTGAGTGACATGCCTTTCGTGTCAACGAAAACGATCGAGAGATTTCAATATCTTTCCACACTAGATGCATCATAGGTGGTTCCCAAACAGAAAATAAAGTTATTCCTTGTTCCACCATACTTTTACTTTCCATGGCTAGCCGAATCCACGATTGCCTTCCATATCAACACTTTCCAAGGATTTTATTATTTGACAACATAGAGTATTTTTTTTTTCATTTTGGGACCGGGCATCCCTATTACCGCCATACTCTCGTGCTATGACAAGTGAATAAACACTCATCTTGAGAATAACACATCTAGCATGAAAAAAATCGGTTACCCCCTACCATTTCATGAGCGGTACGAGCACACAAAAAGGAAAAATTATTTTGGAAGTTTAGAGATGGCACATACAAATTTGCTTGGAACGACATGGAAATACCCTATATCGGTAGGTATAGTGGACTCATATGGCAAAACTGGTTTTAAGGATTTTGGATGCACAAGTAGTATTTCTACTTAGTACAAGTGAAGGCTAGCATGAGATTGAGAAGCATCCAACAAAGAAACAAAAAATCACATAAGCGAGAATTAAGCATAACTAACACTGAATAATGCATTATAAGTAGGATGTAATTTCGTAGCACAACTATTGACTTCCGTGCTTGCATAGGGAATCACAAACCTTAACACCAATATTCTTACTAAGCATATCATCAACATAACTCACATATCACTATTGTCATGTCTCAAAACTATTACAAATAATCAAGTTTAATTTGTCCAATGATCTTCATGAAAGTTTTTATTATATCCCTCTCGAATATCTATCACTTTGGGACTAGTTTCATATGTTGCAATTGCATTTGATAAGCTCACATGGATATAAGTGAAGAACATGAGCATACAAGTTTCATCTCTCAAAATAATATAAGTGAAGCATGAGAGGGTTTATTCCAAATTAATAACTCTAAAATTAATATAAGTGAAGCATGAGAGCATTTCTTCAAACATGTAGAAGCACGCCGTGCTCAAAAAGATATAAGTGAAGCACTAGCGCAATTCATTTGCTCAAATGTTTTAAGTAAAGCATGAAGAGAAATTCTTGAAAATCATAGCATATTTTGTCTCTCTCAAATAGGTGTGTGCGGCAAGGATAAAAGCAAACAAATCAAATATACAAGGCGCTCCAAGCAAAACTCATGATATGTGATGAATAAAAATATAGTTCGAAGTAGTATATCGATGGTTGTTAGAAGAAAGAGGGGATGCCACTCGCGGCATCCCCAAGCTCATTTTATTGTTACTCTTTGGATATTACCTTGGGGTGCTGTAGCATCACCAAGCTTTGTCTCTTCTAACTCCTTATTCCTTCATCCATCGTGATCTCACCCAAAACTTCAAAACTTCAATCACACAAAACTTGACAAAATTCTCGTGAGATCCATTAGTATAATAAAGCAAATTACCACTTTAGGTATTATTGTAAACCCATAGTATTTTATGATTGCATTATACCTACTGTATCCTAACTTTAACGTGACTTATACCCCCCGATACAAGCCATAGATTCATCAAAACAAGCACACAATGCAACGAAAACAGAATTTGTTTTAGACAGGACAGTCTATAGTAATCTATACTCTACCCATACTTCTGGAGCTCTAAAAATTCTTAAAATTAGGAAAATGTAAATAATTTGTATAGAAATACTGTGTTAAAATTTCAGCTCAATATCACGTTCCAGTAAAAAATGAAAATTCATGCAATGGGAACAAAGTTTCTGTTTTAGATTCAGCATTGTTTCTACTCATCTTATTGATCATTCTAAAGGCATTACTTGGAACAAACACTAAATAAAACATAAAAACACAATCATAATTGTGCAAAACACTAAAAAACAGAAAACAAAATATAAAAATAATTTATTCATTGGGTTACCTCCCAACAAGCGCTATCGTTTTACGCCCCTATCTAGGCATAACACATAGATTCAAGTATTGTCATCCTTCGTTTGGACTTCATAGAAGGACCTCATGATTGATTCATATGGTGGCTTAATTCTTGGTCTAGGGAAGTGTTCCATACCCTTTCTAAGGGGAAACTGAAACTTAATATTGCCTTCTTTCGCATCAATCACGGCACCTATAGTGCATAAAAACGGTCTACCAAGTATGATAGGACAAGACGGATTGCAGTCAATATCGAGAACAATAAAAATCAATGAAACATAATTCCTATTTGCAAGTATAATAATATCATTAATTCTTCCCAAAGGCTTTTTAATAGTATAATCCGCCAAGTGCAAATCAAGAGAACATTCTTCAATATTGGTAAGACCAAGCACATCACATAGATATTTCAGAATTGTGGAAACACTAGCACCCAAATCACACAAAGCAAATCATTAATAATTTTTAATCTTGACTTTAATGGTAGGTTCCCATTCATCATGTAATTTTATGGAATTGAAATCTCTAATTCCAACTTCTCTTTTAAGGATTTCATCATCGCATCAACAATATGTTTAGTAAAAGCTTTATTTTGTTCATAAGCATGGGGTGAATTTATCATATATTTCAGCAAAGAAATACAATCAACCAAGTAACAACTCTCGTGATTAAAGTCTTTGTAATCAAAGATAGTGGGCACATCACTAGTTAAAGTTCTGACCTCTTCAAACCCACTTTTATCAAAAAATTCATCAAGATTTTCACCCTCCAAATAGTTGGGACGCCCTCTAGCTAAAGTTAACTCTTCTTTAGTCCCTTTGTCTTCAATTTTAACATTACTAAATAGGGAATCAATAGATCAAACACCAATCATTTTAAGATCTTCATCATTGTTATGAAAGTAATCGCTAGAAAACGCTTTTTCTAAAAATTCTCTTTTAGCTCTAAGCATAGAAGTTCTTTTCTTACTTTCATCCATAGAAACATATAAAGACTTAATTGATCCATTGATCTTAGGTGGAAAAGCACACAACTTGATATTTTCAACATCATTGGAAATTCTATCAATGCTTTGACATATCATCACTCTTATTCAACTTTTCTTATATCGTAGTATTGAAAGACTTTTCAGCATTGATAAATTCTTTAAAAATATTCTCAAGATCATATGTGTTCCTATTATTATTACAGTAGGACTTACCATAATTACTAGAGGAATTTCCAGTAAAAGGCCTAGGATTAAAATTACCTCTATAAGCATCGTTATTGAAGTTGTTTCGCGAGATGAAATTCACATCTACGGAATCACTATTTTGCTCAATCAAAGTAGACAAAGGCACATAATTAAGATCAAGAGGAGCATTTTTACTAGCAATCAACTTCATAAGAGCATCAACTTTTTCACTCAAAGTACTAATTTCGTCTACCGAATTAACCTTTTTACTAGTAGGTGCTCTTTCGGTATGCCATTGTGAATAATTTGACATGATATTATCTAGCAATTTGGTAGCTTCACCCAAAGTAATTTCCATAAAAGTACCACCCGCGGTGGAATCTAAAAGATTTCTAGAGACAAAATTCAATCGCGCATAAAAAAATTGTATGATGATCCAAAGATTTAAACCATGAGTAGGACAATTTTTTAGCATCAACTTCATTCTTTCCCAAGATTGTGCAACATGTTCATGCTCAAGTTGCTTAACATTCATGATTTGAGTTATAAGGGAAATAATTTTTGCGGGCGGAAAATACTTAGTAATAAAAGCGTCCTTACACTTATCCCAAGAATCGATACTATTGCGAGGCAAAGAGGAAAACCAAATTTTTGCACGACCCCGCAAAGAGAAAGGAAACAATTTCAACTTCACAATATCATTGTCAACATCGTGTTTGTTTTGCATATCGCATGCTTCCACGAAGGTATTTAGATGGGACGCGGCATCCTCATTAGGAGTACCAGAAAATTGATCTTTCATGATAAGATTCAACAAAGCGACATTAATATCTCAAGACTCTGCACTAGTGGCGGGAGTAGCAATAGGAGTGGTAATAAAATCGTTATTATTGGTATTGGAAAAATTACACAACTTGGTGTTTTCTTGAGCCACCGTGACTGCACAAACAAGATTGCAAACAAACAAGAGATTTGACGAGAAAAAAGCAAACGAAAAAGACAGGGCGAATAAAATGGCAAATTTGTGAAGTGGGGGAGAGGAAAGCGAGAGGCAAATGGCAAATAATGTAGTTGCAAGGAGATGAGATGTGTGATTAGGAACCTGGTATATGAGATTGCTTCCTCCCCGGCAATGGCACCAGAAATTCCTTTGACATGGCTTGAGACTGCATCAGTATTTCCCCAAATAGGAAGGGATGATGCAGCACATCGAAGGTAAGTATTTCTCTCAGTTATGAAACCAAGGTATCAATCCCTAGAGGAAGATCATGCACCCACGTAAACAACACCCGCACACAAACAACAAATACTTGCAACCCGACGCGAAAGAGAGGTTGTCACGCTCTCTATGGTAATAAGATAGATTAGGTAATGATAGTTTTGGAAAATAGATCTCACATTAACACAAAGTAAAATAAATAAACAAAAAGTGTAGCAAGGTATTTTTGTTTTTTTGGATTAATATATCTGAAAACAAAAGATGCAAATAGTAGATCGGAAAGCAACATGTTGGAAAAGTAGACCCGGGGGCCGTAGGTTTCACTAGTGGCTTCTCTCATGAGTATAGCACACGATGGGTGAACAAATTACTATTGGGAAATTGATAGAAGATCAAATAATCATGACGATATATAGGCAATGATAATTATATAGGCATCACGTCCAAGATAAGTAGACCGAAACAATTTTGCATCTACTTCTATTACTACACACGTCGACCGATATCTGGCATGCATCTAGTGCATTAAGTTCATGGAGAAACGGAGTAATGCAATAAGAACCGTGACATAATGTAGACAAGATCTATTCATGTAGGAATAGACCCCATCTTGTTATCCTTAATGGCAACGATACATGCGTGTCTTGCTGCCCTTTCTATCGGTGGGAAAGAACACTGCAAGATCGAACCCATCACAAAGCATCTCTTCCCATGGCAAGAAAAATCGATCTAGTTGGCCTAACTAAACCAAAGATTCGAAGAAGAAATACGAGGATATAAGTAATCATGCAAATAAGAGATCAAAGAGGACTCAAATCATATTCATGGATAGAAACTGACCATGAACTCAAAATCCATCGGATCCCAACAAACACGCTGCAAAAGTCATTACATCAAATAGATCTCCAAGAGACCATTGTATTGAGAAACATAGAGACAAATGAAGCCATCTAGCTACTGCCTACGGACCCGTAGGTCTATGGTGGACTACTCACGCATCATCGGAGAGGCACCTATGAAGAAGATGAACCCCTCCGTGATGGTGTTAGATTGGATCTCGAGATTCTGGAACCTGCGGCGGCTCGAATTATGTTTCGTCGAGTCTCCTAGGGTTTTTGGATTTTCATGGAATTTATAGGCTCGATAGTCGGTTGAAGGGGTGCCTGAGGGCCCCACCCTCCACCAGGCCGTGCTAGGGGCCTTTGGCATGCCCTGGTGGAGGGTGGCCACCCTGGGCCCCCTCTTCTAGTGTTGTTTGGCCCATCTTCCTTTTCTGGTCCAAAAAAATCCACAAAAGTACCCGTAGTGTGTGGGATCCGTTGGGTACTGATTTTCTATGAAGTAAATAACAAGCAAAAACAACAACTGGCACTTTGGCACTATGTCAATAGTTTAGTCCCAAAAAATGATATAATGTTGCTATAAAATGATTGTAAAACATCCAATATTGATAATATAACAACATGGAACAAGAAAAAATTTAGATATGTTTGGAGACGTATCAGCTGCTTCTGCTTCTTGCGTGTGTCCTCGGGAGGCAAGACATCGCCCTCGTCGTCAGAGTTATTCGGCCGTCGCGGCCTGGTAGGCGCGTCGAGGGAGCAGACTGCATCCTTCTCATCATAGGCGACCATGATGACGCTGCTACATCCTAGCATCTTGAGGATGTTGTGGCCATGGGAACTGCCACCATGAACTTGGCGAAATACCCAATGATGGTGTTGTACGGGAGGCCGATGTGGGCGACGTCAAAGTCGATGAGCTCGATGCGGTAGTTATCGCGCTTGCCGAAGGTGACTCACAGGCGCACCTGCCCAGGTGGTGTGGTGGAGCCGTTAGTCACTCCAGAGAAGGGCTTGGTCGGCATGAGCTGGTCATAGGGCACCTGCAGCATCTCGAAAGCCTTGACAGAGAGGACATTGAGCCCAGCGCCACCGTCGATGAGGGTCTTGGTGACGAGGACATTGCTGATGGTGGGTGTGCAGAGCAAAGGGAGCGTGCCTACGGTGGCTGAGCACTTGATTTGGTCCTTGGAGTCGAAGGTGATGGCCCACTTCGACCACTTGAGGGGATGCGTGGCCTAGTGCTTCGGGAGGGCGGCGTTCACCTCGCAAGAGAATTTCTTGAAGATGCGATGGGAGGCTGGGGCCTGAGCCCCGCCCAGGATGCAGGCAACCGCACGGTGCTCCTGGAAGCCCCCAGTCCCATCATCCCGCTGATCATCGTCGTTCCTCCTTGGTGGCGGCGACAACAGAGGAAGGCCGACCCTGTACCGAGGACGGGCCTCCCGGTCTGATCGTGCCAAAGTCCATCGTGAGGCTCGTCACGCCAGCGGTCCTCGCAAGGCTCGTCACACCAGCGGTCCTTGTGGGGCTGGTCACACAAGTCCTTTCGTGAGTCGCGGTTGTCCCGACAGCCTCCATTGCGGCCTCCTCCACGGTCGTAGCCACAGACACCGTGCTTGAGGCGGCGACCGAGGCGCTCGCCCTGGAGCTCCCTGAGCTCCTGGCAGTCGCTGGTATTGTGTGTGTTTGTGTAGTGGAAAATGCAGTACGGACGGTTTCTCTTGGGGGGTTCTTCCTGGTCTCGACCGTGCTTCTTCTCAGGCTTGCCTGCTAGCACGGTGGGGTTCTTGCGTTTCACCTCCTTGGACTTGGCCTTCTTGTCTTCAGGGTCTGCCTCCGGAAGCTCACGGAGGGAGAGGCGGCCTGCCTCCGCCTTCGCGCACTTGTTCACCAGGTTGAACATCTCTAGGGCAGAGCACATCTCATCATGGATGGCGAGCTCCTCTCTCATCTTGAGGTCCCTGATGCCATCGGTGAACGCCGAGATGATGGCTTCATCCAACATCGTCGGAATCTTGAGGCGGTCGCTCGTGAAGCGATGTATGTACTTGTGTAGGGTGTCTCCCTCCTGCTGCTTTACATGGTGCAGGTCGCTCACCGCTGGGGGGGCGATCTCGGGTGTCCTAGAAGTTGACGGTGAAACGCTCGCGAAGTTCATCCCAGGAGGAGTGCTACTTCTCGAGCATGCGTTGGTTTCCGTGAAGAGGAATGGGTAATGCAGCAAAGTAGATAAATATTTCCGTCAGTTGTTGAGAACCAAGGTATCAATCCAGTAGGAGATACAAGCAAGTCCCCAATAGATGTACCTACACAAAGAATCAAACTCTTGCACCCAACGCTATAAAGGGCTTGTCAATCCCTTCACAGTTACTTGCAAGGATGAGATCTGATAGAGATAGATTGCTTGAACGGAAAGTAAAACAAAAGGTAAAAAATGCAGCAAAGTATTTTTGATATTTTTGGTTTTAGATCTGAAAGTATAAGATGGAAAATAGACCTAGGGGCCATAGGTTTCACTAGAGGCTTCTCTCATGATGGCAAGTATTACGGTGGGTGAACAAATTACTGTCGAGCAATTGATAGAAAAGAACTAATTATGAAGATATCCAAGGCAATGATTATGCATATAGGCATCACGTCCGTGTCAAGTAGACCGAAACGATTCTGCATCTACTACTATTACTCCACACATTGACTGACTCCTGCCTGCATCTAGAGTATTAAGTTCATGAAGAACATAGTAACACATTAGGTAAGATGACATGATGTAGAGGGATAAACTCAAGCAATATGATGAAAACCACATCTTTTTATCCTCGATGGCAACAATACAATACATGCCTCGCTACCCCTACTTTGTCACTGGGTGAGGACACCGCAAGATTGAATCCAAAACTAAGCACTTCTCCCATTGCAAGAATTACCAATCTAGTTGGGCAAACCAAACCAATAACTCGAAGAGACTTGCAAAGATATGAAATCATGCATATAAGAATTCAAAAAAGACTCAAATAATATTCATGGATAATCTGAATATAAACCCACAATTCATTGGATCTCAATAAACACACCACAAAAAGAGTATTACATCGGATATATCTCCATGAAGATCATGAAGAACATGGTATTGAAGAGCAAAGAGAGAGAAGAATCCATCTAGATACTAGCTATGGACCGAAGGTCTGTGGTGAACTACTCACACATCATCAGAGGGGCAATGGAGTTGATGTAGATGCCCTGTGTGATCGAATCCCCCTCCGACAAATTACCGAAAAAGGCTCCAAGATTGGATCTCTTGGGAACGAAGGCTTCTTGCGGCGGAAAAGTGTCTTCATGGCTCGTTCTGATATACAAGGAATATTTGGGAATTTATAGACCGAAGATTATGGTTAGGAGGGCTGTCGTGGGCCCACAAGCCTGCAGGGCGCGCCCCTAGGGCTTGTGGCCCCACGGCGGCTCTCCTGACTTGGTCTATAAGCTTGGTGGTTTCCTTTCGGTCCAGAAAAATCATTCCGAAGATTTCATTCCGTTTGGACTCCGTTTAATATTCCTTATCTACAATTCTCAAAAAGAAGGAAAAAACAGAAACTGGCACTAGGCACTAGATTAATAGGTTAGTCCCAACAATAATATAAAATGGCATATTAATGCATATAAAACATCCAAACCAAATAATATAATAGCATGGAACAATAAAAAATTATAGATATGTTGGAGACGTATCAACATCCCCAAGCTTAATTCCTGCTCGTCCTCGAGTAGGTAAATGATAAAAACAGAATTTTTGATGTGGAATGCTACCTAACATATTTATTCGTGTAATATTTTTATTGTGGCATGAATATTCAGATCCATAAGATTCAAAACAATAGTCTAATATTGACATAAAAACAGTAATACTTGAGCACACCAACAAGGCAGTCGTGTCCTTTCGAAATAACATGGCCTTAGAAAGTTATCCCTACAAAATCATATGGCATGGATATGCTCCATCTTCCCCACACAAAGTATCTAAATCATGCACAACCCCGATGAACAAGTCAAGCAATTATTTCACACTTTTGGTGTTCTCAAACCTTTTCAACTCTCACGCAATACATGAGCATGAGCCATGGATATATCGCTATAGGTGGAATAGAATATGGAGGAGGTGCAAGGAAAAAGGGAGAAGATAGTCTCACATCAACTAGGCGTATCAACAGGCTATGGAGATGCCAATCAATAGATATCAATGAGTGAGTAGGGATTGCCATGCAACAAATGCACTTAGAGCTATAAGTGTATGAAATCTCAAAAAGAAAACTAAGTGGTCGCGCAAAATAAATATCCACTAGTTACATGAAAGTGACAAAATAGGAGACTCTCTATCGTGAAGATCATGGTGATACTTTTAAGCACAAGTGTGGAAAAATATAGTAGCAATTGTCCCGTCTCTCTTTCTCTCATTTTTTTATATTGGTGGGCATCTTTGGCCCCTTTTTTTTGGCTTCGTTGGCTTCTTTTTTTTGTAAAGTCCGGATACTCATCCCAACTTGTGAGGGAGTCATGGCTTCCATCATCCTTTTCTCTCACGAGACAATGCTCTATTAATAAAAATCATCACACTTTTATTTACTTATAACTCAAAAAGAAAATTACAACTCGATACCTAGAACAAAGTATGACTCTATATGCAAGATGAAGTGATGGTGCATGTCATGAAAAACTAAATGGTGGAAATTGCATGGCAATATATCTCGGAATGGCTATGGAAATGCCATAATAGGTAGGTATGGTGGCTGTTTTGAGGAATATATGGTGGCCGTTTTGAGGAAGGAGGGTTTGATGTACCGGCGAAAGTTGCGCGTTACTAGAGAGGCTAGCAAAGGTGGAAGGGTGAGAGTGCGTATAATCCATGGAATCAACATTAGTCATAAAGAACTCACATACTTATTGCAAAAGTCTATTAGTTATCAAACAAAGAATTGGACGCATGCTCCTAGGGGAGAGGTTGGTAGGAGTTAACCATCGCGCGCTCCCGACCCTCACACAAAGGTTGACAATCATTAAACAAATCATGCTCTAACGGTTCACCATACGTGCATGCTACGGGAATCACAAACTTTAATACAAGTATCTCTTCCAGTTCACAACTACTCACTAGCATGACTCTTATATTACCATGTCTATTATCTCAAAACTATATGTAAGGAATCAAACTTCTCATAGTATTCAATGCACTTAATATGAAAGTTTTTACTATATCCCTCTTGGATGCCCATTATATTAGGACTAAACTCATAACCTAAACAAATTATCATGTTGTTTTAAGAAACTCTTACAATAATATAAGTGAGGAACGAGATTTCAATAATTTCTATAAAATATAACACCGCCCTGCTCTAAAAAGATATAAGTGAAGCACTAGAGCAACATTGCCTAGCTCAAAAGATATAAATGAAGCACATATAGTATTCTAATAAATTCACGATTCAGCGTGTCTCTCTCAAACGATGCGTGCAACAATGATGATTGTGGCAAATTAAAAAGCAAAGACTTATATCATACAAGATGCTCCAAGCAAAACACAAATCATGTGGTGAATAAAAATATAGCCTCAAGTAAATTTATCGATGGATTGAAGACGAAAGAGGGGATGCCTTCCGGGGCATCCCCAAGCTTAGGCTTTTTGGTATCCTTGAATATGGCTTGGGGTGCCTTGGGCATACCCAAGCTTAGGCTCTTGCCACTCTTTATTACAAAGTCCATCAAATCTTCACCCAACACTTGAAAACTTCACAACACAAAACTCAACAGAAAACTCATGAGATCCGTTAGTATAAGAAAAATAAATCACCACTTTAGGTACTATTTTGAACTCATTATTTATTTATATTTGTGTAATACCTATTGTATTCTAACTTCTCCATGGTTCATACCCCCCGATATGACCCATAGATACATCAAAATAAGCAAACAACACAAAGAAAACAGAATCTATCAAAAACAGAATAGTCTGTAGCAATCTATAGACTTTGAATACTTCTGAAACTCTAAAAATTCTTAAAAATTAGGAAAATCAGGGAAATTTGTATATCAATTTTGTGTAAAAAATTCATATCAAAATCTCATCTAGTGAATTTATAAAAATTCTGGACTGAGAGCAAAAGTTTATGTTTTTCAGCAAAATCAAATTGCAAACACCGTAGACCATCCCAAAGGTCTTACTTGGCTCAAACAATAATTTAAACAATAATAAAAAATTATTAAAGAAGTAATAATGTTCAAAACACACCAAAGTAGAAACAAAAACAGAAAGCAAAAGTAAAATTTGGTTGCCTCCCAACAAGCGCTATTGTTTAACGCCCCTAGCTAGTCAAAACGCAATAGGTCTAGGCATTGTCATCTTTGGTATGCAATCCAAATTTAGCTCTCATAATAGATTCATGAGGCAATCTTATTTTGTTTCTAGGAAAGTGTTCCATGACTTTCCTTAACGGAAATTGGAATCTAATGTTTCCTTTTTTCATGTTAATAATTGCACCGATCGTTCTAAGGAAAGGTCTACCAAGAATAATAGGACATATAGGATTGCATTCTATACCAAGAACAATGAAATATACAGGCACATAATTCCTATTTGCAACAATAGGAACATTATGAATCACATGACAAGTATATTTAAGTCTAACCCACTTCCTATGCATAGGGATTTTGTGAGCAAACAAATTATGGGAACAAAATCAACTACCATATGAAGGCAAAACAAGCATAACTTCCAAACTTTGAACACATAGAGAGGAAACTTGATGTTATTGCAATATGTAAAAGCATATGTTCCTCTCTCATAGTAATTTTCAGTAGCATCATGAAGGAATCTCACAATATAACTATCACACAAAGTATTCTTTTCATGATCGACTATAGCATACGTGTCATCACCAAAACTTGGGGAACGAAAAATATCATCTTCATCAAGCATAGCATCCCCAAGCTTGTGGTTTTGCATATCATTAGCATCATGGATATTCAGAGAATTCATACTAACAACATGGCAATCATGTTTTTCATTCGAGGAGATATCATGAATCACTTTATATTTTTCTTCTTTCAACACTTCATCAAAATTTCCAGATTCATGATTTTCAAACAAAACTTCATAGAGATAATCAAGTGCACTCAACTCCCTAGCAATGGGTTCATCATAGTTTGGCCTTTTTAAAAGATTAGCAAGTGGATGAGGATCCATATCAATAGATTTTTAGCAAGCGAAGATGCAAGCAAATAGAAGGCACATGGCAACACAAGCAAACGAAAGAAGGGCGAACAAAAAGGCAAATCTTTTTGGTATTTTCTGAAAATCGTTTTAGAAGTGGGGTAGAGGAAAACGAGAGGCAAATGGCAACTAATGTAAAGGCAAGAGATGAGTTTGTGATGGGTACTTGGTAGGCTTGATGTAGATCTCCCCGGCGACGACACCAAAAATTGGCAAGTTGACGGGAGAGTTCTTATCCTGACTTGCTATGTATCTCCCCGGCAACGGCGCCAGAAATCCTTCTTGCTACTTCTCGAGCATGCGTTGGTTTCCGTGTAGAGGAACGTGTGATGCAGCAAAGTAGATAAGTATTTCTGTCAGTTGTTGAGAACCAAGGTATCAATCCAGTAGGAGATACAAGCAAGTCCCCAATAGATGTACCTACACAAAAAATCAACTCTTGCACCCAACGCTATCAAGGGTTGTCAATCCCTTCACGGTTACTTGCAAGGATGAGATCTGATAGAGATAGATTGCTTGAACGGAAAGTAAAACAAAAGGTAAAAATAATGCAGCAAAGTATTTTTGGGATTTTTGGTTTTAGATCTGAAAGTATAAGATGGAAAATAGACTCGGGGGCCATAGGTTTCACTAGAGGCTTCTCTCATGATGGCAAGTATTACGGTGGGTGAACAAATTACTATCGAGCAATTGATAGAAAAGCGAATAATTATGAAGATATCCAAGGCAATGATTATGCATATAGGCATCACGTCCATGTCAAGTAGACCGAAACAGTTCTGCATCTACTACTATTACTCCACACATCGACCGACTCCTGCCTGCATCTAGAGTATTAAGTTCATGAAGAACAAGTAACGCATTAGGTAAGATGACATGATGTAGAGGGATAAACTCAAGCAATATGATGAAAACCCCATATTTTTATCCTTGATGGCAACAATACAATACGTGCCTCGCTACCCCTACTTTGTCATTGGGTGAGGACACCGGAAGATTGAACCCCAAACTAAGCACTTCTCCCATTGCAAGAATTACCAATCTAGTTGGCCAAACCAAACCAATAACTCGAAGAGACTTGCAAAGATATGAAATCATGCATATAAGAATTCAGAAAAGACTCAATTAATATTCATGGATAATCTGAACATAAACCCACAATTCATCGGATCTCGACAAACACACCGCAAAAGAGTATTACATCGGATAGATCTCCATGAAGATCATGAAGAACATGGTATTGAAGAGCAAAGAGAGAGAAGAAGCCGTCTAGCTACTAGATATGGACTCGAAGGTCTGTGGTGAACTACTCACGCATCATCGGAGGGGCAATGGAGTTGATGTAGATGCCCTCCGTGATCGAATCCCCATCTGGCAGATTACCGAAAAAGGGTCCAAGATTGGATATATCGGGAATGGAGGCTTCTGGTGGCAAAAAAGTGTTTTCGTGGCTCGTTCTGATATACAGGGAATATTTGGGAAATTATAGGCCGAAGATTAGGATTTGGAGGGCTGCCATGGGCCCACAAGCATGCAGGGCGCGCCCTACCCCCTGGGCGCGCCCCTAGGGCTTGTGGCCCCATGGTGGCTCTCCCGCCTTGGTCTCCAAGCTTGGTGGTTTCCTTTCGGTCCAGAAAAAATCATTTCGAAGATTTTATTCCGTTTGGACTCCGTTTAATATTCCTTATCTGCAATTCTCAAAAACAAGGAAAAAATAGAAACTCACACTAGGCTCTAGGCTCTAGATTAATAGGTTAGTCCCAAAAATAATATAAAATAGCATATTAATGCATATAAAACATCCAAAACAGATTATATAATAGCATAGAACAATCAAAAATTATAGATACGTTGGAGACATATCAAGGAGATCGATTCCTTCGGGAGGTTGAGGAGCCAGGAGTGCGCGTCATCCTTCAGAGCCATGAGGAACCAATTCGCCATGACCTTGTGTCATGCCCAAGATGCGCGCCTATCTATTTTAAGACACGAGGGCCTCGCAAGGGATAGAGGTGCATCTTGCCGTTAGCAAGTATAGTATCATCACATCATACAATACTGAAAAGATGAGTATACAAGATTGGCTTACACTCGCCACATGCTAAATTACAATTCACTCAGAGTTCAATCATCAAGATGAAGACAAGGTCCGACTACGGACGAAATCAAACGATAAAAAAACAGATGCAAATGATACTATCTCGCTATCCCAAAGATCCCGACCATGGTCCTCTACTCATCGGGATAAGTCACATACATCCTGCCTCTTTCCTCATCATATTCCCACTGGAGCTGGGTAAGATCATCCTGCACGTACTCATCTGTACCTGTACATGGAGGGTTGTAGTAATCTGTGAGCCATAAGGACTCAGCAATCAAGCGCCCGGGTACCAAGACTATTCAAGATTAAAGGTTGGGTTGGGGTAAGTGTTTAGTTTGTAGCAGCACTAAGCATTTATGGTGGCTAACTTACGCAACATGAAAATAAATATGAGTGGCCTACGATGAACGACCGAATCTAGTATGATCTCTATGAGATCCCGAACACTTACTTACGTCAATCATAACCCCACCGTGTTCTCTCTTGGATCATGTTCACGAGTAGAGACGATCACGGTTACTCACACAGTTGGTGTATTTTAATTGGAATTTACTTCAAGTTTACTATAACCGGGTGTTAAACAAATATCCAAGTTGCCACATAACCGCCGGCACGACTTTCCGAAAGATTTAACCCTACAGGGGTGCTCCAACTAATCCATCACAAATTAACCACACTCCGCAAGAATAGCCTTGACCGCGGATCTCGCGATCATCATAGGTAATTCCAAAGGAATTCCAACACCTCGAGAGAACCCAAAGAAAGTTAGAGTCCACACGCAAGACATTCGATAAAGGTAGAACGAATCCAACAAGACCTCCCGACGTGTCGACGAACCCGATAAGAGCCACGTATCTCGTTCTCAGGACACGATGGATGAGCGATGGTTACCACGCCAATCACCGAGTTGCCCCAGGCGGTGTTAATAAGCTGCTCTGGATTGGATCAACACTCATGCGGAGCACTGGCCCGGGGGTTGATTAAAGTATCCACGGGGTTGCAAAGCCCTATGCAAATTTTATTAAGTTATAGCAAATGTAGTACCAATTTTTGGTTTTGCCAGACAAGTTTTAATCTCAACCGAATAAACAAGGGGGTCCCCATAAAAACCCCGAGCATGTTAGGAGCGCAAAATATGGAAAACATAACACCGGTAACAAGGAACTAATGGCGGTAACAACGGAACAAATCACTTAGCAAAAGGCCAAGCCTTCCACCAATACCAAGATATATATGTGCTTTAAATTAAATGATAGATAATATGGTGATATCCATATCCATGTTATCACATGGAACAACCTGCACCTGCAACTAAGAATGCTATAAGAGGGGCTGAGCAGCGATAACTTAGCCAATCAAAGGTTTGCTAGGATGTGGAGGTTAGAGGCTGTCATGGTAATTAGGAGGCTGATATCAAGTGGTAGGTAGCACAATTGTAATGATAAGAGCGAGAAACTAGCAAGCAAAAATAGTATCGGGATCTGGGTACGATCATCTTGCCTGTTGGTTCTTGAGTGGAACAAGTAGCGGGATCCTCGTAGTGGTACTCTCCTGGGTCCTCGTACTCAGTATCGACACTCGCGTCTACCCAAGAGAAACAACAACAATAAACATCCAACCAAGGTGCAATGCACAACCAAGATGACGCATGATTCATTTATGAAGAATTAAACGTGGCAATCCAAAACTAGTCATGTTTTACATGCAAAGTTTGTTTATTAATGAATCTGGACAGGACCTCATGTTGAGTTATTTATACATGCATGAACATGGCAAATATGGACGCATCATGAAAAATCGATAGAAATGCATATAAAGAACGCAAGAAACGGAGTTACGGTTCTCACGATACGCTCACGACAAGGTACGGAGGCAAATACACAAGACCACCAAGCCATGGGCTAATTCTTGGCATTCCAAGGTATCCACTGGATTGGTGATGAAAAACCAACCACAATAGACTCAAAAATCAATCAATTCCATGGAGCATAGCTCCCCCAAGTCACAAAACAATAAAACTCACAATCTGCCACAAAACAGCAACATAGCAACTTCTACAGCTCACAACTTGAGCTACAGGAACCTACAGCCACAACCAAGATATTGACCGAATCTAATCCACACACACATCAACTTATCCAACTACACCATCAGCAAAGGAGGCACACATCAATAAGCATGAAACAATCAAGTTGACATGATGAAACAGTTTTCTGGGACTTGGTGAAAATTCCAGTTTTCTGGAATCTGAGTTAATAAAGTAGCAAGTTGACAGCAGTAGTTAAATATGCTAGAGAGCTCCTATTGGCATGAAAATTAACAGGATGGTACAAGACATTATCTACTACAAATAACTAACACTAAGCATGAGCAAATTCACAACATGTTGATAGATGTCACCCACTCTACATGGCATAAAAATAACAGCAGATTCTCAGACGGTAGTTTTTAGCATGCTAAAACAGAAACATTAAGTTGGCTACTTAACAGCATGTTTCCCACTTATATGGGTGATTCTCATGTTAAACAAAAATACCATGGCATACTAGACACAAAATACTGGCACTTCCTAGTTGGCACATGTCCCAAAGCAAATATGGACTAAATCATGCAAAAATGACAAAATGGCATCTCAGCTCAAATGACAGATAATAGAACTTGCTCAAAAGTGAAATCTGAGAGTTCCAATGAGTTCATTGGCTCTTCATACCCCAAAATCATGGGTCATACTCATATGCCCATGTGAAACAACAAGGCACCAACAACTAGCAAAACCACCCACTAATCCATGGCATAACTTACTCTAAAGGAAATGCACATAAAGGACATAAGCATATTGGCATCTAGCTAAGAATGAAAAGGAGCTAACAATTCCTACATAACAGCCTAATCATCAAAGGGGTATGACAAGTGGGAAAACCCACTAGTCCCCCCCACACAAGTGCACATGGCACTTCACTCACAACACAACTCATGTGTGGGGGTGGTCATCCACACACATATACATACATATATGCTCAATGCATATGTAGATGAACACACACTCACACACACACCATAATCACTTGCATGTATACCACATAGACATACGCACATGCACTCTCAACACACATACATACACTCAAGTTGATACACACACTAAGCATACTCATGGCAAGCACTTTCATAGTGCACCACACCACACATGCAACAACCACATACACACACACACACCCACACTAGCACACCCACAACACCCACATGTGTGTATGCATGAGCACACACGCAACACACACAACACACACCACCTACACACTACACATGCACAATGCACATGTGCTCATCACAAGCACACACACACACACACTATCTACCCAAATGAGAAGGAAAAAAACAAACCCTGAAATGGGCCTACACACACATACATGTTGCAAGTAATAAAGCAAAAGAAAACACAAAAAAGAGAAAAAGAAAGGGGGAGCCTCGGGCTCGAACCCACGACCACTAGGTCGTTTCCCCCCAGCGCTACCACTCTGCTACTATCCGGTTTGTTAACGGGGTAGGGGAGGCACTGCTCTAATACACACACACACAACAGGTTACTGACGAAACTGGAGATACAACAAAGCACGGCGGCAGAGCAACGACGACGACCAAATGGCTGACTTTGATGACCATACGCGCGGCGGAGGCCCTGGCTGGACTCACTGCTACTGCCCGCACATGCGCACACACTCACAATCACTTAACACCGGCGAGAATGCCACCGGCGATGACGACAGAACATCATGGCGGCATCTACACACGACACTCACGACGACGACCTAGACACGGAATCGGACGGGGCAGAGCGAAAACGGACCCCCGCAGGGAGCAGGAACTCGCACGCAACGCCCGGAAGCATCAACTCGACGGTGCACTCGTCGGAGACGAGGTCCGACGGCGGCGGAATGCTCCTAGCATGAACACGCTCCTACATAGGGCTAGCAAGCTCGGGAACGAGCGAGGGGAAACAAGGAGCTCACCTAAACATGACCGCGCGGCCAATCGGGCTCGAGGACGTGCGACAACGGCGAATTGCCGCGGCGGAGGAGCTCGGCTGGAGGGGAAGAAGATGAAGCAGAGGCACGGCCTTGGCGTCCCACACGGATGCAACGGACGTCGGGGAAGCAGATGGCGATGACGACACGATCCCGACGATCTCCGGCTCGAGGGGCTCGCCGGAGAAGCTGTCGCGGCGACGAGCTCTCTCTCTCTGAACCTCACTGAACCCTCTCCGGACCCTCTGAACCTTACCTTGCCAGGGACAGGAGAGGAGGAGAGAAGGGGGGCGGCGACACGAGGAGGGAGAGGAACCCTAGGGGAATCGGCACGCACGCCGAGGGGCCATATAGGCGATGGGACAGACGGCGACAACGACGGAAAAGGCGACGGCGATGCAGCTCCCTCTCTGAAGACTGATGGCAGAGACGACGGGAGCAGGTGGCCATCTGCTCACGCGGGCTAGGCCGCGGGAGATACAACCCACCTGGCTCTCTCTCTCTCAGAACAGAAAGAGAGAAAGTTTTTTTCCTTTTTATAAAACCAGCCACACAAAAATAAATCCCCAGAATAAAAGAAAAAGGTTTTAGTGCAAAACAAAAATATTTTTGTAAAGGAAAAAATGTGCACTATTTAATAAAATTAACAAGTTGATTTATTGAGCAAGTTGTTTTAATACTTTAATAAAAGGCAGCTCCTATTTAATTAAAATACAATAACAACCAAACTCCAAACACAAAAGAATCCCACCCTAAATTCATAACAAGCAAAGGGCTGGCTCCTTAACATTTTTAAATAATTTAAATGGCAACTTAAATCTGATTATAAAATAACATGGGAAATAAGACATATGATGGGTTTTATTGATGGAAATAAGAGAGAGGGGAAGAAAGAGGAGATTACACACATGAGCTCCACCCACACCTAAACCAAATCAAAACACTCATATACATGGTCACTTCACAACAAGACAAGACATGATGGATGTATGATGCATGATGCATGAATGCAAGAACAAGACAAGGATGACAAGTTGCAAAACATCATAAATCTCATGGCACAAGGTTCATACAATAGGGTTACAATGCCATAGAAGGAAGGGACGACACTTGGGCTGTCACACCTTGTCGCCATCGCCTGGCGCCTCGATGCTCATCGAGTAGAGCTGGAGGAACTCTGTAGGTTCGGCGGTGCCATCGTAGTGTGGAGGCAGGTCCGGCTTGAACTTGCAAGGCCAGACGAGGCGGCGCAACTCCGAGGTGAAGGTGCGACAGGCCGCTTCATTCTCAGGCACAACATGAACGGGAGGATCCAGGTCTTGGTATTAGTCCTCCGAAACCTCCGGCAGCGCACGGCCCTGATGCTGGCGCGGCGGCGAGCGGAGCGCACACGCGTCACCTTGCAGCCGTGACACCACCTGGTAGCTCACCTAGTCTCGTGCGTGCTCTGGTGCCATGCGTGACGAGTCAGAGGGACATGCTTCGCGCCTAGGCTCGAGGTTGGCGCTTTGTAGGGACGGAGGAGGAGGCACGCCATGGGCCATGTCGTCCGCTTGGAAGGGCTGGGGACGAAACGAGTGGGAGGGCGTCGAGGCCTAGCCGATGGTGTCGACGAGCTCGGCGATGCGGCCAAGCCAGTATTCATAGCGGTCGTTGGTGGGGCGGTAACGCAATAGCTCGTGCGCCATGAGCAACACAGTCAGTGCATTCGCCGGTCCGTGCGGGAGTTGGAGGATGACGCCATGGTAGGAACAGGGGACGGAGTGGCGGTGTAGCCGTCACACTGCACGGAGGGTGGCAGCGATGAGTCCTTATGCTCTTGAGCAACCATGCCAGTAGCAGCGTGGGCTACCAGAGAGATGGAGCGACGCAGGACGCCGTGGCCCACGAGCGCCGTGTGGGCGACGCGAGTGGCCCGATGCTCGGCACGAACTCGGCGGGCGTCGACCATGGTGCGGCTGCCGGATCGAGCCCATATGATGTGGTGACAACCGAATTCACAACAACGACCGACACCCAGTGGTTCCCGCTGGCCCAACCAGGTTTGTCTCCTCTCCTCATCCTCTCTTGCGAGCACCCTCGATGTATTCTCACTGGTCCAGACACCCTGTGGGGACCCCGACTTATAAGTTGAAGTCACTGAATGCACGTTTATGGTGACCCCAGATATCAATGCTCACTGAACACACAAAAGCGGATTAACAAGAGCCTTACATCCGTTACATACCGTCTTACACAAATTATGACCATTATGGTCAAGTCTTACATAGATAGGGCCATGAAGGCCAAACATCAAACATAAACTCGCAGTGGAAATCTTGAACGAAAGCGTGGACCCATGCCATTTGCCTTAACACTACATGCATGGGAAGCAACCTAATTTGCATGTTCGTCACCAAGGTAGTCTTCACTGTATTCCTGCTCTTCCATGTCTCATCAATTAAATAACCAATGGCAAGCCAGTGAGTACTTTTGAATGTACTCGCAAGCAACCCATGTTTCGGAACAAGGTAATCATGCGTGGTATAACACTAAGCAGGTAGTTTTGCAGAAAGCTAGTTTTGAGTGCAATATCATGTCCTAACATTTTGTAGAACATACATCATAGGGTTGTAGATATCCATATGAACATGTTACAAATATCAACATAAACAAAGTTTGGAACATCTCGAGTTTAATCATCATGTCAAGTCATCCGACTCAACTCAAGTATTTCTATCCCCCCACACCAAGTGTTGTAAACCAATGGACGTAGCCAACGAGCGGTCATCCTACTGTCCTTGACCGTGGACACAACTATTGAAATAGTTTTACACTCTGCAGAGGTTGCACACTTTACCGACAAGACTCGGCGAACTTCCGTGTCATCCACGACTCACGGTATATTACATACCCGAGGTAAGCACCCAAACAATGTCTTTCCCTTGACAACACTAAACAAAGAGTCCACTCGTCGGCCCACGTCCTCATGATGTACATCACAAGTACCATCCAAGAGGGAACACAACGGTGTGCCCGGTGTCTGTTAAAACAACCATATTCATCCTTCCAGGCACGATCTTGTATCGAGAGAGTGACTCTGGCCCTCTCACCGCTAGTAATGCAGGCTCTCTGCTAGCATCGACCAAAGTAATCAACAAAGCCCAGTCCCATAAGAGGTATCGTGGTTGGAGTAACGATCGCAACTTAAATCAATCCATTTTCGAAAACAACACATTCACTTGCCTCAGGACATCACTTCTTTATCAAGCGGTTACCTAGCTCAACTTCTCCCTCGGGCATTAGTGGCACCCGATGGGGTTTTCGGAAAGTCTTTGAAAGCACTTTTGTTTCCATCACTATGCATATCCTCGTCCCACTTGCGTATCATCTACTAGTATCCTATCTACTTCCTCCCACATAACTCTAAGCAGAAGATAAAGACTTGACATGCAAGTATCAATGAGGAAATGCAACGGAGATAACCCAACAAGGTTGTCACCACATCATCATGCCTTTGATGCAATAATTAAAAAAGCCATAATACCATGCAAGGAATAGTTTCATCGACATGGTCAACAAAGTCTTCGGGGGTTTCGAAAGCTTCTGGTCCAACCTATTCGTCAACAACGTAATCTATCGTCACAAGTTAACGGGCAAAAATAGGAGCATAGCAAAGGCAGGAAAAATAAAGCACTCACAAAAATGTCAACCTATTTTTTATTAAATACTAGATTTAAAACTAAAAATACTACATGTGCTAGTTTTGGAGTTGGAATCACAGAAATGGAGATATTGGTTTTAGACTCTGATTTTCAATACCTAAACATGGATTTAATTAAGGATAGTATAAAAAAGGTTGACCAAATGGAGTGCAAGTGACACCTTAAATAGGTTGGAGTATTACAAGAATTTAGAAACTCGAATCACTTGATTTGGACAAGTATTTGAACTTGTGGAAAATCCTGATAAAAAGAAAAAGAAAAAGATGCCAGAAGTGGCTAGGCTAGAACAACCCGTAGCTGGGCCGGCCTAAAGCCACAATGGCCCAGCAGAGCCAGGCGCACATGTCAGTCCGGTTCAAACCCGATAAGGCGGGGGGGGGGCAGCAGCCAACGTCCCAACGAGGGTGGGACAGAGAGGAGAGGATGACAGGCGGGCCTCGCCTGTCATGCCTAACCTCGTGACCAGAGAGGTCAGGAGCTCACCAGCGGTGACTCCGAGCACGGGCTGACGAGCTGGAGGCGGGAATGTACTCAGGGCAATATTGTTGGTCGGGTGGAGGTGGAGGGGTTCGTTGGAGTGCAACGGTTCGTCGGCAGCGAGGAGTCATAGCGGTGGTGCTTCGGCATGTCGTCCCTCTTCAAACTAAGTTACGAAATGCACGAAAGGAAGAGGGAATCGCGTCAGGAGGTCTTTGCGGTTCCGGATCAAGCGAAAATAGAGGCAGAGGAGGCTTACTTCAGGCAAACAACGAAGACCGTCACGGCGGACTCCGAGCTCGATCTCGAGATCGGGAGCTCCTAGAGAGGAGTGGGTGGATGGGAGTACGATTAGTGGTGGGAGAGGGCAAGGGAGGTGCAGAGGAAAGCCTCGGGGCGGCTTAAATAGCTGACTCGAGGTTCTCGGGGGGCTCGACTAGGACGTAAGGGGGAGAGAGAGAGAGAGGAAGGCACGCTCGAGGCGGGCCAAAGGCGCGAGCAGGGACTGGCGGAGGTGAGCGGCGCTAGGGAACACGCGATAGCGATCGCCAGAGAGAGAGAGAGAGAGGGAAGTGGTGGGCGACCACCGGTCGCCTTGCGAACGTCGAGGAAAATCTGGGGACATGACCCCGCCTCCCGAGGCTGTCAAGGATTGGGATGGGCACTCGCTACAGTGTGGGTTGGTACTATAACGCATTCCAGAGTGCCGTTTTGGGATGCCAGGCATGTTGCACGCGCTCTGGGCATGGTCATTGGTGTTTGGAGTTCTTGGAGGTTCTGTAGATTCCCTTAGAGGTTTGAGAGCTAAGTCAATTGTAGAGGTGAAAGGAAATGGAGTGGGAGGGAGTGTTAGCTTGGTAAAACCATCAAAAGATGTGGGTTTACCCCCCCCCAATAATTGAGCCGTGGACCAAACATTTTTACTAGAGGTAGAAGATGAGTAGTAGGTGATGTGATCACAAGATGAGGTCAAGGAGAATACTTCTGGTTCTTCAATCATTGGTTCCAAAAATATACTAGGAGGTGTCTGATCAGAGTTTGGGTTTGCTAATCTTCTCTACTAGACATGTTACTTATCAAGGGTGAGTGGTAGGTACAAATGAGGTGAACCACAATGTTTGATCTTATTTTTTAAAAAGTGGCCAATGCAAATTTTGAAAACCATAGAAATAGGCAGAAATGAACTTGCTTAGATCTAGTTAAGCTACACTATTCTCCTTGATGCACCACTTGGCATAGTTGTGTAATCAGGGGTTTACATCATGCCACAAAGTCTTAGAGGAAATGGAAATACTTGGCAATGTAAGGTTGATCAAATTTGAATCTGGACAGAGAGATTTTGTGGCACTTTTGTGAACTGAAGCTATTTTTATTAAGATGAAACTTGACAAGATCATCACATGATGCATATGTGTCTTACTGGATTTTTCATGGAATTATTTGACAATATTTCTTATATAAATATTTGAAATACTCAAAATATCTAAGGGGGTTGGAGGGTTTTATCCAATATTTAGAGCATGACCATATGTCGAGACTCAAATATATGGAAAAAATATGTCCACTGAGTTTCCCTAAATTTTATAAAAAAAAATTGAAGCATAAAAATGATTTTTCCCTATAAAAGACTACTTCTAACCTCAAAAAAGCATTTAAATAAAATGCAAAATAACTTTTAAAATATTTTTTTGTGGGTTTTGCAAGTACTTTAGATAATAGGATCCAAATAAAATATTTGGGGCAAAACATTTACCCTAATTTGAGGACTTGTAGCACAAACCCCAATTCAGTTTTTTTGAAAACCTAAATCAAATAAATACTTTTTGGGAAAAATAATATTTTATAAAAATAGTTTTATGTCCTATACACATGGCATGATCATTGGGAAAATATTTGGGTCAAGGAGACGAGTCTAGGGGGTAGGAGGATTTTTGTGAATTAAAGCACACACAACCAAACAAGCAAAGGCAAAGCAATCAAGGTTTCACAAGCACACGCAAGTTTTAATTGGTCCAAATTTTTAAACTTTATTAAAATAGTGATGTTATACAGAACTCACGGTGTGACAAACGTACCCCCTTACAAGAATCTCGTCCCCGAGATTCCTAAGCTAGGCGCTAAAGAGATAAGGGAA
This sequence comes from Hordeum marinum, assembly GCA_022496015.1. NCBI lineage: Eukaryota > Viridiplantae > Streptophyta > Magnoliopsida > Poales > Poaceae > Hordeum > Hordeum marinum. The sequence goes on along the minus strand of CM039675.1, from coordinate 248,045,906 downwards.
CTCAGATCTAAGATAGTCTTCACGCTCTTAGGTCACTTCTGCTTGGTTGCTCCACTAGACCTTGAAGTACTTGATGGTGCAACTTCGAGTGCAACGCTCGAGTTCATCCAAGATGCGAACTGTCCTCTCATGATAGGTGAGGTTTGGTTAAATATCGATTGCTTGATGATCGGTGTTCTTGTAGAGGTCGGGCGGTTGGGAACTTGGAAACACTTCTGAAGTTGTGACACGTGGAAAACATTGTGCACATCGGATAACTCAAAAGGTAAATCCAGTTGATAAGCAACTTCTCCTTATCCGTCGGTGATCTTGAAGGGGCTGATATACCTAGGAGCGAGCTTTCCTTTGACGTGGAAGCACTTGGTTCCCTTGAGAGGTGTGACTCAGAGATAGACATGATCTTCAACCCGAAAACTCATGTCTCAGCGGTGTGATTCGGCATAGCTCTTGTCTTGACTTGGCGGTCTCTAGACGCTCTCTGACTAGTTGAACTTTCTCTTTAGATTCACGGAGGATGTCTGGTCCAAAGACTAGTCCTTCTCTGGTATCTGACCGGTTGAGGGGAGTGCATTATTTGTGTCCATATAGCACCTCAAATGGTGTCATCTACATATTGGACTGGTAGCTGTTGTTGTAGGAGAATTCGACAAATGGTAAGCAATCTTCTCACTTGGCTCCATATGCCAATACACAAGTATGTCTTCGAGTATCTGGTTTACTTGTTCCATCTAGCCTCTGGTCTGGGGGTGAAAAGCTGCGAAATGCACGGGAGGAAGAGGGAATCGCGTCAGGAGGCCTGTACAATTCTAGATCAAGCAAAAATAGAGGCGGAGGAGGCTTACGCCGGACGAACAATGACAGACCCGACACGAGAGACTCCAAGCTCTATCTTGTTCTCGGGAGCTCCTAGAGAGGAGTGGATGGAGGGGAGTGCGATTGGCAGTGGGAGAGGGCGAGGGAGGTGCAAAGGGAAGCCCGACTTAAATAGCTGACCCGACGTTCACGTCCTCCGTGGGATCACCTTGGATGGCCACAGGAGGAGGTCATGGCGCGTCTGAGGTGCTCGCAGGGCTCGACCAGGACGCAGGGGAGAGAGGGAGAGGAAGGCATGCTCAAGGCGGCCAGAGGCGCGATCAGGTATTGGTGGGCGTGGGTGATGCTCGGGCACGCGTGATAGCGATTGTCGAAGAGAGAGGGAAGAAGGGGCCAACCACTTTTCGCCTTGCGTACATCGAGGGTAAGCCGGGGACACGCCCCACCTCCTGAGGTTGTCAGGGCCTAGGATGGGCACCCGCTACAGTGCGGGTTGGCACTGTAGCGCGCTCCAGAGTGCCGTTTTGGCATGCCAGGCATGCTGCACGCGCTCTAGGCACGACCACTAGAGTCTGGTAGTTCCTGGAGGTTCTGTAGATGCCCTTAGAAGCTTAAGAGATAAGGCAAAGGTACAGGTGAAAGGAAATGGAGGGGAGGGAGTGAAGGCTTGGTAAAACAGTGAGAAAAAGGTGGGTTTTACACCCCCCAACAATTGAGCAGTGGACCAAACATTTTTACTGGAGGTGGAACAGGACTAGTAGTAGATGTGGTAAAATGATGAGGTCAAGGAGAATAGTTTTGGTGCTTCAGTCATTGGTTCCAAAATCGTACCAAAAGATGTTTGATCATAGTTTGGGCTAGCTAAGCTGCTCTACTAGCATGGGACTTAATAGGGGTGAGTGGTAGGCACAAATGAGGTGAATCACAAGGTTCGATCTTATTTGAAGAAAGTGTCCAATGCAAATTTGGCAAACCCTAGAAATAGGTAGAAATGAAATTCCTTAGATCTAGCTAAGTTACCCTATTCTCCTTGATGCACCACTTGGTGTAGTTGCATCCTTAGGGTTTTAGACAATGTGCAGAAAGTTTTAGAGCAAATGGAAATACATGGTAATGTAAGGTTGATCAAATTTGAATCGAGACAAAGAGTTTTTTGCGAAATCTAGACAAAGAGGGTTGTGGGGCACTTTTGTGAACAAAAACTCTTTTGATTAATATAAAACTTGACAAGAACATCGCACGAGGCATATGTGATTTGCTGGAATTTTTCTGGATTTATTTGACAATATTTCTTACGGAAATATTTCAAATACTTGAAATATCCAGAAAAGGCTTTGTCCACTAGTTTGAATATGACCATGAACTCCTTAAAGTTTTCCTAAAATTTCTCAAATATTTTTAAAACATTCTATTCTAATCTATAAGGATGCTAGCCGACCCTCCTGCACGAAGCTCCTCCTTCATAGTTGACCGCGTGGTAATAAGTGTGACGAGTGATTGTTTTTCACGTATGGATTACTTGTGGCCCTTTTTTGGTGAGATTCGGCTGGTCGTTCGCGGATGAATTGGATCACAGATGAAAGTCAACCTGTCCGGTTGCTATGCGCGATCGTTGAGGAAAGGCGGAAACAACAGGACGTGCGAAGATGTCGAACCGTTTGTCTTCTTGCACGTCGCATCCTAAAAGATTTTTTTTCTATCAATCCCGACAGGCCACAGCCGCCTCCCACACTCTTCCTCCTCCTTCCTTCCTCGCTCGTCAGCCGCCACAGCCACCGCACCCCTCCTCCTCGATCTCGTTCCTCTCGCATCCTCCTACGTTGGACGCCGCTAGGCTCCTCCCTCTCTCCTCCCAGCCCGGCGCAGGAAGATCCATGGGTAGCAGAGAGGAGGAAGGTGGGGAAGGGGATGGACAGGATCCAGTCGCTCCGGGCTGTAGGACGCCGCTACGGTCCTCCCTCTCTCACCCCTTCCTCTCTCCTCCTAGCCCAAGGAGCAATAGATAAGAACTGTGGGGCTTTCAGCTCCTCTCTCGTCGCGACTCCTGCGACCTCGCCAATGGTGCTCGCTTGGCCGGTGTGTGGGCGGCGGCCTGGAGTTTGGTCCTCGGCATGAACTCGACCCCCGAGTCTAGCTGAAGTGCCCCGTGGTTGGTTTGTCCTCCCACCTACAGATCCCCTCTTGCTCATTCTCCTCCTCTCCCCATATTTTCCTCTGTTGTTTGTATTCCTTCAATCTGCAGGGATTGTGGGAAGCAAATGTACGTGGGTGAGTTATTTCTTTTGTGTGCAAGTCTCTTCCATGTTGTTCTATCGATTCCTTGATGCTCTGTTCATGACTGACTCTGTTCTTGTTTTATCCTTTTTACCTTTGTAGGGAGTTGTTCTACTTTCTCCCTCGAGGTAAGTTTGCTGGGTAGAGGCTTACTCCTCTCGTGTTTTGTTAGTTTGAGCAATGTGTACCTGGACGAACAAGGAATGTCCCAGCCACTGGTACCCTACTTTGTTTTGTGAAAATTTTGGTTTTGTTTTGATTTGGTTGTGTGTCTGTGCTTGCGATCTAGGTGGGTTGAGTTGCGGTTTGGTTGGAGGTGTTGGTGTTGTTTAAGACACCCACTGCGTTTGCCGTTTTCAAGGTTCTGAACGAGGGCAAGCTTGACAAGATCAAGGTGAGCGCTGACCATCGCCTGAGCTCTTGATTTGGTTTCGATTACTCACATCTAATCTGATCTCTGCCTGTTTTCTGGACCAATGGAGCTTTGTGTTCATCTTTGTCTATAGGATTTATGGAAGGAGTTCACTACATCGGACTCGACGAGAAAGGTTGTGCTTCATTTTTTATCATTTCGATGGCAAAATAACTTCTCTTTTCGAAACACTTAGTACATGATCTATCTATGACATTATAACAAAGGAATTCAGCAAAATCAATCTACTTGAATGAGCAAGAATTCGTGCTGTGGCTCCTGAGCTATATGTCCCTTTTCCAAATGTTAGAAAGGTTATCTTAAATTAGTTGTCGCGTAGAAGTTGGTTAGGGCAACTAGGCTCATTTAACGTTTGCCTGACATCTTTGAACCACAAGAAACACTCCACAACTGAACTCACTTAGGCAGGCTGATAAATGATATCACGTCTGTGCACTGGATTATTTAGAATACTAGACTTTCCACCAACTTACAAAAATGACAAGTGACATTTATGACTGCACTTACTTTTTGTGAGCCTATTTGCTCAAAATAATGAGGCTGAATGGTTCAGTTAGACACTGAACTGCTTCTTCCTGGTGATATCCACTATTTTTTTGGGGGATATATAAAGTTCTTGATAAGCTGTGAGATAATTCATATGCCTCTCGGTCATATTTCTTATATTATGTATACTTTTTTTACCGACTCAATATAACTCACGCAATATAACTTCATGCAAATAGGCTCAAGTTTCAGCTTTAAGGAATAAGCAGGTTAGCGGACATGCATCCCCTGACCTCCTTATTCCTTGTCCAAGCTTGATGGATGTGACAATGCACATCACAAATGGTTCATTCCGTGTAACCATGTGATGCAAGTCACCTCACACTCCAGAGGCTCAAGCGTATCTCATTGCACACGATCACGTTTTGCCTATCACTACACACACTTCTCCGCTAACCTTATGTCATGAGGGGTGTTAATAGTCTTGCCCTGTAGTAGTGTGAAGATCTGGAGGACGCAGGCCATGGTCTCCTCCAGTGTGCAGGTCCAAGATCTGTCTCCCTTTTGTTCATGTGTCTGCCTTTTTTATTTTGAAAGCAGTGTGGGTTTTAATCTGGAAGTTGTGAGAACTTTTCTGTAATTTGCAAGGAAATTTTTGGAAGTTGTGAGAATTTTCTAAAAGGTTCACAAAGATTTCTGAATGTTTGTCCAAATTGATGTAAGTTGTTCAGTTTCTGAAGCCGTGTGTAATTTCCGAAACTTGATCTGAACCTATGCTTTTATGATTTTTTTGCTAAATTTTAAAGTTCACAAAATTAATTACTAGAAGTCATATATTTTTTAAAGTGTAACACATACGCCAACATCCCTCCGGTGTTTATCTGGAAATAGCTGTCAGGCTTCCTCGGTGGGTAACGCTAGATAGCTATGCCCATATGTTTGGCTTACAACATCTTACAATTTCTTAAACAATAAATGTGGTCCACTCTAACCACGATGATTGCATACATGATATATGTGCCCCAAATGACAACATGACATGCATAAAGAAAAGTAAATCAAGACTGGTGATTTGAATATATGATATGAAGTCCTTTAGTTTGTGCAGTATTCTAATCACAGGTCATCAGGAAAACTTATTTCGGTTGCCTTGCCGTTTTTTTTTAAAAACAACTGTGTTTTCATTGCCTACAAAGAAACATGCGCCATAATCTATTACCATATACTCAGTTAAAAGCACAACAATGTTAGAAAAATGAGAGAAAACTAGAAATCCCCTCAAAAAAATAAAATAGCCACAAGTTAAATGATGATAAAGAAGGACCACAAGATGATGCAGATGAACATGCTTGCTACAGGTATTGCCTTTTTATTTTAAAAATCTAATATGGCTTGCCTATTTTTCATGGGGAAACTAAGGGTACCTTATTTACTATTTAGTTATTTAAGACAGATTAGTTTGACTGCATGCTTCCTAAGGTGCCTTCTGTTTTGGAATAGTTGTAGACGCTGATTTCTTGATTTTCTTTGGTAGGATGTATTGCGCATACAACTGGAATCTTCTTATCTTCCAATCTATTTCCACAACCCTAAATTCCCCCAGTATGACTATTTATATATAATAATTTCATAAGGCAACTATGAAGTTCGAGATTATTGACTGAAACTCAAGGATTTTTCAGGTGATTATGCACTAACAATTCATTTTATCTCTATGATCTCCTCATGAACACAACCATAGTGCAGGATGCTGCTGCCCAAATTGTCATTTATCTTTGATATTCCTTTATGTTTGGGCTACTACCTATCCAGATCACTGAATGATACAAAGGTGTCTTCCCTGTCTTTGTTTCTATATTATCCCTTTATGTTGGGGCTGGTGTTAGGTTCCACTGGATGAAATATCAGCTCGTGTTTATTGTGTTCTAGAGAAGTTAGAGGAGTGATTAGTGTGCTTTTTTATAATGAGTGTGTGGATGCATACATATAGTAGAGGGGCAAATAAAATTGTCTATTTTTTGCAAGTATATGTGGATGCACATCAAGTGTTTTCTGTTTTTGTAAGAGAACCTGCTGCCCTATAACGTTGGTTTAATTTGTCGATGGTACCTCTTTGTTATTTTATACAAGCTTAGGAACATGCCCATGAGTATATACTTAGTGTATGTTTGGCCAGATTAGTTAACTTATGTTGTTCCTATGCTTCAGGAGACTGCAACTAACATCTGGACGGGAATAAACCAAAAGGTTTGAAGAATCTGGTCGTAGGGACATTCAGGGAGAAGTTTAGGTTGGCATTTTGATACATTATGTCCACTGTGCACTGTAATGATTATAATCTGGTTGGTTTTCTATCTTTACTGTGCATTCACTACATTCAGCTCTTCGTTAGTGTGCACGAGGACAACGATGTACAGAGATTAAATAAGGTTTAATCATTGATCGGTTAAAATGTTAAAACCGGGTGTTCTTTTATCTCTGGCAAATGTATAGTGTATGCTAAATATTTATATGGCACCTATCGTCCTAACCTCTATGTTACCTGAATAAGATACTCATCCCGATCGAGATTAATTGACGCTGCTCAAGTATATATTTTCAAAGATAATTTCTCCTTGTTTTTCATCTCAATGGGCTTGAATTTCTCTCCTAAATAATAGGACATTTCATTTATTATCCTACATGCTTGCCAAGGCATATGTTTTATTTTAAATAAGACTATATACTATTAAGTTAAAATGTGTATATTTATATCATTATATGCAACAATCCATCGTGTTTTCTATTAGAGGGGATTAAACCAAGGATTTTATTTTCATCGCGGGCATGGCTTTAGCGTGCCTGTGCGCCATTTGGCGCAACGGGTCCACTAGTAAAAATAAATTTTCCCTATAAAAAACCATTTTTGGCCTTAGAAAAATGAATTTAAATAAAATACAAAATAACTTTTAAATAATATTTTCATGGTTTTTGGAAGTACTTTAGATAATAGGTTCCAAATAAAATCTTTGAGGTAAAACATTTAGCCTAATTTAAGGACTCGTAGTACGAACCTCAGTTCGGGTTTCTTTGAAAACCTAAATCAAATAAATACTTTTTGGCTAAAATAATATTTTATAAAAATAGTTTTATGTCCTATGCATATGGCATGATCATTGGACAAAGATTTGAATCGAGGAGATGAGTCTAGAGAGTAGGAGGATTTTTTTGAATTAAAGCACACACAACCAAACAAGCAAAGGGAAAGCAATCAAACATTCATAAACACACAAAAGTTTTAATTGGTCCAAAAATTTAAACTTTATTAGCATAGTGATGTGATACAGAATACATGGTGTGACAACCCCTCACAGCAGCTGGACACCTTCAGCAATCGAAAGGTTGACGGCTTCTTTCAAGCTACCGTGCAGCCCGCTCCGGCGACCTTGACCCGACGTGCAGCTCCCACACGCAGGGTAGGACGCGTCACCGCATTCCACACATGGATCCACGTGCATAGAAGCACTCGTGCACATGAACTGGTCTTGAAGGGAGGCCCTTCTCTACACGGAAGCAACGCCTGGCGCGTGGGGTGGCTCTCGGCCAAGATGATATGGTGCAGTCGTGTGGCAGGATCTGAGGGCATCCGTTGAGCGCCCTCCGGCACACGACGTGCAGCACAGCGACACCCTCCGGCATGGCTGATCACGGCCACGGTCCTACAAGCATGTGCGGCATGGCTACAACCTCCCTGTGTCCCGCGTGCGGCGCTCGACCGCGACTCCCATGGCAACGCTCCCCTGTGCCGGTAGCTAGCCGCTCGACAGCGCCGTCGAATCCATAACCATTGTGTTCAGACTCTATATCTGACGGACTGTATGAATTTGATGTATATGTCTATCTGATTAGCTTTAGTACTGTTTTCATTTTATTCCACGCCTAGATGCAGGTTTTGTCGGTGGCAACGAGGACCGTAAGGGCATGGTTAATAGTATAGCCAACTGCTGGCTATATAATGTTGTCATGTCATATAATCATCATATATAGTCATTCATACAATAAGGTTAGTTATAAGGTTGGCTATAAGAGTACTACTTTCTTTCACCTTCTCTTTATCTTTTTTTTCACATTTATTGCATTTGTTTAGAAGTACGCATATAGCTAGGCTCTTGCACGAGAGTCCATTCCCACCATTTTTTCATATCTCTCTCTTCCACATACGCAAAAATGCCATATAGGCGGGCTATAAGCTCACTATTGTACTTGCTCTAACGCTAACGCATTTGTTTGCCGCCGCCGGTGCCCTGGGCGAGCCGCGTGGGATGACGCGTGTGTTCGATGCGCAGGCGACCGAGTGAACGCCCAACATGTAGAGGACTGGCCGCCCACAGCACACACACCCACCATCTGCCTTCGCTCCTGTGCCAAGGCTCCATCCCGTCCTAGCACTCTGCCATGTCGTGATCAAAGAACCGATGGCGTCGGCACGTCACTTGCTGCCGACCTACCCCGACCAGTACCCCACCGCAGAGTCCGTCAATGCTCCCGCTGTCGACTTCAATGTTCTGGCCATCCTATTCGCATTGCTCTGCGTCATCGGTCTCAACGCCATTACCGGATGCACACGCTCCCGATGCATCCTAGGCGGCATCAGCCATAACGCCTTCCTGTTCTGACATGGCAGCGGCGAACAAGGGACTCAAGAAGAGGGCATTCATGACGTTGTTGAAGCTGATGTATGAGGACACCGTGGCAACGTCCGTCGCAGTGCGTGGTGTTGATATATCTACTTCATTCTTGTCCATTATTCCACATTATTATATAATTCTTATGCCTTCTTCCTCTGAATATGCAAGGTACACCACAAGGAGGGAAAAACCTGGAAACTGGAATTTTGTACCGGAAAACCAAGAAAAAGGCAAAAAATTACCAGACTCCAAATGACCTAAAACTTCACGGAGATATTTTTTGGAATATTTAAGAATTTCTGGGACAAAAATATACCAGAGGGGACCACAAGCCAACTGGGCGTGCCCTGATGGCTTGTGGGGCCCCTGTTGGCCCTCCGACGCCCCTCTTCTCCTATATTGTGTGTTTTACCCTGGAAAAAATAATAAGCAACCTTTCGGGATGAAGCGCCACCGGCTGCGGAAAACTGGGCAGAGGCCCTTTTGCACTCCGACAGTTAGATTTTGTCGGGGAAATTCCTCTCCGGGAGGGTGAGATCGAAGCCATCATCATCACCAACGCTTCCTCCTTCGTGAGAGGACCAATCTTCATCAACATCTTCACTAACACCATCTCATCTGCAACCCGAGATCATCTGTTGTATTCAATCTTTGCCAAAACCTCAGATTGGTACTTGTGGGTTACTAGTTGTGTTGATTACATCTTGTAGTCGATGCTTGTTGGATTACTTGGTGGAAGAGATTATGTTCCAATCCTTAATCATCATTATTATACCTCTGATCTTGAAACATGTTGATGATGTGTGAGTAGTTACTATTGTTCCTGAGGACATGGGAGATGTCTTGTTATAAGTAATTTTATGAAGTTGGTATTCGTTCGATATTTTGATGATATGTATGTCGTTACTTATCTTAGTGGTGTCATGTGAACGTCGACTACATGACACTTCACCATGATATGGGCCTAAGGGAAGTCATTGTGGAGTAACAAGTAGATGATGGGTTGCGAGAGTGACAGAAGCTTAAACCCCAGTTTATGCGTTGCTTCATAAGGGGCTGATTTGGATCCACACGTTTCATGCTATGGTTAGATTTATCTTAATTCTTCTTTCGTAGTTGCAAATGCTTGCGAGAGGGGGTAATCATAAGTAGGTTGTTTGTTCAAGTAAGAATATCACCTTAGCACTGGTCCACCCACATATCAAATTATCAAAGTAGCGAATGCGAACTAACTCAACATGACGAACATGACTAGACGGAAATTCCTATGCGTCCTCGGGAGCACTTGCTTAATGTAAATGTACTTTTAGGCCCATCCTTTGCTACAAAAAGGATTAGGCTACCTTGCTGCACCTTTGTTACTTTTGTCACTTGTTACTTGTTACAAATTATCTTGCCACAAAACTATTTGTTATTGTTACTCGCAGCACTTGCAGAGAATACATTGCTGAAAACCGATTGTCATTTCCTTTTGCTTGTCGGTGGGTTCGACACTCTTACTTATCGAAAGGACTACGATTGATCCCCTATACTTGTGGGTCATCAAGACTCTTTTCTGGTGCCATTGCCGGGGAATGAAGCGCCTTTGGTAAGTGGGAATAGGTAAGGAAATTTTTTCTATACGTGCTGAAAGTTACTATTGCTTGTCACTATGAACGGTCACCCTTTGAGTGTCTTGTTCGGGGCATCTTCACCTCGGATGAAAGATGAGAAAGTTGTTCCTCAACCTACTGAACCTACTGAAATTATTTATTATGAGATTCCTTCGGGTATGCTTGAAAAACAATTATCTAATCCATATGATGGTACGACTCATCCTGATTACCATTTGATATTCGTCGATGAGGTTTGTGGATTATTTCAGCTTGCATGTTTGTCTAGGGACAAATTTAGAAGAAAGTTTTCCCATTATCTTTGGAGGGAAAGTCTATAATGCACACTTGCCCTAACCATGTGCTCTCAACAGAAATGATTATACAATTTTTTTATGCTCGACTTTTTCATGATGATCGATTACTACTAGATTCTTCTTCTACTAGCTCTTATATGAAAAAACTATCGAATTCAAATGGGATATTCTGGAAAAATTAAATGCGACTATGAAGATTGGTAACTCGACGAAGGTAAAGAGTCAGGTATAAAACTCAATTTTGATTGTGTTAAATCTTTTATGGAAACTAATGCCTCCCATGAGTTTAGCAATAAATATGGTCTTGACTCTGAAATAGTAGCTACTTTGTGTGAATCATTTTCTATTCATGTTGATTGTCGGTACATCGATCCTAAGCCACAAGAATCCAGCCTGTAACACATCACATCACTTTGCGGCCTCACGCACGGTTAACTCCATGGCTGCCACCTTACCTGGACCGGGACCGTTTGCGTCTTTTGGCTCACGTATGTGAATGTGTCGCTAGCATTCAAATGTCAAAGAATCCGGGTCGACATGACTAGTCATAGAACCCAAGTGGCACATCCATATAGGAACAAGCATACGTAACTCAACAATGCAGGTGTCGGACTCTAGTGTGTGTAGACGTGTCATAGCAAGCTACAAGGACTCCATTACGCCGTGGGACATAAATGTCATCACTGCATGTAGACGAGTCGTAGCAGGCCACAGGGACTACATTACACCGTGAGACATTTCCCCGAAGGGGCAGACACAGCAACAAGGAAGGATACATGCCGGTCAATCAATATGTCTTGAGCAATAGCAAGCTACCAAGGCTCCATGGAAGCACAAAGAGGCAGTTCCCTGTAAAGAGTACTACTAAAGGCACACCACTAGATGTCGAATTCCATACATATCGTTGCACATCACATGTATGCACGACATGCCCGATATGCATAGATGCAACTATGGCATCACGACATAACCATACAACAACATATCATTTATTTAGAAGGCTCATAAGAGCCAACATAGTGTGATATTACAAATAGGGGTCACATGACCCAACACACAAGTCATACAAGCAACAAGCGAAAGCTGAACATGTCTGGGTACACACATCTAGAAAATAAGAAGGCTGAGGGATCCTGTCTATCTACAAGACCCTCCATAGGAACCAGATCTATGACTCGGATTCCAAGCTAAATGGTCAACATCGATCTTATTGTAGAAACCACTAGCGGGACTGGAGTCTCCTCTGCAAAACATAATTAAGCAACAATGAGTACCGAGTACTCAGCAAGACCGACATCAGAACTAACTACATATGCATCGGTATCAACAAGGGGGTTGTGGGGTTCAATGCAGCAAGCCAGCTTTGACTCAGTGGCTATCCTGTACTACGACTTTCACAACTCTGAAAAGTTTTGTGAAGCGTACACGAGTCCACTAACACCACAACAATACACCACCATGGATCCGCTCCGCCTTCCTATGAGAGTGCCATCCACGGTACTCACACTTGTCTTGAAGCTTTTATGAGTAACCCTTTAAATTGTTTATGGACCATATAAGTCTCCAAATAGTCCATATCCGCAGACGCGGCTATTCGAATAGATTGATTACCCTGCAGGGGTATACTTCGTCACACATGCTCCCGCCACTTAACGCTATGTGCTCATAAAAAGGCACCTCAACAACCTTCAAGCGGAAGCCTAGCGAGGGAGTCAGCCACGACCTGACTAACCACACAAGACTCTAGTCCAGGTTTATCGCCTATTTGAGACTGAACCCGCAAGGATGTCCGATCAAAGTTTCCTCAATGGCCCGAAACGATGTGTATAGGGTTCCCAAGCTCACCTCGACGGATGGTACTACGCTTGGTACACCGGGCGACGATGCCTAGTCTGTCCCAAGCCCACCTGTACGGGGTGCCACTCGATAGACTACTAGCATGTCCTACAAACACCAGAAACTAGTTGCAACTCCTGGATAGAGATCAAGTGGATTAATAATTTGAGAGAGTCAATTAAGGATCCCAATGTGCGGTAGTAGCTAGTCTTGGATAACATACACATGACTCAATTCTTAAGGGCGGTCCCAATGAGACAACCCGCCATGTACTCCTACATGGCCTTTCATCGCTACCTTTACCAAATCGGGTTCAACACTTAACTCTCACCATCAGATCACATTCAGTTCACTCTGGTTCATTACCCAGATGAATCAGACCTGACACAACTCTAAGCATAGCAAGCATAGCAGGATAAAGGCACAACATGGCTCAAGCATCTACCCTGTATGCTAGGTTGCATGGTTCAACTATTTATTGTGACAATGGCAGGTCATGCAGAGGAATGGGTTCAACTACCGGAACATGTAAAAGTTGAAACATTTTGTCCCAATGCAATAGGTGAGAGCAAGAGCGGGAGAGTGGGATTGTATCGAAGATGTTCAAGGGGGGGGGTTGCTTGCCTGATAAGACGATCACACTTTACTGCTCATCAGATGGATACTTGACCGTATCCTCCGGAACAGTGCCTAACACGAAGAACAACCATCGAAGGGGGGATAAATCAAAACACATAAAATGCTACATTATGATGCATTAATATGACATTGCAATATGATGTGGTTGAGCTAATGCATCTAGCAACAGATTTAAATGAAGTAGGTTTGAACTCAAGATTCAAATTCAACTTCATATATGGAGTTACATAATGCATTTGAACTAAAATGTCCAAGTTCACCTATTTAGGTTGATTTAACCTGCATGAAAATGGTACAGATGGATTCTTTGAATTTTTTTGATCAATTTTCATATATAAATTATTTTCATCTGACTTGCAGATTAATTTATATGAATTCTCTAAGGTTTTAGCATTTTCTGGAATTTATTTAAATCCCTAAATACATTTATTGCGTCAGCCATGCATGAGCATGACGTCAGCCTCGTCAACCGACCCGGTCCAAGTCAAAACTGACTAGTGGGACCCACTGGTCAGTGACCCAGTCGCTAAGAAGGGTCAAATCCCGCGCTGACTGGGGTTTGACCCGCTTGCGGGACCCACTGTCAGTTACTGCGGGGGTAATTAACTGCGAGGTTAGTGCTAATGATGCGACCACGTCAGCACTGACCGGACTTTCGTCGGCGGCGACCATCCTGATGGCGGAGGCTCGCCAGAGTTGCTCCTCCGACCACCATTTGGCACGCGGGACGGTGCTATCGGACGTGCGAAGGGAGCTGCACCCATCCCATCCGATGGGACGGTGTGGGGCGGCCCGTAGCATCGCGGCGACGATGGCTACGGTGGCTGGAGCTCGGGCCAGCACCATCTCGAGGCTACGAGCTGTGGACGGGGAAGCTAGGGGCGGCTACGGTTTCTTGCAACCGCCCTAAGCACGATGAGGTGCTCGACGACAAGCCTTGGGGGCTCCAGCCATGGCGGCGAGCTCGCTCGCGGCGTCCGGAGTTCAGTCGAGGATGGTCGCGGCGCTGCAAGAGGGGAACGACAATTGGGCTAGGGGAGTGGGACCGGGGCCTCACTACGGAGCGGTTGGCGTTGACAGCGGGGTCAGGGGTGCTCCGGAGGCGGCGAATTAAACGACGAGGCCCGTCGGTGCCAAGGACGAAGACGGCGACGCTAATGGCAATGGAGGGCGTCCGGGCTTTTGTGGCTCGATGGGGAGGATGACGAGGACGCAACGGACGTTTTGGGGGGCTCAGGAGGGCACGGGAGGCGGCGAGCTAAGCTAGCGACGTCGACGAGCTTCGGTTCATGGCGGCAATGGCGACAGAGCGAGGGGAGAGGGGAGAGAGCGGCGAATGGATGGAGATGGTTCGAGGGAGGCTCCGTGGCGCTCCAAGGGGCCTCCAGAGGCAGGCAAGCGAGCAAGAGGTGGCCAGGGCATCACTGGCGCCGCACCACGCACCTGCCTATCCTCCTGGCAGGAGGTGGAAGAAGACCCCCCTGCCCGTGGTGGGCTGGGCTGGGCCACTTCCCCCCTGGGCCAGGTGAGACAGGTAAGCCTTTCTCCTTTTTTTCCTTTTTTCCTTTTTTTATTTCCGCAGTTTGTTTCTGATTTAGTAAAAATACTAAATCAATTTATAAAAATAGGAAACTTTTTCTGGGCACTAATTGAAACATTCCAAAGGCCCTGGCCAAGTTTCATATTTATTGGAGCTATAAAATTATTTATATTTTTTATAACTCCAATTCAGATATTTATTGATTTAATTCAATAAAAAATGACTTTGAAAAATATGAATCACCTCTGGTTGATGCTTCCACATTTTTCTAGAAATGATGAACATTTTAGAAGGCCACTTTGGTTCATTGAAAAATATTTTGGTTGAACCTATTTGAATTCAAATAATGCTAGGGTTTGATCATCCCCATTTCAAGTTTAAAGAAATTTTAAACATGGTGCAAACTCAAACATGAGCCTAGTGCATGCTAAAGCTAGGGATGTGACAACTCACCCGCACTTAAAAGAATCGCATCCCGAGATTCTGGACTCGACGAAAAAAGAGCCGGATACTCAAATCGAAAACAATCTTCACGCTCCGAGGTAGCTTCATTCTAAGAATGATGCGACCACTGAACCATCAAAAACTTGATATTCCGAAGCCGGGTGACACGCTCAGCTTGATCGAGAATACAGACATGATATTCTCGATATGAAAGATCATCTTGAAGATCAAGCATTTCATGGTCCACTCCACGGATAGGATCCTTGAAGCAACGCCTGAGTTGAGAAACGTGGAAGACATCATGAACTCGGGAAAGATGCGGGGGCAGTTCCAATTGGTAGGCAACCTCTCCTCGTTTAGCACGAATGCGAAAAGGACCAATGTAACGAGGAGCCAATTTGCCCTTGATACCGAAACGATGGGTACCCTTCAGAGGAGTAACCCGGAGGTAAGCCTTTTCGTCCACCTCATAAGTTACTTCCTTATGATGGCGATCATACTGACTCTTCTGACGAGATTTTCGCGGATAATGCGAACTTGCTCTTCTTCTTCCTAGATCATGTTTGGCCCAAAGAATTGTCTTTCCCCGGTCTCTGACCAGTTCAAAGGTGTCCAATTTTCGTCCATAAAGAACTTCAAAAGGAGCTTTGCCTAGACTGATTGGTAGCTGTTGTTATATGCAAACTCGACAAATGGAAGACACTTCTCCCAATTCATTCCGAATGAGATGACACAAGCTCTGAGCATGTCTTCGAGAATCTGATTGACTCTTTTAACCTGACCACTTAACTGAGGGTGAAAAGCAGTGCTAAAGGAGAGATGGGTTCCCATAGCATTCTGGAAACTTTCCCAAAATCGAGTGGTGAAAAGACTTCCACGGTCTGAATTGATTTCCAATGGAACACCATGCAGGGACACTATTCTAGAGATGTACAAATCAGCCAACTGACTAGCAATGATACTCTCTCAGACGGGAAGGAAATGAGCCACTTTGGAAAGGCGATCAATAACCATGAAGATTGCATTATTTCCTTTCTTGGTCCTGGGAAATCTGGTGATGAAGTCCATTTCAACTTTGTCCCATTTCCACTCAGGAATAGCTAAAGGCTAAAGGGTGCCAGTAGGTCTCTGATGCTCTGCCTTCACGCGACGACAAACGTCACAAGTAGCAATGAATTGAGCGATTTCCCTCTTCATTCTAGTCCACCAGAACCTTTGGCGTAGGTCCTGATACATCTTGGTGCTGCTAGGGTGAATGGTGAGAGGAGATTCATGAGCCTCCTTAAGGATCAACTCTCAAAGTTGTTGCTTTTTAGGAACTACCAGCCAATTCCCAAAGTATACTACACCTCTATCATCAATGGAGAAACTACCAGCAAATCCCTTTTCAACATTATCCCTGATCCGGGTAATACCCGCATCATATTGTTGGCTTGTTATAATCTAATCCTCCAGAGTAGGTTTTGCAACCAAGATTGAAAGGGATCCGCGGGGAACAATGTGGAGATTAAAGCTTGCAAAATCCCTCATGAAGAAGGGGTTGACCTTGTTGCAACATAAGATTGTTGCAGTAGGATTTACGACTTAACACATCCGCCATGACATTTGCCTTGCCTGGGGTGTAAGTAATTCCTAAGTCGTAATCCGTATTCAGCTCTAACCATCGTCTTTGTCTGAGATTCAGATCTGGTTGAGTGAAGATATACTTCAGGCTTTGGTGATCGGTGTAAATCTCGCAATGATTACCAAGAAGGCAATGTCGCCATACCTTGAGTGCATGGACTACTGCCGCAAGCTCCAAATCATGTGTTGGATAATTTTCCTCATGTGGGTGCAACTGTCGGGATCCATTGGCGATCACATGTCGGTCTTGAATAAGAACACATCCAAGTCCTTGTCTGGAGGCGTCACAATAGATGACGAAGTCCTTGGAGAAGTCAGGTGACACAAGCACGGGAGCAGAGGTCAAACTCTACATCCTTGTCAGGCAGAATGCGTGGCAATTCTTCTAGGAAGACATCCGGAAAATCTCTTACTACCGGTTTATCTTCAAGCTCAGGAAGAGGGTTGGCATTGGGTGAATAGAGATGATGCTTTGCAACTCGTGTTGAAACATGGACTATCTTGCCAGATGGATACGTAAGCTGAACAGACCCGGTGGAGCAATCGATCTTGGCATGGTGAGCTATCATCCAGTCCATACCCAAGATGATATTAATATCTGAAGACTTGAGAGCTATCAACGAAGCAAGGAATACATGTCTATCAACACGGATTTCATTTCCATGGCTTATTCTTGTGGTCTACCATCTAGACCCTGGAGTCTGAATTTCAAGAGCAGTTGCCATAGCGCAAAATGACATGTCATGCAACCGGGCATAGCCTTCCGAGATGAAGGAATGCAATGCTCCAGTATCAAATAGAACTGATGCTGGATGGCAATTGACAAGGTGCGCCCCAAGGAGAACTTCTGGATCATCATTAGCTTCTTTGGCTGAGAGGTGATTCACACATCCCCATTCAGTGATGGTTGGCTTGGCATGGATCACCTTGACTGGTGTATTATCATGGCCAACAAACTTTCCAGAGTGAGGTGAAACACCATTGGACTGAGTGCAATTGCGAGCGATGTGGCCTGGTTCTTCGCACTTGTAGCAGATCACAGAAGTATGACGTGGAACCGCATTGACAAGCGGTCCACCAATAGGTTTGGGTGGAGCATTTGCCTGAGTTGGACGAAGCGCCACATAGTATGGCCTTGATGCATATCCAGGTGGAAGTGATGAGTTCGGAACCCAAATCCGGTGCTTGTGAGATCCAGAACCGGAGGTAGAAGCCAAATCATGGTTATGCTTGCGAGACTCTTCATAAGTGAACTGAGCTGTCTCTGCATTAATGGCCTTGTTCACAAGAGCTTGGAAGGTGTCGCAATGATGCAAGTGAAGGTCACGATGCAACTTTGGGTTGAGACCCTTTCTAAACCTAGCTTGCCTCTTGGCATCCGTGGACACTTCTTCTGTGGCATAACGTGCAAGGTTCTCAAACTCTCGACTGTAAACATCTACAACCATCTTACCCTGGGTAAGGTTACAAAACTCTTCCCTCTTTCGGTCCATGAGACCCTGAGGAATATGATGCTTGCAGAAAACCTCTTTGAATTCTTCCCAGGTAGGAATCTGGCCAGCTGGAATTATAGTCTCGTAGTTCTCCCACCATATACTAGCAGGACCCTCCAAGAAATATGTAGCATACGTGACCTTGTGAGCCTCGGCCACGTTCACGGAAAGCAGCTTATTTGCAATGCTACGGAGCCATTCATCTGCATCGAGTGTCTCAATGGAGTGATGGAAGGTGGGTGGGTACAGCTTGATGAAGTCACAGATGGTCACTGTTCCAGCACACTGATGTGTGGTGTTTTCCTGAATACGTGCCAGCAAGCGATTTGACTCACGCTTGTCTTTCTCAATGCCTAGCATGAATTGTGCCAATGAGGATGAATCCGGCAGAACTTCAGCATCTCTAGTTCCACGTCTCTGGCCCTTCTTGCGACCAATGGCAACTTGGATACTGTGAGACATCCTGAGGATGAGAAACTAGGATTAGACAAGGCGGCATACCAGATAGATAGGAAGGAATGCAAAAGCATTTGATCTTCAAGAAATCCTAGGGAAAATTGGACAACATAATGGCTGTGAATGCTCAAAAATGAGACATCCTGCAAAATATTTAGGTGCCACGACACCTTAACATGACAATCTCAATATTCTGATTGAGCTAACAAGCTACACAGATGACACTTGAGGACTAGAATGCACTCACGTCAACCATTCCTACAAGTCTACGGAATAGTAACTCGAGATCCTGTTAGATAGGTAAGAGGCCTAGTTCTTAATCCCCGTAGAAAAAGGAGAGGGTGACTCAGAATCAGAATAACACGGGGAAAGGAGTAAAAAGAGCCTTACGTTCCCTTGCACAATCAATTCCTTTATATAACTAAAGAGTTGCTAGACTCAACATCGACCGGTTTGGCTTGGTAATCCTACAGCCAGTCAGCTCTGATACCAACGCTGTCGGGACCCCGATCCTAAGCCATAAGAATCCAGCCTGTAACACATCACATCACTTTGCAGCCTCACACACGGTTAACTCCACGGTTGCCACCTTACCTGGGCCGGGACTGTTTGCGTCTTTTGGCTCACGTATGTGAATGTGTCGCTAGCATTCAAATGTTAAAGAATTCGGGTCGACATGACTAGTCATAGAAGCCAAGTGGCACATCCGTACAGGAACATGCATACGTAACCCAACAATGCAGGTGTCGGCCTCTAGCGTGTGTAGACGAGTCATAGCAAGCTACAAGGACTCCATTATGCAGTGGGACATAAATGTCATCACTGCACGTAGACGAGTCGTAGTAGGCTACAAGGACTACATTACACTGCGAGACATTTCCCCGAAGGGATAGACATAGCAGCAAGGAAGGATACATGCCAGTCAATCAATGTGTCCTGAGTAGTAGCAAGCTTCCAAGGCTCGGTGGAAGCACAAAGAGGTAGTTCCCTGTAAAGAGTACTACTAAAGGCACACAACTAGGTGTCGAGTTCCATACATATCATTGCACGTCACATGTACACACGACATGTCCGGTATGCATAGATACACCTATGGCATCACAACATAACCATACAACAACATATCATTTATTTAGAAGGCTCATAAGAGGCAACATAGTGTGATATTACAAACAGGGGTCACATGACCCAACACACAAGTCATACAAGCAACAAGCAGAATCTTAACATGTCTGGGTACAGACATCTAGAAAATAAGAAGGCCGAGGGAGTCTGTCTATCTACAAGACCCTCCATAGGAACCAGATCTCCGACTGGGATTCCAAGCTAAATGGTCAACATCGTTCTTATCGTAGATACCACTAGCGACACTGGAGTCTCCTCTGCAAAACATAATTAAGCAACAGTGAGTACTGAGTACTCAGCAAGACTTAGATCAGAACTAACTACATATGCATTGATATCAACAAGGGGGTTGTGGGGTTCAATGCAGCAAGCCAGCTTTGACTCAGTGGCTATCCTGTACTACGATTTTCATAACTCTGAAAAGTTTTGTGAAGCGTACACGAGTCCACTAACACCACAACAATACACCACCATGGATCCGCTCCTATCTTCCTACAAGAGTGCCATCCACGGTACTCGCACTTGTCTTGAAGCTTTTATGAGTAACCCTTTAAATTGTCTAAGAACCATATAAGTCTCCAAGTAGTCCATATCCACGGATGCGGCTATTCAAATATATTGATTACCCTGCAGGGGTGTACTTCGTCACACATGCTCCCACCACTTACCGCTATGTGCTCTTAAAAAGGCACCTCGGCAACCTTCAAGCGGAAGCCCAGCGAGGGAGTCAGCCACAACCTGACTAACCACACAAGACTCTAGTCCAGGTTTATCGCCTATTTGAGACTGAACCCGCAAGGAAGTCCGACCAAAGTTTCCTCAACGGCCCCAAACGATGTGTATAGGGTTCCCAAGCCCACCTCGACGAATGGTACTATGCTTGGCACACCGGGTCATGATGCCTAGTCTGTCCCAAGCCCACCTGTACGGGGTGCCACTCGGTAGACTACTAGCATGTCCTACAAACACCAGAAACCAGTTGTAACTCCTGGACAATCGATCAACTTGAATAATAAGTCGAGAGAGTCAATTAAGGATCCAAATGTGCGGTAGGAGCTAATCTTGGATAACATACACATGACTTAGTTCTTAAGGATGGTCCCAACGAGACAACCTGCAATGTACTCCTACATGGCCTCTCATCGCTACCTTTACCAAATCGGGTGCAACACTTAACTCTCACCATCGGATCACATTCAGTTCACTCTGGTTCATCACCCAGATGAATCAAACCTGACATAACTCTAAGCATAGCAAGCATAGTAGGATAAAGGCACAACATGGCTCAAGCATCTACCAGGTATGCTAGGTTGCATTGTTCTGCTATTTACCGTGACAATGACAAGTCATGCAGAGGAACGGGTTGAACTACCGGAACATGTAAAAGTTGAAACGTTTTGTCCTAATGCAATAAGGTCGAGCAAGAGTGGGAGACTGGGATTGTATCGGAGATGTTCAAGGGGGGTTGCTTGCCTGATAAGACGATCACACTTTACTGCTCCTCAGATGGATACTCGACCGTATCCTCCGGAACAATGCCTAACACAAAGAACAACCATCAAAGGGGGGACAAATCAATACACATCAAATGCAACACTATGATGCATAAATATGGCATGGAAATATGATGTGGTTGAGCTAATGCATCTAGCAACAGATTTAAATGAAGTAGGTTTGAACTCAAGGTTCAAATTCAACTTCATATACGGAGTTCCATACTGCATTTGAACAAAAATGTCCAACTTCACCTATGTAGGTTTCTCTTACATGCATGAAAATGGCGCAGATGGATTCATTGGATTTTTCTCATCAATTTTCATATATAAATTATTTTCATCTGACTTACAGATTAATTTATATGAATTTTCTATGTTTTTAGCATTTTCTGGAATTTATTTAAATCCCTAAATACATTTACTGCGCCAGCCATGCGTCAGGATGACATCAGCCTGGTTAACTGACCCGGTCCAGGTCAAAATTGACCAGTGGGACCCACTGTTCAGTGACCTAGTCGCTAAGAAGGGTCAAATCCCGTGCTGACTGGGGTTTGACCCGCTTGCGGGGCCCACTATCAGTTATTGTGGGGGTAATTAACCTCGGGGTTAGCGCTAATGGCATGGCCACGTCAGCACCGGCCGGACTTTTGCCGGCGGCGACCATCCCGACGGCGGAGGCTCGCCGGAGTTGCTCCTCCGACCACCATTTGGCATGCGGGATGGTGCTATCGGACGCATGGAGCGAGCCACATCCATCCCAGCCAATGGGACGGAGTGGGGCGGCCCATAGCATCGCCGGCGACAACGGCTACGGCGGTCGGAGCTCGGGCCAGCACCTACTCGAGGCTACGGGCTGCGGATGGGGAAGCTAGGGGCGGCTACGGTCTCCTGCAACCGCCCTGAGCACGATGAGGTGCTCGGCAGCAAGCCTCGGGGGCTCCAGCCACGACGGCGAGCTCGCTAGCGGCGGCCGGAGTTCGACTGAGGACGGTCGAGGCACTACAAGAGGGGAACGACGACAAGGCTAGGGGGAGAGGGACCAGGGCCTCACCACGGAGCGGTTGGTGCTGACAGCGGGGTCAGGGGCGCTCCGGAGGCGACGAATCTAACGACAAGGCCCATTGGTGACGAGGACGAAGATGACGGTGCTGGTGGCAATGGAGGGCATTCGGGCTTCTATGGCTCGATGGGGAGGATGGCGAGGACGCAACGGACCTTTTGGGGGGCTCAAGAGGGCACGGGAGACGGCGAGCTAAGCTAGTGATGGCGACGAGCTTCGGTTCATGGCGGCAATGGTGACAGAGCGAGGGGAGAGGGGAGAGAGCGGCGAATGGATGGAGATGGCTTGAGGGAGGCTCTGTGGCACTCCAAGGGCCCTCCAAAGGCAGGCAGGCGAGTAGGAGGTGGCCAGGGCGTCACTGGCACCTCGCCACGCACCTGCCTATCCTCCTGGTAGGAGGTGGAAGAAGACCCCCTATCTTGGGTGGGCTAGGCTAGGCCACTTCCCCCTGGGCCAGGTGAGATAGCTAAGCCTTTCTCCCTTTTCCCCCTCTTTTTCTGATTTTCTATTTCTGAAGTTTGTTTCTGATTGTGTAAAAATACTAAATCAATTTATAAAAGTAGGAAACTTTTCCTGGGCACTAATTGAAATATTCCAAAGGCCGTGGTCAAGTTTCATATTTATTGGAGCTATAAAATTATTTATAATTTTTATAACTCCAATTGAGATATTTATCGAATTAATTCAATAAACAAAGTAACTTTGAAAAATATGAATCACTTCTGGTTGATGCTTCCACATTTTTTTAGAAATGATGAACATTTTAGAAGGCCACTTTGGTTCATTGAAAAATATTTTGGTTGAACCTATTTGAATTCAAATAATGCTAGGGTTTGATCATCCCCATTTCAAGTTTAAAGAAATTTTAAACATGGTGCAAACTCAAACATGATCCTAGTGCATGCTAAAGCTAGGGATGTGACATTGATCTTCCCAAAGAGAAGTTGTTTAAGTATGATCCTCCCATTGAAAAACCGTTAGAGGAACCTATTAAGCTTAAGAAGGAAGAAATAAGTGTTAGTCATGCTGATCCAATTGTTCCCACTGCTTACATTGAGAAACCTCCTTTTCCTGTTAGAGTTAGGGAGCATGCTAAGGCTAGAACCATGGTTATTAAAATTCATGTCAGGACACCTATACCTTCTAAACAAATAAACGCTGAGCCTAAGGTTGCCATTGTTAAAGATCTTTTAGTTAATAACATTGAGTGTCAGGTTATTTACTTTTGTGGAGAAGCTGCTAGGATTGCGAAACCTGCTAGAAATGAACAAGATGTATTAGACAAAAACAATGGTTGGTATGCCTGTTGTTCCGGTTAAAATTGGAGATCATTGTTATCATGGTTTGTGTGACCTCGATGTTATTGTCAACTCTATACCTTTTACCTTATATCAAGAAATGATGGATGACATAGCACCCTCTATGATTGAAGATATCGATGTCACTATTATACTTGCAAACAGAGATCTATTACACCACTTGGGATCATTAGAGCCGTTGATGTTTTTTGTGGAAAAGTCAAATACCCCACTAATTTATCAGTAGTAGGTTCAAAACAAGATAACTTTTGCCCCATTATATTCGGTAGACTTTTCTTGAGCACCATTAATGCTGAAATTAATTGTATTAATGAGAAGGTTAGAGTAAGCTTTGGTGATGTGTCTCATGAATTAAATTTCTCCAAGTTTACCAATCAACCACATGAGAAGGAGTTACCTAGTAAGGATGAAATAATTGGTCTTGCTTCTATTGTTGTGCCTCCTACTTATCCTCTAGAGCAATATTTGCTAGACCATGAGAATGATATGCATATGAATGAAAGGAATGAAATAGATGACATATTTCTTAAACAAACACCTATTCTTAAACACAACTTACCGGTTGATATCTTAGGGGATCCTCCTCCACCCAAGGGAGATCCCGTGTTTGAACTAAAGACTTTACCTGATACTTTGAAATATGATTATCTTGATGAAAAGAAGATATATCCTCTTATTATCAGTGCTAACCTTTCAGTGCATTAAGAAAGAACATTACCTAAAACTCTGCAGAAGCACAAGGCTGCTATTGGATATATTCTCGATGATCTAACAGGCATAAGCCCCACTCTATGTCAGCACAAGATTAATATGGAACCAGATGCTAAACCTGTTGTTGATCACCAACGCCGCTTAAATACCAAGATGAAGGAAGTGGTAATAACTGAAATACTAAAGCTTGTGGAGGCAGGTATAATCTATCCTATTGCTGATAGTAGGTGGGTAAGTCGCATTCATTCTGTTCCTAAGAAAGGTGGTATTACTGTTGTCCCTAATGATAAAAATAAGCTCATTCCACAAACAATCGTAACTGGCTATAGGATTGTGATTGATTTCAGGAAATTAAATAAAGCTACTAATAAAGATCATTACCCCTTGCCTTTTATTGATAAAATGCTAGAAAGATTATTTAAGCACACACACTTTTTCTTTCTGGACTGGATTTTCACAAATACCAGTGTCAAAAGAAGATCAAGAGAAAACTACCTTTACATGTCCTTTCGGAACTTATGCTTACAGGTGTATTCTCTTTGGTTTATGCAATGCACCCGCTACCTTTCAAAGATGTATGATTGCTATATCCTTTGAATTTTGTGAAAAGATTTATGAGGTGTTCATGGATGATTTTTACTTTATGGGACTTCTTTGATGATTGCTTGAGCAACCTTGATCGAGTTTTGTAGTGAGGCGAAGAAACTAGCCTTGTCTTGAATTGGGAGAAGTACCACTTTATGGTAAATGAAGGTATAGTGCTTGGGCATAAAATCTCCGAGCGAGGCATTGAGGTGGACAAAGCTAAAGTTGATGCAATAGGGAAAATGCCATACCCGAGAGATAACAAAGGTAAGAAGTTTCCTTGCTCATGCTGTTTTTTATAGGCGTTTTATTAAAGATTTCTCAAATATTTCTAGGCCGTTAACTAATCTTCTTCAAAAAATGTTCCTTTTGTTTTTGATGATGATTGTGTAGAAGCTTTTGAAATACTTAAGAAGGCTTTAATTTCTGCACCCATTGTTCAACCACCTGATTGGAACTTACCATTTGAAATTATGTGTTATGCTAGTGATTATGTTGTTGGTGCTGTTCTAGGGCAAAGAGTAGACAAGAAATTAAATGTTATTCATTATGACACTAAACCTCTAGACTCTATTCAAATAAATTGTGCTACCCTTGAAAAGGAATTTTTAGAAGTTGTTTTTGCATGTGATAAGTTTAGTCCTTACATTGTCGACTCCAAAGTAACTATTCACACTGATCATGCTGCTATTAAATACCTTATGGAAATACAAAGATGCTAAACCTAGACTCATTAGGTGGGTACTTTTACTTCAAGAGTTTGATTTTCATATCATTCATAGAAAAGGATCTGACACTACTACAGAATGGTCCAAACACGACACATCAATTAGAGACCCTTCGACGAAACTGTGTGCGATGAATGAATTACAAATGGTGTAGTACAAGCTCCGTCACTAATGGAACGATCCGTGTGCGAAGGTGGATCCGTCAAATACGATTCAAAAAGTAGTTGGGTGTGCGATCTACGGCAGATAGTTTGTTCTTATGAATCGTTTGTGATTAGAGAAGATAAAAAAACAGTTACCAAAACTACATACGTGTGCAAAGTACGGCATACAGTTCCCTCAGATAAATTGTGTGCGCTGATATAGCAGAACACAAATGACTCGGCATAACATGATGTGTGCGATATACAACAAACAAGTGAGTAATGAGAATCGTGTGCGAACACCAGAAATAGCACAAATGATTCCTATTGACAAGTTATGTGTGTTGTGGGCAGACGATTGCTGCCAAATAATTGTCAGCCATGGATGAAATCATTACAAACGCTATGTTGGGAAGTGTCATTTGCTTGTATCAATATCACAGACAATTTATTATTTTGAGGCGTGTGCCTCCGCATCAGTCCGTCCTCCTCTCTCACGTCCTGTCATCCCATTGCCGCCCGAGTATTCTAGTGCATGCTTCGGCACCGCTTTTGGGTTTTGGCCACGCGCCCGCTCGATGATCCCGTTCCCGCTCAGAACCGCACAGGTTCCCACGTGCAAAACCATGCTATGGGTCTAACTTCCATGTTCGGTGAAATACCCAATGCTTGCCCGCCTGCTATATAAACCCTCACAGCCAGCGACTCCACATTAACTTCATCCCCCTCTCCCCGTAGTTTGTTTAGTTTGCTTCTCCCCCAATCACCAATGGCACCAGACGTTCGTCGTCGCCCAGCCACTCTGCCAGAGGATAGCTCCATCTAGGAGGCTTCACCGCGTCAGCGTGGCAATCCTCTGAAGCGTGTAGTGCATGTGGCATCCCTGGTGGGTGTGCGCACGTCACCAACCACACGCTTCACCACCGCTGCCCGAAGGCAGTTGGCCACCGCTGGGGCTGCCACCACGCCGTCGTCCGTATTTGCCATGACCCCGCTGTTAGGCTGCGGGGTCATAACCTGCGCCGCTACCAAGGCCCGAATGCAGGAGTTGGAGTTCACTAAAGGCCCGCTGTCGGGCTTCTGCGTCGCAACCCTTGTGTGCTACATCTACTTCCTAGAGAAGGTGGAGCGCCAGGTCCCTCACGCAAATAAGCTCACCGACGCCGTGGCCGGAGGAGAAGCCACAGCGGTGGCGTGGAATGAAGAGATCTATGCAGAGTCCCGTCGCTTCGAGGAGGGGCGTCTTGAGCGTTGGAGGTAGCACTGGCAGGCAACGACACATCTCCGCCAACTCATCAGCAAGCTCCTCCTCCACTTGCTCTTACTGAGCGTGCTCGATTCTGCTGGAAGTAGTACAAAGCCCCTGCATAGTACTAGTATTTAGGGGCTATTTTGTTCACTTCATCTAACTATAGATATTGTTGAACTGTACCACGTACTTTAATTAGCTAGTATATAGTTGAACTAGCTAATTCAGTACGTGGTTGGCAACAATTGGGGAAAAGTTTGTTCGTTGTAGCTGTCGAGTTGAATTGTATTGTACAAAGACTAGTGCTTAATGTATGAATGAAATCCATGTTTAAACTAAATTTCAGTTGCAAAATTACACCCTAATTGTGATTTTGTTTCTACAATACTTGACAAATGCCAGTGCTACAATGTTGACAAATGCCAGTCTTACTAGATCGATAGATGCCAATGTTTCTGATTTGACACATGGCAATTTACCCAGTATGATAGATGCAAATCTTCTTGGATTGTCCGTAATAGGCACACATATCATATTTGAGAAACGTTTGTGATGATGCATTGGACCAGTCCTTCGCGCCAATATTTTGACTTGGCTTACGAGCGAAGGAAAGATAGTTGTCGATCTTCAAACAGGTATTCAACCTGAACCGTTGTGATGTGTGTTCATTCAGATCAAACTATGATGGTTTTTGGTTTGCTACGTGAATTTAGAGGTAAATACTTAGTTAGGCAAACCGTAGATTTTATTCAGTCAAGCTTTCACTTTACATTCATATTATCGAGATACAATATAAAGAAAACCAGTTGCGATGGCCTCCTGCGGCGGCATTCTCGTGCTCCGGGGCACAGTTGTACAATTCTACAACTGAGACCAGAATGTTATGGACTTCAAAATCAAAGAGCCGGTCGTCACGCGATCGACGGGCGCGGGGCTGGGGGGCGACGACTAGCGGCGCTATGAGAAAGCTGTCGGCAGTGACGTCCCAATCCGTTGAGGGGTCCGTGATGGGTGCAGGCACGCGTAAGGGGTGAGCGCCATCGGTGCGGGCACTTGCACTGGGACCGCCGTGGCGTGTGCAAGGGCGCGCATGAGCACGGTGGCAGGAGGAGGCGCTGGCACTTGCATGTACATGAGTTCACACGGGTTGGCGGGGACCTCCCTGACGCCTGCGATTTCCAGCGCTGCGATGATGCTGGGCGACCAGCCCGTCAAGGGATGGTTGCTGGCACGAGCGCGGTGATGATATATGGTGAGTGCGTTAGGGCAG
This sequence comes from Hordeum marinum, assembly GCA_022496015.1. Classification (NCBI taxonomy): domain Eukaryota; kingdom Viridiplantae; phylum Streptophyta; class Magnoliopsida; order Poales; family Poaceae; genus Hordeum; species Hordeum marinum. The sequence continues at coordinate 248,017,607 of CM039675.1, read as the reverse complement.
CATCCATTGTGGCATGTAGCTCTTCCAAGGCCATGTCCATGGCATCCCATTCGTGTGTGTGTTATATCTCTTCCGGCTCGGTGTCAACTTCACCAAACCAGAAGACTAGTGGCATATGATCCTTCTGCACCATGGCGTAAGTCGTCGTGGAGGTCTGAATATGGAGGGGAATGTGGGGGCGAAGATATATGGAGAATTGTGAGTGAGTGGGCAGTAAAGCCACCTATTAAACAGCAGCTCGGGCACCATTGATGGACATGTTGGAAGTGAGGAGGGTGGATACGGAGGTCAAAGGGCTCGATTCCCGACGAGTCTTCAGCGTACTGCCCGCACACCTCCGGGTGAGCCTACGTGGTGGATGCCAGCTCACACGCCTCCTGTCAACTCAAGAAGCTGCTTGCACGGCTCCTCCTAAGCCCTAGCCAATAAAAGAGTGCGACGCTTGGCAACACGTAAAGGGTAGTAGAACGCCAACGGTTTGAAAATAATGCAACTGTTTGCATGGAAACATGATAGTTCATTGTTCCAAAAAGCTTTTGTTTGTTATTAATGACACGAAAAATACCACATCATGCTTGTGCTATATAATTACGCCATGCCAAATTTCTTGAAATTCATGTGAGTTCTATATTTACTATAATTTAACTAATATTCTCAATATTGGCTCGAATATATATATATATATATATGTATGTATGTATGTATATAAACGGGTTTGAGATAGGGAAACAAAATGTTATGATGCCTTTATGTGCCATGTTCATGAAACCATGTCAAGTTTCATGAATCTTCTCACGAGTTTTTGATTTACATGATTTAAGACCCTAATTTCTCAATGTTTTTGTGGCCGAGCCAAGACCCCGAGATGTTGAAATTCATTCACATGTCTTGCGTGGGACCTAAAGATGCATGCACACTAATATGGTTTTCAACCTGTTTTGATGCACCATACCTTTTGATTGTAGTTCAGATTTGAATTATGCACGTTAAATAATGTATATAAAAGTCAATTAATGTATAAATAGGCCAAACGAACCATGTATAGTTTCATATTTTGGCACGACACTCTCATTTTGGTATATGCTTCCTATAGAAATAGTTCAAGAGGAGAAGAGGTAGCGGATGTCGATTCACCCAGATAAGGTGACACATTCCATATCGAAACAACAAAGCTTCACGTGATAATTAATCTTTGGTTTGTGCGAGGCTTGTGCCAAAACTTGTCCCAAATTGGACATTATTTTACCAGGGCACATATGGGCCATGCATGTTATGACACCATGCCAAGTTTCATGAATTTTCTGACTAGTTTTTGATTTACACAAGATTTAAAACCCGAGTTTCTCAATGTTTCTATGGCCGAGCCAAGATCGCGAGATGTTTGAAATTCATTCCCATATATTGCATGGGATCCTACAGATGCATGCACACTTATGCGGGTTTTTAACCCATTTAGATGCGTCAGACCTTCTGATTGTAGTTCAAATTTGGATTATGAAGTTAAATAATGCATATAAAAGTCAATTAATGTATAAAAAGGCCAAACAAACCATGTATAATTTCATCTTTTGGCATGCCACTCTGATTTTGGTATATGTTGCCTATAAAAATAGTTCAAGACGAGAAGAGGCAGCGGATGTCGATTTGCCCACATAAGGTGATACATTCGATATCGAAACAACAAAGCTTCATGTGATAATTAATCTTTTGTTCATGCGGGGCTTGTGCCAAAACTTGTCCCAAATTGGACGTTATTTTTCCAGGGCACATATGAGCCATGCATGTTATGACACGATGTCAAGTTTCATGATATTTCTGACTAGTTTTTGATTTACACATGATTTAAAACCCAAGTTTCTCAATGTTTCTCTGGCTGAGCCAAGACCGCGAGCTGTTTGAATTTCATTCCCATATATTGCATGGGATCCTAAATATGCATGTACACTTATACAATTTTCAACCCATTTTGATGCTCCGTACCTCGTGAATGCAATTCAAATTTGAATTATGCATGTTAAATAATGCATATAAAAGTCAATTAATGTATAAAAAGCCCAAACAAAGCATGTATAATTTCATATTTTGGAATGACACTCATTTTGGTATATGTTGCCTCTAGAAATATATAGTTCAAGACGAGAAGAGGTAGCGGATGTCGATTCGCCCACATAAGGTGTCACGTTCCTTATCGAAACCACAAAATCTAGCTTCCTGTGAGTAGCTAAGGTCTGTAAGGGCCTATGCCAAAACTTGTCCCAAATCGGACAATTTATCATCAGGACACATATGAGCCATGCCATGACACCATGTCAAGTTTCATGAATTTCTGACGAGTTTTTGATTTATACATGAATGTAAAACCAAGTTTCTCAATGTATGTGGCCGAGCCAATACCCCGAGATTTTTGAAATCCATTCCCATATCTTGCATGGGGTCCAAAGTAGCCATGGACACTTATAAGATTTTTCAACCCATTTTGATGCATCGGACCTTGTGATTTTAGTCCAAATTTTAATTATCCACATTGTATGCCTAGAGAACTCAATTAACATATGAAAATGAGAAAAGAACCCTGAATAATTACATATTTTAGCAAGACACTCTTACTGGTGCGAGTTGCCTCTAACAAAAGTTCAGGGCGAGAAGATGAGTACATGTCGTTTTGCCTACGTAAGGTGACGTTTTCCTTATCGGAACCGGAAAGATTGAAGTCAAAAGCCCTTCTTTGTAAGGGACTTGTGGCTAAAATTGTCCCATGTTGGACAATTTATTTACCATGGCACATATGTGCCATGTCATGTAAACATGCCAAGTGTTTAGAATTTCTGACGCGTTTTGGATTTACAGTAATTTAAAAACCAAGTTTCTCAACATTTGTGGCCGAGCCAAGATGCCGAGATGTCTGAAGTTCATTCCCATTTATTACCCTGACCTAAAGATGAAGGCATGACCACTAAAATGATTTTTCATCCCATTTTGATGCACGGACATCGGGACAGTAGTTCAAATTTGAATTATACACATTAAATGTCTAGAAAACTTAATTACTTTATAAAAATGCCAAACAGACCCTAAATAATTCCATATTTTAGCATGACACACCTATTGGTCAGTGTTCACTGTACATAAATCTGATTGCAATCCAAACACCATCCTTTGTCGAATTAACCTCATTTGTTGTTTTAAAAACATTTTGAAAATTAAGTCTTTCACAAACAGTTGACGTTCATGAATCGTGTGTGATGCAGGACAAAATATCTTGGGCCAATGTTCCTAATGCATGGCCTAGGCCGGAAGCTTCGTCCACTGCAGTACACCGCCAGCCAGTTTACCGCACTGACTCCTTAGACCATTTTAATTTTCAATCGTCGTTGATGAAAGATTGGGACATGGATCCCCGTCGTGAGGGCAACTTTGGCAAGCGTCTTCGTCCTGAGCGCGGCCACACTAGCGATGAGCACTCTCTCAATATGCTTGAACGCGGCCACTACCTCCGACAGAGTGGCTACATCAACAAAAAAGGCAGTAGTTGCAATTGAGAGGGTGGCAACAACAATGGAGATGGGGATAGCAAATGGCGAGAATAGCACGTCAAATGTCAGTTTGTCGGCGGTCATCGTAGCCCTGATGGTAGACGACCAGTCCCATCTCGAGGCCGCCCATGCCCATCTCGGGTCGGTCGCTGCACAAATCACATCTGCCTTCTCCGACACTGGTCGACAACCGACCTCCGTGTTTGAAATATGCCCTAGAGACAATAATAAAGTGCTTGTTATTATATTTCCTTGTTCATTATAATCGTTTATTATTGATGCTATAATTGTATTGCTTGGAAACACAAATACATGTGTGGATACATAGACAACACCGTGTCCCTAGTATGCCTCTAGTAGACTAGCTCGTTCATCAAAGATGGTCATGGTTTCCTAGCCATAGACATGAGATATCATTTGATAATGGGATCACATCATTAGGATAATGATGTGATGGACAAGACCCAAATTATAAACATATCATATGTTCGTGTCAGTTTATTGTGATAGTTTTCTACATGTCAACTATCTGTTCCTATGACCATATGATCATGCAACTCACTCACACTGGAGGAATACCCTATGTATCAAATGTCGCAACGTAATTGAGTGACTATAAAGATGCTCTACAGATATCTCCGAGGATCTCTATTGAGTGGGCATGGATCAAGACTGGGATTTGTTGCTCCGTGTGATGGAGAGGTATCTCAGGGCCCACTCGGTAATACAACATCACAATGAGCCTTGCAAGCAAAGTGACTAAAGAGTTAGCCACAAGATCTTGTATTACGGAACGAGAAAAGAGACTTGCTGGTAACGAGATTAAACTAAGTATAGAGATACCGACGGTCGAATCCCGGGCAAGTAGCATACCGAAGAACAAAGGGAACTACATACGGGATTAACTGAATCCTTGACATAGAGGTTCAAGCGATAAAGATATTTGTAGAATGTGTGGGAACCAATATGGGCATCTAGGTCCCGCTATTGGTTATTGACCGTAGAGGTGTCTCGGTCATGTCTGCATAGTTCTCGAACCCGCAGGGTCTACACACTTAATGCTTGGTGACGATATAAGTATAGTCGAGTTTTTATGTTGTTGACAGAAGGTTATTCGGAGTCCCAAATGAGATCCGGACATGATGAGGAACTCCGGAATGGTCCGTAGGTGAAGAAATATATATAAGATGGAGGGAATCGGAGTCCGGAAAGGTTCTGGGACTTGCCGGTTTTGTGACAGAAATACCGGAAGGGTTTTGGGAGTCCACCGGGGAGGTGCACCTACCCCGGAGGGCCCCATGGGCTGTGAGAGGGGTAGCACCATCCCTTGGTGGGCTGGCCACCCCTCCCACCCAAGGACCATGCGGCTGGGCTAGGGTTGGCGCAAGGGAGGGGGGCGGCACCACTTGTCTTGGGGGCCAAGCCCCCCCTCGACCGCCGCACCCATCTTGAACACCGTCCCTAGGGGTGGGAACCCTAGGGCGCCAACCCCCTCCTCCTCTCCCCCTATATATATGTGAGGGGAGGGAGGGAGGGCTGTGACACCTCAATCCACGACGCAGCCTCTCCCTACCTCATAGCTCGTTCTTCTTCTCTAGATTGGTTTGGCTATGCACGATGAAGCCCTGCCGGATCAGTCCCTCACCACCGCCACCATGCCGTCGTGCTACCAGAAGGACTCGAGCTACTACTTCACCATCGCTCGCTGGATCGAGGAGGTGAAGGCATCATCAAGCTGCACATGTGTTGAACGCGGAGGTGCCGTCCGTTCTGCACTTGATCGGGAGTTTGTGGGACGGCTAGCGATTTGCATCGCAAAGACGTTCGACTACATCAACCGCATTTCTTAATGCTTCCGCTTAGCGATCTACAAGGGTATGTGGATCCGATCTCTCCTCTCATAGACGCTAATCACCATGGATAGATCTTGTATGCGCATAGGAAATTCTTTGTTTCCCATGCAACGTTCCCCAATAGTGGTATCAGAGCTAGGTCTATGCGTAGATAAGATCACGAGTAGAACACAAAGGAGTTTGTGGGTGTTGATGCTCAGATTGCTTCCTCCCTTGGTATTTTCTTGGTTCAACGGTATTGTGGGACGAAGCGGCCTGGACCAACCTTACTCGTCCATGTACGAGAGACCGGATCCATCGACTATGTCACGCCCAAGATGCATGCCTATCCATAATTAGGCACGAGGGCCTCGACAGGTATAGAGCCGCATCTTGTCGTTCGCAAGTACAACAAATTACATACATTTATGAAGAGAGGAGTATATGAGTTGGCTTACACTCGCCACATGCTAAATTACAATTCCACACAGCTTATTCAAACATCAATCCAAAGACAGTGTCCAACTACGGACGAAAACAAACGATAAAAAGATACAATGACACTGGCTTGCTTGCCCCAAAGACCACGACCACGACCACGAGCAGAGACGATCATGGTAACTCACACAGTTGGTGTATTTTATTAGAGTTTACTTCAAGTTAACTATAACCAGGTGTTAAACAAATATCCAAGTTGCCACATAACCACGTGCACGACTTTCCAAAAGATTTAACCCTGCAGGGGTGCTCCAACTAGTCCATCATAAATTAACCACACTCCACGGGAATAACCTCTACCACAGTTCTCATGATCATCCTAGGAAACTCTAAAGGAATTCCGACACCTCACGATAGCCCGAAGAAAATCAGAGTCCCTCACGCAAGCCATTCGAAAAAGGTAAAACAAGTCCAACAAGACCTCCCGTTGATCTAGATCCGCTTCTAGAGCCGTGCGCTCTCTATCAACGGGCATCATCCATCTATGCGAAATGGACGGTTGCCTGAATATGCCTCGAGTTGCCCTGAGGTGGCACCGCCGACTGCTATGTGGGTGGACCAAAACTCATGCGGAGCACTGGCCCGGGGGTTGATTAATTATCCACGGGGTTGCAAAGCCCTATGCAATTTTATTAAGTTGTTGAAGCAAATAATACCAATGTTGGGTCTTGCTAGACAAGTTTTAATCTCAACCGAATAATCAAGGGGGTCCCCATAACAACCCCAAGCATGTTAGGAGTGCAAAATATGGAAACATAACACCAGTAACAAGTAACTAGTGCGGTAAAAGTGGAACAAAACACCGAGCAAAAGGCCAAGCCTTCCACCATAGCAAGATATATATGTGCATTAAATTAAATAGCATTAAATATTGTGATATGCCAGATATCCATGTTATCACATGGAAACAACCTGCACCTGCAACTAAGAACGCTATAAGAGGGACTGAGCAGCGGTAACTTAGCCAAACAAGGTTTGCTAGGATGTGAAGGGGTTAGAGGCTTTCATGGCAATGTAGGAGGCTTTACATTCAAGTGGTAGGTAACGCATATGTAACGATAAGAACGAGACATCTAGAAAAGCAAAAATAGTGTCGGGATCCGGGTACGATCATCTTGCCCGTTGGTTCTTCAGAGGGACAAAGAGCAGGGTCCTCGTAGTGGTACTCTCCTAGATCCTCGTACTCAGGTTCAACACTCGCGCCTACCCAAGAGAAACATCAACAATAAACAACAAACCAAGGTGCAATGCACAAACAAGATGATGCATGATTCATTTGAAGTATTTAGACTGGCAATCCTAAACTAGTCAGGTTTCCCATGCAATAGTTAAGTTATTTACAATTCTGCACAGAACCTCATGTTAAGTTGTTTAAACATGCATTATCATGGACAATATGTATGCTTCATGCAAAATCTATACAAATGCGTATGTAGAACATAGGAAACTGAGTTACGGTTCTCACGCTATGCTCACGACACGTTACGAAGGCAAAACACAAGACAATGAATGCCATGGGCTATTCCTTGGCATTCCAAGGTAGCCACTGGTTAGGCAATGAAAAAACAACCACAATAGAGTCAAAGAAGATGCAAAACCATGGAGAATAGCTCCCACAAGTCACAAAACACTAAAACAAACAATCTGCCACAAAACAGCAACATAGCAACTTTCACAGCAATTATATAGAGCTACAGGAAGTTTCCAACCTCAAACAAGGCATTCACAGAAACTACATAGCATGCTTATCAAATCATCCAACTACACAAACTGGAAAGGAAGCACATATCAATAAGCATGAAGCTCGCAAGTTGGCATGATGAAACAGATTCTAGGGACTTGGAGAAAATAACAGTTTTCTGGAATCTAAGTTAAGCTGATAGCAAGTTGACATCATAAACTAATGGTGATAGAGACCACCTCATGGCATGAAAATTATCAGGAAGGTAGAGGGCAAAATCTACTTCAAAACACTAGCACTGAGCTTGAGCTAAATCACAACATATCACTTGGTAGCACCTACTCTTCATGGCATAAAAATATTAACAGATTCCTAGACATAGAAATATTTAACATGTTGAAAACAACAACATTTTAATAGCCACTTTGGAGCATGGTTGCCACTCATATGCAAGATTATCATGTCAAAAGAAAATACCATGGCATTCTACTGATGAAATACTCCCACTTCGATGTTGACACAAGGATCATAGCAAGCATGGATTAATTACAACTAAAATGACAAAATGGCACTTTGAAACAAACTGACATTTTGTCAAACTTGCTCAGTTGACCAAACAATTTGCACCAATGGATTCCTTGGGTGAGTCTACCCCAAAATCATATATCACACTCATATGTTTGCATGGAACAACATAGCACAACACTAGCTCGAAAAATGCCAACCTTTCCTATAAGTTGAAACTTACTAAAAATGCTCATGTTCATATATGCACATACCCAGTCTTAGTAATATTACCAAAACTGGAAATATCTATTATATCACATTAAAAACACAAAACAAAATAAAAGAAAACAATATTTAGTAGGGGCCCACCTGGCATAGGCATCAGGGCCCCTCTATGGATGACAAGTGGGGCCAGGGCCCACTTGTCATACACTCACAACCACACCTACACACATAGGAGATCCTGCACACACCAAACACACATTGGCACACACGCACTAGCTGCACAACCACACATGATCCTGGTGTTGCCACACCGTATCTGCACACCGCACAACACAACTAACCAAGCCAAAAAACAGGAAAAAAAGAGGGCGAGCCAGGGTTCGAACCCGCGACCGCGAGGTCGACGCCCGAGTCGATTGCCACTATGCTACGTGTGGGCTACTAACCAAGGAGGGTCTTCGCTGAATATCTACTAACTCGTCCTGGTTCTAACTGACGAAACTGAATCTGAAGCACACACGCACTGACAGAGAACGACGGCGGCGACTCCGGCGACAGAGGGGACTCTCCGGCTAGGAGGATGTCCAGCGGGGGTTCAGGATCCACAAGGGAACCCATCCCAGGGGCTAGGAAAGCACCGGCGAGCACTAATCACGGGCCCAAGGCACAACCTATTCGGCCATGGCACACGCGGTGACAGGCAGTGGGCTGCGACGACGAAGCGGCAACGACTACGACTACTCGACGCGACGAAGAGATGCAGAGAGGGGGAGGATGCGCATATGCTCACGGGGCGGACAATATTGCGCTCGGAGTAGGACAAAGCAGAGGAAGAAGGACGACGTGAGCTTTGGGGACGCGGGGAAGACAAGGAAGAAGACGACGCTGTAGGGCCTCTCTTCGTGCCCTAGCGTCGGGAACGGGGCGCGGCAGCACCCGCGAGCAGCATGGCATCCCGACGATGACGAGCGCTGCCGGAGGTGACGACTACCACCCGAAGACACCGCCGCTCTGGTTCTGTGAACCTCACTCTCTCTGAAGCTTACCTGACAGAAGAAGAAGGAGAAGGGGGAGAAAGAGGAAGAAGGGGATCGACAGCGGCGAGGGGGAAGAGGGGGAAACCCTAGGGATTCGTGCCATTTTAAAGGGGGTGGCCTTAACGTCTATGAGCACTCTCTGCTCTCCTCTATGAAGCTGACGGAGACGAACGGAGCAGGTCTCCGCTACCTCTGCGGGGCTGGGCTAGCGTAGGGAGGGCTACCTGGGCCGCGAGGGGGAAAAGGCTCAGCGCCCAACTCTCTCTCTCTCTCTCAGAGAAATAAAACAACAGGGTTTTCCTATTTAGATAAAAGAAAACAAGTCAAAAAGCCCCAGAGTAAAAGAAAAGAATTTTAGTCAAAACAAAAATACTTTGACACAGAAGGAAATATGCCCTATTTAATAAAATTACAAAGTTGATTTTTAGGGCAAGTAAATTAAATACTTTATAAATAACCAGCCCCTGTTTATTGCAAAATCCCATGAGTCCAAATCTCAAACACCAAAGAGAGAAACACAAACACCCAAAATAATATTCCTTAAACCGTGAACTTTTTATCAGAATTAATTATCAAGTTCTTGACATAGTGGAAAATGATAATGATCCAAAGGTTTTTTTGAAGATGTTTGAAAAAGAAGGAGAGTGGGTGGTAAACCACACTTGCACACATCCACACATCACACAAGTTCTACTAACAGCATCACAACAATTGTCACATGGAAGCACACCACAAAATATATTATGCATGACATGATGATGAGATGGCATGATGCATGATGCATGAGATGGAACGGCAATGAGCAACATCATATTATTCAAACACATGACAACATATGTTACAAGAGTTACATGACCAAAATGAAAGGGGAGCACTTGGGCCGTGACATGTGACTTTGTTGCATAAAGATGGTTGACGGGTGTCTCTATCTCCCACTTTAGTTGGATCGGATTCGACAAAGGCGGTCCTTGAGAAGGTTGAAAAGCAATTTGTGTATCACCGTTGTGGTTTTGCGTAGGTAAGAATCGTTCTTGATAGATATCCATAGCAGCCACATAAAACGTACAACAACAATTAGAGGACGTCTAACTTGTTCTTGCAGGGTATGTTGTGATACGATATGGCCAATTACATGATGAGATATATGTGATGTATGAGATTCTCATGTTTTGTATAGGATATAATGACTTGCATGTCGATGAGTACGACAACCAGTAGGAGCCATAGGGTTGTCTTTAAATATTGTATGACCCGCGTGTCAATCATTAAGCGCTATGTAATGCTTTACTTCATCGCTAAGTGGTAACAATAGTAGTAGAAGCATGGTGGGCGCAACAACCCCGATGGCGACACGTTGATGGAGATCATGGTGTCATGCCAGTGACGATGGAGATCATGCCGGTGCTTCAAAGATGGAGATCAAAAGCACAAGATCATGGCCATATCATGTCACTTATGATTTGCATGTGATGTGAATCCTTTTATGCATCTTATTATGCTTAGGACGGTGGTAGCATTACAAGGTGATCTCTCACTAAAATTTCAAAATAAAATTGTGTTCTCCCTGAGTGTGCACCATTGCGAAAGATCATCGTTTCGAAGCACGACGTGATGATCGGGTGTGATAGTTTATATGTTCACATACAACGGGTGCAAGCCAGTGTTGCACGTGCAGAACACTCGGGTTAAACTTGATGAGCCTAGCATGTACATACCTAGCCGCGGAACACAAGATACCGAAAGGTCGAACATGAGTCATATAGTAGATATGATCAACATGGAGATGTTCACCATTGAAACCACCTCATCTTACGTGATGATCGGACTTGGGTCGGTGAATTTGGATCATGTAGCACTCGAATGACCAGAGGGATGTCAATTTGAGTGGGAGTTTTTTTAAGTAATATGATTAACTAAACTCATTATATTGAACAATAGTCTTAGTAACGTTTGCAAGTTTATGTTGTAGATCAATGGCTTGCACAGTAGTTCCCCTGAATTTCAATGTGTTCCTAGAGAAAGCCAAGTTGAAAGATGATGGAAGTAACTTTGTACACTGGGCCCGTAATCTAAGGATTATCCTCATGGCTTCCCAAAA